>OW121688.1:11834796-12459378 GCA_933228735.2 Amblyteles armatorius | reverse complement strand
CGTATCGTTATTCAATTCTCTGTTAGGATATCCGTTTCAAAGGTAAATACATGTATCGGATACATAGACCGCCGTTGTGGGCCGCGAGACTACAATGGCTCGATGCCTCTGTACAGTCTCGCGGTTCAACGATCCACTCTCTATCAAAGTTTGCAAATAAAAAAAAAATAACAAACAAAATAATAATGTGTTCGAATTAAATTTCACAGGTCGCGAGTACATCGTTATTCGGGCCGCGCGTGCGTCTAAGTTCTCCTTGGACTCGTGCAAAACTGTCTGGCGTCCGATCGGAATCGTAATGCGGGAACTGGACCGTGACATTTTTACAGAGGGCAAAAAAAAAAAATTGGTCTCGTTGAATTTACGAATATTATTTCGGTGGGAAATCCTCGAACGCGTAAAGGCTTTTGGCCAAGGTCCCGTATAAAATTGTGAAGTCGAATGGAAAATCGTCGATTCCATTCAACTTCTTCTTCACTCCCCGCCCTCGGCCATTTTTTGCCATCGGCACGAGATTACAACACAGACACTCGCATACAGCGTAGCTCGGACCCACACGACTCCCGTATTGACTCTCCCGTTATTATTTATATACGCAAAAGAGAATTTCACCTTTACATATTCCCGCGAGTTTATCGAATCAACGGACGCGTGCTGTTGCCTCGTTATGCCGCACACGGGTCCGTGACTCGGCCCCGTTATTTATGTTTTTCGTATTGACTTCTTCCACAACCGCCGACTCACCTACCAACCTCTTCTTCCCTCGTTCTCCCTCGCGGTAACCTCCCCATTCCTGCGAACCAGCAGCTGCAACGACTGCGAGCCGAGTGCTCCGAAATTCTCTCCCAATATTCCTCTGAGGCCTACATTTTTCCCGCACTTTTTATCGTCTATTTCAATACAAACGAAAATTTTGTTATTCAAATGAGATTCACCGTAACGCGTTGTTTCTCGCAAAGAAATTTCCATACATTTCACATTTCGAAACCCCCATCGCTACCCCGTAGACCACAAAAGCCTCTAAAATTTGTTACGGAAGGGAAATTTCAATATCGCCAATATTTTAGGGTCAATTATTCTCGGATAGAACGAACGATCTACTATGTGTTTTTTTTTTGGTTTAGGTAGCGAGAATAATTATTTTTTCCGTCTCGTGTAAAATGGCATTATTATAATAATGAGACCGTGTAGAGGGGTTGGTCGAGTTACCGCAGCGTTTTGGATCGTGTAATGTGGAATAATTAAATTTTTCAGATTAAATCGTGTTACTGGCGCGGTACAGTATGCGACCTACGCGAGGAACTATGCGCATTTATCATGCCACTGTATCGAATTTGCTCTTGCGGAACGTGTGCAGAGAGCTGCCTCTCTCCCCCGCACGCTGGCCGCACGCGCGCGCAAGGGTCGCGCGATCTCCGCCTGTGGTTATAATGCCGTTACATTCCTCGTTACTCGGTGAGACACCAACGGCGGCAGCGGGGCTCCCGGATCGGTGGTGGCTAACTCGGTGCTCGAAACGTCCGTCGAGCTAAATGCTTGTATTGCTGCCTGGTCGCTGCTGGTCAGCCACGACCATCGGAACGGCCACCGCTGTCCCGTCGCTCTCCCGTTGCTCGCCCGACACTAATTAAATCGTCGTCGAACGCCGGACGCAGCCCGAGAGATCGAGCGCGGTTCGAGAGCTTCGAGCTGTTTTTTTTTTATTCGCCAGAGAAAAATCAACGTGACGACTGGCGTCGAGGAGACAGCGAATTTTTCACCGCCGAACGACTCGGATCTCCCTTGACCTGGGTCTACGTATTTCGGGACGAAATTTTCGCGTTGAACAAAAACAATAGAAAATAAATGACCCTGACCATTTTTCGTGGACGTAGCGAAACGAAAGCTGGTGCGGCACACGTGCCGCAACTAAAATAATAATGACCCTGAAGATATCTGCACGAGACTAAATTTCATCACGTTATAACGGCTATGTTTCGCGTCGCACAAACTTCGCTCATTTTTAAAAAATTTCTAAACCAGAGCATCGACAGAGATTTGCCAAAGATGAAATTTCACGTCATTCGATGTAATATCTTCATGTATGATAATAATAAATAAATAAATTCTCACCGGCGAGCTTCCAATTTCGGCAAATAAAATCCACGATTAGGCAATAAAGAAACTCGGAGGAGCATCACTTTCGATGCCGCGGCTAACCGCCGGTGAGTAATACGGATTTTCGCGATACACTCTCGCAGCCGGCTTCCCGGCCGCGATACGGATCGAAAACACACGCACAGCTCTCGCGTGTATTCGCGTTTCGTTCAACCGTTTATTTGTCACTCCGGCACACAGTACGTGCGATTAAAAAAAAAATTGAATAATCGATCAACCCGACGCAACAACTGCGCGACGATTCGATTATTAGTCGTTGAAACAGCGCGGAACTGTGTATTAACGGGTAAATTGTTTATCGGTTCTGTATGGGAGAGCGCTGGTTCGGCATCACCGAGGCATGCCGCGACGCCTTCGCGTTAAACTGCCGATATTGCGATGGCACACAGAGAACTCTCGTTCCCCGAGTGGGCCTGCACCGGCCCCACTTTGCCTCTCGCTCTCCCTCCCTGTCCGTCCTACCGTCGTTTCTTTCCTCCTCCGTCTCCGTCCGCCTCATACATTTTAACGATACCCCGCTCCTTCGGTCTCGATTTCTCTCTTTCGCTCTTTCCGCTTTCTCCCTTCCCTCTGCCCACATTCACTACGCGAACGGGGCTGAACAGTGCTCTCGCAGTCCCGACGCGTTCGTACCGGCTTCGGTTTCTCCCTTTTTCTTTTCTTCGCTTTTTTTTTTTTTTTTGTTTCCGTCTATCCTCTTCCCGTTCGGCTGCCGCCGGTGTGCTCCAGTGGCCCGCGGGTCCCGCTGCCACGAACGGTGGTCCACGGTTCCTTCGGAGTCCTCCCGGTCGACCTCGCCTGTGTCCGTGGCTCGCTCCCCTATGCATATGTATTACCGGATTCTCCACCGTGCGCTCCCGAAACACCGAGACACTCGCTAGCGCGTTTCTCTAGCTTCCTCGAAGCCCGGCGCATAAACCTCCGGGGATGGATTCACCTGGGACCCAGCGGGGAGACGTTCCCCGGACCTTCGGGATCTTCCGAGTGCTTTGAGTGTACTCTGTCCTCGGCGTCTGCTTATGCTTACGTCTGCGTGCGCGTTTCCGGTAACCTCTCGTAGTCGAGACTCTCGTTCGACTCGAGACCCGACGTTCTGCCTGGCTATATATCTAACGACTAGGAAGTAAACGAATTTGCGTTGTCCCCGCGCGGGAACTCAGATTTTTCTTGAATTTTCTTACTCCAATCCTGATTCTTGATTTTATTTTATTTTTATTTTTAAGGCTGAGCGACAAGTCTACCCGCTTCGGTTACGTGCACAGCGCAACGATATTGTGAAGTTTGTAAATTCGTAGCCGAAACTTAAGACGAATAAAGACTATACAAGTCCGTTGAGGAAACAGCGTCGGAGACTTAATAGCCCGGTTAAAAGTTACCATCTTATGTTTCACTTCGGTCCTCGTCAGTTTTCACTTCCGCGGTGTCTTTATCGTGCATTCTTTTTACCGTCCGGTTGAGCCACATGTCCGCTCCGAATGTACTTTTTCTGTTTAATCTCCGGGCTTTGGCCCGGAGCGGCGGGATCTTGGTTTACCGAGAGCCCGCCGGAAGTCTCCTCCGACCTCCGGAAGTCGCGTCCCGGATGAGCTTTAATTTATCTCACCTCGAGCGTGTTCGCGACTCGTTACGATTAATTTTTCGCGAAGCTAAAAAACAAAAAAGAAAATCGTATTTTCGGTTTCAGTTCCATCGGGCCGTCGGGCCTGCGGCAACGGAGTCGGTGTGCGGAGCGGAGAAGCACAATGAGCGAGTCTCGACGGAAGAAGCGCCCGAGGGATGGAGAGAGCGAGAATGCAGGAACGATAAGATTCGCGTCGAGTAGCGTTGCTCGTATGTGTGTATGTTGTTCTCTGTAAAGCTGACGAGGGCACGAACGGAGCTCTGGCGGGCTCGTTATCGTGCCGTCGGGGTTTTTCGTTTCGGATAACGGAACGAACTCGCTCTCCCTGCCATAGACAAATACATCGTAATTCTCGGTACATTGGGTGAGGTATATGTGAGATATGTATTTACATATATGTGTCATACACAGCTAGACGTCGAGACCGCAGGCTTCTGCCAGCCGGCTTCGTACACCGTCACAGACATTACATGCACCGCACGAATTCTCGATGTATATATGTATACACATATGGCATAGCATTGCCGCATGGAATTGGATAGAGCAGATACGTTGGAACGTTGTATACACCGTACGTTACATCGCTGCGCTAATGCAATTGCACTCGGCACGCTCGCGAGCGGACGGAAGAAACTCGGATTGGTAAATAGACGATAGGAGAGGAGAGCTCGAGAGCCGAGGCTTTTATCCTCTCGTCTGGAAGCAAGTGTGGCAACAACCCGCGATGACGGTAAAATTGAAGATTAAATAATCGGACAGCTCCGACTCGATAAGCCCGTCGAGAATGCCTCGCGGAGGCACGCACACGCACACACTTACCTTCCATTCATTCGAACGTGAAATGAGAGGGCCTCGAGCGTCGGGAGTTGATAAAGTTTCGAGTGCGAGAAGAGCCTCGGGAATCCGTCGCTATGAATCGCGATAACGAATGGATCCGAATCCGGAATTAAAAAAAAAAGGGAGGAGCCGAGCGGCTCTCTAATTTCCGTTGACTCGACCCGCTCTCGAGCGACGTATTCGCTGAAAACTTTTTTACGGGGCCAACTAAGTGTCCTCTGCCGTTTCTGTACCATACGCTGTACATTCGTGCCTTGTGTGTTCATTCGTCGGGCGGAAATTTCGCACAAAGATCCGGGGGCTCACTCTGTTTCCGGTGTTGGCTCTCGAGTGCGCTGTGATAACCGCGATACAGCTACGCACGTGAGCTCTCCGAGATCATCTCTGTGGCAAGGCCTCCGCTTCCCTCCGTCCCGCGAACGATTTCACGCGAGGCTAACCACCACCTTCGCGGCAAAGGCGCCCCGTGCGCGACCCCCTATGCGATTTTTCTTCGCACGGACACGCGCACACTGCGAACCTTCACGGACAACATTTTCCTCGAAGCAAACTACGCGACGGAATTGATAAGAGTCGTTGGGAGCTTTACTTCCTTTTTGCTTTTTTTACGTCCTTTTCGCTCGTAACATAATAAAGCGAATGGGTGGAGAGATGAATTTTTTTATTCGCATGCATCGGCGTACTTCGCAGACTGTGACATTATTTTGGAAACAGGAAAAAACGAAAGTGCAAGTTGGTAGGCAGACGACTTTCTGGAAAGAAGAGAATTTTGTGAAAATTTGAGGTGCCTCGCAATACAATGCGCAACGGCGGGGTCTTCTTAATGACCGACTTCTTTCGATTGCACAAGATGTGGCGAAAAAAAGTGTTTCCTCTCGGAGTTCACACCCAAACTAAATATATCTCTCGGTTGCCGGGGCTCACTCGTCGCGGTTACTGAATATTCCACCGTCCGGAAGTTCATTAATACCTCGACCGAGAAGGTCGCCAGTATATCGCGAAGCGATAAAAAATTTATGCCCCAGCTGCGGTGACTCCAGGAACAGAAACGAAATCGTCCGTCCCAGGACAAAAGACACGCGCCTCGAATTAAATTCTTTCCACCCTTTTCTCCATTGTTATTTCTTAATCTTAACGAAACGGAAGAAAATGATTCTTCCATCTTAAGCTAACTCACACATAAGTATATAAAATGTATCGTAATCCAAATCGGTATGACGTCACCGCGGGTCGAAAAATGAGATTTTCAAAACGGAAGTGACGTATTTCCAGTGTGACGTCACTTCCGGTCGAAAAATGAGATTTTCAAACCAGAAGTGACGAACTTCCGGTACAACGTCACTTCCGGTCGTAAAATAAGATTTTCAAACCGGAAGTGATAGATTGCCGGTATGACGTCACTTCCGGTTGAAAAATTATATTTTCAAACCGTAGGTGACGTATCGGAGCCTGGGAGGGGGTTTATAACAAAAAATGTTAAAGTTGTAAAAAAAATCACTTTCCCGTACGATAGCTTATCGATAAAGCCACTGTGTCGATTCCACGATAGAAGCCGGGCGTGCAAAAGACGAGGGAAAGTGTGGGCGAGAGCCCAAGGGGGGGGGGGGGGGGGGCTCTATGTTGGAAGGGAAAAGTAATTTGCAGATCCGGACAACTCCCCGGCGCGCCCCATCGCCGACGGCCGGGCGTCTATCGTCTCTCGCACCCAACAAATTGCACTACTCCGAGCACGCCAGACCGACGTCATAATTCGGATAATCGTTTTGACTAGGCGCGAGAGTGGATGAGAGGCGAGCTTTACGAGCGAGAAAGTGAGGAGAGACTCGATCGAAGGGAGGAAATTGCTCTCGCCTCCGATGATGCTCCTCGCTCCCGCGCTATTTATAAGCACTACCTGCGAAGCCTGGCAATATCTTTGGTATTCTTTTCTGTTTTTTTTTTCTTTTTTTTTATCGGCTTCATTCTTCATTGGAACGAGTCGGGAAATGCGAAATACCGATAAGAAAGTTTGATGGCCGTCCGGGAGGTTCCGTCGGAATTGCTTATATATATATATATGTATATATATATCCGAGAACCTTTGATCTCTAAAACAATGTTTAGACGAGAAGGAACTCAAATCGATTCGACATATTATTTTCATCTATATTCAATGTACCTACCAAGTTCTATTGACAGAATATTATTTAATTTTTTTTAGTTTGAGGTATAAATAGAGCGAACTAACGATAAACCGAGAGACCTTAAGTTGCAGTACCGACGCAAGCGAGGACAACTTACCTTGTTAAACGGGTGGAAGAAAACCGATGAACCGCCAAAGCCCCCTCGTCTCTTCTCAGAGCAGCGACTCACGTGTCAGGAGCCGTAGGATCCATCGTATTTTTTGTCGGTGTTTTCCCTCTCTCGATCGGAACAGCTCGGAATCGCTGGTGCGTGACGGTGCTCGACACTCTCTCCTGATTCCGATCGAAAAGAAGAGTGTCATTCGTATCCGTGTATCGAGAAGCTTTCGGAAAATTCGACGGGTGTGAAGAGAGAAGAAAAAAAACGAAAACCACGCCTGCCGAAAGGGGAAATCGCGAGAGCTTTTCAATCTCCGAGGAAATTATCAGATTCTCCGCGGTTGTTATGGGGACGACGCGATGAACTTTCGAACTGCCGTTCGAACCGACGGAAATGACCTCGGCGCTGGTCCATGTCCGGCCCCGCGAATTGGACTCCCGTTTTCGCGAGGCTATTACCGCTTCCATAGACGCTCTTGTGAAAATATGAAGAAAAAGAGAAAAAATAAATTTAAAAAACCAAGGGCGATAAAGAGTTACCGAGGAAAATTACACGACGATTCGTCGAGCGAACTTCCGGGTGGGATGAATAGGAATGCAGAACATTTTCCGCGTAAGCGCGAGCGAGGGAAGGAACGGATATTAATTCCCAGTCCCGCTCCGAAGAGGCGAGAGTGTGAGGGGGATGACAGGAAGACAAGAAGAACGCGCGTATTCTCGCTAATGCGTGGTACGAACTTTCCGGGGGGAATATAAAAAAAAAGAAGAAAAAAAAACAGCAAGAGAAAGAGGTAGCAGCGGTAAATTAAAGACCACGTTGAGGACTGCCTCGGCTGTTCTTCCCGCGATTTTTACCAAGGCCTTCCCCCCCTGTACGTGATTTTTCACTGTAATGTCTCTCGTCTCGTAAAACTGTACGGGCGAGCCGTCAAAGTGAAATTGATCGATCATCAAGAGCTCGTGAAGTGGGTTGATTTAGTATCCAAGAAAGAACGAAACTTCTTCTTTTTACAAGACAGAGAAAAAAAAATGTCACTTTTTTATTGTTATAATAATAATTATTATTAAGCAATTAACGAAGCGCAAGGGGAAATGGAATTGTTATATGTATTTTTCATTTGCTTCCCGCGGACAAGCGGTTCTGAGAGTCTCTCGAGGCTAAAAGCCGTCGCTTTGCAAAACCAAAACACGCTCGCAGTTATACGACTCTTTCCGTACGCTCGATAAAACACGACTTTTTTAATAGCTGTAAAAGCTATTAAAAGACCAACCGTTGCCCCGAGGTATAAATCCTCGGAATGGGAAATACTATATAGAGTTCAATATAGCTTCTTTTGTTTTTTTTTTTCACACGTAAATTGTCGATTTGTTATTATCAGTGTTGCGAATGTATCGGAAGATTTGTCGATAGCTTTTTTTTTCGTATTCGTACATACCTCGTTCAAACGCGTGCGATGTACGTCGAGGCTCCCCCCTCCCCAACCCTATCGGCCCGAGGTTGGCTAAAAATGGTGTAAAATCGAGCGGGTTTCTCTCACGAACGACGAACGATTACGGAGCAGCAGCCGCCCGGTGGCCGAGCCCCGTTGTACCAAAGCGCGACTGCGTGCGTTCACGTCGACGGACGCGAAGAAGGAACTGAAACTACCACCTCCGCCGCGACCGTCGGCCGCCGGGGGAGGGCTCGCGAGAAGCAAGGGAGAAATGGACGGAGAACACTCGCGCGCAGAATCGACGACGAAGCCGAGGTCGCCCCCCGAGTCGAGGGTTCACGATTACCCGTACAGCGGGATTCCACTGGACCAGCCTGGAATCCCTGCCGGGATGTACGAAGTTGAGAAGGTCGAAAAACTCTTGGGGGTCATCGAAATTCGAAATGACCCTGAGCCTCGAATATTTCCCGACAATTTAGTGCCCATGTCGAACCGTCGGTTCGACGGCAAAAAATTCGTCACTCTCTTAACGGGATTCAACGATTCGATAGATTCGCAATTAAAAAAGACTTGATCCAATGTTATACATCCGTCCGTGTTTTCTTTTTATCGTTTTTTTCATAACTATACTCTACGTAGGAAATATAAATTGCTATACATAAAGATAAACGAAGTGGTCGGTACACCGTACAAATAGGTATACCTGCTCGGTTGTCGGTTGCCCATTTTCTTCCTTCATTTTCATTTTTTTTTTTTTGCTTTTCTTTTTTTAATAATAATATGATAAGTATGTATAGTATAGTTTATGGAGAAGCGGCGCGAAACAATGTTTGTACCCACGGCCAATTTTTGTCGATCGTCTTTAGTCACCGGCTAACGACGTTCCTACTTTTTTTATTAATAAATTATTTCACGAAATTTCACGCCGCTCCGCAAAAAAGTACATGTATGTGTAATATTTGTGTGTGTGTGTGTGTGTGTGTGTGTGTGTGTGTGTGCGCGCGCGCGCGCGCGCGTGTGTGTGTGTCTGTCTATATATATATACATATTTGTAATTTTCGTATCATAATATAATAGATAATATATCAATATCAATAACGTTAATGGTACGAATTTTTTTGGATTAGAACGTCGTAATTATTTTTTTGTGTTAACGGGCGCGCGTGATCTCTGTATGCACCGAATCGCTTAATCATTCATTCATTCCACTCTCGTGTACGTCTAGCGTACGTTGAAGAATGTATTTCTTTTTTTTATACAGAGCGATACCTTCACTGCTGATACTCTCATTCAATAATACAACATAATAATAAAAATATACTCTTGCGCGGATGTGTACACAAGAGTGAGAAATTGAACTAGATTAGATGTGATCGCCCATATCAGTCCACATAATCACGTATTTCGATTGTACTACTATCATAATAACGTGCTCTCAGATTCGCTTGTATTCGTTTTTTTTAATTCTTACAATTGTAAAATTGTAAAAATGTATCCTCCCTCAAGCAACAGCCCCGTCGTTCTCGATTATTAGCCGCGTCGGTTAACAACAATTAATTATCGCAATTTAAATTCGTAAAGTTTCCAACATGTACAACCGACTCATGTTTTGATTGTTCCGAGAACGACGAGCGTGTATGAAATTCAGACGCATTTACTTACAGGTTTACAAATTTTATTTTAACTACTTATGTGACGTTGTGAATTTACGTAACGTTGACGTTACGAATTCAACAAAGCTCGGGCCAATTATGCATATCTTTTCCGCCGCTTCGGCGGTACAAATTTTTCAGTTCACCATTTTTTTTTCTTTTTCTTTTTTTTTTAAGCCTTATTTTTGTATCCGCGAAAAGTGTATTTTCCTAATTAAATTTCCCCTCTCGGACAAAACGGCCCTTGCATATTGCATTTCCACCCGATTTACGAAAGAGTCAGTACTTGCGATTTTCGCTAGTTCAATAAAAAAAACCATTTGATCTATTCATTTAAAAAAAATGCACTATTCGCGAAACAATATGATCTAAAATATTAATCCATGCAATATGCAGAACCACTTGACGATCGGGCATTGAAAAATTGTACGAATTAGACAATAAATAAGTACATACATTCGAATGGATCGAAGTAGCAAATAGAATCGGTGTAAATAAAACCGAATCGGCGTTAAAAATCGATGTACATTTCATTATACTCGAATGAGCGGTAAAAAAAATCATTTCAGTCGTTTCGAATTGTTTGTCTTGTTTTGTTTGTTTCGTAACTTGCTTTTACTTTATCTTCTTTACACTATAAAATTAATTCGTCATCCCCGACGTTATTTTAATTCTCCGATCGGTCGTAAAGCTCGCCTCCACGTTCACAATCCCCTCTCCCCGCGTGCATTATGTACAAATAAATCGCTCTCAAATATGTTAATAACATCTATAAACTCTCTTAAACATTATCAACAGAATACTGAAAATAATATGTACAGAGGGGTGGTGTATTCGTTAATTGCCCGACGATCCGATGGATGCATCAAGTACTTTACAATTTCTTTTAAAATCGTTAATCGCGAGGTAAGCCAACGCGCTCTTCGCCGTTCATTCTCGCGATACAATCGATACATCAGGAGGCGCTGAGTAATTTTTTTTGTCTCTTCTCTATCCCTCCACGTTGCAACTACGAGTCAGAGAACTCCCCTCTCTCTATCCGTTTCTCCATTGTCATGTTTCAAAGAATTGTAACATTAATTCCGTTAACATTTTCCTTCATTTCGAATATAACGCGCCGGGGATTATCGCGTGGCTGGCGGACACGCGGTAATCCATAATTCTCTTTACGTATCTATCATATGCTCGAACACTTTACACACACATCATCTATAAAGTTAAAAAGTATTATGTCTCTACCCGTATTCTCTTCCCCTGCTTCGACACGGATCTTTGCATCCACACAAGCGCCAGCGATATTCGCCGGTTTTTTTGAAAATCACTCTCGATCATCGCGAGCCCCGCCTGTGGGAGCGTTAATATTAATTATGCCGCGTACTAACAATAAGCTTACAAACTATGCCACGCTACTCGCGCTGGCACGTGAGTGTCCGAGATACGTTCTTCGTTTCGACCGATCGAAAAATAGAATCCCCCCTCGCGAATTTGGATCGCTCGTCGAGTTCCTTAAGCGTCGGACAAAGTCTCTCATCACCGTGTCTTCTGTGCTCTGTTAATCTGTGTCATCGAATCATTTTTAATCGGAGAGTGACTCATCTCTATCGACGTCGAAGCTCTACGTCCACTCACGTGCAGATTCCTCTAGCGTCGTTTAAATCTATACACCAGGCTCTTCGCAATCTCACGCTTCCGGCAAGTTCGGATCGTACTCCAAGTAATAAAGAAGAAAAGTTAAGAGCATGAATTTTCATCCGGCTTTTCTTTTCTTAATTACTCCGGCGAGTCCCGAAGAGCGTACTTTCTCGTGAGAGATTTAGAGAGAGGGATAGACTCGGAATAATTTTTGTTAATTAAGAGATCCGACCACTCATCTTTAGTGCACGGTTTCGGCCAAAATGCTCGGGCGCACGGTAGGCAGGACGTGGGTTGGGGAAACCAATTAACATAATTGATCCCTCGTATTTTGGAGCGAAGCCAAGACCAATGAAATTTCAAAGCAACTTTGATCGTGGCTGCGTTCTCCAGTGATTTCTTCGAAGATTCCTCGTGTACGCTCCGGGGTGTGTAAGCACTATCGAAGCTCCTCAATTAATTAAGAAATACGAACAATCGATATTTTCCGCGGCAAGATCGATTGCCGGGGTTACGCGCTGCGCCCAGTCAACCCCGACGTGCGTTTTCCGTGTCGCAACGTTGAAGAAAAAGACAACAATAATTTTTACTCGCATCGATCTTGCTTTTATATGTATAATCCCGCTTTTAATCAACAATTTATTCTATAAGTAATCCCGTCAAGTACTTCAAAGCGCGCCTCTCTCTCTCTTTCTCTCTCTACTTTATATCTTAAATATTTACTCGTCGATCTTGGCGCTTATGGCAAATAACATTCATAGCTTTAGTAGAGTTTAAACGCGAGAGCGTCGATATAGCTTAGCTACGTCACGCTTGGGCAAGAGGATAAACGCTCGAAGGGAGACCTTCGACTAAAGCGACACACCGATCCACGAATTATCCTGGTAATCGATCCACGGAAGTACTTTCCATGCATTGTAGAATTTTTAAAATAATTATGCAATGTGTTATTGTCATTGAGATTTTACAATATAGTAGTAGTAGTAGTAGTAGTAGTTAATGTGCGCGAGTCAATTGTTCGATTCATATCGTCAATGATAATAACAGGATGTATCGAAGATTATTCATTGAGTGTCGAGAGTTCGTACCTCGTGTCTATCGATTACCAGGTAAAACGCGCACATTTATAAACATCACTTTGTGTGTATATAATTTCAAAATAAACGACGATTCGTAGGTTGACTGAGGATTGGCTTGATCGCACTATCTAACACGCAGTTTATCGGCAAGATGAGGCTGCGAATGTTTTTTTCTTCTTGCATTATCTCACTTTTTGATTTCTCAACAATTGTCTTACGATCTGCGTTCTGAAAATCGTTTCGATAAATGTGTTGTCTTGTGTCGTATAATTTTATCCAAAAATTGGCCAATTGTGGTTGCGAATTCTCTTTTTATTGTATCGTCCGTGTATATATATCCAATTATATTATCATTCATATTAAAAAATATCGTATGTACAATTATGTATGCTATGTATAATCAATTTTGCCTTGTTTTTTTTTGTTTTTCTTACCAGTCATGGCTTTACCGACCGTTCGACATTTTAGTCGTGAAAATACCTAATGCGTGTTAGTTCGACCATCCTCAGCCAACTGCTTGAGCTTTTCAAATGCTATTCGTATAGTCGTTGTTGTTGTTGCTGTTGTTTTGTTGTTTTTACGCTTTCGTCGAAACACGATTATTATATACCGAAGCTAAATTCTATCCGACAATGACATGATTCTCTGCGTGTGTCTATGATTTTTGTTTCTTTTATATCCTCTGAATTAAATTTGAGTAAACTCATCTATCAGCTTCTACGGGCAAGAAAAAAAAACTGGATATCGGCACGCGACTTCAGGCTCTCACTAATTATCTAATCGCCGAACGTAATCACAGTCGTGTATTACGTTCGCTCGTTGATTAAAAAAAAAAAAAATTTCAAAATGTTTCACAGGATCTCGTTCGAACGGATTCCCGATGTTTCATATACGCCAGTTGACGTAGCGTTGATACTTCGATTCCAGCTGCATCTTGACTTCTTCGTCAAGATCAACAATCTCCTTGAATTCATTACGGCGCGCGTGGTCCTTATCCGCTTCTTCTTCGTCGTCTTCTTCTTCTTCCTCCTCTTCCTCGTCGGTAATTTCTTCATCCTCGGCCTCATCGTCATTCGGGACTGAGAAAATTTCACAATGTTATCGTCGATTCATTTCGTCTATTAATCCATTTACGATTTTGTGCTCGGAAAATAATATAAAAGCTCTCTATGCGAGGCGAAACCAGAGCTGGTCAAAAACACTAAGAACTTGAAGTACGTATTGAAGTATCAAGAACTGAGTCGGTGCTCAGTAATCAGAATTCGGCAATCCAGTTCTGCCGCTCAATACGCCGGTACTCAAGAATTACCCAGCGCCCAGAACGTCAAGTACTTGACACTTTAATACATACTTCAAGTGCTTAGGGTATTCGCCTAGCGCTGGACGAAACTTTGTTTTCAGTTATTTGGTATACTAAATTGGAAACCCGGAGCACGCTTGTGTGCGGTGAAAGAAGAACATAAGAAGGTGGTTGGTTGGCTCGAGAAACCTTGAAATTTATTTTTATTATCTTTACAGCAGCAATAATTGCCAAAGAAAACGAGAACAAAATTGAAAAATCGCACAAGTTCTATGTACACGCGCTCAGAATTTCCAGTCACCAGCGGCTGGAAACAATCGGCTCGTCGTGACTTTTTGTGAGGGAAACGTTAACGGCGGTTACACAAAGCGCGTTAGCAGTGTTAATTAGGCAAAGCGGGGATCGGTCGATGAGTTAGCGAGAAGCGACTGTCAATTAATGTAGACAAGTGGGAAGACAAAAGAGAGATTAGAGAGAAGAGATAACGATTAAAAGCGTTTAAGCGGATGTTCGAAACAGATATGTGTATCAGAGACGACGATGCAACGGAGAAGACGAAAACGGTTGTCACTGAGTGCTCCAAGTCGTTGCTTCGTCGAGGATCGTCAAGCAGACAGGCCGTCCGTCCTCGATCCGCGTATTCAACGACAAAAAAGAAGGAAAGCAAAATCCATTTTTTTTTTTCATTCTGATTCATGGTAATTCAAATCCTCTCTTTTGCCTCGCCCCAAAAGTTTTCCACGCTGCAGAAGGAGTCCGGCTGGCGATCGTTTGAGTAAAGAAGAAGAAGCACCAGGCGTTACAGAGTAGCAGCTGGTACGCGGTTTGCACGTGTTTCCAATATTCGAGGGGGATGAGCGTGAGTGACGAAAAGCTTCGAAAATTCCAAAACTGGGTCGAAACTCAAAGCTGTTTGGCCGTCGGCGCTTGCGGGTAGGGAGAGAGCCACCAAGCGAAGTTATCAATTTTTTTTTGCAAGAGCGGGTTTTTGGTGAAAGATAAATCGAGCGAAGCATTTTTTACATTTTTTTATGCAGCGCGCCAAGACTCTAACAGTGCACATAGCGATTCGCGAAAAGGTTTGTTCGAATCGTGAAGCGAGTTCGGTGCTCCGTGCGCGATATTCGATCGACTTACCTCGTGGAACGGACAACGACGTTGGATCGATCGCTCGCCGGCTCGGCGGTTCTTCCCACACCGATAACTTCCGCCAGCTTGCTCGACATTTTCTCGCCGCCGATAACGCTCTTGTAAATCGGTGCGTCGACGATCCTCGAGATCTCGTTGGCCACGAAGACTTCTCCTTCGGTCGCGTTACTTCCGGCGAATCCCCGGATCTCGTCATCGACCGTTAGGTCGTAGTTCGAAGCTTTTCCCGGATCCCTGGCGCGTTCCTTCTGCACGTCGGCTCCGACGTCGACGCGAGCGCATACCGACGAACACTCGGAGTCGATTCCCGAATCGACGCTCTCCTGAAAGCTCTCGCGTGGCTGGCCGTTACCCTCGAGTCCGCTCTCCTCGGATATCGACACGGTCGTCTCCTCTATGCCCGAGTCCTCGCTGTTCCTGTGAATCTTCCGAGACTTGTCGGTGAACAAATTCGTCGGTGATCTCGACGATTGTCCGGGCTCGAAGAAAGCGTTCACCAAGCTCGACGAATCGCCGGGCTCTTCGATCGTACCGGCGATGCAGCCGATCGTCGCTTCGCCAACGTTCGGCGAATGCTCCGTTATTATGTCGGTCATCTTGAACATGAGATCTTCCGCGGACTCGCTATTTTTTATCTCCGACGTCGATACTCTCGGTGCAGATTCGGTGACGCTCAGCAACGAGGTCAGAACCGAGTCAACGGCCAGGCGTACGAAAGATCGATGGTCCGCGGTCTTCGAGGACGTCTCGTTGCCGCAGATATTCAGACAATCCAAGCTGTCGTTCGTCGTGGAGGTCTCGGCGACGATCCGTTCGATCCGGTCGTGAGCCGGCGAATTCGCCGTTGACTCGATCGAAGACTGCTCGCCGGTTCGGAGGTCGTCGACCGACAATTTACTGGAGTAATCGGAGTCTTCGGACAACGAGGTGGAAACCTGCTCGATCGCTGTCGGAACGTAGTCGTAGTATTCAACCGAGGCTATCTCGATCTTGTTTCCGGTAAAATCGTTCGTCGGACAATTCGCGATCGGCGCTGTCGGCCGATCGGGCATCGCGATCGCCTCCTCGACTGCGATACGATCGATGACTGGAATATTTTTGTCCGTTACGGTTACGGTTATGGCCGCTGATTCTCCGGGCACTCGAAACGCCTCGTTCTCCAGGCGAGGTTCGCGAACAATGGGATCCGATTCATGCTTAGTCATCGTCGTTCGATCGTCTCCGGTCGACACCGGTGCCGCGAGTTGCCGCGACAGCATCGTCGACTCGAGGTACGAGGAGGCGACTGCTGCGTCGATCGGTAGGAATTCCTCCACCGTGTCCGAGAACTCAGTGTCCTCGGTAGCGATCGATGTATCGTCGTCGAACCTCGTACCAGGAACTCGCTTGCCTTGCGAACCGTCCATGTCTTCCGCATCGATCGGATGGTTTGTACACAAATTATTAAACACTGGTAATGATAAATCTACGTTGTTCGCCACGATCGCTCGAACGTGCTCCGAAGGTTTCGCCGTCTCGCTGGCTTCTTCCGCTTCTTCTTTTTCTTCATCATCATCTTTTTTTTTATATTCATTCACAACGGAATTCCCGAGATCTTCGAGATCCTTCTCCTCCACGATTTTCATCTCCTCGACTGTAACGCCAGCTTCGTCCGAGGAAACCGCGATCGTCGTTGCGAGCCGTTCGGACGACGCTTCGTCGAGCGTCTTCTCGCAATCGTGGCTCAATGGCGAATTAAAGAAATTATGTACATCGTCCGCGCTGCTGCTTGAAGTATGTACATCGTCGACGCCGCTTATATCACACGTTACATTACAAAGGGAAGATATCTTAAAACTAGGGTCATTAATACTGTCTGTCGTGCTGCTATCACATTTCGTTACCGCATCATCGTCGTCGGGCCTTTTCTCAACTTTGTTGTTCCTCGACGATGATTCATCATCACCGCTCGCCGATTTATCGGCGTGCGATCCTCTTATCTCTAGAACCGAGTATTCGGGTATGTCCTTCAGTTTCGGTGCGCATATCGTACTCTTGCATTCGACGACGGAGCTCGAAGTCGCCTTATTTACATTGTCCGTGCCAGACGAGTCCCTGCTGCGCTCGGGCGAGATCGGATCGGTCGACGAGACTTTCGGAGTCGCATCGCCGTCGTCTTCGTCGATCGTCTCTGCGCTGGACTGCACGTTTTCAGGTAACGGTAGATCGTCGCTTATTCTAGAAACTTCCTCCCCCATCGATCTCGGGCAACTTTCCGGCGGGCTTTCCTCGACGACGAATATCTTTCGAGACGGCGAATTCGTTGATTCGGACGTTGTCCGGGCCGAGCTGAAAGTTGCACGCCGGATCTCCCGCTGGTATCTTCGGTGGTTCTTTGTACGATGTGAAGTCTCTGGTACAGGTAGCCTGAATGCTCGACAATTGAGGTATGCTCAGCGACTTAACGGGATCGAGTTTGATCGTCGATCGCGAAGCGTCGGAAACGGATCTCTGGAGCGGCGCGCGACTCGGCGAATCTTCAGACCCTGTCTTAGCCGAGCCTCTGCCGTCGCGAAGATACTGCTGAAACTTGTCGCCCAACGCTATCACACTGTTCACACCGTCCTGCAGGGGATTCTTCGCTTCGACCCTCTCGACGAAGGAGCCGCCGGAGAAGATACTTCCGGGGTGTTGAAACAAGCCGAGTAACCTCTCCAGACTCGTCGCCTGCCTCTGCACCGGCTCCGGCTTCTTCGGCTCGAGTTGATACGAGGCGATTATCTCGTCCCGAAGAGACTCCTCCGTTCTCTTGTCCGAGCTTACTTTGGTTTCGATCGTCACCTCCGACTCGACGCGACCAATCTCTCCAGTCTCATCGACAGCGGGTCCCTGAAATTCCTCCGCACGATCTTCCTCTCGCGATTCCTCGACACTCGCGATTTTATCCGCTGCTTCACCGTTCTCGGGTGTTCGAACTTCCAACTTCGCCTCGCCGTCCGTTTGATTATCCTCGATTTTGGGACGCTCTTCCTCCGATAACTTTGCCGCGGTCACTTCCTCTTCCTTCTCGACCTCAGTTCGCGGTTGTTCCACGCTCGTCTCCGCTTCGAAAGATTTAACGTCGCAAACTGCCTTTGTCTCTTCCTCGAGGCTAACGTCGATGTCTATGCTGGCACTCGATTCGTTGCCAGTCGCGCGATTGTCATCCTCGACGTCGGACCTGAAAACACTGTCCGAATCGTCCGAGTCGTTGCTCTCCGGTGTTTGAACTCTGTAGTTGAATCCGATGGTGACTTTGGCGTTCGTCGAAGTTACGACGGACTTCGCCGCCGGGACGGTGGGCTCGACGACCGTGACGACGCGGAAACGCGAGGAGCGGCCGCCTGTCGAGGGGAAGAAACACGTGGGCGAGGACGCGAGGGAGGGTGGTGTGACGGGCGAGGACGAGGCCGAGGAGTTGGTGGAACTCAGGGAAGCCTCGGATACACGGGAAACGACGAAACGACCGCGCGATGGACTGGGTATGGGGCTCGCGACGGGCGAGGGAATCGGACTCGGGGCCGGAGAACGAAGACGTCCGCTCGTACGCTTCGGTTCGAGCATCGCTCGGTTAACGATTTCGTTCGAGGTCGGAGTGGTCGTGGATGGAGGGGAACGAGGCAGTGTCTGACAAGTCAGCGAGATCTTACGGGAGCTAACGCTAGACAGTCTGCTGCGATGCTGCGGACTGCTGGATTCCTCGGTGCTGTCGTCGATCGACGTCGGCTCGTCGTTCCTCACGCAGTACCTACGAATCTCGGCTACGAGATCGAGATACCGGCTCATCGTCGCCGGAGCCGTGCTCCACGGATTGTCGTCCAGGTCCATCTGGGTCACGCTCGTGTTTCTCTTCATCGCGAACGAGAGGGCTGCGAGCCCTTCCATCTGGATGTTGTTGTCTCGCAGATCTATCCTCTGGAACGGTGTAAGACGAGTTTGTTGAAGTTCGGAGGTTACCTAGTGTCCCTGGCAAGTTCTGCTACTTGAAAAACCACCACCAAACTACACTGAGAAAAAAAAATTGTTGGATTAACCAAATTCGCGGTCACCCACGTTCAAAGCTGTTATTTGGTTGGTACAAATCATTCTTTTGTTGAACGATTATTCGCTTTAGGCGATTCGAAATATTTCCATATAAACAAAAAAATGTATTGTACCAACTAAATAACGGCTTTGAACGCAGGTGAACGCCCCTTGGTTAATCCAACAATTTTTTTTTCTCAGTGTACCTTCAAAGCGACCGAGTGAACGACCGGTCGTTTCCGGACAAAAATACGTCCTCGAAAACGACTGTTAAAACTACTTTATCCGTGTCCGTGCCAGCCGCAAACGAGCAGATTCGAGGGAGGGCTTTCAGTCAGGTGGTTTTTCAATTAATAAACGAATGAACTCCCGCGAAAACGAATGTTCAAAACACCTTTTAGTCCGGTCGTTTTTTATTTTCAACCGAAGAAACGACCACATAACGACAACCTGACTGAAAGGTCTTTTGAACGGTCGTTTCTGCGGTTGTTCATTCAGTCTTTAAATGTAAAACGACCTGACTCTCTGACGCGGATGAAGTCGTTTTAACAGTCGTTTTACCGGACGTATTTTTGTCCGAAATCGACCGGTCGTTTCTCGGCGGTTTTGTTGGTCGCAGGATCTGCCAGGGGTTTTATTTTATTTTACTTTTTTTTCCGTTCTGCAAACTGTACCTGCAGCATCCTGTTTTTCTCGAGTACCTCGGCCAATACCAGGGCCCCTTTGCACGTTAGGTTTGTTGATTGCATGCCCAGTTGGAGGAGGTTGTTACTATTGACCAATGCATCTTCGGACCATTCCAGCAATTCGTTACTCACGGAATTTTTTCCGATGTTCAGTGTCTCGAGAGTATTCGACTGTGCCTATGGAGATTGGAATTTCGTAATTTATTATTAGCGGATTGTTTCTATGAATTATCGGTAAAATAGGTTCACTGAAGCGTCAAACTATTTGAGAGTACAAGACACACGCATACGCACACACTCGCAACAATCACAAGCTATGACTCGAGGCGCACAGCAACGAGTGAGCCTCGACGATGATAATTTACGAAATTTATTTTGAATATGTATGAGAAGACCATTACGCACTATAGCTTGAGCGAAATGGGCTGCTGAGCTCTTGGTAAGATCATTATTCCACAAGATGAGAATACTGAGACCTTTGCCTCGTCGATCGTCGTTAGACTGGGCGTTGAGGCCGTCCAATAGATCGTGAACACCTTCGTCCTTGATGTGATTATTACTGGAAAACAAAAAAATAATAATACGACTCCCGAAGAGATTCGCTGGAAATAAAATCAATGGAACGTTGTATTCGCAACGACGAGTCGTGGAAGACGGACATGTGAAGCAATGTACAAACAATTTCTATTTTTTTTTAGATCTATTGGCTAGTCGCACGCACCTAATATCTAGCAGCTGCAAGTGACTATTTATCCTCAAAAGCGCACCGAGCTGTATGGCGTCTTCCTGTTCAAGACCATTGTCCGCCAGGTATAGTTCCTTCAATCCGGTGTTCGATTTCAAAGCCGAAACTGTGTGATATAGAAAAAAAAGGAAGATATTGTAAAACGACTAAACGGACGTATGGATGACGAAATGAACGTCGCGAAAATTACCTAGTGTGACAAAAGCTCGTCCAGCGAGACCACAGTTTTCTAATTTCAGTATATGTAAGTGTGAGACGAGCTGAAGGGGCCGCTTCAGTATATTCATGTGCTGCTGTGTAAGTGTTATGTCCCTGGCTTCCAGCTGTTCGAGACACGTAGTCTGAAAAAAAAATCAAATTCTGCGTGAGGAATATGTCATGTTTGCGAAAGAGGTGAAGAGTCCGACTGTCCATCGAACGCAAGTCGAATGCCATACGACCAAATACCTTTTTAATCATGTGAGCGCAAGCTTGCCAGCCACGCGATCCGATGTTACGATTATTCGACATATTCAAATGTCTCGCCGATTGATAATACTCGATCATGTCGAACAATATGACTGCGCTCTGTGAACAACGATAAGATTTATGATTCAACTAGCGGGTTGTTGCAGCTCGGGCGCTTCGCGCCCTCTTTACGGAGTATCGAATTTTTAAATCGGAAATTTAGATGTTTAGAGATTTACCGAAAATACGTCATTTCCGGTTTGTAAATCTAATTTTTTGAGTGGATGTGACGTATTTCCGGTATGACGTCAAATAAACAAACAAACAACTTTCCAATACCGCGTACGATATTTGTTATAATATATGTGTAATTATTGTGGCTTGCGAACGCCGCGAGGAGACACGATCGGTGGGAATTGTAAACGCATACCTCATCGTCCAACGATGTTGCTTCCAAGTCAATTTTCTCAAATTGCACTCTCTTCAGAATCTCCTCGAGCGGCTCGCAGTTGTACTGGTTCAAGGACTCGTTCTTTAAGCAAAATTCGGTACACCGCTCGTCATCGGAAATATCCAATTTCTAAAGGAGAAAGAAAAAAAACAAAGAAAATATTAAATTATTTTACAAACACTGCAGAAAGCCTCTTCCAACAAAAAAAAAAAAAAAGGAATCGAAATACGTTGATAATAACGAGAGAACAATGAAAATCCGCCGTACTCATAGAGTGTGTGTATTCATAGTACATTTCTTTAGTTTACCTCAAGTAGAGATAGGACATTTTGCAATGGCTGGATACAGTGTCGTTCGCAGGATTTCTTGTATGACGATATCAAGCCCTCGATATTCACATTCTCGGCTGTGAACAGTTATCTCTCATTAACGTACACGATATGGTAGACGATACTTTTTATTGCCGGTATAATCTCGTAGATACAACATACAAATATATATACGTGTATAATATATATTCGATAGACAAAAAAAAAATCGTGTTGAAATTGTATATTTTACATACGTCGCATGAATGAAGAGAAACGAAGGGTGAAGGCCAATAACAGATGGATTTCTCGGGACGATTAGTGGGATAAATATGAAAATACAGTGCAGATGTCTGGCAAAAATAATGTATTTCAATCCATGTTATCGATTTCTTTACATTTTTTATAATAATAACATGATCGTGGTGATTAATGAACATGTACAAACTAACGGATAAGTTTGCGATGGGACGCCCTGTCGCTTGTTTACTTTTTTTTCTTCATCGTTCTCCTGACGCGAAACGTAATTGCATCTCGACGCTAGACCACTTACGTTACGTTTCACAAGTGAAAAAAATCCTACCAGCAGTGTAGAGTGTTCGTACATGACAAATAAGTTTGAGATAATTTCATCAGCGAACAAAGGCCAAAAAATAAAAAAAATTTAAAACTGATGAATCCTAAGTCATTTGCAGTCTTTTTCCGATCGATCGTGTGTCGTGAGAAAAGAAATATACAGACTGGACTTCCAGGTTCGTACGCAACTTAAAGTTGAGATAATTTTCTTGCCGCATCGACACGAACGGGGGGCCGGGGGGGAATCCTAGATAAGGGGAGGTGACACGTGCTTTGGGGTGAACTCCGAACAGCTGTGATTCGTTCCACAATAATATTTCAATGACGAATTTTCCTTCCAGCAATCAGACACGTTTTATATTCTGTGGAAGACTCGTCGTTGTATAGTTCACAAAAAAAAAAAAAAAAGAAAAACAAAAAAGACCCAAAAAAATATAAGCGTGATCGAGAATAATAGTTTGCGAAGCTCGCAACACGTGCAGGTACACTTTCGTACTATATAGCGGCATTGTACTTAAAATTAGTATACAGTCGTGATTGCGAAATCTCGAGACATTCTTTGAGCCAGCGTGGTCTATAAAAAAACCTGACAGCCTACAGTTGACATTATATGTTGAGAGTCACTATGCGTAACGCGAATCGTCGATTAAATTGCATAATTATTTACAAACTATAGAAGAGTTAGAATAAAATTGTTTTATAGGATCCTAGACGAAGCGAGGTTCAAAATATATGAGACAGAGGTAGATCCGATGGATTATTGTCGTAGCAGTATTCTCAATTATGTCATCCTACCAACTAGACATTCGAAGCCGCAACGAATCCTGAAAGAATATCCTACCCGACGATCTGCTTTTTTTTCCTTTCGACTAGACATTCGAAGGCGCAACGAATCCTGGAAGAATATCCTACCCGACGATCTGTTTTTTCTTTTCCCTGCCAATTATAGTGATTCTATCAAACCTTAAAAAAAAAAAAAAAAATTTCATTGAAAAACATTCGCCGTGACTGTGTCGGCTTTCTAGCGATATAAATTGCATATTCCAGGCGGTAAGTCCGGTATCTAGCACGCCTCGGTATCTAACACCCGACACAAGATTCTTATGTCACGGCGTCTCAGCGAGAACTCATCGACGTGTCTCCGTATCATCTATTTAAATTAGGCGAAGAGGCTGCACCGCGCAGCTCTCATTATCGCAGGAAGAGCAAAAACTTGTAGACAAATCATATTTCAATATTACGGCGTAGAGCTTCAAATAAAAAACGTGACATTGCATAAATGTTTTACCTGACTGACATCGGGAGCGGAGTAGGAGGATCGGTAATTGGACCAATGAACGATGTAGCTCACCTGGGAACGAACCTGTCGTTCAGCTTACGGACAATGATCGTAGGAGAATCATCGAAGCATTTTAATGTTCCGGAGGAGGCTGTATTCTCCACGAACGTCGTTCACGGGGATTTATATATATGTGTATATATATATATATTTTTTTCTTTCTCTTTGTTTTCGTTTTTCACAATTATCTCTGAACGACAAGGTACGAGAGAGAGGAATAAGATGAGACTCACCATGTTCCCAGGGATTGGCGGGCTCTAGATAACCCGTGACCAGGTCGCTGTCGTTCGCAGGAAAAATGACTCTCCTCGGTTTCGGCGGCCATTTCTTGTGAATTAGGGCGCTTCGAATTTTTTTTCCATCGTACAAGTGGTACCTGTTGTGATTGAATACGTGATGCTTCTTCTGCTTCCTCAACGCGGTAGCATTTTTCGTTGATGTCTCAGGCGGAGGAGGCAGAGGCGGCGGCGGCGGCGGCGGCGATGACTCCGTAACGTCACGACCGTCCAAGGTCGTTCCCGACGTCGTCGACGTTCCCTTCGCCGTCGTCGTCGGCGAGGCGACGGAGCTCCGCACCGCTGTCGCTTTATCACCCTCGCTCATTTCACTCTCAATCTTTCGAAAATCTCATGACTCAACGAGCCCCTGCTCAATACGCGATTGACAATGCGCGCACTTTAAAGCACCCAAACGCGACCCGTGTAACGCTCGCGTTCGTTAGTCGCGGGCCTTCTATTAGCACCCATTAAAAACGTACACTCGATACTTGCTTCGTGACCGCCATCATTGTTGCCGTTCCGACCATGATACAGGCGCGCTTAGGTTGGACACACACAAGACCGTTCTCGCGCTTTTCCAGTTACCTCGTTCATCACACTAGTCCCTCTATATAAGTTGGGGACTTTCGTTCTTCTCCGCTGCTGTAACCAACGCTCGAGATGGCGTCCCGTTCTGAATCGTTTCGAGCGCCGCGCGCGCTACTAACTCGAACTACCGTCACGTGCGGCACTCCTTTGTGCCAATCGGAAATGTTCTCGACCACTTAACCCCTTCCCACTCCGAAGAGCCTCGGCGTACGTTTGTTTTCTTGCCTTATTGGTCAGTTGTTTCCGGTGTCTGACGCCGGAAGAACACACACAGCTTGTTGATTTTACTTCTCACACGTTTGCAACGAAAATACAATTTTTTTACAATTCCGAAGACACCAACGCCCGCCTACAACCATCGGGGAGCTTAGGAAGGAGTGTAAACCAGAGTGAGTTGCATAATTTTCACTCTACAACCGAAGTCGTGAAAAAAATAACTACACCGATCAGCTGTGCGAAGCAGCGGGGTGAGAAAGTGTCACGCAACAAAGCGTCGTGGCTTGAGCGCGTGCATTTTTTCTTTTCTATAACACAGCGATTTTTTTGCGGTATCTTTCGACAAACAGCGCACATATTTTTATTTTAATCGGCTGTTTGCATATTCTGAGCGGAATTAGAATCGAAGAGACAATACACTTATCTTTGGCTCTATTTTCCTGTACACTTACAGCAATTTCTTTTTTTTTGCGGTATCTTTCGACAGATACCGCAAATATTTTTATTCTAATCAGCTGTTTGCATATTCTGAGCGGAGGTGGAATTAAAGAGACACACACGTAAAACACACATATCTTTGGCCCATTTTTTTTCGTATATCTTGTGGGGTGGCGTTGTAAATTTCCTTATATAATGCCGAATCGTTTATTGTTTCTGTGACAAATCTACTCGTCTAGTTGATGAAACTATCAACGGAAGCGTCGTAAAATTTCATCCGTTACAACTGTATAACCGACAATCCTTAATTTCTCCTGTTAGATATATCGTTCTTTACAATGGCAGTGCAGCTCGTTATGCGCTGTAGAACACACGTGTATTCATTTTTCATTGTTTTTAGAATTTTGCAATAACACATTAGCGCTCGACGCCCTGTTCTTCGCAACGTTTGTTTTCTTCTTCTTCTTGTTATTCATGCGTGTTCTGTTCACAGCCAAGAGATCCTCGGAGCTTGATCCGTCACTGAATCTGTCCAGGACATTTTTGCTCTTCATCTTCGTTATATGTACAGCTGCCGCCGCGACCAGGCTACTTCGACAAAATTTCTTCTTCGTATCCGACTTTGGCTTCTGCTGTGGCTTTGGAATTTTTGCAACGCCGAACAGCTTCAATGAATTGTTACGCTCGATCGGTCTCACCTCTTCTGCGTTTGTGAAATTAACGTTAACTGCTTTTTGCCTCTTGAAACGAGTACGTTTTTTCTTTGTGGGTTTTTGTGACTCGTCCTCCGGCGTATCCTCGCTCGGCACGCTAGTCGTCGACTTCGCTGGCTTCTTGTGATTCTTCTTCAACTTTCGATCTATCTTCCCCACGTAGTCGAGGGCTTCTAATTTTTTTGAACACGATCTGAAACCCAAAAGTCAGTACATCGAGTACCACGATATTTCTTCCTTTTTTTTTTTGCTCGTAACGGATCGACGATCTACTGACTTGAGCAACGCTTCACTGCCGGTGTGATAGGCCAGCGCGAGACTGGATACTCCCCAGCTCAGTGGGCTTTTATGGAACGAACTTTCCAAGCAACCCTGTCGATCATCCATCGAGACTCCCGTCCATATCTGTTGCCTCAACGACGTGAGTTTCACCTGCACATCTTGAGTATGGGGATGTATCGGCGACAAATTTCTCATAAGCCTGCGATAGATTTCAAAGTAGAAGACAAACGAGCAATTCTGGTTTTCGTTACAATTTAAATGAAATCAACAATTTAAAAAAAATAGTCAACCTCTCTGGACAATAAATGTTCGCTGAACGTACGCACCTTGGTGGTTGTAAGCAACGTGAGCGTGTAACATTTTTCCGAGGCGTCTTCGAGTTTCCTGATTCATCGGCGAAAGACAAGCTGTGAGGTCTGATCAAGGTTGGCAGAGGAAGAGCTTCGGTGCCGAAATCCTTCTTGAGATAGTCGTTTTTCTCTATCGGATTCGAAGAATCCTTAAAACTGCCCGGAAAGCCTGCGATAACGTTAATACGAAACAACGATGTTTCTGTCATCGATTACCAATTACATTGATCGATGCACTCGAAATCTATGCTACCTGCGTCTCTCCTGGAAGGACCACTCGTCGAGTGAGAATAATTATCGTCCCCGGAGTCGCTGAGGTCGCACAGATCGCTTCCGGGATCCGTGGCCGGTAGATCCATCACCGCTCTGCGAGTCTGCAATCGAAAGCATCGCATTTTTCACGGTCTCACGTTGTTTCACGACTTTCGAAGAAAAAAAAAATATTTCGTTGATTCACCAAAAAAGTTCTTCGTTCAATTCGAGTTTCCTCGATGGTAACTTTCTTCCTGGTTTTTCTCGATCTGTTCGTCGCTCTCGATCTCGGGAGCAGCGGCGACGGCGGTGGCACGCACAGATACTGGGACCGATAATCGCCGCCCTCAGAATCCACGCGATCGATCCCTTTTCCGGCTCTTATCTTCTCGTCCTCCGAAGAACTGTCCGATGTATCGCCTTCGTCACTAAAAAAATTACCATAACTACCTGCCGGTCTCTTATGTTTATTCGCTCGCAGAAAAATTACCTCGAGTAATCTGTGAGATTGATATTCGTCGGTTCATCGGCGCTCGATCCTTCCTTTATAAGCCGTACCAGAATTTTATTTCTAAGCCTCTCCTACATTCGCATTCGATAGAGTCGTCCTGAGATTGAAAAAAAACATATAAGTCAGAAGTTCTCGGTGAATTGATTTTCTTCTGTTCTGAACATCTTACCGAGAAATAATCCAGCAAACACAAACACAGAAAACATTACGAAATCAATAGACGTGGAAATCGTTGTAACACACTTTAAAAAAAAAAAAAATTGATGTACGTTACCTTTCCAGGATCTTCGTCCGAAAAATCCAAAAGAGTCTCGCAGAACGCTTTTCCGATCTGTTCGTAATCTTGAGCGGAGAAGTGAGTTCCCATTCTCGAGCCCAATCTCGATCCTCCCATGGAGGCCTCCATGGTGTAGCTGTTCTGAACTCCCATCAACCAGACGACTACCCTGCTCGTTCCCTCTTTGCCTTTTTCGATGTGAAACTTGCAGTTCTCGAAGGAGAACTGCGAACGAAGAATGCCCGAATCAAAGTCTCACGATGGAATGTCGATTACCTCCGTAAAAGAATAACTCTCACCTTGTCGGCTGCGTTTTTGTGCAACATGAGTGGAAACACTTGCTCGGCCAGTCTACCGTAACATCCGGCTCTCTTGCTCTCGCAGCCGTATATGAATATATTGTCCCTTCGCGAGTGAGCGTGAAGATCGCAATAAATCGCTATACCGCATTCCTCCATCAGGCGCCGAATCATCAGCTTCGTGTGCCACACGGACGGATAACTCTCCCTCATCACCGTTCTGTACTGACGATTCAGGTCTTTGCCGGACAGGGAACACCTGTTGTTGCCCACTATAACGCCGTCGGGATTCAGCATAGGCACGAGCTTGAAGATAAATCTTTCTCGGAGTTCCTGCAAAAGTGTCACGAATTTTTCATTGATTTTTCCAATTTCAGGATGAAAGGAACCCAGCCCGATGGGTCTGACTCACCCTGGCCTGGTTGGACTCTCCCGTGAGAAAGTCTATGATCCCTTTCATCGTCCAGCTCGAAGGCGTTTCCCCGGGATGAACTCTGGCAGTGATGACTATGCCCTTCTTCTTCTTCGCCTCTTCGTTGAACGTCGGGGCGGTTATCGTCAAGTAGTGGACACTGTTGCCCGCGAGAGTACGACAGAGCAAACGGAGCTTGGTGAATCTCGTTTTCACCGGATCGGTGGAGATCCTGGTCAGGTAATCCTGAAGATCGCTGTACGTGTAGGGATAACAGTGAGCCAGATAAACGGTGTCCTGATCGTGGGGAAAGGTGATGTTGAAGGTCAGCGTGTGCTTCTCCTTTTCCTCGTCACTGGCGAATAGTTAAAGAAATTGTCGAAGACAGTGCACGGAGAAAAAAATCGATTGAGTCAACAAAATGTGCGCTTACGGGTGGCGAAACAAATTTTTCTTCACTCAATACAACCGTTATTTCGTTCGATCAACCGAAAATTTGTTTCGCCACCCGTAAGCGCTCATTTTGTTGACTCAATCGATTTTTTTTCTCAGTGTGGGATCGATGCAAATCGTACGGATCGCATCCTACTTACGAGGAATCGTTTCTGTAGTAAGTTATGTTGTCGCCGCATCTTCTCCAACCGACGGCGTGCATGCTCGCGTCTTTGGTCGAGTAAAGCAGGGGCCTCAAGCCCTCGTTGTAAAGACTGTCTTCCTTGCAAAAATTCACTATCGACAGTCTGAAAAGATGCGATAAGGATTTTAGAATGTCGAGATGAGAGATCTTGGCTACAAAGTCGTTCGATCTACCTGTAGATCGTTCGGCTCCTCGTGTTCGAGATCCTGAAGTAGTACCACTGCATGTGCCGCTGAGTGTACAGATCTTTGCGCAAATGCAGCTGATAATAGGTGTCGGTAATTTTTATGACCTTTCCCAAATTTCCCGACTCGAATCTCGACTCGAAACGCAGATCGGACGACGAGTCGTTGGAGTGCGAAAAATCCGCGTGTCTGGGAGAGTCGCCCAGAGTTGCGAAGCACTCCGAATCCTCGGACAACACCGTACTTCCGCCCGCGCAAGATCTACTGAACTGAAAAACGATTTTTTTTTTATTCTGTGCTTTCTTCTTTAAATTTTTCGTATTGAGAAAAATCGGCAGCCACGCACATAATTTGTCGAGCTCATAGGACAGTAATTGAAGATCACACTGCCGAGATCTTCACTGACTGGCTTCGGTTTCGGTTCCCTCCCGGACGGCGTGTAATAAGGCTCCGGTGTAGCCGGGGAATATTCTATGTGACGAATCTTCTCCTGAATCACCTGGAAAACTTTGATAAAGTTTCGTTCGATATCCGAAACTCTGACTGAACAGTCCCGACCTTGCACTCGGTGGGCCATCTCGGCTCCTGGCTGATAGCGTCGACCCCGTTTTGTCCGTCCACGCCATTATTGCAGACCTCCCTCGACTCTCGATATTTAAGAATGCCCGAGGCGATCGGCAATATCGAGTCGACGTCCCGACGCGAGAAACCGAGTCGACTCTGAAGACACTGGGCCGTCAGAAAGCTGCCTATAAAATCAAAGATTCATCTTGATTTTACACATCGTGACGCGAGACGAGCATTTATAAAAAATTTTAACGGTAAACACCGAAAGTGATATTATTTTGACGAATTGACCATTTTTTTTATTTATTTACAAGCCAATCCCATTATTTTCTCCTCGGTCTTCGAACGTCACGAAGTTTGCCGGATGCCCGAATTGACAAGAAGCAGCGTGACGTGTGATTGATGACTTGCGTGCATCATCGAAAAATCAATGGTTTCGGGGGCGAACAAAAATTCGGCGTCAAACATGATCGAGGGTGCGAGGACTTGGGTGGTTTTGCGGTTAGCCATTAATTTTAATAACTTTCACTGATGCATGACGAAATTACTGCAAGGATGAACGATCAGGCCTACAGCTAGATGATGTTTTATTTTTGTTCCTTATGAGGCGTGAATGTTGTTGCGAACGAATGATCTATGAAAGAAGGAAGAAAAAAATTCGAAATTTGCGCAGTTTGACAATAATATTCACCAATGGTATTATCGGTGGGCTCTGACACCGGCTCACGGTACTCCGGCATAACAATCTCCGCGTCCGACGACGCGACGCTAGTTTAATAAGTAAAATGCTGCAAATATTAGTCTTTCCTACACAATAATAATAATCAAAATACATGTCATATACGAACACGGTGGACATCAAAATTGATCGCGAAATTCCGCTTCATTCGCCGTCGCGATTTATTATTTATTGTCCATTCTCTTTCCATTTACATTTTTAATCAAATTTACCTAAAGATACACTGTTAAAAAAATTCTAAATTCAATGCACCGCATCAGTAGTTTTTATGCACAAACTGCTACATTAAATGTAACAAACAGCTGTGACGAAAAATTACATGAACTTTAACAGTGAAATTGAAGTAAATTATTTCAAAAGTTTTTAATATACTGAACGTTACTTTTTCATCACAATTGCAAATGAAATTTAATGTACCAGTTTATGCGTACAAACTTCCAGTACCAATACATCAAACTTCATACTAATTTTTTTGACGGTCCAGTATTTTCTAAATTATGTTCACAGGTCGCTCAATAAATCCAAAGTAAAAGTGACTTACTGGCGGAATTAAATTTCTTCGCAGTCTCGCGAGCACGCTCGGGTCACAGGTTCAACGTTTCAGCGAGACTGGTACATCAACCTTACGTGTGCAGCGCGAAATTCTCGCGTTAATGAACTATCTCGTGATAGGTCTTTGCGGCAACGACCGGAGAGCGATTCCCACTATACGAGTGGCTCGCGAGTACGCGAAAGCGTGTAGGCTCGCCTGGCTTCGCAGTCTATACCGAATACCGAACACCCTCCTATCGGTACGAAGAACACTGTGCAGCAATGTTGGCTCACCAAATACATGCGAGACCGCCACCGAAACGGGAAATACCGCTGGACTGCACGCGAAGATTGGTCGATACCGGCGCGAAATGCAAAACGAAAACCACCCTCTGACTTTCCAGTATCGGTGGGTACAACGTCCGGATTCTCGACAAGTGATAGACGTTTCACGTTACCTACCGCTCAATTCTCACCGGTTCGCCTGTACGGCTGTTCGGCGCGGGCCCGAAGAAAAACTTTTCGTACAACCGACAAACGCGAAACGTAGTATGGTCGAGCTTCGCGAATAAGGTGCACAAGAGCGGAGGGGGAGGTGGGAATCGCTTCGCGGTGCCAACGTACGTGATAGAATGTGCCCCGAGGGCCAATACCCAAGGTGAAATACCCGACAGCGAAATACGAGGTGAAAGAAGAAGTTTTATTGCTATGATGGTCGATAGAATAAATCCCCCTCAGAGTCTCATGCGTGTAGCTTCTAACAGTTGGGTCAACGAACCGAGAACTTTCGGCCTCGAACTCGTTTGACGCATCATCGCGAAAGTTGATGAGGGTGAATGGTGCTCTATATCGCGCTCTCTTCCATCATCGCGATCGTTCACGCACGGGGTCGATCCGTTGCTTATCCGATAAAGATGAATATTTGTTTTATGTCTATTTATTTTTATAAGAGAGATTCTCACCTGGTATCGGTTGTACAGGAAAGAGCGCAGCCTGCAGCTCTCGGACTTTGCTGCTTGCGATGAAACCCTCCATTTCTCACCTCGGCGATCGTGCAATTAATATCCACATTTACGAGCATCGTAGAATCTTCATCCGTCATCGTAGGAATTTTTACCTTGCATATACAATTTTTTCTTAATTTGCTATACAGTTGACATCGACTTTTAGGAATCCTGTCTCGATTAACACTGATTCAATTTATTTACATTAATTATTTACATTAACCTCTTTCGCTTTTTCTTCTTTTCTTCTTCTTTTTATTATTGTTATTCATTAAAGCACACTGCAATTATACCCAGTTCGGCTGACACTATGAATAATTCCTATTGGTTAACTCGATTGAGCAGAGTATCGAGTTTCATGTAAAACAGTCCGCGGGCACGGATCCAAGGGTTCGAAATGAAATCGTCCGGCAACGGGAATCGTCGATTCTCGGTCTGTGGTCTCTTCGGGATATACAAACCCGTACCCACGGTGCCGGTATGATTCGTTTGCAAACTGCCTGGTGATTGCCTGACAACGGAGGCCGATGTGGGCGGAGCCAATAGCCTTCGCGGCTAGTCGTTTTCTTCTTTTCCATATATTAACCCTTGCGATGCGTGCATCAATGCCCGGTGCGATGCTTTTTTTCCGTCTTCAGAAAATCTTCAATAAGTCTGTGCCAGTAGACACCGTTTTGTCCGCGCAATAATCGGGATCCTAAAATTATCGATTGTCGTTCGATTTTGTCGAGTGAAAGCTCATTTTATTTATCGATAGACACTCTCCGAATTCACCGGAAAACTTTAATAATAATACGCATCGTTTACAAATTAGAGTCATTCGTTTATGAAAACAAACAGAGCTGTGACGTTAACTAAACTTTTCTTCGGTTTGAGAATTTAAACGAAGCGAATTACTCGGTGAATTCGTAAAATATGTTTTAACGAATAAGCTGTCGCTCGTCGAGAACGAATAAAAATGACAAATTTGCCTTTACAAAAAATTGTGTACAGATACGCTCGTGGATTTATTGTCATAAGCTAAGCTATTCTTTTTCTCTAAATTCATTGTCGTAGATTTTTTTCCTACGCGAAGTAGAAACTCTTTAATCTAGAATCCACCTTGGTTCACAAAAAATTCTTCTTTAAAACGTGTACAAACAATTTTTGAAATCCGGCTGGTCGACTGACTTGCCTATCGACTTGAGGAAGATATATTCATCCTCTTATCAGCTCTCTCGGTAAAAATTAACCGATCGTAATAGTTCTCAATGACCTTAGCTTCATTCGAATGATAGTCATTGCGGATATCCTTCGGCACAACGAAATTGATTTCAGCAATAAAACACGATGTGTGGTATAGTGTATATCGATTTTCACGTCTATTACACTTTCGACCGAGCTCTTCGCATCGTTTAGATTTTTTTTTTGCTATTCAATCGAATAACTGAGTGAGCGATGGAGCGAAAGTTCGGACAGCTCTAGGAAATCGAATGATGCTGCCGTAATATATCTATCCGGAATATTCTTCATCGCGAGCACGTGGAACGTTCGTACCGTAAAATCCTCTCGAAGTATATCTATGTTGATTATCAGATGTAATTGACTTGAGGTAATTGGAATTCTTCGATATATCTCCAACCGTATATATGGTATACTTTGTGAAACTCGGAGAGTTTCCCGGAACGCTTGTGCGGAGTTCCAGTTCCTCGGATACCGCGAGCTTCGGCGTTTATTGATCAATCAACGAGTATCCCAACAAAAGTGAGAAAGCATTGGACTCGTCGGTGTGGTACCATTTTTTTTGTATTATTATTTTTCTCCTATTGTACACCTTCCTATTACGGCATTGAAAAGCTGAATTATTCATGCCGTGACTGTATTTGCGGCGGGCCTTGGAAAATTACTCAAGTATCATGGATTTTTTTTTTTTTGCAGTTCGAGTTGTACAGAGGATCCACCATCGACAAGCAAGATGAGTCGTACTGTGACCGTGGCCGTTTGTACCTTGAATCAATGGGCCATGGATTTCGAGGGCAACTTCAGAAGAATTCTTCAGAGCATAGAAGAAGCCAAAGCCGCCGGGGCGACATTTCGCAGTGGGCCTGAATTGGAGATAAGGTAAGCGATACATTTAATTTGTGAAAGTTATAAATGTTATATATGTTTTTTTTATTGGTAAAATTGTTCTCAAACAATTAAATTCAGTATTTAAACTGTATATCTTATTTTTCAGTGGTTACACATGCGAGGATCATTTTCACGAATCCGACACGATACTGCACAGTTGGGAGGTCCTCGATGCCCTTCTGAGAAACAGCGTGTGCGAAGATATTCTCATCGACGTCGGCATGCCTGTGATGCATAAGAATGTCACCTACAATTGTCGCGTCGTCTTCCTGAATAGACGAATATTACTGATAAGACCGAAGATGCACATGGCCGACAACGGGCCCTACAGAGAGAGCCGATGGTTCACCGCTTGGGTAAAAGAGCGCACGGTCGAGGATTTTTTTTTGCCGAGAATAATAAGTCAGACAACCGGACAAACTGTCGTGCCATTCGGCGATGCAGTAATTTCGACCAGCGATACCTGCGTCGGGTTCGAAATCTGCGAGGAATTGTGGACCGCTTCCAGCACTCATGTGCCCATGTCACTCGATGGAGTGGAAATTATTTCAAACGGTACGAAATTGAATTTTTTTTTAATACAGATTTCTAAAAGAAAAAAGAATGACCGAAACATTATTTACAGCAAGTGGATCCCTGTTCGAACTGCGCAAAACTTACGAGGTCGATGATCTCGTGAAAATGGCTACATACAAGTGCGGTGGTTGTTACATGTACAACAATTTCCGAGGATGCGATGGTGGAATGATGTTTTTCAACGGCATATCCAGCGTCACTTTGAACGGTAGAATCATCAATCGGGCCAAGCAATTTTCTCTCGAAGAGGTCGAGGTCACTACGGCGACCTTCGATCTAGAAGACGTCAGGTACTGTCCATGTTTTTTTTCATCGCATAGAAGGCAGTGCGTTCGAAATATAACATTTTTTTGGTTTCAGATCTTACAAAAATTCAGTAAAATCGCGATGCAGCACAGCCGCAAGATCTCAACCTTATCCACGAGTAAAAGTTGACTTTGCACTGACTTCCGACAGTCTCAATGCTCCGGACCAACCTATAGATTGCGATTTTTCCATCGACCCAAACAGCGCCTCAACGAGATCTTTGTATTACACGGCCGAAGAGGAAATGGCCATGGGACCCGCTTGCTGGCTATGGGATTATTTGAGGTCCTTAATTCACACGCTTGTGTCACTACTAGCTGCATTCGCGATACGTTCCAGAGAAAAACTGAGCAAAATTCTCTGTAATGTCATTTCCGGTTTGAAAATACCATTTTTCGACCGGAAGTGACGTCATACCGGAAGTACTTGACGTATTTCCGGACGTATTCCCGATAGCGACATCATACGGGCAAAAGTCGGATTCGGATTGAGGTGTTGCTGTTGGTAATTATTTAATTGTTTTTCGCTAGGCGTTCTTGCCAAGGTGGATTTTTCTTGCCACTGAGCGGCGGTGTGGATTCTTCCTCGACCGCTTGTATGGTATATTCCATGTGCACGATGGTAGTCGATGCAGTCAAGGCCGGAGGTAAGATTTTCGTCAATTGCTTTACGCATGATAGCGATGGACAAGTGTTTTTTAAAATGTTTATTATTATCTTTCCGACTGATGTACAACAGATCAGCAGGCTCTGTCGGACGTTCAGAAGATAGTTGGTGATGCCGATTACGTGCCAACCGATCCTAAACAGCTCTGCAACACTCTCCTGGTAACTTGCTACATGGCTACAGAGAACTCTTCCTCGGAAACGAAGGCTCGAGCTGCCGAGTTCGCGAGTCAGATCGGATCGTTCCATCACAGCATTTTAATCGACACCGCCGTCTCCGCGGTTCTTGGCATCTTCAAACAAGTGTCCTCTTTGACACCGAGGTTCAAAGTTCATGGGGGTTCGCCGCGTGAGAATCTGGCTCTGCAAAACGTCCAGGTTCGTTGTTTAAATTTCTCTTGCCAGAAAGACTTTCAATACCCGGTTATTGCATTGGTAATTGCGGCATCGAATAATTTTTCAAGGCCCGACTTCGCATGGTTATCTCCTATCTCTTCGCTCAACTGATGCTCTGGGTGAGAGGTAGACCGGGTGGTCTCCTCGTTCTCGGCAGTAGCAACGTCGACGAGGCACTCCGAGGATACTTCACGAAGTACGATTGCAGCAGCGCCGACATCAATCCCATAGGCGGTATAGCGAAGGATGATTTGAAGAAATTTCTTACCTACTTCGGTCCCAAACACGGTATCACAGCTCTGAGAAAAATTCTCGAAGCGCCGCCGACCGCCGAGCTCGAGCCACTGCAAGGAGGTCAATTGGCTCAACTCGACGAAGTCGATATGGGCATGACTTACAAGGAACTGAGTACTTTTGGTAGAATGAGAAAGAACAACTGCGCGGGGCCTTACTCGATGTTTTGCAAGCTCGTCTCCATGTGGGACTGCACGCCACAGGAAGTGAGAACCATTTTTCAGCAATGACTCAACCGTTTCTTGTTCTCTTTTAATTAATAATAGTATACGAATCTTTCGGTAGGTCGCCGATAAAGTGAAGCACTTTTATCGATGTTACGCTATAAATCGTCACAAAATGACGGTCTTGACGCCGGCTTGTCATGTCGAAAGTTACACGCCGGAGGACAAGAGAGCCGATCATCGTCCTTTCCTTTACAACCATACGTGGAAATGGCAGTTTAATGCGATCGATAACCGGGTGAGTATTGAAGAGTTTAATTGAACTTGATGAAAATGCAAATTGTTTTATGGGGGTGAATTTTGGTTTTTTCAGTTGAAACGCTTGGACAGCCAGGGTGTACCGTCTTCTCCATCGCGAAAGAAAGCGCCGGACGTACCAGCCAAGCCAAAATACGTACGTCAGATGCCTTTCAGCTCCGTCATCAGTAGTGAGTAGAGGAATGAAATTGTTCTTTTTCAACGCAACAGAGATACATATTTACGACGATATATTGTTAATCATCGCGCTTTGGAAATTGTTCTTTGTTGCAGATAAAACACATCCGGGCGTAGTTGTTTAGCTGTTGCATTTATTAAGTAACCGATCAACAATGATCGAATAAAGACTGCACGAGTGCCTTGGAATTTTGATGAACCCATTTTTTCTTATTGAATCCAATTCCTCAGTTGCTCACTTATCACTGGTTGATCATTCAAATGCAACACAGGCAGGATTTTTATTTATTTAATGTAACATTACTTTTATTGTCTCTTCAGTTTCTACATACACAAGAGTGCGTAACCACGTTTTACCGTTAAAATCGATTAATGTTTTGCTTAATAGCTACAGAACAATATCCAAATGTTGTTGCCCCCCCGCCCCCTCATTGAAAGGGCTTTTATACACAGTAGTGGAAGTAAATAATACAATCGTACAAATGGAAAACGTGCTCCACGACACTCATTCGTACATCTGCATTCACACACACACGCCTTCGCGGACACAATCCATTCAACTAAATCGAATCTCTCGATCTGATGAGTCAACCGGTCTTGGACCCTCTCGAGACGGGAGAAGAAGGCGGGTTACGCATGAACGAGAGATTTAACGATGATAAATAATTTTCTCATAATAATATTAATTAATAAAGACAATAACCACAATATTCATCGTCGAGGATAATAAAAATGATAATATTAATAATAGCATTAAGGATACTACAGAATAGTAATAGAATAGATAAAAATTCGTGATGCGATAGCGATTTACCGTGTCGTGGTGGTGGTGATAGAGCAATTGTAATTAGTAATATATATATATATGTATATATATATATTTCATTATCCTCTTTCGATAAAGTAACATTAAGAGAAACGTCATATTGAACAATACTGGACGTAAATTACACAGCGAGACATACAGATTTGCGCGTCGAGAAGTATCGTCATTGTTTTTTTTTCGTTTTTTTCGTTTTTCTTCTTCATTTTTCTTTCTTTTTCTCATAACACCTAGTTTCGTTATTTTGAGTATTGCTTTGGGAACGCATGTCGCGTACCGTTAATTCACGCTCCTTTACACGCTTCATATATTGTACACTATAAATAATTTTCTCGTAGATGAAAGGTACTAACGGTTATCGACTAATTGTGGACACGCCCTTCGTGCGCCACGAGCCGTCGTTATTTATAATAGATATTAAATATTTACAGTCTTTAAGATACGGCCCGAGGCGAGAAGGTGTGCTCGCTCGACGCAGTCGCGTCACCAAATCGTCACACCTGGCTGCTTAACAATATTAAAATTACACTTAATCGTTTAAATAGAAAAACCGAAACTATCGTAGACTATTTACAAATGATTTTTATATTATAAACTTTAACGTAGCCAAGGGAAATTCGAGGGTATTAGGAAGTGTAAGCACCGCGTCACTCGCGGTCCGCCATTCCGCAATTCGCCGTTATACAGTTATATTAACGAGATATACAAATTTTTAATAGAAATGATCCTTCAGCACCCGGCGGACGATCGAGATCGAATCAACGCGAGTCTCTGTTCTTTTCTTTTCCTCTTTTTATCTCTTGTATAATATTCGATTATTCGTTTTTACGCGACTGTACACTTACCCAACTTTATACAAGATTATTATTGCAAACAGTATGCGCACTCGTGAATTTGAAGTACGTCGTATTCTTATCATTTTTCATCGAATTCCTACCGATTGAGCGCGCATACTGTGCATCTTATATTGATAATACGAGAGTTATCAATTATTGTTTTCTTTTCCTACCACCGCAAAAATTGCACGAAACCCCGTTTGTGTTTACGAATGTGTGACGGTGAGAGGGTATGTGTCGATTTTACGTACGTGCGCCCCTTTCCTGTTTCTGTTGATTGGGTGTATGTGTCTGTGTCTGCGCCTGTGTACGAAGTGTAATATCCTTCTCCCTATATCACAGGTTACCCTACCGCAAGGTGTGCGTTAATGATTATCGATTATTTTAATAAAAAAACAATAAAGCGTCAACCTCCAGCCCGTGAGTAAAGTCGTTGTGCACCCATGCCAAGTCGCGATTTTTTCCCCACAATAATCGCTTCTCTAATTCTGTCAGGTCAGTCGAGTAGAGATCGTTCGGATCTCTGTGGAGGGTGGAGGGTTTCAAGAGGTCCCTGATGTCATGCCGGAAAAATACTGGATCGAACTCCAAGGATCTCTTTTTGTGCAGCCCGCAGAGTCGGAAATCAACGTAACTCACCAACTTTTTTCTTATAGTCATCGAATGAGCAGAGGCTTCTAAATCCTCTCTAAAGGAAAATTATGAATTTGTCAATCGTGAGTGGGAAGCGGTCCCTTAACGTTCGATCCGAGTCCTTGGGCTGTCGGAATGTGATTTCTTTTTCCGTCGCAGCTTATTATTACGTTCCATTATTGCTATTATTATCATCGATGAAGAAATTGTTTTTGACGAGGAAGAGGGGCGGTCCCGTGACGCTTTCCCGAGTCCCTTCTTCGTCCTCTTCGGCGCAAATCACCAGTGCGCTTATCTTCTGTCAATACGAGGACGCTCGACCGAGTTGCAACGAGCTCGTTGCCCGGCGCAAAGGTGCCTCGAGAGCTTTGGAAGCCGATTTAACGCAGCCGCTCGCCGATTCCCTCGAGTCTCGTTGCAGATGGCCACCCTGCAGATTTACACACGAGCTAGAGCTAATTTTTTTATTTTTCTCCTTTTGAGTTTTTTTTTGCTTTTTTTCATTCAGTCTGTCGTATACTTGTTGATTGCTTTTTCATATCTGTACGTAACAATCTATTGTGAGTCCGACCCGATATCTAAGCGCGCACTATCTACGAACTCGCGTCAATTCACGTGGACGATTATACGATCGAGCCTCTCGCGATACAAGTATCATCTTGTGTGTGTGTTTTTTTTCTACGTGCGCACCTGGAGCAGCATGTTGGCGAAGTTACTGTTCGTGAACTTGAAGTGTCGCTTGTCGTAAAATTTTAGTAACGCCGGGCTGTATGGATGTTTGTCCTTCAGATGAAGATAGTGTACCTCCGGCTCCTGCGTCGTGTGCCCACACTCTTCGCACACGTAGACCTGTCGTTCAAACACACATTTTTTTTCTATTAATTTAATTTTATATAAATTTATATTAATTTAATATTAAACTATCCCACCAACAAATTGTGATAAAACTATTATAAATACGAAAATCATCGGACTCGTACCTTTGTGCGACGTTCCTTGTACGCGTACTGATGCTGAACTCCATGAACCTTGAGGCAATGGCTCTCGAGCGAACACCGCTGCGTGAAGCTCTTCTCGCAGAGATTACACTTGTACGGTCGTACACCGGTGTGCGTTCTCGTGTGTCTCTTCAGGTCGAAGGTATCGTTGAATCCCTTGCCGCAGAATGTGCACAGGTAACGTTTGACATCGCTGTGACATTTCATGTGGCGATTGAGTAGTCGCTGTAGACTGAAGTTTTTACTGCACACGCGGCAGGTGAAACGGTTCGGGTCGTCGTCCTGCATCAAAAACGAAGCTTCTGTTACACACAGTCTTTCGCCTACGCAACCTGCGTTTATCGTCTCTAATTTATTTAATGATATGCTTACCTTGCCAGGGGTAGGCCGGGGAGTTCTTTCTTCGTCACGTCCGACCACAGCTTGTCTCTGACCTTCGATGGCCAAAGGATTCTTGATGCCGTGACCACCGTTGACAAATTCGAGCTGGCAATCACCCGGCAAACCCAACTGCAATGAAACAATACCGAATGTTAGAGACGATCCGCGAATAACGAGTAAAAACAATTGATTCGGTTATCAGGAAAGGATGAAGCACTCAAGTTGATTGGCATTGCATAGTGAAAGATTTTAAGCAACATTTTTCTTATTATGTCATCTTTAACGTTGTTGTCGAAACAACTTTTTGTTAGTAATAGCGACTCGACGTGAGAGTGAATCGATGTTTCGAGATAATTCGCGTGAGGCGCGAATCGAGACGATATGCTTTTGCCTGTATCAATCCGGGGTGCTTACCCTGTGCTGGAGTACACCGCTGCGTTGAATAACGGGCGATTCCCCCGGGGAAGACGATGCACTCACTGTTGCCGACACGCCGGATGGACTCGGCGCGTGTTCCATGAGGCCGCAGGCTGGCGAAGTGCTCGTCGAAGCAGCGTCCAGGGAACAGCTCGCCGCACCGGGACTGGGAAGACTTCCGCCGGCACTGCTTCCAGAATCGAGTTCCAATCCTATAGAAAAAAAATTCAAAAATCACACATTATAATATCTGTAAGATAGGTAGAAAAAAAATAATTCAAAGCCCATTTCTTTAAATACACTGGGAATAAGATCGAAGCTCACCACTGCCAGTGAAGCTCAGTCCAGGGCTCAAAAGTCCCTGATGATGTTGCTGATGGGGCGAGGTAGCGGCTGTCTGCTGCTGCTGCTGTTGATGCTGCATCTGCACCTGTATCTGGAGTTGCTGCAGCTGCGGCTCGTTCTGATGATTCTGATTGAGATGCAGCGCGAGTTCGGGTCTTTCTTTGGGAAGTGGCTGATAGCTCGATTCACCGGTAGGATAATTCATGCTGGTGAGTTTGGTGGAGGCGAAGTGTTGCGGTGCCGTTGAATAGTGCCTCGAGGCATCGAAGCCTCGCGTGAGAGCCATGCTGTGCTCGGGGAAGGGATCGACGCTCGGTTCCACGGGACTCGTCATCTGTCCGTCCTGTCCGATTCCACTGCCGGCCGATGCGGGCGAGTGGAGCGAATCCTCGAGCAGATCGTTGCCACCTTCCTCGGTCGGGAGCCTCGGCAGGAACAGATCCGCCGCGTCGCTCAGGCTCTCGAGAAGGGCGGTGTGATCCGACGGCGAGCTGAAGGTCAGAGTCGCGGTGAACTGAAGAGGATCGACCACGGCACCCGTCACCATGTCGACCATCATTCCTGAATCCGTAACGTCGTAAGCGCCGTACTGTCCCGAAAGCAAATCGTTCGGCTGAATCTTGTAAGCAGCCAGATCTTCCTCTTCTTCCTTCAGGGTCAGTCCGTACGACGCGCAAACGTTCTGCAGGAGAGAGTACTGTTTGCCCTCTTGAGCACCGTACTGCGAGTGCTGGGAGTTCACGTCCTGCTGACCGGTGTCGCACTCCATGCCGACCGCCGGTGACGGAGTCAGAAAACCGTTCCCTGTGAACAAATTTGATAGCTCTTTAGTAATCGATTCGTTGACAAACGAAAAAAAATAATTCAAAAACTACACTGTAAAAAATGTCTGTTTGAAAATTCATAAATGGATATGAAGTTTTATGCATATACAGTATATGAAATTTCATTTACGCGTATGTTAGAATATTGCGTTGCCGGTATATTAAAAACAATATTATTTAAATAATTTTTGTAACAATAACATAACTTTCATATACGGATGTCTTAATTTTCAATGCCATCACCGGTAATTTTGATATACAGGTATTGCATTTAAAATTAAATTATGAAAATTCGAATACAATGTACATGAATTCTAATTTCATATACCGAGGTTGAATATTTAATATAACTTTGTTTATTAAACGTGTTGTAAATTTCATAACATTTTTTACAGTGTACACATAATGATAGTAATTAGTTGTTTACCTTGCGTGCCGTTGTACTGATTGGCAAAGTTCGCGAGGTTGTTGCCACCTTTGAGGGATTCGTAGAACGGTGGCAAGGAGCCGGTGGGCGGTGAGCTTGGTCCGTAATGTCCACGGCCGCCGTTGCCTCCAGGGTTCATTCCTCCGCCTCCGGAACCTCCGCCCAAGGCACCCCCGCCTCCGCCCCCTCCGCTCGTGAAGCCTATGCTTCCTCCGCCGGTCCCCGCGCTGCTTCCCCCATTGCCCGAAGAGCTCGCGCTGTTTCCGGAACTCGAACTACCCCCGGTGTTGTTACCGGAATTCGTTGATCTGCCGTGTCCCGCCGCTGCGTTGACGGTCTGCGGAGCCGAGAGTCTCATCGCCAACATCGGCCTGGCGATCGAGTTGCCGATCGTCCGGGACGCTTTCGCACCCTCCCGACCTCTCTCCTCGTCCGTGTCTTCCTTTCTCTTCGGCACCGCGTAATCTATCGGTTGATCCTGCGGAGATGAATTTCAATTAAATAAAAATGAAAAATCATCGAGGAATAAAAACATGAATTTCGATCGAGTGTGCATTTTTTCTTTATTATTCCATCGATCTTCTTCTCGAAACCACCGAGGATATTTATAGTTAATTCACCTGTTCCGGCTCTTGTGTACGCGGCAGTTCGATCTTGGTCTGTTCCTTTCTCGGCGGTTGGCTCTGCGGTGGAACCCTCTGTATAACGGAAACTCTCGTCGGTGGTTCGACTCTCGGAGTCTTGGGCGGTGTCGGCGGTCTCGGCAGTTCGAGTCTCTCCGATTTGCCCGGCAGAATTTTGTCGGACGTCGGGGCGATCGGTGGACTGCTGTACTCTTTGCGCTCGGCCCTCGTGAGTACGTGACCGCGACTTCCGTAAGGCACGTCGCCACCGAGGATGCTCGAGATGAATCTTCGCGGCGGCGTGTTCGTCGGGGTCGACGGTTGCCATTGAGGAGGTGGCGAACTGGCCGGACTGCTGCTACGCAGAGATTCCGGCGTCGTCGCCCGATCATCCTCCGATCGGTCGCGATCTATAAAAAAAAAAAAAAAAACGAAAAAAATAAGAAAAAGGTAAGTATATCGAGAAATCAGCTTCACGCTTCGAAGATACAATCTTCGTGTTGTTTTGCTCTCGGATGAGTTCAAGGTTCTAACGCTACTCTCGAATTCTCGGCAACGATGCCTGTTTAATTCATGAACGAACTTTGTTCTTTTTTTTTTTTATCTTCGGCCCTTTTCCATTATCTCGATTTCTCCAGCGATCGAAGCGAATACCACAGTTTGGCCTTGAGAATGAAAGAAACAACAAAATGAAACCGCGTTTACCGTTCGAATTGCGAATCAAATTTGTGCTAAACGTTTCGGTATGTTTACCGACCGCTGGACGGTTCGTCCGCGAGGAGATTTATCTTCGAGAGCCGACACGCAGCACGTCGGGGCACCAGCCTTGAATTCGGAAGAGCTTCGAGACGGGAACGCGGTCGTTGATCTTTTTTTTACCTTATTTTTTTTTTTTTTTTTCGCTCGTACATCGAATCGATCCTACCGTTGCTCGAACTCTGTGCATTCGCGTTGTATGTGCGCAATTTATACCGCGTGCGTACGCGCGATCCCGAACGATTATCTTCGACTTTAGCGTATTATTCCCGTCGCGTCTCGAGGAATTTCAATAAACGGCTCGTCCCTCGTGATTCCGTGGTCAGGTCCTCGACACCGTTTTACTCGGGAAAATCCCCGCACCGATACTCTCTCGTTCTCATCCGCGAACCGCCTTGGTACAGCTCGTTAAATACCTCAACATTATTCGCTGCAGCGATAGCTGGGATTCTTGGACACGGAAGATATCGATTGCTCATTATCCTCAGATAAAAAAAAAAAATTGTCTACGGATTCGCGGCAAGACCGATCACGCAAATCTATTGAGTCTTCTATACCGACCCTCGCACTCGATCAACTCTACGATCGGGAAAAACGGTGCTAATCAATTATTAAGAAAGTCTCATTCGAAAAGTTATTTTTCTTTATTAAAAAAAAATAAATAAAAAAAATGTTTTGTTCTGAGCCTCGATACCAGTTCCCAATAATTGCTACGAGTGTTAATAGCGTAATAACAATCCTGTTGTAAACGGAGAACGCTAGTGCCGGCGTTGCTCCAGTTACGTTACAATAAGGCCATAAAAGATTCAGCGAGACCGAGTTCTTCTGGGGGGGAAAAAACCCTCTCGATCTCCCAGCGTGCAGCCTGGTCCATGATTCCAAGTTCCGAGGCCTCGGTGGCGGAGTGGCGGTGCCGAGTGGCGTTCTCTTGACTTTGACATCGTGAGCGCGTCGCGCATGTTTAGCGCGAATGGGGCACGAGGACGCCGGCGACCGAGAGCTCGCCGAGCACGAACGTCGTCGCCGTCGTCGTCGTGGCTCGCTCGAGCGGAAACCAGGAAGCCATCGACTCACCAAGGACACGGGAGGTCTTTTTACTATTTTTTTTTTTTACCTTGCGCAAGCTCAACGCTTGTCGCCGTTGAGGCAATCTAAGATCATTAATGGCTTCGTGTACCCGCAACACATCCGCGTGTACGTGTGTCGCGGACCCGAAGAAATACCGGTCGAGCGTCGTGTATCGGGCGACGCTCGGCGAGCTACCACTTCCATCGCGAGCCGCTTAACAATAAAACGCGATAAAGAAAGTAGCAGACAACGCGTCACGCTGCAAGAAGTCCATCGACTATTTCACGATTCATTGCCACGGTGACCCTGCGCGGATAAATTCCTGTTCTCGCTAATGATTTATCGACGATATTACGAACGGTTAAATTTTTTTTTTTCTTCATCCAACACGTCTGTTCTAATGTCCTCGTGGAAATGAATAGCGAGACAGAAAATGAATCCAGGGAGTTTATACATTCGAGTAGTCGGAGGAATGCATAATTGATATCGTGAATAAAATTATTATTCGCGAATGTATAATTGCAAATCGAGACTTTTGAAGATTTTATATAATCAACTTCAGAGGGAGTGTCTCGATCTCTCCGGTGATGAATTTTTGGGTTGCCCTTGTGGTTAGCACGTGGTAGGATGGCCCGAGTAACCCCCCCTCCCCTAATACCTGCCGTATGCCGGTATTATAATACCGCTCATTTCTAACGAGTTTTGCGCAAGAGATTGCGTCACCGGCGAACGCTATATAAGCGCGAGCAGCGTCCTCAGGCTCGAACCGGTGGATCCAAAATGGCGGTCGGGCGGTCTTTCGCCTGGCGAACAGGCGCGTTCGCCATTGGGCAACCTCACCGATAGAGAGAGAGAGAACGAGAGAAACCGAAGCGTCGTTTGCTATAAACGCGAGGCTCTAACTAAATCTCTTAACTGGTCGCGAAGCCAAGCAGCTGAAGCTCCGTGTGTGTTTGTATGCGCCGTGTTGGTCTAGCTATAAATATGAACGGGGGGCTACCCCGTGACCGGTGTACCAAGCAACGTGTGCGCTCCTGCTACTCGGAACCGAGAACTGGCTAATGGCATGAACATACATACTTATATATATATATACACTCGACGGAGAACCGAAGAGCGAGAAAGCTTGGATGCACGAGAGGAAGAAGAAGCTGGAGCGAAGCGGAGAACCTCGAAAGCAATGGGAACCGGTACTTCACCGGCGAGTCGCTCTCGGCCATTGCAAAGTCCGCAAAGAGACTGCAACGTAGTCCATGCGTTGACCGAAGTATTTTTCGCTCGAGTGTGAGAGCGCGACGGGGGAAGAATGAAACGAGAAGATTATCGAGATAAATCGTCACCGAGAAGACTTGTACGCCCGGTTTAAGGTCGCCGCGAGATGCGATTATCCCAATCGCGCTCGTTTGCACTCCGCAATCTTGATGCATCGATTATCGGATGCATTTTTTTTTTCATTTTTTTTTTTTAGCTATTCGCTTTCTTTACCATGTCGGGACAAAGTTGTTAACGCGAGCGATCTTTTGTTTCCGAGAGCGTCGGTAGGATCGTCGAGATTCCCAGGCGTCCCGACGGGGGTCCGGGGAAGGTCAGGTGCAGGGCAAGGTTTCCGCACGACGACGTGCTCGGGATAACGAAAGCATATGTGAGAGAGCGCACGGAGAGACGCGAAGAAGGGTAAGAACGAGGAAAAATTCGGGTCAGTGCCAACCGCGAGAATCGCGACTCTCGCCGCCGGTGGAGGTTCAACGAGAGGCTCGTTCACCAAGCCGAAGCTTTAATTCCGTGCCTTTCGATATTTTATCCATCAGCCTCCCCTTGCTCCGTCGTAATTTACAATTTCTTTCGTTCTTTTTTTTTGTTTTTTTCTTAAGGATGGAGAGGTCGATTGTAGCCTCGCGCGATTTCAATAAACTTCGGCTGATAGTTTAATCGTGCCCATTATTTTATTTTTTTCTTTCTCCTCTCCACGGTGTGTTCCATACACGAGAATTACGGGAGTATCGAGAAATAATGGTTCGCATTACGGAGGGTGTTAAACCATCGCCGTTGGCCTTTTCTCCGGATCCGGTCTATCGAACTCTGCCCGCGCGGGCCCGCCCGCTCACCGCCCGAGCTCACAGGCTATTCGACCTACTTCGAGCCGAGAAGTACCAGCGGTGGACCACTCCCTCGAGAAACTTCACTCATTTCGTTCTTTCCTTTTGTTTTTTTTTTTTTCAATTTTAACCCCGGTATCTGCAGCTCTTGTTATATATCCGTCGCGACCTCGAATCGGGAGCTATTACACGAGAGCAAGAATTAATCGCCTGTTGGTTAACAAAGGATCCGGGGATTACAAATCCGGCGAAAAATAAAATTCGTCAGAGCGTGCTCGCTGTACTGACTCGAACAGTTACCGGACAGATAGAGCTCTCCGTGCGCAACGATTAGATATTAACTAATCGCGGTCTTTACGAGACGTTGAGTAAGAGAAACTGTTATACTACAGTTTATCTCGAACAAGCTGCGTGTTGTACTGGAGAGTTTATTCGAGAGTGAGCGAAGGGTTAGAGAAGTCGAGAGAACAGAGGAAGAGAATCGCACGAATGCAACGGTCGAGCCTCCGGTGGTTATGCGAGTCGGTAATTGATCGGTTAAATGGTACGCTAAATAAGTGGTTAATTGACCGCGGCTGTGAACCCTATTTACCCGACGGCAAATGTTCTATAAAATAAATAAACAAACAAATATACATTATGTTGTAATAAAATAATACAACATAATTACGTGATTTACCGAAACAAGCGCTAAACTGTTAACCTTACCGGTGAAAAATAGTTAATATAATTCGTCGATAAATACCCCGACGGCAAATGTTCTATAAAATAAATAAACAAACGAATACACATTATATTGTAATAAAATAAAATAATATAATTACGTGATTTACCGAAACAAGCGCCAAAGTAAACCGTCAACCTTACCGGTGAAAAATCGTTAATACAATTCGTCGATAAATTCCCACCGCCGGCCTCTGACATCGTGCCGAAAACTGCTATATACTATTCGCGCCAATCGAGAAATCCGCGGGCGATCAATTGCTCGAGAGTGAAATCAATCCAGGGGTCCGGCACAAAACCGCGAGTTACGAAATAAGATATTCGAGCGGAGCCTTTATCTCGGTACAGCGGACACGGGCGCGCGAGCTTCTCGCTCGCCACCTCCCACGTTACAGGTTTATCCTTTTACCGTGCCAACTTTAGCTAACAGTTATCTAACAGCTCGCCGTGGTATCCCGATGGATTTCTTTTCACCATTCAAATTCGCATCGCTTTCGTTCCAAGGATAAGTTATTCGCGATTATGCGAGATTCTCGAGGATTTTTGGATGTTCGATCCGAAAATTCCCGCTTTCACTCAAACTTCGGTCGAGAAGTGTGTCTCAACGAGTATCGGAAGAAGGAGAAGATCGGCGAGGGAATAAAGGGGTGAAGGCTGACCGAGCGTGTCTCGGTTACGTTAGAAGTGTATCCGCACCTGCAGTGTGGCCACTTTGCACCGTTTATGAGCCGTGAAGAAAGAGAATAAGAGGAAGAACTGATAATACGTGCCAGGAGAACAGTAACACCGGGGCGTCCCTGTGGCTCGGTAAAGGGTGAATACATTACAAATCCCGTGAACCGGCTCTCTTCGTACACTTGTGTAGGATATGGAATGGGAGACGACCTGCGGAGCTCTCTCAGCGGTCTATCATACCCAGGAGCCTCTTTAATACTTTAGTATATATAAATACATATATATATATATATATATATATATATGGTATACATAGATGCGATGTGCGCCCCACGGTATGCGGATACTCCGTTTCAGGGATAGCATTTCCTGTGCCGCACCGTCGACTCAATCGCAAGGTGCATCGGCGGTCGCGTTTGCTTAGAACATTATACACCTCGAAGAAGCTCGTCGAGACTCGGGAACTCCCGAGGGGTAGATGTTAATCTCCTAACCGAGGGTATAATACAATGAGTATGTGTGGGCCTTCGGCTCGTACGATCTACCCTTGAAATAATTCCAATGCACTTGCTCACTCAATTGCATTCCCACACACGACCCTTGGTCATCTATTTTTTTTTTTTTTTACTTTTTTAGTTATTTCTTGATCGAATAAAAAACGATCTTACCATATGCTTCTATCCGGTTCTTCTGTGTAATTCAACTTCAAGTGTCCTATCCAAGAGGTGGATAAAAAAAAAGTCTATAGCGCAGAAATCGATAATTCGTTCGGTAAACGGAAGAGTCGGGGAGGAAAAGGTCTCGTTCGATCTTGATGTATCCTAACATTCGCGGCGTTACGGAATCACGGTTACGCCTCCCGTTTCGTTTCGGTGCGGGCTCGACGCCGACACGCAGAAGCGCTCGGTTTAAAAACTCGGCGGAGTGTACGGTCCGGTGTCCGCGGTATGCACGATAGTCGGGGATAGACACATTACACGTACTTGCGTACACATACGCGCGTGTGTATCGTCGTCCCCGCCATTTATGTAGCGGTACCGTGCGTGGGTTGGCAGGCAAGGTGACACCGAGGCGCGTGCGACGTACGAACGAACGGTCTGTCGCGGAGCCCGTTCCGACGCGCGACGAACGCCGCGGGGACGACGAGTCGCGAGGAGAGTGCGGAGGAAGGTGCGGGACTCGCGAACGGCCAACTTTGCCGAGCGAGCGTAAAAGACAATTTACGTAACAGCGAAAAATCCGCGATAAGCGCTTCTTCTCTCGTTCCTTTGCATTCGTCGCTCTCCCCTCCGATGATTTCTAGCGGAGTGAAATTTTACGGGAAAAACAGTCGCGTTCTCGTATTTTTTCGGGCGCTTGGACGCGCCGACGAAATCCTCGAAGCCGTGGCAGGGAGAGAGCAGCCTTGAGGCGTGAGAAAATCCGACGGGGCTTGCCGAGCTCCGGTTGAAGAGCCGACTATTTATTCCAGATCATTGTGTACCTGAGGAAGGAGAAAGATTCGGCGGAAGAGATAGGAGAATCTACGGTGGGAAGTTCACGGGTTTTTCTTCTGATTCCCGCGGGTGAGCGTGGGCGAGCCTAAGGGAGCGTGAACAATTCGGCGGTTAATTGAAACTAGGGCGCTAGCGAGGTCTTCGGTAAATACTCGAAAGATATATCTCCGTGCCGAATTAAAAAGCACTCCACACACGGAAGGAGCTCACTTCCGGTTTCAATATCACGAATTTTTTTTTAAATTAGAAGTGACGTCATACGGGAAAAATCACTTCCGGTCGAAAACTGAGATTTTCAGATCAGAAGTGACGTCGCAACAACATTTCTCTAATTACTGCACAATCCCACCTGGGTTGTATCGAAGAATTAACGCGCGAGCGTCGTCGAATCGGTAGACACTCCGGGCGGTCATCGTACAACGACGGGGTACCATTAAATTAATTCCATTACGTCTCTGTAATGAGCTGATATCTCATTTTTCAATTCCATTCGGCTTACGTATCGCGAGTACATGAAACTCTTCGGGAGGCAATTTTCGTTTTCTTTTTCTTTTTTCCGTCACATTATACGGAGGTAGCGGGCGAGCGTTGTAGGGGCTCTCCTCTGCACTTGGCCCCCTTGTTCCACCGGAATTTCGGTCAGGGCCCTCTTGCGCCATTAGGAGTTTCTTGCGGGGCACCGGTTGAGGCTCGTCAAGATCTCGCGGAGGGTCCGACACCAGCCGACGACAGAGCGAATCCACCGGTGCGCGCTCGCTGGGCTCGCGAACAGGTAGCTCTCGCTCGTTCCCTCTCTCGCCGGCGAGTCTTTTACCTGCCGGTCTCTCAAACCTCCGCCGATCTCTATGCGGTTGCGCCCGACAATGCTCCCGAGAATAAAAGAGAGAAGCGATATATTCCCCGTGCGCGCATTATATACACGTGAACCCCGAGGACAAAACTTTCGAGTACAAAGGATAGACGGAGAATGAGACGCGGAGAAGGCGAAGGAGGATGAGAATTAAATGAAGAAAAAAAAAAATGAGAAAAAAAAAGGAACTCTCTGAACGTGATGTGGGTGCGGTTTTCGCAGTACGGACGGGTATATCTGTAGCGAGCTGGTGATACACACATATCGTGCATTAAAATACAGTTCGAACTTCGTACCTGCATGTTTTCAGTCCATTTTTTTTTCTCGTGTACCGTACACCCGTATAGTTCGGTTGGTATGAATTAGAATTGAAAAAAAAAGCTTTCGAGATTTGCATATTCATGTCTAAATATTGAGTATCGGCTTCCGAACGCGCGGGGCAAAATGGCCACGCTCCGAAATATGATAAAAATTTTAGAAAACGTGAATTTTGTTTCTCCACTATTTCCAACTCTTCCCTCGTATCTGTTGCGGTTTTTTAAAAATCGTTCTACACGCGATGAGCGGTATGCGCATTACCCAGATACTGCGAGCCCCGCAGTGAAGCGACCGGCGGGAAAGAACGAGCGAATCCTACGGCGCACCGTAGGCGATGCATTGTAATTCGTCACAATGACTGCACATCCTGGTATACTGGCCTTTGGCACAGGTGCGCGTCACCGAGGGGACGAGCCAGCGGGATCACCTCTCTACGTGTCAACGACTGTAGGCCGTTCGGGGAGACCGGAGCTTTAACGGGTCGCGCATCGGAGCGTGTGTGAATAATCGGTAAACACGTGATTCTCGATGCACGTGAAGGCGCCGTGGAAATCGTGATGGATACTTTTTTGTCCATTGGAAAAAAGATTTCTCCTCCAAGTTGAGTAATTGAAAAATAAATGATTAAGCAAATTTGCGATCAATAACCGATACTTGTAATAACCGATCGGCCTCGCCTAAAAAAAATGAATAGCACGTTACATCATTAATGGTCCTTCGTCGTTGTCGCTACTGGCGGGCAGCGAGTTAGGCACGCGGCTTAGGTAACTCAGGCAAGGATCTCCTGGCTGTGTGGGGACTTAGTTCGCATACGAAAGGCTAACTGGAATGCGCGTGCACGGAATCGTCAATAGGTTTTTCGTGGCCGTGGACGGAGTGCACGGTAACTTTGTGGCGTATAAGCGAAGTCACCGAGCACCAGCAGCAGACGCCCGGTCACGATCCGCGAAGGCACACTCGAGCAGCGAGGCCCAGCAGCGGTTCGACGTCCAACGTCCATTTTAAGACGCGATGGAATGCAGGACGACGCGGTTACTAATACAACGCTTCCAGAGGAATTGCCGAGAGCGAGGAAGACGAAAAGGGAGTGAATGAGTAGCAAAAAATAAAAAGAGCTCGCTTTGTCAGAATCACGACCTTCCACCGCCGTTTCTAATCCCGATTTATACCTAATACCGATTATACCTAATACCTTCTCCGTGTTGATACCGATACGAGCATGAGCGTGTGTAATGCTGAAGATAGGTATCGAGCCTCCGACACCTGCTCTAAAAAATCCTTTCGCGATTTTTCAAGGTTCGAGCTCCGGATGGATAGGCTCGACGAGCGGATTTACCGTAGTGACGAAAGCGCTCTCGACTCGATCGAGTGCCTCGCTTTACGGCTGCAATCTTCGCGAGTTTATTTTTCGCGGTTTGTCTCTCGTCCTTCCGATCTATCCGCACGGCAGTCTCGCCTTGTCCTCTATTCGCGTTCCCGGTAACGATCGTCGAGCGCTGGGAGAAGGAGAACTCGACGACGATGATGAAATCGGTGAATTAATTTTCGGGATCACAGAACACAATGCCGGGGCTGTTGCGAAAAATGCATTGTTACAGATTTCGTACTGAATTCATATTATGCAAATGTATGCGAAACTTTTCAGATCACTGGAAGTTTAAGGGCAACCCCCATTAATTCGTTGTGCAATTACAGTCTTCGCATCTCGAAGTCTTTAAAATTTTAATTTTTTTATTTATAAAAAAAAAAAAATGTTATCTTGGTGATATTCACGCTTTGTTTTTTTTTTTCTGATTCATCGCTCGGATCTGGGACGATGACCTTTCGTAACATCGATCGAGCTTCACTCTCAGAATTCGATTGCGACTTACAGATAAGCGAGTCTTATTATCCGTCCCCGTCGGGGAAACTCGAAAGAGCCCCGGCAACGTCCGAACGTGCAAAGCTCGGCGCAGTTCGAGGACGTGGCCCTCGTGCTCTCTCAGCTCTCTTGGCGCGATTCGGACGAGAGAGGTGAGGCCCCAGCCGAGAAAACCGGTCCCTCGAGAATTCCGTGGGACCGGTGGTGCCCGTTGGCTGTCGAGCTCGCGAGACCGTTCTCTCCGCTGTGCTTCGCTCGTCGTGTATCGCGTTACGTTCCCCGCCTCACACCGTATACACACACACAGGGCCAATTTATAATTAACCGAGATACGGTTAATCGTCGGGTAATCGATGAAATACCAAAAATCTCCAATATCCCCGATTTTTCTATAAATACAAATTTCTAACCACACTGTTAAAAAATTTTGTTTGAAAATTAATTAACAGTTCAGAAAGCTTTTTTACATAAACTGTTTCTGAAATTTCAAACACATGTGCGTTGCAATTTTACAGTGAAATTAGTATTTTTCATAAAAATGTTTGTGAATTTCAAGCAAAAGATTCGTAATTTCAATATCTGGTACTTTTATTTTACAAGCAAAGTACATTAAGGTTCACTTGATGTAAGTAATGTTAGTAAATTTCAAGTTCCAGTATATTAAATTTACAATTTATTTTTACAGTGCATCCATAGTTCTTTACCGGCAGAAAAATACCTTATTATTAAGCCTCGACAATCAACTGGGGTGGTACTTCCTGTATTATAACTATTTTAATAGTGAAGCCGGTAAACAATGTATGGACATAGAAATTGCTATCAACGCGCCTTCAGCCAATTATCGCTTAATTCACCGAGTCCCAACTACAAGTATACACAGTATTGTATAACATCCGAGGCACGAGAATACTTGGAAGGGATAAAAGAAAAAAAAAGATGCGTCGATGATACCTGTGTATTAATAGAAAAAATCATTGCGATGTTCCAGCCGCGATGCCGGAGAGTAGATTCGTCACGCGTTCGCATCGGCAACGGTAGATGTGTGTTTACTTACGCGTCGGGGGTTTCGCGGCTTGTGCAAGGCATCGAAGTCTCCGGTAACGCGAATGCCTCGTTTCACGAGCTCGGAGAACTTGGCATACCGCGCGGGCGCATAACGGGCAAACCTGGCGGCGTGCGTGAGAGTGCGTGCTATTCCGCGTGTGTGACGCAGATGTAAGAATGGTTGCGCGTGTGTCTTATAACGCCAAGAATCGCACGGCTGCGCGGGTCTCCACGGTCGTCCCACGCGAGATCTCGCACGACACTTTCAACGGTGCCGGGACACGTCAGACTGGATACAATAATCCCAATCATCGCCCTTGATCATCGGCCGCTGATCATGATTTTCCAGAGGCTCGCTTTCAGACGCTCTCACGGCGTTCCTGCCGCACCGGCAACCGGTTATTAATGCCGAGGGTAACGCTGTATCGAGTTCAAATATGACGTTTCTCGGAATATCACATTTTATCGTTCCAATTATTTTCTTTCTCCGTCTACGCGGAGCAATTTGTTCGGAGCAAACAAGCGTATTATTAACCTTGCGACGTGGAAGTAACTTTGATCAATGTCGCTAATTTTATATATATATATATATATATTTTTTTTTTATCTCGGACGATCGGTTCAAGTTTCGGCGGGACGAGAAGTACGGATGTAGGGTGAATGAAAGAAAAATAGACGAAGAGATGCGCCGGGGGAAGCAACTTTTTTTTTCCTTCTTCTAAACCAGTTTTACGATGAGAAGGCCAAGAGAATCACCGGCCGAAAAGGACCAGGGCAGGTAACGCAGCGTCTTCTTCATTCTATACTCAATGTACCGTTGTTCGCGCGATAAACATAATACGAAAAGAGGCGCCAGCAGCGCTCGACGGGGAAAAGATTCTCGGGCCGTGCCGAGACACACGAGTTACGCAATCGAAGCGACAAACGCGACGCGGAGAATCGAGAGTCGGGGTAATCTCCCGGTAGAATTTCTAACCACCGATTTACGTGTGTTTCAAAGGTCAGGGAGTTACAGACGAGCGGGAGAGCTGCGAAATGTTCGAACGGTCCTGCGTGCCTCCACAGCGAAGAAAGTTTTACACGTTTTGTAAACATTTCTTGTCCACGAGGGTTCACAATTATTTAACGATAAAAATTATAATTGTACAGAGAAAAAAAAATTATGGACCTTCGTAGATGAGAACGGAACGTTATTTCTTTAAAAAATATACCGTATGCAAAAAAAAAATCTCGAACAGGAAAGTCGAGCGTAAATACCGTGTACAGGATGAAGAGAAAATAAAATCCGAGATAAAATATTCCTCTGCGTTAGTTACACGTGAATAACAATGATTCCCGTGCGCTTCAGCGAGTTCGTATAATCATAGATAAATATAGTAATACAGTAATGACGGATAAGGTAGTAATTGAGATGCGCGACGAGGCGAAGGAAGAGGAAGAGAATCGTCGAGCGAAGAATCGTTTGCGGAATCGTCGAGACACGAGCCTACGACGAATCCGAGTCTCCGGAGAATTTTCAAGCATAAGCAGCTATAAATTTTAGCGTTTTATTCGTTGGTTCGCCGGTCGCGATCTCGCGAGGCATGTTTCTCCGGTCTATTCCTCCTCCCGGCCGGCGACACCTGCGCACAGGTGTCTGCACCTGCGTGCCGTGCGAAACGCGAGGCTGCAGAAAATCGCCTATGATTATCGTATCGCAATTTTCTAAATCGGTTCTTCCAAGTTCGAGGGCTTGAAAAATCGAGCGGCTGCTCCGGAAGCTCGGCGCGGGTAAAATCATTGTATCTACGAAATGCGACTTTGGTGACTTACATTGATGCTTGTTCACGATGAGACTGAGCGGCTCGGAACCTCCTAGTGGGCTATCCTTGCCGCTACCGGGCGGTGGACTCTTACTGAGGTGTTGCGCCTCCAGCAGCCTCAGTTGCTGCTGGTGGAGCCTGTTCTTGATGAGAAATATCTTCGGCATCTTCGCTCCCTTTTATATATCTCTATATATATATATATATATATATATATATCCCACGTCGTTCTTCGAATTCCGATGACGCAGAACGATGTCACTTCACCGGTTCTTTCACGCCACCATTGGTCCTATCGCCGAAATAAATTTTTCTTCGTAGGTTCGCGTGTCGGGAAACCCTTTCCCGGTACACGAAAGGTCGCAACACCTGCTCCCGTCGAAACGTCTACCTCCTCATCCACCTCCTGTCAGGGGGAGGCTGTCCGCCAATTCTCGATCTCGCCTTACCGGAAATCAAGACGAACCCGCCCTCCAAAATTTCTCTTTCAATGTTCTCGAATTTTTTTTTTTTTTTTTACTCCGCAGAATATATACGCGTTATATATATTTCGGGGATATCGGTAGCACCGACACTACCGACGACTAAGTCGCTAGGACTTTATCCAAATTTATCGGACACATCGGCGATCACTTGTTCGCTCTTCCTCCACGATTAAATTTACTCGGCGAGACACTCCGATCAAATTTTTCACGCACGTGGAAAATAGCGAATGTTTTTTTTTACCCCTTTATCATACACCAATGATAAAAAAGTTCTCTGTCAATCCCTGAATCTCGAAAGGACTCGCCTTGACATTAGCGGGGAAAAAAATTAAATAATCGTTTTAAAAAAAAAAAAATTTAACAACAAGCACACCGGCACGTCTCGAACGGACCGTCCGCCTCGATTTACAGTTATCGACTGTGGAAGCGAGAGACCTCGGTGGAACCGGAGGTCGGTGTGATTCCGTCTGTCCGGTGGTATCCACTGTACTGTACTGTGGCGGCTAACACACGTCGGCTATTTGCGTGGCACTGTTCGTTTCGTATTGGTCTCTCGCGAGCAACTGGGGCCTCGTTGGGATCTCGGACGGGACCCCGGGCCCCGACCGTGAGTTTCTCCCACCACCGGAACCCTCTACCTGAGGGTCCCCCGTGGAAGCTCGGCTCGTCGTCATCCCCCACTCTCCTCCGTCCACTCAGCGCTTTGCACCGTACTGTCTACTGTAGTACTCACCGCTATCCCCCCTCCCCTCGCTCTGTTATATCCTTCTCCGGGCTCCGCTATGCTCCGTGTGCCGTACATACGTACTGTACAATCCACACGGCAACGGAGCATGCATATTCGGTTCTCCTTTTGCTCGGATCCTTCGCCCCGCTCCGCCCGAGAAGTTCCGAACGAGCTTCCCGTCGCAGTCGTGTGGTTCCTATCCGATCTTTCCTCGTCTCCTTCGCCGCTATATAGATCTCGAGCGCATGCGCACTGGACGGCGATACGCACACTCGATAAAGGCCGTGCAAAATCGGCAGACGCGATTCGTACGTGACGTTTTTGACAATCGTTAAAAAAACAGATGACGATTATTCAAATTTCAACGTGAGGGTCAGCGAGCAAGGACGCTCTGGAGCGTTTTGATTATTTTCCGTCTATTAAAATCGCGGCTCGAACGGTACCGGGCGGAAGGTCCCAGGGGGCTCGGGCTAATTGCTAAAACTTATTAGCGCTCGCCCTCGTAATCGCTACTAGTCACGTTCGTAATTACGGACGCCTATGTATCGTCGGTTAAGAATCAAAAGGGCGTAACCTTCGTGGTGAATTCAACGGTATACGCCCTTTTGATTCTCAGCCGACGGCCGGCGCTCGTGTAGCTGTATGCGGGCTAAAGAAATGGCATAGGAGCACTGGCCTTAGGAGTCGAGAGATACCTGCACGGAAGATGAATTCGCAAATTTATCTCGCGGGCTCTTCGGTGATGCCGCTGGGATTTACGCGAAGTACGCGGAGGATACACTGAAATGCATCTTCTTTGCGAGGCCGGGATGCAAGTTATTCCCTCGACCACTCGGATTACCTCGCGGCTGCGCAACGAAGAAGCGCCATCGTTCCCTCCGTGCTTCCAAGTCGAAACATTCGTGTACTTCGTGCGCAATCCTATGGTGGCCGTACGCAGAAGTACACGGACGAATTCCCCTCTTACTCCTGCCCGATGCGCTACACACGGTTAACGTATTCATATCTCTTACATGCGCACGATTTTCTTTGTACGCGTTTAGCCCGGTGTTTCTACCACTCGCAGTTTCTCGATATCCCTGTTCCCTTCTGGACTCGCGTGCGGCATGCACGCTGCAAAATGCATGCTCCGGGAGGCGGCGGATCGTGAGGTGCAGCGGCAAAGGTTGCATTTCAGCTCTTCGACGGGAATCCGGCCGATGTCCGAATCGAACGAGGGAACGAAACGTGCGAGGAAGCTGCGCCGTCGAGCGGCTTGTGCCTCGGGAGCGACCTATGGAGAATTGTGCACTGCACGAAACTGCGATCGCTACATCGGGTGCATAAACGCCGTATCGAGGAGCTTAGTGTCACGGTTTTTTGTGTCGGGTGGGACTTGACGTAGAGTTAGAGTGGCGAACATGGCCCGATGCATGTATCATTAATTTATTATTATTGTTAACGGGATAAACCCTTCTACGGCTGTAAAATGTGGCACTTCAGCTGACCGAATGATTGCGATGATTCGTCGATTGGCTTAGGTGAATTTTGTGGCGGCGCATTATTGGAGCGGAGAGTCCTTGCTCGGCATTCGAGGCGCGAGAGATCGTATAGGAAAAATCTGCGGGTACTCGAAAATTCTTCCCCGAGGCACACGTATTTTTCTGATGTGTACCGTACTCTTCGTGTACAAAAAAAAATACATGACACGTACGAAATTGCTATAGCAGCACTTGGCCTTCGTACGTCCGCGTGGGTTTACGATCAACGCCGAGACTCACTCCCGTAGATGTCTGCCAGAGATTTCGCGCGTGAGCGAGCCGCTTTTTATTTATTCGGCGAACGTTGAGCGGGAAAATGCCGAACGACGTGACTAAATGACTGTCCCGAGATCTCCGCCGAGAGCCGAGCTCCTCCCGGCACGGAGAACAATTCGCAATGCGACTATGAAACTCGGATGGAACGACTGGATAAGGAACGAAGTCGTTCGATTGTTCGCTTTTCCTTCGGCTCGATGAATTCTCTCGCCACTTGTGCGAGTCGTGAAGCTGTTACCAAGCGCGAGGAGGGAAGAACGTTGGACGGACGAGTCGAATCGGTGATCGTCGACAGAAACTGCCCGCTGCGAGAAGCGGTAGCTCTTTCGTTACGTTCCAAGAGGGCGGTACATCGTCTTGCGGGCATCGAAGTCACCGCGAAGAAGCGAGGAGGATAAGACGGAAAGAGCTAATGCCCTGAGCAAATTTGCTCTCAGCTCTGTTATTCAATTATTGCGAATTATTGCGATTTCTGTAACATTGTAAAAAAAAATTACAACGATGATATATAATATTGACGAAAAAACAGAAAGATTGTTTACTAAAAAAGAAAACTGGATTTTTATTTTAGGTCTCTATTCCTTCGCTCGTTAGCTCGATTTTCCCGGTGATCAGGAGATAACCGAGCCCGCATAGTTTTTTTTTTTTTTTTCGGATTTTAAAGATTTTCCGGTCGTGGCTGGAACTCGGCAGCCTTGAGGAGAAACACTTGTCTCGATGCAAACGGCCGAGAGTTACAGCGAGGAGAGAATACGTTGAATTATTTCTGCCCCGGCGCAGCGAGAATCCCCGGGAAATCTATCTCCGGAGATCTAGGCAGAAGCGCCCGTACGATGGTGGATACGCCCGGAGAGATCGAGGTAAATCAGTCTCGACTTTGTTGGGGAAACGTTTACGATCTTTTTTTCACGAGAAAAAGGGCCCCGGAGGGCGAAGACCAGGGAATTCAGGATTCTCGTGACTTTTCTCTCGACAACGCGGGGGTCCAGAACCCGAAAGCAGGTCACTCTGTATACATATATATTCTTTTTTTGCTCTCTAAGTCGCCCCCGCCACCGCATTCCTTTGCAGCTCACGATTATCAAGATTCCTTTTTAATTTTGAAAAAGATTGCAAAATTACCAGGGGTACGATCGACTGCAGCGATTCAAAATCACTGCGACACGGACTTAACAGCACACCCACATTACTTCAAAGTTTCCCTCCTCGAGTCGGCAATCTGTGGCTAAACGAAAATAATCCACGAAAATTACATATATCGCCACGAGAACGAGGAGAAGGAGAAGAGAGAAGAGTGGTCAATTTTCGATATAAATTATAATATCCAATTACCCCGTGGCAGCCATATGCTCCTCGCTCGGCTCTGTGTGGCTAAACTCCCATTACAACAACACGAATTGGCCGTACATTAAATTATTAAATCGCAGCCGTCTCGTTTTTCGCGGCCGTCTCGAGCTCGCAAGTGAATCGCGGCCGTCCCGGGCTCGCAAGATAAATCTGCTGAACCTTATTAAAATCAATTTTCCCATCGTCGAGTCGCGTCACGGCGAGCGCAATTGTATAAACATCGTCACCGCGCACTCTTGCCCTTCGCACATCGCCTTCGCCGTACACGAGTGGACATCAGGTGGCGTCCGCGGAGAACTCTCGCGAATACGGAGAATAAGCGTGGCCGCTGTTAACGAGCAATCTGCGCGAACGGCACAGTCGTTCGTCCGTGCGGTTAGAATAGAGAATCGAGGAAGAAACATAATAGGAGTAAGAAGAGAAGAATGAAGCGAGTCGGTGGGGAGCAAAGGGAATAAAAACATAACGCGACTCGTCACGGCATGTGGCGAACGCGAGGAACGTTGTCCGTGCCTGCTTGCACGTTTGCTTCTGCCGGCGTCGCTGTCGCCGTGCATTGCTCGTATCCTCGGAACCAAACCCGATGGTACTTGAATGACGAGAGGCATAGAACAGCAAGAGGACTCGCAGCCGGTGCGCGCACCTCATCTCTTCCCGGCTCTCCGTCTCGGCGTCTCCGTCTTTCTCCTTCCTCGTATTCTCTCCTCTTCTGTTCGCGTAAGTACCTGTGGCGAAGTCGTTACTTCCACGTTTCGCCTAGCGGACTCGGTACTTGTCAGTTGCACTCGGAACGAAGTTCCACGTCTTGTTCCTTGCCGTTTCTTCGTTTGCAGCTTGACAAAAGGATTTTGCACTAGAACGTTTCTCGGTAATGGCTCGCCTGGACGGTTGGGAATTTTATTCATCGACGTCTCAGTCATCCGGCGCTTTCGGGAATAACTTCGATGGATCTTCCTTTTTCGAAATCGTCCTCGAGAATGTCGGCGATCAGCAAAACCTTGTTTTTCCTGTGCGTAGTTTTTCACTTGTGATCCCGATCGCGGGAATTTTTTTTCTTCGCCCAGTAACGTGTTACGAAAGTTTCCGGGAGAGAGACCTTGAACTAAACGAAACGTTTCGTAATCGAAAGCATCCGAAGGATCTAATGGATCCGTGCGCTCTGTCTTGCATTGCTGGTCGTTCATCCCAAGTTCCCTCACGATTATACGTTCGTATATACGTGCACACCGCTGTTACGAGGTTTTACACCGCGCCGAAGCGGTCGTTAAATGGTAGTGGTGAACGCGGCGTGCACCATCAAAAGTGGTCCAGCGAGAAGAGAGCCTACTTTCTCCTCTAAGCGAGAATCTCTTCTCTTCGAGGCGGTGCATTCACTCGTCTTCTTTAACGCGGTATCGCTCCGCCTCTGCGTTCTCTTTGAGCCACGTGCCCGCGCAGAGCACACATATATCCGAGGTACACATTTATATATATATATATATATATATATCTTCAAAGAAATTCACTTCGACTCTTACCCGTCGGCTCGCCTTTTTAACCGAGGTAACGATTACGAATCTCCGTAATTACTCGCAATGTTATCCGAGGTGCGCAACGAAAGATCTATTAAAATAATTGTACAATTATTTAACGATTATGAATTCACAACCAGGAATGCTATCCCGAGGAAGAAAAATGGAGGAACAGAATAAATCTACCACGAGTCTATCTTGGACCAGATTTTTTTTTGACACGCGATCGCTTGAGAAAATTCATCGGGTCTGCGGTTTTCGCGACCGTCGGATAGTTGAATGCTGAATCGACGATATATATGACGTGCGGTGAATCGTTGCACCGGTCTCTGGTGGCATTGCTACCGATGCTAGAGAACCGAGCTCCTTCCACCGCTGCCACAGGCTACGGAGAGGCTTGCGAAATCGTCTGTTGTCGTAACCAAGAGCCAAAGTCAAGGCCACGAGGTAAAGCTATTATGCAACTATCCGCGTACAGTCGCAGCTAACTTTGCCGCTAGCTAGGATAGATATAACTAGCTGGGTACAGGTATACCTGCGAGTCGATGCAGAGAATATAGCACGGAGTCGGGCAGTACTCGACGGGCAGGCAATCGTCTCGTGCAACGGGTGTAAGTTATATCTATGTTCGTTTTCTTGATTCTAGCAGGATATCACATAGAAACTGCACTCGCGTCTGTGGACCGTACACGTGTACTCTCCGTCGTTGCCGCTATAATCCAACATCGACGATGGAGGGACGAGGGAATTACGATCTTTCCGTGATTAATCGACGATCGCGCATGAGGAACCTGTTGAGCAGTAACGTGCGAGCCTCGATATGTGAGTATAATGTGCATTTACATTTATGCAATTTACTGGACGAAAGGAAGTTTCTACTCGAGGATCCGACCGTAAAAAAAAATCAACAATAATCGTCGTACGATGATTCTTTAAAAACCGTGGAATAAAAAAAAATCATTGACAATGATCGGACGATGATTAAGATGTCGATATCTGTGCTCGATAAGAGAAATGTAGGACAAGGAGATTTTTAAAAATGGGCACCGGATATACTCGAGCTCTAGTCCGATCCGTTACGGAATTAACACGGATCAAGGGATTAACGCCACAAATTCAGCGAATCGTTTAAAGATACCGTTGAGTTGCGCAGTAAACATCGGTTATACCGGTGCAGATATTAGTGGAGTGGCAGAAAGGGACACGCATACCAAAATATGCCGTTAAGTAATATCATTTTGTTTTCCGCCCGACGATACGTAATTATCGTTTCATCGGCATTGTCGACATTTAAAGTGGCTGTATTCTAAAGAAATTCGCGGAAACGAGCAAATCGATAATCGCTCGTAATGCTTTATTACACCGTATTGTGCACTCCCCATATTCAGCTTCGTCACTCGAAGGAAAGTCACGAATTCCTGGAAGCTCGTAATTCTTAATTGTCCCACGTGCACGCTTTCCGACGGAGAGGGAGCCAAACAGGTACACTCGTGTCTGGGGAAAAAGGTTCGATACAATCCGTGAACTATAGGGGGAAACAATCGAGCGGGTCGTGTCACTCGGGGGCTACGAAGGAGACGTCAGCGTGACGCCTTCCATTGTTCTTATTTTTCTAGCGGTCATCTCTCGACCAGGCAGGTAGAGGTTGTCATGTAGATATTGCCCGATTCACTTCCATTCCGATAAAAGAGTTAAATTACTATTATTTATTTTTGCGCACCCAGAAAAATAATTTATTTGACGGCCACGGTTTATTCGGTTCAAGTAGAATATTTATTTGATTTGAATAAATATTTATTTAAATTAAGTAAATAGTTACTCAAACGAAGTAAATATTTATTTAAATCAAATAAATATTTTACTCAAACCAAGTAAACGGTGGCCGTCAAATAATTTTTTTTTCTGGCTGCGAAGTGTCGGGTTCGGATTGGTCATCCCCCGTTACATCCGGCCGGTTTCATCGTCGAAGTACCCCGACGAGTACTTCTTTCCAGTCGCTCGTCGCGCGTAACTCCGGTCGCGATTAGATTAGCCATCATCGACAAGTTCCTCGTTCGAAGCTAAGAGTACGCTGGAATGGAGCGATGGCGAAATCCTCCTTTTTTTTTATCTTGCACTCGAATACTAATCCGGGAGTGGAGAACGGTGTCGTTCGGAGTTTCGCACCTTGTGGCATACGACTATGGACGTGGCCAGCGAAGAGAGGTTCCCCAATGCCAGCTAGAGGAATCGCGTTCGGGCTGTTGACCATAACCGAGAGTGAGACAGGACGCGGCTCGCCTATCCAATGTATCGCGTCGCCCGGAGCGCCGACCATATGGACGAACTGTGTCGTACGCGACCGAGGTCGCGAAACCCGCGTACACCTGTTCGCGCCTTCTCGCACCGCACAAACATCGGAGCGTTGCGGGACGAGAGCGATAGAGACGGCGAAGAAACGTTGAGCAGAGCCGCCGAGTCCGAATAGGAATAGCTCTCGATCGCTTCTGTTGGCCGCTGCTCCTAATCGGCAATAGCCTCGTTATCTCACAACGGAGCGCCGAGCCTCGCACACCGTCCGAACAGCTGAAGTCGAAAGAGCTCCGGACTAATAAGTATCCGTATAGTTATGGTTATATACCTTAACATAATAGCAATCTCGGCGACCGCTCGAGCGCACGCGTCACACCTGCTGATCAAGCTCTACACGCTCAGTTACATTAAATGAGGCAGAACTTCGAATTATGTGTTTTTCAATTACTTTTCTGACTATGTAACTTTAGATTTTTGTTCGACAAATTGAAAATGTAAGGCTGGTTTTGACAATCGAGGAACCGCGAAAATATCTTGGCTTGCGGCTTAACATTTTTATTTTTTTCTACTCTTTTCAGTAGAATCTCGAGTACTGCTCCGGTCCGGTTCCTACTTGTTGCTCGGGCGCCCCTCTCCAACGTTAAATTACTGGAATCCATGAGTTCCCGTCGGTCCCATAGTCACGGAAGCCGTCCCGGTTGCCCATTATGCTGAAGTTGCAAGTCGTCATAGTCGTCGTCCACGACAATCCACGCAACCTTTCTCTCGCCTTTTTCCTCTTTCGCTTCCTGGCTCTCATCCCGTCCCACTTATTCTTCCATTCTCTCTTCCTCTCCTTCCTCTTGCATTAATAAAAGCGTCGCTGCGAGAAGAAACATCGTGCCCGTCCGCAACGCGGATAATCGTGTCTCTCGGTATTCCTTATTTTTTTTCCTACGCGAGTTCACTGCCATTGCCGCATTCGTGTCCTCTCCGCTTCCTTCTGGCGCACTCCGAACGCAGAACGGAGTTCCGGTCGTTGCTCGCACGTATTTCCGAGCAGCACAATCCCGAGAGTCTTTCTTTCACGCCTGACCCTCATTGTCCTCGCAGCGATTGCGCAACGGCGTGCAAGTCTCGAGTGCGTCACGTGAATTTCCCTCGGCCGTGACTTTGGGAAATCGCGTAACTTCTTTCGTGCGAGCCTCCGTGCGACGGGAGAAAGAGAAGCACGAGCGATGTACAGTCCGCGTGATACCGCGCCGGTTTTGTAACTCCTCCGGCTCGGCATAATTGCCGAGAGAACTTCGCGCAGATGCTTCCCGAGTAAATTGCGCTGCATCGTATCATCATCATTATCATCATCATCGTCGTCATTACCATGGGCGATAGAACGCGTTGAAGAGAATTTTCATGAATTCTGCTTTTTTTTTTCTTTGCCGGATCAGAGAGGAAAGTTCGTAAGCTCGGGGAGCGAGCGATTCTTCAATGTTGTTTCGTCGTCTCGAGTCGAGAAGCCCGCCGGGGAGGAGGAACGACGCGCGATTTTTCCACGTAACGCCAAAGTCGGAATACCGCTACGATAAACGCCCGGAGTGCGAGTCCCGCGGAGCGAAGACTAGCGCAACAACACGCGGCGTTCAGGCAGCCGAGAAGGGAATCGACCTCAGTACGAACGCGAGAGCTGCACAAAAACTTACACAGACGAGCCAACTTCGCATGAGAAATGTTTTTTTCATTCCATATCTCTGCTATAATTCCCGTCTGAGAAGATCGTGTATAAACAGTCGAGGGAACATGCGCACGTATGAAAAATGAAACTGCAAGAAAATGAAAAGCGTTTTGCCGTGTGCGTTTATCGCGGCTCGACGAACGGAAGTATCGGTCGATAATACGAATTATCGAAGCTTCCGGACGAATTATTATTAACACCATTATTTTTTCGTAACAGGAAGTCAGCCACTGTTACGAGAGCTGAATGAATTCTTCCCCTCGATCGACGAATTGATTAAATATTGTTTCATAATAATAATGATCAATGTCTCACGTACGCGTCGATCGTGCTCGGCGCTCTTCGGATCTATCGAATTATCAGTCTCGGTCTCGGCAGCCGTTGCCGCGCGATGACGTAGCCGTTTTAATCACGCAGAGCCCCGGGATTCGAACGTCCAGTCGAGTTGAATAGGCTCGTTCGCATTCCGTGCGACGAGGATATCGCGCCGTTGCGCCATAACAATTAAAAGCCTCGCCGACAACCGTATCGTATGCGTTTACTGCAGAGTAGTCAGTGTCCTCTCTACTGCTCCGTACAGTGTACATATGTATGTATATATGTATGTACACACGGTGCGGAGTGTGTGCGCGGCTGGAAGCGGAGAAGTTGCGTGGAAGGAGAAGTGCAACAGGCGCTCGGGGTTTTCGTATACTAGAAGAGACACGTCGCCAGTCCCGTACACTTCCCGTGTGCCGGTGACTATGTACCGTGGTGGAAGGCTTGACCAATTAAGGGCCTCTTCCAACGCGAGAGCGTGATAGACGTGCGGCGCGGCCCGCGAGCCGCGACCGCTCGTGCATGGATCGTGACGACGACGGACTATGAGGAGGACGAGGACGACGTCGTCCCCGGACATTTATTTTTCTCCGTCCGACCATAGACAGCCATCTCAACTATAACAGCGTCCACACTTTGCGCTGTGATATTACGCAACGACACGCAACCTGCCCCTCTGCATGAAATTAAAAAGGCGTGTCATCGCCACGAAGAGAAAGAAAAAAATATATTTAAAAAAATAATAATCTCTGCCGGCGAGGCGTTCATTAACTATCTGGAGCAGGAAGAGTGCGATTACGAACGTCGCGCGGAGAGATGGTTGGACATTTTTTTTCTCGGCTGTTGAGCGAGCGTCGGGGATGCTCTAGGGTTTGCGTCGGGCAGGAACCGAAAGGTGAACGAAAAAAAAAAAAAAAAAATGAATTGTTTCATTACCATCGTTAAATTTTTAACGAGAGTGATCGCAAAGGTACGGCTTACAGAATGAAATGAATGGCGATACTTTAAGGCGGTATTTTTTTTTTTTTTTTCGTAGCCTCCGTAGTTTATCTCTCGTTCGTAACAATGCGTATCTCGACGGTCGCGTTTACATTGTGAATAAAGCATGCAGTTAAACTTTCAGTGAGGTATAGGGCAGGGTAGAAACCGCGAAAGAACGCGGCTAGCCTCGAGGATAACTCGTAGACGTCGTGGCCGCGAGGCTAATGAATGCGCGCGCGTGAAGGAGAGGCGGGCAGGAGTGGAGTAGCCGCAGCCAGCCCGGTTGGAAGGCAATCTCGCCAGCCGCGCGCTTGTGACCTCAAGAAGAACTTGCCGGGAGACCGGTCTCTCGGAGTGGTATAACCGCGCGCTGGTACCACACGGTGTTCTCTCGAATAAGCACCGCCGAGACGTTTCAAGATGGAGTCGACGGTGCTTTTATATACTGTACAGTACGGTGCATTGCGACTTCTCTGACGCTCCGTGCCCTTGCGCCTTCAGGAGCATTCACAAACTCTACGGCCGCGGCCTCCCATTCGCCAACGATCTTCGTCCCGCTTTTATTCTCCGCACCGCCGTCCCGCCCGCATTATTCTCGGTCCAATTTTTCACGATTCTTCAGTTACTCTACTCTGCCGTTAAGAAAACCTTTGTTTTTTTATAAAATCTACATAGGCAATATTTTTAACGAAAATGGTATCAATGTTTCATAAATGTACCGTCTATTTGATAGATAAATTGCCGTCGGTATAGTTTCATAAAATTCGCATCGATACCATAAACCCCGTCGAGACTTCCAGAATATCTGAGAGTCGTCGACTTGATAGCTGTAGGAACTCGTCCTTCGGGCCTAATCTCGTTAGCACCTATTCCTATGCACTACAGTTAATTCGTGACATTTTCCAGCCGATAGTTATTCAAACGGTCGATGACTGCGACGTTAATTTAAAAAAAAAAAAAAAAAAACTTTGCGAAACACGCTTTAATTCGCCCACGTACGTGAGACGATTACTTCTGCAGGATCGTGTGTGCCCCGTACGTACCATAGCTGCGCTTCATGTGCGGCCATGGCACTCTCTGCGCACGCAATGCAACCCGCAACCAGACGACGACGACGACGACGACGAAGAGTCGACAAAGTTAAAGAGAGAAGAAGGAGTACCACGAGACTTTACCCACGGATTCAAGGATTTACTTGCACACGAGCGAAGGAAGGAAAGAGGGAAAAGAGTAAGAACACATACATACGTATATAACGTTAGAGAGCCTTACGCGGGTTGATCGTGCGAGGCTCGTTTTCTCGCAACGCAAAGAGCGTACGCGAGAGTGTGCGCACGCGAACGAGAGACGGAGGGAGAGAGACGTCTTACATCGAATAAATTACCGTGGCAACGGACCGGTAACACGGGAACGCTGTTACCTGGTCTCGGGAGGCGGACGACGACGACGACGACGACGAGTCTCCCCACGTCCCCGCGTCGTCGGCCGGACCAGCCGCGAGCGATCGGGGACTCTATACTCTCTCTACTCCGAGCGCATGCACACTCGCCAGGACGAACTTGACTCGTTTTTCTTGCCTGCCGTCTCTCGTTCGCTCTCGAAGCTCCTTTTGCTCGCACCGCTTCGCTCGCTCGCTCGGAGGAAGTCGGGTTTTAATGGTCCCTTCCCATGACCGTGTCTCCGTCTCTCGAATAGCGAGAAACAAGAGGAAGAACAAGAGTAAGAAGAAGAAGCGCTCGACCGAGGTTAAATGCGGCGAGAAATGTGCACGAAGGCGATATAACACGCCACCGACCACGCGCTTTTTGATACTCAACGTTGTATTTTAATTATATCGTTGCAATCACTGCCGGGATACGGTGGAACGGCCGTGATTCCGACGGGATTTTATTTTTCTTCTTCAAAGAAGCCAAATGGCGCTCGAACGAGTGGAGAACGAGGATCGAGAGATATTGGATCGAGAATGATCGTCTCGTTGCGGGGTTTTATTCGTCGAACCGCGAAACGCTTCGAGAGACTGGCTACAATCGTTTCCCATGACCGTAGTCTCAGCCGCGTCGAGGGACATCGCTGCTGGGAAAATTATGATACTTTGTAGCGTGCCTATTCTGTGGCGAATATTTTGCTTCCTTTCGCTACGTGAAAAAGTGCTACGGAAGAAAGCCACACCTTGCATCGGAGAAAACGTCGTTCGAGGCTCGGGCGCTTCGTATTTATTGTGATTTTTTTTCTTCACATTTTTACTAGCCTCGTTTCGAGCGCGAACAGGAACTGCGGAAGCTAAAGTCCGAACCCGCAACGTGAAAACAATGGTTAACGACGAGTTCGCGATCGATAGAACGCCGACTATCGAATCTTGGGACCAGCATAGAGAAGCCACGAACGTACGAGATAAGAGTACGCAGGGAGATAGGAAGAGCTCGTGGATTCGAAACAGCGGGTACCTGCATAAGGGAGCCTTTCCTCTGTTCTCCAACATGGCGTCGACGGCTCTCTTCGAGCGCCCGATAACCACCGTGTCAATACAGACGCGCAAGGCAAAAAGTTTAATGGCAGGATTTCCCGAGAGTGTCTTCCAGGATATTCCCTGGAACGATCCGAAACCGTTACGAACGGCGGCGGCAGCAGCGGTTTACATCCTCGCGCGTTTCATAACTTTGCCAAATTCACCCGGCCGCCGCCTACCGTCTGCCGTTCACGCGTCGTTTTCGCGTAACTGACGATCTACCGAGAATCGGTTTTATCGTCCGCGCCTTTATATCCTCGTCACTTTTACGTTGCAGACTCGCGCGAAACGCCGCACTTGAAAATCTCGGCGCGGTATCGCGGGGCTCGTTTCGGAGCCTTAAAATTGCTCGTACTCTCGCGTGAGAAACTTGGAAACCTGATAGGTGTAGCGCCAAGACGTACGATGTTTCGTGCTGTCGGTCGTGGAACCCGGAAAAGCACACCGCGAACGAAAAATTATAGGTATAACAATTCTCCGCAAGATGCTGCCTCAAAAAAATCCATGCTACGAAAAAAAAGCTCGAAGATATCGGTCTTTGCAATTTGCAAAACATTCCGGATCGTGCTCATGTCGCCGCCATCGTTGAAAATAATTGAAAAAACTTGAATCATCTAAATTCCCTCTGCATCGTCGATTCAGAAATCGTAATACTCGTAACCCGGCATAGGAGTGAAAAAAAAACCTTGAAGGTACGTATAAAGCACGTGACTCGGGAGAAAGAGAGGTCTCGCAATAATTTACTTTCTTTGCGGTTCCGTTAAAGCGACGAGACGAGAGCAAAGTGTGGCGTGGCGAACGGATTGCGAATCCAGGTGCGGAGGTCAGCTTACGTCAGGTTAGGGTTCTCGTTTCTGTTCGGCCGGACGAGCGTGTGTCCCCTCCTCCTCGCGCTCAACTTCTTCTTCCCTTCTCGTTCTTCTCTCCGTCTCTATCTTTTTCTTGCGCGTCTTCTTTCTCTTCCCAGTTTCTGCGAGCATCGCCGAAACCGAGCCGGCCGCCGGTCGCGCGGTCTCGCGTCCCGGTGCCTCGTTTTTCGAGTATCCTGCATCACGGCCACAGCCTTCCTCGCCGAGAGGCCGACGCAGGTGGATTCTCCACCGCGAAGCACCGTTTCTCGAGGCTTCGACTCCTCTAACCAGAAACTCTTCGCCTCGGAGAGCATCCGAGATGCTCGCGACGAGAGACGACGGCTCGATGCTGGTGCCCGCGTTCGCCAACGCGCCGCTCGATATTCGCGCTCGACGAGAGTGAAACCGGTCGTTCCGATCCCGATCCGATTCTCCCATCGCTTCTTCCATTACAATTTACAGCTAATCCTATTACTCCGAACAAAAATTCTGCCACTTTACAGACGATCGTTCTATCGTCCTGAGAACAACGCCGCGCGTCACCGACGCGCATGCGAGGGCCTTGCCGAGATTGAAAGATCGGTTTCTGGAGTTCGTGCAGATTTCCTCCACCGAGATTATTTCACGGTTATTTTCCTCGAATGTATACCAGAACGCGACGCGATGTCCTTCGGACGGCGGGCCGAGTCTGGCTCTCGTCCTCGAGGAGCGTCAGCGGTGAAGAACGACGATTTATACCCCCCGGGTAATTTTGAGCTCGCTCAAGAAGGAAAGGGCGTTCTTTGTGCCGGCCGCGCGACCGAATCGGCGTCGGCAATGCTGGAGGCCGCCGATGAATCTCTCTCTCGTTCCGGGCGTTCGTGAACCTGTTTACCGTGACTTTGTCGCGCATGAGCGCTGACCGTAACGATCGACTTCGCGAGAGCGAGCCACGGCACGGTGCGCGAGTCGGGAGAATAAATACCATAAGGCGACTAACCACGGTACGTACTCCGTATGTACACGGGGGTTTATACTGTATCGGAACAACAGTTGTTGCAGTCGATCACACCGGTGGGCCCCACGATGCGGTTCTCTGGGTTGCGCAAAATAAAAGGATCAAAGAGAGTCGATCGCGATTCCTCGAAAGATAATCTCCGGAGCCGGATTTACTCACGCAAGCTTATAATTCTATATGTATGTATATATAAATATATATGTGCGTGTGTGTGCGTGATAATACAAGCGCACTTTGTACTCGTTCATTAGCGAGGAGGATAATGATAAAGGAGTACAATAAAAGGAGGCTAAATATGCAAATTAAAAAAATGGATACGGCACGTATCCAGAAGAAGTCTCGGAGTGTCTCGAAGAAAATACAAGTACGCGAACCGGAGTGTCCAGAGTAAATAAGAGGGGAGCCGTGGTTCTTCGAAATGCAATGAGGAAGTGACGAGGCGCGAATTGACACACTAGCAAATCTTCGCGATCTTTCTCTCGTTACATTCTCCCTCCGTGCGCGATGCGTCCGGAGTCATCTGCCCGGAGCGCCTCGGGAACGCGAACACAAAGCTTCCTACGGTCGTAAAACGATTGGACTCTCCCGAAGGGCCTCCCGGCGCCGATCCTCGAAGGGTGCATATGTATCGCTGAATATTGCATGAAACGGCGGAGAGGAAGAGATCGGGAACGAGGCTTCGAGCTTTAAAATTTTAATACCTTACCGACGGTCGGTAAAAAATGAAAATAAAAACAAAAAAATATCACGTTACCTCCGCTACCGTCGGGTCTGCGCCTATTTCTAATATCGAGGCATCCGAGCCAAGTGACTCTTTCTCAGCTCCGTCTCGTTCGCCGCAGCGTTCTCTTCCTCTTCCGGTTGGCGGCATAAAGCGAGCCGCACATCCTTCCTCGGCCAAGCTCGTGGCAACCGAGAGCCGGAATTTCGACGAAGCCGCGGAGCTTTGCTCGGCCCGGAGAGGCGCAGCTCCGCGCGATGATGCCGCGGCCCGCAAACACACGGCACAAGCTTGGGCTGCTAGCTAACTCGTCGGGGGCCTCTCCCGGTGGGTTTCGCCAAGAAGACGTAACGGTAAATCCGCGGCCGCTGGCGTCCAATGAACCCACTCTCCGTGCCGGCCACACACACACACACATACACACACACACACACACACTTTTAACGCTATTGCCCGCAGCGAGAACATCGGCATCACGGTCGCGGCCGGACTCGCACACTGACTCATCGTCAAATCACATACACACGCGGACGCGGACGCGTAAATGCCCGTGAAGAATATAATGCCGAAGAGGAGGGCAGACAGGAGGCTAGGACACACTGAAAATGTCTTCCCACTCGGAGCGAAGGCTCGCACACAAATATTCAAAGAAGCATCTACAGTGCATTGCGACAATGGATATTTTCAACCACCAGAATACCGGAATACCCTCGGGAACGTGAACTCACGCACGTCCAGAGTCTAACACGTTTGCTCTTCTCTCCTCTCCTCCTCAGGATTCTCTCGCCGGCGAGGCGGAATTATTACGACACACGCGGGCATACGAATGGGATTTCGATGGTACGGGGTCTACCGGCTTCGGAGTGGCCGAGTGAGACCCCCCCGGTGCCCCCCGACGAGATCCCGCCGGGTCTACAAACGTCCGTATGTAGGATTCGAGAGAGAACGGTGAGGCGAATATAACCGAGAGGAGAGGCGGTTGCGTCATCAACGGCAAGATCACCAGCCTGTAACTAGGTCGCGGGGCTCTCTCAAGGATTTCGAATTCGAAGGTCCAGCTGAGCCTCCGGTGCGTTTGGCTCTTCGAGACATAAATCGTTGGCTCGGCCGGATACGTCCACGAATAAGATACCCTTTTTTCTAAGCTTCTTCGCTGCGTTTTTTTGAGGGAAGGAAAACAGAGCTGGCTTCTTAACTCGATCAGAGAGTGACTGAGAATTAGCATCGGAGAATTCTTTCTCCTTGAAAAATGTTGTTGTAAATTTCCGATTGAGTCACGGACACGAAGACTCGTTTGAGTGTATCCGGATGGCTCGGAGCTCGGAATTGATTTCGGGGAATTTTACAGATGATTCGGTCGCTCGGTGATTCATGAGGAAGTTGTTATCCTTAAATGAAAATGTGTCAAAAATGTTTGCTCAATTGCGATCGGATTAAAATGAGGTCAAATTTCGAAAAAATACAAGTTGCATGTGTTTTGATTGTAAGGGGTAACCCTTACAATTTTTCGACGAAAATGGTATTTTCGAAAATAATTTTTTTAGAATTTTCTCGTTAATAAAATCGGTTGGTAAATATGCCACTTGAAAACAATGGCGAAGGTTTTAATTCGATATCTCGAAATTTTTCGAAAAAAAGTGCCGTTTCGCAAAATTTAACATAGGATTCCCTATGCTGGAAATGGTGAATTTTAAAAATTTCGAAAAAAATACAAGTCGCATGTGTTTTGAGCCGGAAATGGGCCACTTAAAGCCAATGGAGGTGGTAAAAAATCGATACCTCGAAAAAAAATATTTGGCCATTTTGAAAGTGGAAAAATGAGAAGGGGTAACCACTACAATTTTTCGACGAAAATGGTATTTTCGAAAATAAATTTTTTAGAATTTTCTCGTTAATAAAATCGGTTGGTAAATATGCCACTTGAAAACAATGGCGAAGGTTTTAATTCGATATCTCGAAATTTTTTGAAAAAAAGTGCCGTTTCGCAAAATTTAACATAGGATTCCCTATGCTGGAAATGGTGAATTTTAAAAATTTCGAAAAAAATACAAGTCGCATGTGTTTTGAGCCGGAAATGGGCCACTTAAAGCCAATGGAGGTGGTAAAAAATCGATACCTCGAAAAAAAATATTTGGCCATTTTGAAAGTGGAAAAATGAGAAGGGGTAACCACTACAATTTTTCGACGAAAATGGTATTTTCGAAAATAAATTTTTTAGAATGTTCTCGTTAATAAAATCGGTTGGTAAATATGCCACTTGAAAACAATGGCGAAGGTTTTAATTCGATATCTCGAAATTTGTTGAAAAAAAGTGCCGTTTCGCAAAATTTAACATAGGATTCCCTATGCTGGAAAGGATGAATTTTAAAAATTTCGAAAAAAATACAAGTCACATGTGTTTTGAGCCGGAAATGGGCCTCTTAAAGCCAATGGAGGTGGTAAAAAGTCGATACCTCGAAGTTAAATGATAAGCTGCACCTGCCCCATTGTATCTCGCGTTTAGGTACACTGAGAGAAGGATCTAACAAAAATGACTATATCGCTTGAGAGATATTACCATATCACATAGTAGTAGGGCGCTAGGGCGCCACCTATGGTAGGAAGTACCGGATTTATAAAAAAAATTCCTAGATATTATGGTAAAAATTCTTGGATAATCTGGGATTTTCTGCCATAGGTGGCGTCCTGGCGCCCTATTACTATGTGCTACGGTAATTTTTCTTAGACGATCAGTAATTTTTACTAGATCCTTCTCTCAGTGTACTTCGTTCGTTGATTCGCGCCGCTAAATTTATTACGGCGATGTACACGAAGAGGCGCGCTGGATCGATGTGAAGAGCGTGAGGCAACCCGAGAAAATTTTCCCTAGAGAACTTTCGTTTCGAGGATTCATGGCTCCGAGATCGTTCAGCCGATTCATCGATTCGCTGAGATTCGGAAAGCGAAATTTCGAATTGCGTAAGAATCTCAAACATACCTGGAGAAGTCCAGCAAAGTCTCGCCGGACGCGAAGCGATCGCGAAGCTCGAGGAGAGTTCGTCGGCTTCGATTATTCCCTCTCGAACGCTTCGCGCGTAGAATATCGATGCGTCTCGTATTTGGGACGTCGATCGCCGTCGTCGACGGTGGCTACGCCTCGAGCATCGATAACTCGAGGAAACGTTTCCTCGTATATCTTATAACCCTGCAATTGCATTTCTTCGATGTACCAAGCGTCTTGAAAACAACCGAAATCGGCCGGGCGAATTCGACCCGGTGCAACTGTCACAGAGCTTCGGGAAAGTGTAAATTACCAAATGATTTCCCTAACAGCGTATCCAGAAAATGCAGTTGCAACTGTCCGCGAAATTGCATTTGGAATAAAATTTAAAAAGTGAGTAAAATAAGATTTGATAAAAACGCACAATCTTACAGTGAGAAAAAAAAATTGTTGGATTAACCGAATTCGCGGTCACCTACGTTCAAAATTGTTATTTGGTTGGTACAACTAAACCATTCTTTCATTGAACGATTATTCACTTTAGTCGATTCAAAATATTTCGATACAAACAAAAAAAATTATTGTACCAACTAAATAACGCCTTTGAACGCGGGGGAACGCAACTTGGTTCATCTAACAATCTCTTTCTCTCAGTGTATAACCTTACAATTGCATTCCTTCAATTGACCAGGAGTCCTGAAAATAACAGAAATAAACCCAGCGAATTCGACCCAGCGCGATCGGCCGCGGTACTTCAAAAAAGTGTGAAGGACCAAATAATTTCCCTACCGTCGTATCCAGAAAATGTAGTCGCAACTGTCCTCAAAATTGCAATTCGAACGAAACGAAAAATTAATAAAATAAAATTTGATAGAACAGCGGAGAAAGAAGCGGCAAAGACACCGCGGCGATACGCGAAGGCCTGACGAGGAGGAAAGGCAGTGAGAGGTGGAGGGACGAGAAATGGAGGAGGCAGAATACAGTTATCTTTCGTTCTCGGTAGAGTTTCTTGCTTCTCTGTTGGACGTAACACGTGATCGTCGAGAGCCGCGCCGTTTCTGGCTCCCGGTGTGTCTTTCAGCGAGGAAAACAGCAAGACGCAGAGCGCTGTGGAACAAGAAAAACTTCGACGCCGTGGAGCGGGAATAACAAACAGCTTATCGAAGCTGTTCTCGACCGGCTGACTTCCGTGGACAGGAATCGAGTCTATCATCGCAATCTGTCCTCTATCACTGCCGGTACGCGGCTCCTCTTATCTACTCTATGACCGTCCAGCGAATCTCACGGGAATCCAATAACGCACCACTCCCCTCGTCGAACCGATGATTACCCTCATTACGCGCGACCGTCCGAGCTGGAAAACCTTTTCCCCGCGACATTGCCGGCAAATCAGCGCGTCCTTGTCGCGCCACGGTAAATTCCCCGAGAGAGTTTCCGAGGCTTACGCACGACGGCAATTAAAAAGCTTCCGCGCCCGCGATCGCGGCGAACGAGCATTGAAATTCTCTCATAACTCGCCTCGACGAACCAGCAAAGATCCAATGATTGATAGACAAGATTATCCCCCTAGCTATTACAATTCTTTGTCGTTTCAGCCTCACGGTTCCGGGACGTGATTACAGCGAAGGAGAATTCGTCATTCGCCGAGAAAAGATGAATGGATGATATGCAGGAATGATATTTTTCAATTTTTTTCGTACGAAGTTCGAAGAATGCGACGAAAGTGGAAACTAGGCTGATCGAGGAAACGACGGGAAGGTGAGATGCGTAATTGTTGCATCACCGAGCGCGTTGTGCGGTGCTCGAATGCCCGAGGAGAGTCGGCCTGAGGTCGCGCTGATCGAGAATCGATCGAGTCGCGCAGGAGAGGGGGGGGGGGGAGGGGGAGGGGGGGAGGCTTCCGCCGTTGCTGACTCTTGCTCTGGCGCTCTCTCTGTGTGCGTCCGTGTGTGCTCGACTCGTTGACTCACTGACTCCTGACGGATCTACCGTTACGAGCAAAAGTGAACTAAGTTGTGTCTCTGGAGCTTGCGGTACCCGTACGGCTGTAACCCCGCGGCTCGCGTACACTGTACACGCGACTCTGTATTTTACACCTATATGCCGTACACATGGTGGACGGTGCGCGAGCGTGTGGGATCCCAACAAAGGACTCGCGGGCGTCGGAGCCGCGCGACGTGTTGACCGAGGCGCGGGAGTGAGAGAGGGACGGAAGCGGTGTTACACGCGGAGAGGAGAAAGACTCTCGATTGCGCGCGCGTTAAGGCACAGACACATTTTTCGAGAGCAGAGAAAGGAATTGTGGTACGGTACGTCGACAGCCAACGAGCGCAATTCTCTCCGCTCCGATTTACGACACTGCGGACACCTCCCACATTGAATTTTTTTTTTTTTTTAATTATGTTTTTTCTCGTTGAAATATCGACGGGGGAATGGAATGAAGCGCTTTTTGGATTCTGGCAAAGCTTCGTGGGCAGTCGAGATTTTTTTTTTTTTTTTTAATTCACGGGATGCAGAGGGAGCTGAGTAACCGCGAAGCTGAAATCTGGATTGTTAATGGGTTTTAATTGGAGGGTTCGAAGGTACCGCCCCCCCCCCCCCCCCCCCCCAGGAACGTTCCTTTTCGACTTTGTTGCGATTGATTTTTCGGTCGAGGCCAAGGGGTTGCGCCATATGGACGACGGGGTTGCGAGTGGATCCGACCTACCTCCGACGTCCGGGAATATTGGGAGCGAACCCTCAATTATATTACGGGCAAGTTTTTAAGCGTCTATGGAACGAAGCAGCAGGAGAGCCTCGTCGAAATGTGGCGATGGGGGAGGATGACTGTGGACAAAGACAAACGCTAGGTAATTCTTTCCATCTCCACCTCACTAAATTTGTATCATTTTTTTAAAACCTTTTTCGGATCGTCACGGAGACGAACGTGTGGCGTTAATTTTTTTTTTCTTTCTCGTTTCCGAATAAAAACTTGAAATATTCGGTGACTGTTGGACTAGCGATGAATCAGCGTTTTTTTCATCAGGTAACTGTAACTCGTACATTGTAGATCACTTTTTGTTGTTGGTTTTTTTCGTTCACAGTGCACGAAGCCTTGTCCATATTTAGCTCGGTCACAATTTAAGAAGCAATTGGTACAGAATAATGCGCGGACAAGATGTTTGGCGTGTTGTGTAGCTGATGGCCACTGGATGCAACGATCGAGGCCAGACGTTTTAATCACAGTTGGCAAATTGCGCGGTAGCGAGAGAGCTAAAGCATCAGAAGCAGCCGGAGCAACAGCAGCAGCAGCAACAGATGCCATTGAAGTGAACCGGCGGACCTTGACAGAGCTGTGGCTCCTTTGCGCTGCTGCTGGAAATGTCAATGAACCGAGAGCGTTGGTTCGCGCTCCACGAATATATATATATATGTATGTATATAGATATATATTGAGAGGGAGAGAAAAAGAGAGAGGAGCAAGGAAACTGGAGACCGAAGGATAAATCAACTACCGATTTTTATCCGCTCACTAAATCCAATACTACAGTGTTTCACTGATTGCAGTAATTTATGTCTTCGCAGTGTGCATTCAATAAAATAAATCTAGGAACTTCGTGAAAGAAATGCCGCGAATGGGCGGAAATTCATTTAATTGCTACGATGATTACTCGCCGTTTACTTCTTCGAATTTTAATACCTAGCTGAAAGCCTAAGGACAGATTATCGAAGCTAACCTTGGGAAAGAAACTCGCGTGCGTTAATAAAAACCTTCGACGACGCGGGAACTCCCGTTAGAGCGGTAAGGAATTTTTTTTTCGCTGTACGCGCGCTCGGGGAAAAAACGAGGTAGAAAAAGTAGTCGTTCGATTGTCAAAGAAGTCGATGCCCGTGCTTGGGGCTAGTCACGGATTTTCGAAAGTTAATCCGTCCCGAGGAAAAATGCCGTGCTTGCTCTCAACCCTTCGGGCACCATAAAACCGCCGCGGGAAGCGCTTCGGCGCTGCTCTTGCTCGATCTATGCGGACAACAAAAGGGTTTTCGAAGGGGTGTACAGCCTTCGAGACGCGTAGACTTCACTAAACGCTTCTTAATCCTTTGGCTCCGATGGTTTCTCAGCCCCGTGAAGATATTGCGAGTCAAGTTTTTCCGAAAAACTTTCGAAAGCCAATTACACGATGGCTAAACGTCCCGGACGAGGATATTTTCCCGGCCGACGCTGGCCCGACGCGATAATTCCCATAATTGCAGTCCCTCCGGGACAGCTTAAGCCTTTCACCCCGCTCTCACAAACTTTTACTGAAGGGTTGAGTAGTTGATGGAAAAAAACCAGGTTTTTTTCACATTTTTTCGTCAAACACTTTTTTCAAACGCACCCGGACAAAGTTTTTCATCCCAACTCGTGCCTAAAAGTTAATCGGCTCGTTTATCGACTCACTCAACCCTTTACCCTCCTCGTAAACAAAGTCAATTTTTTTCTGCGATACCAGCAACAGTATAGTTTTTCAGCGAGCTCGGTAAGCTCAAACTTGGTCGAAAGACAAACGCTGGAAAAAAAAGTAAGCGCCACATAATATTTTGTGGTAATTTTTTTTCCCGTTATACCTTTTCTCAGGACCGAGTCTTTGCATACATCTTCGACCGTGACGTCCGTCGAGGTATTATAAATTTAATTGACATATCATCATGACACTACGAGTCGGACAACGTTCCAATACCAGTTTCGATTAAAGAAAAAGTTGCCGTCTCGAGAAATGGTGTATTCTTCGCTACATATTTATATTTCATCGACAATGTATGCAAATAAGATTATAAGGTCCGTTCGTTGTTTATCGAGCGTGAAACGCGACACGCGAATCCAAAAATCGATTGCGAATTCCGCAGTAATTTTCGTCCGGAAGGTGCATCGACGCGAGATTAAAACGGACCGTTGTCTCGGGTCATTGGACCATCGATGAGCACTTTGAATTTATGCGGAGATTGTTTCTCCGCACGAACGTTGGATAGCAGTGAAACTATTCGCGCTCTGTTATTGCGCAGGTAACGATCGTCACCGATCAGTCACTCGATCGAGCCACAATGCGGGAACGATAATGGACGTACTAATGGGAACGAGAAAAGTACTTCGTTAAATCGCTAATGAAGTTCGCTAATGGAACCGCGATGGCCTGGTGAGTCGCCGTCGGTTTTCTATATTCGTCAATGCGTCATCGAACCGCAGACATACGTATGCTCGTGCGTCTTCGAGGCCAACAATTTTACCGTGTCATGTGAGATTACGCAAACTACCGTTATTCGTTATTTCGACATTTCTTAATGAAAGCATACGCGGCAAGCGGGCTCTGCTTCTTAAGATAAAATATCGATAACGTTAATCGACTGAAAGCGGAAAAAAAAAATTATGTCCAAATATCTCAGTTATTCCTCACGATCTAAGCGGTAAAAAAAAAAACTTATACGGGTAGATTTCTATTTTCCACAAAAAATGTATTCGAGTGCTGCACTTGCCGTATTTTCTATCATCGTGTTCTTTAATGCCAGACCGGAGGCCTTTCCGCTCGCGATAACAAGGGACAAGTACGTAACATTACCTCAACGAGGTCGTAAGAAGCATTCACACAACCCGTCGTGAAAGACCTGTTTCCGCTGGTACAAGAAAAAAAAAAGAAGAATAAAAAATCACTGGCAAAATGAAGGGAGGAGAGAAGGATAGAGCAAAAAAAAATCGTAGAAATCCCGCCGGCACTGCCCTGCCCACTTCCTCGCGCGCCCGCCCGAGAGAGCTTCACGTGTAACGTCGTCCCATAAGGATATCGTCTCGGAGATGCCGCGAGGAAACTCTCAACGAGATGATTTCGCTGTGAGAAACAGCTAACGCACGCGAAGCATCCTTTAACCCTCCGGCAGGTGCCCGTAGATTCGATCCGATCGACGATTTATTGAATTTAATAGAAAAAATATTTATCTCTACCCTTCCATCGGAAACTCTGTGATGCCTGCGAGGAGGGAACTGTTTTCGGTCCGTTAAAAAGTTAAAACGTGAGAGAGTAAAAAAAGGGTTTTGGAATGGAGTCGTAAAGTCTCGAGACCGAGCTGCTTCGGTCGTTCGGGAAAAAATATTGTCTCCTCAAACGAGGACTCTGAGAGGCGAATGCATTGCCGGTAGTGGAATACCTGGTTCCCGGTCACCCCCAATAACGTTTTATGCCGGGGCAATTTTGTTTTTGGTACGTTTTGGCAGGCCGCTATGTTCGCACGACAAAACATCCATAAAAAAGGGTTTTTTCTTCCCATCCCTCCGGTCAAGCATGAAGTAACCGACCGTGCGCATTAAACCATCGCCTATAGAAAACATTGGCCAAAAAAAACCGCCGATTCCGTTAACGGACAGTAGGCAAGGCTTAGGAGCTTTTTCGGAGGGGTCAAAAATGCGGAAGCGTCCGCCGTGCATATTCCTTTCCCCAAGTTTTATTGCACACCACACGACAAGACTGAAAAATGCTTTTACTGCCCTACGGCGTTTGCCAGCAGTCTCTGCTGCTATTTTGTAAGATCAATTTCCGTAAAGAATTCGAAAGCTAATAAAATTGAGTCTCAAAACTGGAACCATGGATCACTCTTTTACGGATCAAAACCTTACCGAATCCTTTCCCGTTTTTCTATCGAACGTTCACACAACTGATAAGACACACTCGAACATGTGTGTGATGTGCAGTAAAACACCGTAATAAGAATCGTCTTATCGTATCCGCGTTATTTCAATTCGGACCTTTGTACGGAGCACTTTCACCGTATCCGGTCTTTTAAACGAGAAAAAAAAATTTGTAATTCAATCGATCGAGGGAGGAATCGTGGACGCGTCTCTGGCGCGGCGGTACGAAAGGATCGAAGTTCCTCCAGCTTTGCCTTTGTCCCGATCCATTGAGGAGCCAAGAGGGTACAGGAAGAACGAGTGATGGAAGGAGAACGCGGCAGAAGCGAGATGGATATACACACAGTCGAAGAGGAAGATCCATTTTTCCATTGCCTCGCCCAGTATGGGGGGCTGAAGCGTCCCTCGGGATAAGCGTGGGAGAGCCGGACAGGTGGGACGATCCATTCCACTTCAGACTCTCCCGGAGCTCCTGCGGGGTCTCTCACCTATCTCGCTTTTCACTCTCGACCGTAGCACCTTGCCCATATGTATTCGATATATTTCGAGCCCGGAGCCTCTACCTCTCTCGTTCGGTTTTCGCATCCCCGCGACGAGCCTGGACACCTTGTGGGAAAAGCATCGCCGATAGTTGATATAGCGCCATTGTACCTGAAACGGATGTCAGGAACTTCTCCGAGAGTGAAAAAAATTGTATCCGTCCCTAAACAAAGGTCGACACTCATCTTCCACGTTTTCTCGTACGGGGGACTCGCGGCTCTCATCACTTCATCTGGAAAAATCACGCTGCACCGGAAGCTACTGTTCGACCTCTGGGCAAAAACAAATCGAACACTGGTAACGTATCAACAGTATACACGGTAAACAAGGGTTCATACATTTACCAAAAAAATGTCGTCCACGAATATCTACAATTTTTATTTTTTTGTTTTGTAAATATTACTACTTACTAGCAACAAATACGGTTTGTCGACGAAAAAAAAGTGTTGGTTACTTCCGGAAAATAATTTTCTTTTTTTTTACGTGCAAACTTCTTTTTTTGCTGTGTAGTTCCCGATAATGCGTCATCGTCGCGATGGAATCGCAAATTGAAGAACGCAAGCGCTTCTTCCGTATAAGCGAGATGACGAATGAATGACTACCAGGAAGATAACGGTAAAAGATTCAATCATACGGAATTCCAGCAGCGAGACTCGTCGCGATCTCTTCCTATCCGCCACACGTCTAACGCTCCGTCAGTTCAGAGTTTTCTTCGCAATTTCGTCGTTCGAAAAAAATATCGTACCGCGCCCTTACAGTCTCAGTGTGAAACGCGTCTGTCCCCGGGGACTGTCGAGGCTATCGATGAATTCCCTCGAGAGGCTCCATTGTGGTCAAGTTTGAGGAGTGAATGAAAGGGAGAAGAACTTGGTATGCAAGGAGCCTTCGAGGGACAGTTCTGGATTTCGTAGCGACAGGTCGAGCGAACTGACCAAGTAAAAGGGGGGACTTTGGCTTTCGGACACAAAGTACATCGGAAGTCCGTCAGTCGGTCGGTCAACCCTTTGGTCACTAATTTATTTTGAGTCACCGCCCATTCATTCGTCGACGTCGCGCGACTCGCCGTAAATTATTCTTCCGTTGGAAAAGCAGCCAAGGATACTTCTAACTCCATTCCCCGGTTCTGCGAGCGCAGAATCTACGGTTAACCGCGTCTTAATCTACCGAGGTAATCCGCGGGTGTCGTAATCCTGTCTTCCCCACGGGCTGTCGTATATTTCAACGAGACATTGCTCTCCCGTCAAGAGAATCTGTTGGCTACCTCAATTTCAAAGGGTTAGAAGGAAAGGCTCGCTCCTCTGTTTGCCTACCTTCAGACACCGTGAGCCAGCTCGGCGAGTGTCAAAATAAAAGGATTATTTGCCAATCTCCCGGCCAATAATCACCGAGCAAATGCCGAAAGCAGAGTTGAGACTCGACGTCTGACTACCTGTTGGGGTTATTAATAATCGATAAAACAAAACCCTATCACGTATCAATAAACGAATCTAAATATGTGCGTTAAATTTTATCAAGTATGATCCTAGAAATGACCGTCAGGGCTACATCGATGAATAAATCTGTAGCTCCCCAGCGAGTAAACTTCCCACAGAAGAAAATTCTCACACGGATATAAAAATCTGTTCTGCGAGTGAACCTGCTCTTTGAAAACATGAATATCGTCCCACTGGCCGAGTTTGCTCCTACATTAAAATGTGTGCCCAGAGTCAACGGAAAATGCGGAAAAGTGTCTCAACGGTCCCGGGCGAGCCGGTCGATCCCCGAAAAACCAGCGGCTTCCGTCGTGCAAACAATTTCTCGTTCGCTCCCTCTTTCTCCATCCACCGATCCTCCGGCAGTTCTCACGAAACCGATCTGGGTTAAAGCGTCGCCGCGAACGTCAGGGGTTTTACAAACTCGCTCACTCACGCGAGCTCGCACACCCCCGCGTTCGTATTCACTCCATAGAAAACGGCGAACGGGTGAAGGAAGCAATACCTCCCGGTACAACCTTCGGTTCCATTCAATATTCACGATCCCTCTTTTTTTTCCGTACCGTTTTCCTGCGTGTGGGTGTGCACGTGTGTCGGCCGTACCCCTTCACTCGAATTCACACGGTCCCCGAACTGCGGGCCATCCCCGGCGAGCCGTCGAGAAAATAATATTTTCCGAAAAATGTTCCTCCGGATCTCTCCGTCGTCCGTTACGATTCTTCGTCGCGCGCGACGCTCCGCCGTACGGCGCTAGTACCGAACGGAAATGCGTGCTGCACGAAACATCGCTATGAGAATTCAGGCGCATACAATCCAGATTTTTACCCTCGCGCTTTTCCCACGACCCCCTTAATTTATTTTCATTTTTTTTCCGTGAGGTTCCAGAATTGCAAAATGGGACGACGATGTTGTTACGATAGCTCTCATGTCGTGTGTGCTTCTGGATTTTTGTTAGCACGAACGATCGAGGTCGGAGTGTCACGAACTGCAAGAGTGGTAATGAATTATTTAATTCGTTTTACAAAAAAAAAAAAAAAAAGCGAAGCTTTTTCTTCCTCATTCTGTCAACCCGACGCAACGAGCGATTAATCGATGATTTAAAGTCAATCAGGCGATGGTGCTCGACGAATAGCCCGAGTCTCATCAGCAGCGACGAGCCAATGATCGTAAAACTCCCGCTCCACCGGCATTTCCGGTTTTTCACACGAAGACATGTCCCCATGGGTTTCCCCCGCCCGAAGCCGGTCGTCGATAACGTTGAAGCAAATATCGATTTGAAAAAAGCGTTCATAAATGTTTCGATATTTCTATCGACCACAAATTCTCTCCGTACCTTATCAATCGCCCGTCCGTCCGATCGATTGGAACTTCATCGTCCTAAATTAGGTAATTAATTAATCGGTCTTATCGACCGGATATTGATCGGTATATTTTTGACGATTATCGATAAGTTCAGAGACGTTACGTTTCTTGGGGTGCCGAGGCGGAGAGAACGGCGGGACAGGCGATAAATAAATCTCGTTCTCCCACATATGCCCGATTTGTGGCCGCGGGGAGTCGATGATCCTGTCCCGGCGATCGGAGGTTTAGGTCGTAGGAGTTCCAGCGGTGGATTCGCGATCGAGCTGTTTATCTTGATGTTACTGCCGCTGCTGCTGCTGCTCTGATGATGGTAGTGCGCGACCGTCGGTCGTAGAGCGGGTGTCCTTGGACGAGCTCGCGGATCGCCGGCCACCGGCAGTCAATGACCTAACATTCTTATATATCCGCGCCGAGGCTCGCCGCCGCCGCCGCCGCCGCCGCTCATTCGCTTCCTTCGCCGCGGTTCGGTTCGCTTCGTTTCGCTTTGCCAGGCTTTATATCCAGCGAGGAGAGCAGCAGCATCACGTCGACGAGGGACTCGCTCTGTTGCTGCTCGACGACTTCGTTCAGCTTCTTTTCCTCGCGCCTCGCCGGCGAGCAACATCGGCTGGACGAGACGCTCGGCTGATGCTTGTAAAAATCGGCATCATTTCCGGAGGCTCGAAGACCCTCTTGTACGACACGATCTTCCGATCGAGCCAACACGAAATGTTAAAATAACGAGCGAAATTGGAAACTAATACGGTTCATGGGAAATGGTGGGCTTCCTTTTGCCGGATGGATAAATGGCCGGTTAAATTTTCAGCCGGGGGTTCGAAATCCTTCAGGATGGTGACAATGGCTTTGATTGCTCTCGAGGACGCAACTTGCCGCCAATCGGTCGAGCAATATGGCACAGACTTTACGAGAGGTCGTAACAATAATAACAGAACTGTTGCCGCGTCCTCGAGGCGAAGGGTTTCCGGTGCGGGCGAGCTGCCTTGCGCACTCACTCCAGTTACCCCAGTAACCGCCATTTATCTCTGTACTGCTCTGTGCAAAATACACGGTATTCGATGAACTCGTGAAGATTCGGAAATTCGCTCGGCCGTCCGCACGAAAAGGGCCCACTTTGTCTGAATGGTGTTAAGCGTATTTGCTATCTTAATATCGTACATTTAAAAAAAACTGTTTAGCTCAAAAAATGACAGAGTTATTTGACAAAGTGGGCCCTTTTCTTGCGGACGGCCACAGATGCTCGATTTTAGATGCAACGGGGAGACGAAAATATCGTGTTGGAAAAGAGGACGACTCTCTTCAAATTCTGTAGCAACTGGCAAAGTAAAAGAAAAAAAATCCATACTCGATTCCTTTGAGTCCGCCGTACGTCATACACACGGCTATTATTTGTACTTTCAATTTTGACAGTATGCGAGCAAACGAAGTTTCTTCGGAGATAAGTAGTATGTAAAATATATTCACGGACAAGCAAAAGCGAGGAGAATCGCTCGAGGTCCAGTCACGCGGTAACCGTACACGAAAAATAAATAAAGAAAAGAAGAAACGAGGATAAACCGTGGGCGTCGACCCGCATCAATCATGCACCTTTTTCCCCTTCGGGCATCGACGAAATGTACCCGAGAGAATGGAAACGTTTTTCAACAATTTTTGTTATTTTTCTCAAGCTTCGCAGCTTCTTTCGATGGCATAGATAATAGCGTGACATTATCTGTACGACTCGAGTGAGCACTTTGCTCGAAGGGTGCGAAGCTCGGGTACCCGGTTTTCCCAGCCGAAGCAGCGGTAATATCCCTCTACGAGAAGAACGACTACTTCACCCGAGGAAGAAGAAGAATAATAAGAGAGGCAGACGAACGAGAAGAAGAAGCCGGTGAGGAACAACTCGACGAGACGACGGCCAAGTGCGTGTGGATTTACCGTTCGCGGAACGCTCAACCTGCGTCTTCTCCCCCCCCCCCCCCCCCCCCTCTCGACGCTCGTTTTCCCGCGAGGTCTTGTTTTTCATTTTATTTTTATTATTTTTATTTTTCGTCGTCAGAAGCCGGTGCAACGGCGGCGAAGCCCGGTCGCGTTCGCCGATCGTCGTAGACGTCTTCCCGTCGACGCGTGCAACGACCGGGCGGCGAACGAAGGTCGGGAGAGCAGCCTCGAGAGAGTCGAGGTATTGCCCGCTCGCAGCGAGAACCACTCGTCGGTTCCCTTTCCAAACAAACAAAAAATCTACAATTTTTGCGGAAGGGTTAAACGCAACGTCAAACGTCTGTTTTTTTGCACGAATTTTTTTGCTCTCCGATAATTCGTCGAATTTACGGACGAAGCGAGGGAAACACGGTAACTCGTCGCGCCGCATCGTCGATGGCCTTGACCGTTCTCCAACCAACAACTCCGGCGAGTTGCGCGCGTACACGGCTCATCGGCGAGCGGCCACGCACACGCGCCGCCGTACACGGCTCGTACACAGGTACAACGAACGTGTAACGTACACGAGTTTGCTGGAAAGCCCGCTATACGCTCGTTCGTATTTTTATACGTAGCGACAGGCCGACTCTGGTCGGCAGCGAGTTTGTGTCGCACGAGCTCGCGAAACTATCGCGCGGTGTTTACGACGTACGTAAGACACGATACTCGTCCGGTATATCGTGGACTGCGCTCGAATAGTTACATCCAGTAATGAAAACTGATTGACTATAAATCACGGAGATTCGACCATTTGAAGCGCAGCAGATGTACCCTTCAAATGGCTCGATCAATCAGTACTAAACTTGTACGACATTCTTAGAACGACCCTAGATTGCCCACATGGCCAGTCAAACCACGAGCGAATGCATATTTTTAGGTTCAATTATAGTGAAATCGAAACGTCAGACTGTGCCTGACAAAATCAAATTATTGTCCAATCACAATATTATCATATTGTTTTTTTTTTTTTTTACCGCACAGACAGAGAAAAATTATCGGCAGCACCGAGAAAAAAAAATGGTTGAATTAAGGTACAACAATGTGTTAATGTCAATCGACAAATTTTGAATAGATTGAAGCAAATAATCGTTTGACAAAACAACGTTTTATTTGTATCAAACAAGTAACAGCTTTGAACGTACGTCACCGCGACTTTTGGTTAATCCAACCAATTTTTTTTCTTAGCGAGGACGATCCGCCGACGAATCAGCGAACTCTTTGAGTCCCGAAGAGTTTGATGGGAAATGAGAAAGCATATGAAACGTACTCTCGAGCGCGAGAGTCGTACAGTCGGCCGTGGCTGGCAAATGCACACGGTGGAATGCAAAACGGGCGTGGCACGCGGTGCAAGCATCTTACTGACTCACATGCGGCGCGCGGTTGCACACACAGTCAACGCCGGTCGAAGAAGGAGAATACGTAAGCTGAAAACGGGCAGCAATAACAGCGAAGATCTATCGAGCAACGGCAAAACCGAGGCGACTGGACTCGCACGCGTTGCACGACGAGAGTCCACCTCTAGCCGGGTGTTCTCGCGATCTTCTCGCACAGTTCTCGGCTGCGGCGACTATAATGCAATTCGAGTGTGTATATTCACCGAGATCCGCACACCTATACGCGGCTGCTTCTCCTCTATGCGCTAACCCAGATCGTTTTCCACCTCCGGCGATATAATGCTAATATCGCTCGCGGGGAGCCTTGATCTTGAGATCACGTTTGCCACGAGTGATCTATCCGAGGCGCACACAGTCTCAACCACCGCGAGCGTACGAGGAACCTCGGCAAAGTATCGCCGCGCAACTTTTGCGCATCGACCCGCGTCTATAGTTATGTCAGACTATCAATTGCACGTTGCGTCGAAAAGCTTCGTTACATTGTCTCTGAACAATTTTTTCGACAAATTTCTTTTTCATAAACAAAATAGTAATAATAATAATAATAATAAACCTTGGAAATAAATATTCATTTTGTCGTTCTTAATAACCATGATCCGATAACTTGAGGGCGTTCCGATATATCTGCGACCGCAAGAAACTGCAGCGCGAACGTATTAAACACATCGTCCGGATGACCGTGAATTATGTTATCCATGCGCGTGCCTGGATTATCGAGTCGAGGATATCGCGTTCACGGTCGCAACAACGGTCGTGCTCTCTCGGGCGAGCCTAGGATTACACACAGTGCAGCTTCGTGACTGGCGATATGCGTTATCTTGTGGTTATAATTTGGCATTAAATCCCGATTCCGCGGGGTTGCCGGGTACGGGGGGGGGGGGGGGGGGGGGAGTATAATGTAGTCGCTTACAGGCGGTGGGGAAACTCCGTGAAAGGCGACGCGGAGCCGATGGGCCGATAATAACATTGACGTGTAAATGCGGCGCCGGGATCGCGCCAGAAGTGGAGGAAGGTTGTGGTCGACGATGCGCGCGCAGGGGTCACAGGACACTTGTTTACTCGGACAAACTTGGCCCCGTTTTCGGTCGTCCACCTTACCGACTAATTCGCTTTGGTTCCTTTCACAAACCCGTCGGCCCTCGTCCGGAGAGCTCGACAATTTTCTCGGATCGCCGGACGATAAAGTGTCCCGCGCACGTAGACGAATTCAACTGCTCATCATCATAAAACAAGCACAAGCGTACGCTCGTTACATAGTCCATGATCGATTTCGCTGGAATAAAAAAATAATGATAACAATAAAATAATTGCTGTGCTCGATTCCAAGTCGAGTTTGTGTTTTCTTTGTATTTATGGTCCCGACGAATTACCCGATAGATCATCAGCAGTGATGATCCGGAGTAATAACAACCAGCGGAAAATTACATCTGCCATGTTTGTAACTATAAACGATCCGGGCGACACCTACGCTCGACCTCAAAGCGGATACGCACGAGTCGGGCGGTCACGCGAGCGTGTATTTGCGTCTCGTTTCTCGTGTATCGAGAAAAAAAAAAAAAGATTTGTTTTGTTGCGAGAGCCGTATCGTGTGCCAGGATCCAATGGCAGTGAACTAGAATCGCAATAAGATACCGAGAGGGGCGCGCGCGTTGTCTGTCTGGAATTTTTGCCAAACTACGAATGGCGCGCTCTCGGCGCGCGACCCCGTTTGTCGTGGATAAACGCCTGGCTCGATGAATAGTTTATTTGTAATACGTTCGCCGCTGCTAATTACACCGGGACAATCGAGTGATAATCTCGTCGGGAGTTTCGTCGATGCAAACTTTTCGACTGGCCGACCGCTCCGCTTCGATGAAAGTGCAGATACAATCAGTCGGACACGACGCCGCGGCGCCGCGGCCTCGACGACCGTCGAATAGTAAATCGCGACTGCCCCCGATGCCTCTCGATTCTCCGAGTAACGCGTCTCACACAATGACTCGGGCAGCAGAGGCGTAAGTTCTCCGTTGACGAAACGAGCTGCGACTTAATTACACCGCGCAACCGAGAGAAAAAAAAAAGAAAAGAAAAACTTATCGAGAAGTCTTTCCGTTTCGATAATCGATCGGTCGCGCCCGTGCGAAGTTCGAACGAAGGTCGGACACTGATGAGCGAGAACGGCGAGCGCGAGGATATTTTTCTACGGGCTCGAGCGCGAATTTTATTCTCGCGCAACGGAGAACTCGTTTGGGGGAACGTGTTTGTATTCCTTAAGGTTGTTTTTTTGCATTCACCGCGCACCTACTTCTCGCTTTAACGCAGTGTGTACGAGGATGGATGTATATACGCGCGGGATAAAAAAAAAAAAAACAGATGGACGAGAAAAGTTGCAATTTTCCACCGAGAAGATTGCACATCGTGTGCGGTCTCACTCGAACGAACAACCGAGGCATGCCCTCTCGCAGCGTCTGCAGGCGGAGAAGGACGTGGACGGGAATCCTTCGAAGCGTACTGTCGATCGAATCTAACTTGCGAGTTGAGCTGCGATCGAGAAAAAAATCAAAGGAGCAATTATTACTTTGACTCCGATCGTAGAACTGCAAAACAACAAATTGGACAACTCGGAGCATCGCACAATGTACCGTCGAAAAAAAAAATGCCCAAGGTTCGCGATTGGAAAGGGCAACAGCCTCGAAAGGGCAAAGGGCGTTGAGTCTCGAGACATCGGACTTCCAATAACGCTGAACTCAGCGCCATAAATAATACCGATTACGTTAACTCTCGCCGGACAAGCCCGCAACTGTCCTTTCCAGATCCCTCCTTCATTATCGAGTCTCACGCGCGAGCTCGTGAGATATACGAATAACCTAGCGGCGACCTTGACTTTAAATAACGTGTGTACCGCCATCGTAGCCATTAACACACCCGTTTTTGATAAATCGAACTATCACACTGTCATTATGAGAAATTATCGGCCACGAGGTATTACAGAGCTGGCCGGAAAAAAAAATGATTATGCAGCTTGAATTATGCATCCGGAGTAGATCGATCAACCGGATCGATGCGAATCGGTATAACGAGCGAGAAAAATGGTTACAAAAGCTCACGCTGGATCAAGGAATAATAATAATAAATCGACTTGAAAAGAAAACAAAAAAAAAAACAAGCGGTCTCCAGCGGATCTCGCCGATCGGGCGAATCGTTAGGTTCGATCGAGCGTTCTGTTGGAATTGCGTGTTTCCAGAGTGGAAAAGACGTCGAACTGCCATAGCCGCGGAACAGCGGATACCAAGATGGCGTCTCGTTCGAGCGCCTCGTGGCATGGAATCTGATATTACCTCACCGCGCGTAGCCGTGGCAGTGACAGTGGCCGAGCTCTCTGCCTCTTTCCTCTCCTCGCCTCTCCGCCCCTCGCCGCTCACCTCGAGCAGCCGCTAAGAACGCCGTACGTTCTCCTTCTCGTACTTTTCTCTCGCTGTTGCTGTGCCTCTGCTCAACCTTCTACGCCTCCTTCTCCCCCGAGCGGAGTCGCGATCGTCGGGCAACCTACACTAGCTTCGCGAGAGCCGGCTATGAACGTTGTCGTCCAGATACATGCCTCGACCCGCTTCCCTTCTTCATAGACTCTTCCATTAAAGCACCTCTGGATCGACTCTGGATTGGCTGATTCCGAACAAAAACCTTTTTCAGGATCCACCACTGTTCGTCAGATATTTTCAAAAATATTAGATTAGATTTGAAGAAGATATTTTAAAAGATGGCTGCCTGAACAACGTGGCAAATATTTTTAACCCACCATATTTGTCAGGCTAGTTCCATCTACTTTTGCAAATACCTTCTTCAATTGTAATTTAAAAATTGTGAACAAAATTTGACTCGTTAAAACTACATAAAATAGGCCTAGTTCGAGGCGAAACTGACTACTACATACAGGGGTTTTCTTGGAAGTTGGGAAAAAGGAGTTGTTTACACAATTTGCCGAAGAGGATGCGCTCGAGTTCAGCTATGCGAGGGTCTCCTCGCACAGTGTGCAGAGTTCTCCGGTATGGAAGCTCGGCGTACCTCTAGCCGAACGCTATTCTTCCTCTACGTGACGGGGGCTTCGTGCGAGAAGCACGAAGGACCGTCGAGAATGGTGGGAGCGAGAGAAGGAACGAGAGAAGTTGGAGCGCGCGAGAGGGACGCGCGGAGAAGAGTCGAAGAGAGCGCCCGGAGAGGACAAGACTCGCGCGGCATCAGGACGTTCACCTTTCGACGAGCGGACGCCACGAGTTGCCTCCTCTTCGGTGCTTGGTATCCGCGCAACGCCGAAGCTGACTCCGATGCCCGTAGCCGCCATTACACAATCGCGGTCGCGTCTTGCGGAGTACTCCGACGAGAGCCCCGTCCGGTTCTCCGGTCGGCCATCTTGGTACCGCGCGAGCGTAGATAACTAAGCCGGACGGAGAGTCGTCACCGAACGATACGAACAAAAAATGTTTCGTCGTTCGACAGAAGGTTAAAATGAAAAGTAACGCCTCACGATTCTTATTTCTTCTATAAGCCCGGATTTTCGCTCCAACGATCGCTAGATCGACAAACCCGAACTCCGGAGCTACGAACCACCAGTGAACTCTCGAGCGATATGCCTCCGGTTCTTCCACGGGGCTTTTTGCGTATTCCCGCTTCCCCCAGCGACCGGAGATATAACTATTTCGCGGCCTATTCCTCGCATGGTCGATTCCGCAGACTGTTGTTTCGTTGCGAGGCGTGAAGAGGACGGCCGAGGCGGATGGTCCGTAGGTATGTAATGGCGGGAGCGAAGGAGGTGCGAATATAGGATCTCTTCCGAGCGCAGGAATATATATTTCCCTTGGCGAGTCTCGAATAAATTCCTGCAGTCTACGAAGCGCTTTCACACGGTGATCTTGAACCTGGCCGTGGGGCTGGCGAGAAATAGCATCGCACGAGAGGCTTTCGCCTACGCGTTTACCAAAGCAGCCACGGCGATGGCCGGTATCCCTCTCTCGTTCCAAATTACATGACTGGTCTCGTAGGAACGGAAGAGTGCCTACGAGCACCGAAATTCGAACCGGGGGTCGATGAACTTCGAGCGAGTGCCTCGAACTCTCGTCTACAAAGTATAGACAGCGTAGCGTACTGTACTATGCGATGATGTAGTGGAGAGAATCTGGACGCGGGAGCCCTTTCTCTTCGGGAGCACATAAGGCGGTTTGGACCTCCGAGGCTTGGCCTTCCGCCGACGAGTCTATCCACCGGTCCGCTCGCTCGGCGGAAACTTATTTAAAGTCCCAAAAAATATTAAAATCTCTTCCGCACCCAATAAAAAAAAAAATGGTCTTCTTCGTTCAGGTCTACCGATTGTCCAAGTGGATTTATAACGATTCGGCAGTGAACTCGAGACACAGTGGGTATCGGATGGCACCGAGCGAAACGAGGCTTTCGCAGTCCTGCGGAGGCTAGACCCCCGTAGAGTCTCGAAGAAGACGAGAGGAGGAAGAAACGGATAACCGGAGGCTGCGCCGATCTCCGTAGAGTCGTTCGGGCGGAGCGCGGCTGCTCCGGCGATCTCGGACTATTCTGTTTGCCACGTAGTTGAAAAATATTTTTTGCTCGATTTGCCCCTCGGTACGGGTGATGTTCTTGCGCCAAGATCGAATTTGTTCCAACCGACGAGAAGGAGCGATCGACCGGAGAGAACTCTGAGGATCCTCTTCCGAGGTGTTCGAGCAATAGAAATGGCAAAATTCCTTCGCGTATGGTATCCGAGACTGATTATAGCAGAGACCGCCCGGCCACGTACACCCGAGGCTCGAGGTTGCTCGAACGTGAACATCCGGCGAACACGTAATACCAATGATAAACCCTGGGAAGAGCTCGTGCCGGCAATGAGCGGCGAAACTTTAAGATTTTCTAACATGCGATTCGACATTGAGTGAAATAATTAGAAAAAAATCGGAATAAATCATTTGTTTCCAAGAGAGTCTTTGGAAGTTCAACAAATCTCTAGTCTGATGAACCCGACTAATTCCCCCACCTTCTCCAAAAGAAGGATCTCGAACTCGAATAACTCAACTGGGTCACGCTCCGTCACGTACACCCGAGCGCGCGGAGCCACGAGATTCCAACTTCCCCGTACCATCTAATATCGAGCTTCCACTACTGTTCCGTCCAATGTCCCGACAACTACTCCCCCGTAATTAAATTATCTAAAAATAAAATAAAAACAAATAATAGTTGCAAATAATAGTCGGACCGGCGGTGCGTTTTGTAAAAATTAATTTCACGCAACAATGCCCCGAAGCCCGTCGCACCGAGGAATGTCCGTTCAAGATCCCTTCGCCATCGGTGCGTCTGTAAGCGGCATAAGTATATTCGAGTCGCGGCGTTTCCTCGTTGGCCGCGAGCCCGCGATTGCTCCCCGGCATTCGATCACGTACGTGAGGAATAGGTGTGCATCTACGTGTACTCGTATCGTGACTTTTGTGGCGCGGCGAGGCGCGTTCTGTCGATCCGTTCCAGCAGCTCCTCCTGTGTTCGGGGCTTCTATCGTGCATTAGCCCTTCCAGTTACACGCTCTTATCGCCTCCGTCCGCTTTTCGTACTTCGCCCGCCCAGGGATTTTGCCGAAGCCTCGCTCGAGACTTCGCCGGGCCGCCGACAAATTTTTCGACGTCGCAGGTCGATTCGGAATTTTGTACTTGTACCCACAGACGCGACTCCACCAGACTGTCGAGCGCATACGAGGTAACTACACCGAGAGAAGAAACCCAAGAGAGCAGTGGCTTCGAGGGAACACGAAGGAACGCGCGCGCGATGCGTCGTCGCGTACGTAAGTAGGCCGGCTTCCTTGTCCCGTTACCGCACGACGAGGGACACGTGTAATAATAAGACATTACCCGCGTCGCTGGGCTCTCGCTCGCTGGCCCGAGGAGTTTATCCTTTACGGATTAAAAAAATCTTTCTCCTCCGTTGAACATCAAAACAAAATTTAAAAAGAATTCGAGTATCTCTCCCTACATCGTCAATGTTCTCCGCATGAGTTTCTAGCCGGAAGTACAAGAGGTAGGGAAGAGTGGGGCAAAATGGGATGGTCGGGCAAAAGCCGCTTTTCCAATGATTTTCGGCTGCCTCATTTTACCCCACCGGCCCACCCGAAAGTTATTGGAAAATTACGTTATTCCCCACTGTCCCGTTTTGCCCCGCTCTTCTCTAAGGATGCGTGGAATTTCCTTAAGTCAATCGGCGTGATAGACAAATAGAGAAAGAAAGGTGGAAACAAGTTTTTTTAGGTAAATTTTATTTTTAATATCATTATTCGTTTAAGAGCCATTATGGCGGGAACACCGATAGTTTGGGTGCATCGAGAAGGTAGGGGAGAAGTGATGCTCGCATCGCCGTGTGCATTGGGTGTTAGAAAGGAGATGCCAGAAGCTAGAAACACGACGAGACGACGTTTACCAACCACGCTACCGACCTCCCCGTTCATAATTGGTTGAGTAAGAAGAAAGCGGCCTTGCACTACTTTCTTTCCTCGCGTTAGATAACATCGACGGTAATACGCGCGGGCTCTTCTCGGGGCCGATGCTCTCACTCCGTGTGTGCCCGCGCCGCGTCCGAGGAGAGCCGAGAAACGTGGGCGTTTTACGCAGCTCAGTTATGCGACACCAGAGTTCTCGGTCAGGGATATAAAATCATTATAAAATGCCATTAACATGCGCATTTTTTAATACGACCATCGGCGTCCGGCCGTTCGATATCTTCGAGCGATTTATCCTCGGTATCTTTTCTTCGCGACAAGTTGAAAAAGTATTTAAAAAATAATATTTTTCTTCGCTTGGTACTAAAAAATGCATTATATGGGAAATAATATTTTTCATTATTTGGGAATAATATTTTTTTATATGAGAAATAATATTTTTCTTCGCTTGGTACTAAAAAATGCATTATATGCGAGTGTTTTTTTAACTCCTATACAGAGATCCTTGAAAGATCGGGGACTCTGCTGATGATCGAGGAAAAAGGGGGTTGAGGGTTTTAATTTGAACGAAATATTGGAATGAACGATCCGCGGTTAGTTCAGTGGGTCAAGGCTGCGTGAAAGAGAGTTCGGGAGAGTTTTAATCCGTATGTAACAGCATCCACAGTGGTACTCCTCTTCGTCGCGGAGCGGAAAGAGAAGGTGCGGCCTCTCGATGGTCCCTCTCGGATCCACCGGCGAGGACGACCTCATCCGTAATATCCGCTCCGTAACACTTTGCCGAGGTAATACTTTTTTTTCTTTTTTTTTTACGTGTATTACGAAGTGTGTTGCGTCAGCAAAGTTGGACAATCGACGAAACGCCTCGGCCGCAAACGCTGCGACTCTACGTAACGTACACACACGGACGTACGTGCGTGACCGCGGCGAAAAACCGTTAGAATCCACGCCGACGCTCGTTCCGTGTTTGGTGGACAAATTTGAGCGGCGAGCCAACACGAACGTCTCCCGCTCGTCCCTCGCGAGAATTCTTCGGTATTAAAAATAAAATCCTAGTTTCCGATTCTCTACAGCAACTCGAGGAATCTTCGTGAAACGAGAGATCTTTATTTTCCGCCATTTTCATAACGCCAGAGGTGATTTTTTTTTATCTTACCTGCAATGATAACTCGGCAATGAATCAAAGGAGAAACGCCTATCGATAAGAACATTCTTCACTGACATGCGAAACGTGACTGAAGACTCGTTGGCAATAATTAAAAGCAAATTATATCTGAAGAAAAAATAATTTTTTAAATGGTTCATTGATTTATGCAACTTGAATTCCTACCCGAGCCGAAGGAATATGATAACCGAACAAGATACGCGGGACGCGGTATCGGTCCTCGCTAGCTATCGGACCGGTTTACCGAATACGAATAAATCTCGGGGAATCGTAAAACTATAAGAATTATTATCGTCCCTCGCGCCGGAGCCTCGCTGTGCCGGTCACATTACTCGTTAATTATATTTTTCGATACGACGTTAAATAGAGAAATCATAAAGATGAGCTATACAGCATTCGGCCGTGTATCGTACAAAGATGAAGATGTGCATTAATATTTTTTAATTTTTTATTTGTTCCATGCTGCGGCGGAGATGAAGAAAAAAAATCGGGTGGCAAAAAAAAAAGAAAGATGACGAAGCCTGAATAATAGGCAGAACCAACCGTTCGCGAATAAGGGAAGAGGAAGAAGACGAGGCGGATGCGGGAAGAGGGTCAAGCGGTGCGCAGAGCAGCGGCGACTGTGGTACCACACTGGATCACTGGAACTCCCTCGAAGGAGCTAATACCGCTGGCCGCCCGCGTACTCTGCACACCGTCGCGGCGACCACCGCTGTCCACGCGGAGCAGAGAGAGCCTCGCCGCCGCGAGACTTTATAAGTAGGCGAACGTAACTGTTTTATTAACCGTAAGCCGAGCTACGCTCTCCAACAGTCGACTCTTACATAATCGAAAACACGGAGAGTGAAAATTGTACGAGTGATCCTACTTTCGTTATCGGAGACCCGATGGCGATCTGACCGTCGACCTTGTTCAGCAATGATTCACGTCGTTCATCCTTGCCTTCCGAAAATATCGGCCTATTCTTGGAAATTCGTCGCCGGCAACCAATAATGTGGAATCAATTTTTTTTAAAATGTTTCTTTAACCCTTTGACTGTACACATTTGCGAGGCACACTGCGAGACTCACGGCGAACCTCTCTTTGAACCTTTAACTGCAAATCTAGCATTTTTAGTGCGCTGACGAAGCAGCTATTCTTGAAATAACTTGTCAAATTGTGAATCAAAATATTATGACAAAATGTGACGCCTCGAAGAATTTCAAAAATCTTTCAACCGTTAAAATGTACGTTTGTGATAAAATAGTGATAGACTTTTTATCACAAGCCACCATATAATAATGAAAAAATGGACTCCGCAATGATTCACGTCGTTAACCCTTGCCTTCCCAAAATATTCACCTATACTTCGAAATTCGTCGCCGGTGACCAATAATCTGGAGTCCATTTTTTTATAATGTTTTCTCAACCCTTTAACTGTACACCTTGGTGAAACGCACTGCGAAACTCACTTCGAGCTCCTCTTTGACCTTTTACCTGCAAATCTAGCATTTTTAATGCGCTGACGAATAATTATTCGTCAGCGCATTATTATTCCTGAAATATCTTGATAAATTTTAATCGTAATATTATGGAAACTTGACGAATCAAACAATTTCAAAAAAGTTTCAATAGATAGACTATGTTTGTGATAAAATAAGTGATAAATTTGTTTGAATACAAGCCCCAAATAAGAATGAAAAAATAGCGTCAGAGAAGTATCTCGATTCGCCGTTTTTCGATGCATCGCGAACTTTCCAAGACCTGCCCCAGTGTTGTTGTTATTATTTTCTTTCCATTTATTCCATTTCACGCAGCGAACTTTCTTCTCACTTTCATTCTCGAGCACCTGCGACTCGCTTTCGTACGTATAATATATACGTACTTCTGTGCGGGCGCCGAAGTATACGACGAATACGGTTCGGATAACGTTAGGGCGAACGGTACAGCGGTTGAACTGTTATATCCTACGGACAGAGTCCGCCCGAACGGCGGACCCACTGGCCCACCGAGAGTTTCTCAGTTCGCTCAACATTGTTGTTTGGTCAACAGGTCTCCTGCGTTTCTCACCGACGAGAGTTGCGTTTTCCCGATAAGTCGCAACAACAGTCCCACCTCCTTCGGAGTAAAATAATAAAATGTGCTAAGGTGACGCTAAAAGTTTCATTGTTTATCCTCCCTCCCGAACAATCGCCCCATCACTGACCCGAGACAACGCGAAACCGTTTTTCGACATCCTTTTATTTTCCCTCCTCGCAAGGGCTATTGAAATTGCGCCCACGAATTCCGCGTTTTATTGCATCCCTTGCCGGAACGTAAATTTACGATCGAGAAACGGTTCGCGCTCCAATTTCTCGCCGTTTTCACGCACCTACGCGGTACTTCGAGGTTCGAGCGAGAGTACAATAAATCGATGTTCGTTGTGTTGCCGAGAGCCGGGTTTCCCTGCCTCCAGCTTTATTGCGCTCAGTCGCAATGACCGTGGAAAAGGGTGGCTTCTTCACTCGGCCCGGCGCAACCCGGACGAAAGGCGAAAACCGAAATAACTAAGGGCGTTTTCATCGCAGCTCGAAGTGAAATTGCTCCAATTAAAATTGTAACTGCGGTCTCTTCGCACACGAAAATATTGCTCTCCAGTTTTCTATACAAGCGGCGAGGATCGCCGCTCTACTTTACCGTATTCCATCATAAATCTGTCGATCTCTTTCGAACTCGTGGACGAGGTCTCCGATATCCGAACACGAATACGCAACGAGCTCCGACAGTCAACATACTTCGTGACCGGGAAGTGTATACATCGTGCCGGCAATAAAAAGAGTAGCGACGAAATCTGACCAGGTAAATTTCAAGCAGGAACCTCTCGTTTTATTGCGACACTTTTGGGAACCGAAAATATTAGTACGTCTTCTCGATTGTACAACAAAAAGGGTGCCGTTCGAAAAACAATACCCAAAACTCTGCATAGTTCGAGCTCGTAAATAATGAGATTTCTACGAATGGATTTTACGATTCGTCAGTGGTGAAAAACTGGAGCAACGGATTTATCGTTCGGAGGTCGGACGAGCGAGGAGTCACGGCGACCCGGGAGAATATTGCTTCGGAAACTGGTGCACGGTCGACCGCGACAAGTTCCAGGCTTCGGAGCGCGGAACGCCGTGGACGAAGAGACGCGCAATTTAATGTCCCGCTCCGAACGAAAGGAAATGCCGAGTGTCGCCGATGGGCAGACGGACGAGCTCCGGAGAGACGAGGCAGAAACGACGACGGAACAATCGTTATCAAGCCAGGGTCTCCTGATGATTATTGGGTTTGCCGCGAGGAAGATTACGACCGGATGATGGAACGGGTTGTATACGTGCGTTGGAACGAGGAAGCGATTCTCTTGTGCCACGTACAATATACATCCTCGACTACGTTGCTAGCGCACAAAACACCGAAGAATCGACTGTAACGAAAGAATCGCATGATCTACGACTCGCGCATTTCTCATCGAATTATTTCTCTATTCTCCTCCGACCGTAATCCAACTTCTCCCGACGCACTGCGCATGCGCGAGGCGACGAACGAGCTACGTTGAAGTTCGAGAAAATAAAAAATAACAGGATCGAAGTTCCTCGTTAGCCGCGCGAGTTAATTGCGTCCATGCAACGTCGATAAGAATACCCACGGAACGATGGAATCGAAGACATAATTTTTCTCTCGAGTCTCTCTCCGCTCCCCTCGATAATCGACGTCTCGTAATCTATAAAATACGGTCGTGAGCGTCTCGCGCCCGGGGGATTCTCCGAAGATCGTAATAACAGGGCGACTTGGCCGAATTTCGAGGGCGACGGAATTCTGAATTCCCGACGCTCGTCTCGTATCCCTTTATCGTGGTTTTTTTTTTCTTTTCGTTTTTTTTTTTTTGTTTACGTTTCTTACGTCGTTCTTCGTGGTACCTGCCGCGGGTCGCGGAGGAAGTGGGGGAGCGCGCACTGTGTTCGCCTCGACGACGACGTCCTACGGAGGAGTCGGAGCGTGAGAAGGAGAGAGAAAGAAAGTTGTGCGATGAAGAAGAGGCAGACGGAGGAGCGAAAGAAGAGAAGAGATCGAGTCGCCGAGCGAAGCACCGTGCCCGGACAACGCTCCCGTAGCGTTGGGGCCAACTAACGGTCCAAACCACCACCACCGCCGCCTCATCGCGAAACAACCACTATTACCCACGGGAGAGGGAGAGAGAACCGCACACAAGCGAATTGGCCGTGTGCGACCGGCTAACCACCACCTCCACGCCTCTTGAAACTTGGCCCTCGTCATCGGTAACCTCGTCCTCGCCCCCACCTCCCTGCTCGTTGTCGAGCTCCCGCGACTCCCTTCCTGCAATATGTTTTTCACACTCCGATATTAGCGTTGTATTCTTTATTTATTTGTATCTCACTTCGTCTCGCTTTTCTTCGATCTGTTTATTTTTTTTCGTCTCGTCCCGGAATAAAACTCTCGCGTAGAGAGTGTATAAAAGTTGTGACGGTGGGGAATAGTGTGTGCACGCGATGCAACCGAACGTGCTGAAAAGACTGCTCGAAGTAGACGTGGGCGCTGATTTTGTGACGGGTGATTCTTTTTTTTAATTGACTTTCACGTGACCGTCAACTGACCGCACTGTCACAACAGCGACAACTCTACAAACCTCCACGGAACCAACTTCACAATTGACACGTACCAATGTCGTTAATCGGATGAAAAAAAATTAATTTTGTATTCATCTTGTAATATCTTTTCATTGATTGATTGATTGATGAACAATGAAAATGTGAGTGATTGGGAAATCAATGAGGGAGAAAAATTTCGTTGAAATCAACTTAGAATGCTAAAAAGTTTTACCGAATTTGCGAACAATAAAAATGACGGTCGAATCCCAACTAGATAGGTGTTGTTCGTTGTTTTGATCACATTTGTGAGCCCGAAAAAAAATTACTATTATGTCACAGCAAACATTTTTGAGAAAAAAAAACGGTCAATTGACGGTCATTGTCTAGTCAAATGACTGTCACGGCACATCTGTAAGCCTCGAAGGGGCGATACGGTAGATATTCGACAAATGATTACCTGGATGAGATTAGATTGGAATGGCGTAATTGCTGACTATCGTGGGATTTGATGCAACAACTTAGGCTCTAATCCTTACCAGCTTCGAGTATTTTCTTATAAAGACTCGAAGGGCTCATTGCAGTGGCGCGAAGTGGGTATAAACTATGAAAAGACATGTAAACGCGAGAAGATATCCTGCCTATTGAATTCTGCGGCTGGCAGACCGCAGGGACTCTTCAATAGTAAAAGAGAACGCTCGTCTAGCTCTCCGACCGACGTGTAGTTTTTTTTTATATCACAGAATTTGAAAGAAACTCTCGAATTACACCGGCGTTGCGGCCGACGGAGTTTCGGCATATATTTTCGGTGTATTATCCAGAAGCTGCGTCCAACCTTTATGAAAAAAAAAAATTAAGAAAGAAAAAAAAATTCCGATGCTTCTAAAGAAGGATCGCGTAATATCGAGTTCGCAGCCGCGCAGTGGTCAAGCTGTCTATAAATCTGTTTTATCCGGATCCCCGAGAGACTCCCACGTTTTCCCCCCCGGTATAGCGTCATTGTTATAAATACGTTAAACCTCGTGCAAGGCATTCAGAAACGAGATAAAAATAAAAAAATAACAGCCGTAAATTTCCTTCCAGGTAAAATGCAAAACGTATCCGGGTGAGGATAGATTATTTGTATTGTTTGTCTCTTCGACCTTGGCAAAGAGATGGAGACGGAGATGTTCCGTTGGACTAACGAGATACTTCCAAAATTGGTCACGCTTCAGTTTCAGAGATCTCATCCAGGCGCACCCACCTCCAGCCACGGTCATTTTCAGGCTTACTCTGCTCGACGCAGCGAGTCACGAAGCCAAAAGAACCTGCGGTATCTCGGGCTGTGTGAGAAAACGTTGCAACGCGGAAAGAAAAAAGAAACAAAACTCTCGGCAAGGAGTCGACGTCTCGTCGTGTGGAACGTCGGGCGTGAATGCAAATTCGGGCCGGCGGCATGGTCGTCGTTGCTGTTATACGCAAGCTGCGTAATAACGAAGTGGAAAAACAGGGCGGACCGCTCGGACACGCGGCGGGGTCGTAGCGGTCGTCTTAGCGCGACCAAAACCATAAATCGGCGGGAAGCCTTGAAATTTCGCGTGGCTACCGCCAACGCTTGCAACCCGAGACCTCCCGAGGGACCGCGCGAGCGCCGAACGAAGATACAATGTAAAGGACGTTAGCAGCGACTCCGCAGGGGTCCGCTGCTCTTTCATCGGGCGAAAGAGAAAAAAAAGGTCGCTAAACTTGTGTAATCTGCGCTCCAACGAGCTTGCATAATGCGCGCGAACTTCCGTAAAGTCTGCGATGCCCTTAAAAAAAAATCGACGCTTCGTGGGCGACTCGGTAGTTTTTTGTAATGAATTTTAAATGGACGATGATTCTCAGCTGCTCTTCTTCGAAAGGCGCGGCTTGTGTGTAAAAAAAAAATTATTTCATAAGATTTCTCGAGGCCGCCGCAAGGACCCGCGAGAGGATTACCCGTATCGAGTGTCTTCGCCCGTCAGCTTCGAAAAAGGACCCTCGTACGGCAGGCCCGCCTTTTTTCATCTCGCGTGGCTGTAGTCTTCTCATTGTTACCCGAAGAAAGTTTGCTGCAGTGTTTATGACGCAATACGAAATAAATTCTGAATATTACTCGCATACATTTCTTTTTGTTTCGACAGATTTGATATTGACCTGATTGTTCGGATAAAACATACAGCCTGAGGTTTCGTCGTGCATATTCGAATACTGTAACGCGTTGCGTGTCTCTAATTCAACTGAAAACGGGGTTAGAAGGTAATTTCTCTCAGCCCCCCCCCCCCCCCCCCAAGGCCCTTCACGCTTGTCACACAACGCCGGGTTTTTCTGCCAGTTTTCCAATGTGCAATTTACTCGAGCCCCCCACTCCATGAGGGTCCACCGTGCATTATATTGTGTAGGCGGCCCAACCAGAGCGATTCGCTGTGATGGTGTCCCGAATGCATGGGGACCCGTACTTCCTATATTTTTATTCAGAGAAACCGGGATAACAGCCCGCGTCACATCCTCACGTACAATAGCGTGATGCAAACTACGCTTCGGGCGTTACGAACAAAAAAGAAAAAAAACCCATCGACACGGAGAATGTACTCGCCGGTGGATTTTAACGATAGATCGTAACGAAGTTCGTAGAATTTATCAGCGATGTGGTAGAGCTAATGCATCCGGAGAATCGCGGGTCAAAGAAAAGGAAGGGAAGCCGCGGAAGTCGGAAACGGGGAAATGCACTGGACGCCGCGATCGACGCAACGGCAGAGGTTTCCGTTAGGGAAATATAAGTGGACGAGCCTGTGTCTCGGAAACTACGTTGCGCGAGCGAATGCATTATGTCCGTAGTAAATACCGTCGGCCGCTTACTAGTGCCAATTTTTATGCGCGCTGTTGCTGCGACTGTGGAAACGATAGGACGACACACACAATACGGTTGTCGGTCGGCTGTGCTATTTCGCCGTGCGATAAATGCTGCGAGAACGCGCGAGAGGATATATTCACGAACGGATCCGATCTATTAATAGGAATACCGGTAGAGCCGGTATAACGCGAGAACCGATGGGTAAATAAAGTACGAAGAGCACGCGTGCTATATGCAATCGCGAAATCGTTCGGCAATCGGCGACGATTAATCGACAAGACTCGACGATCAAATGAGTTCTATCGATCGATCGATTACGTTTCGGATGCATAAAAACTTACATTATTTCAACAAGATCTCTTGAGAGAAAAAATAATCGAGAAGTTTGAACTCACCGACTGCAGAGTATGCGTTGACCCGGGACGCGACATCGCAAGCCCAGAAGAATCGCTAGAATCGTTTCACGCTTTTTTGACCATTCCAAAATCAGTGGACGAAGCCCGACGCAGGATTTTTTTATGCCGAAATTATAAGATGGCTGCACCAGCCACGGAGACGTTGAGTTCGACGGTTTGTTTATGCGATGCATTAATCTCGGGCTTGGCGGATTTAACATCGGCGAATAAACAGAATTTATGACTAACCCGAGGACGATGATGTTGTGAATTAATGTATCTGCGTAAAGGGCACACCACGAGAAACCCATGCTTGCAATTTCGAGAACGATTCACCGTCCAGTTACTTCGATAACCCGAATAAAAATGAAAGTTTCGGCGAGCGTCTCTGTCACTCACGCAGGCCCGAGTACTGAGAACACAGCAACCGTTGACAGGTTTGTGCCTGCCCCTCGCGTCGCGCACCGATTGGCCGACCCCCTCCCTGTCTCCACTACTGCGCGCTGCTCGACTCTAGTCTATACGCAACTCTACGCCGGCACCACAGCCAGACAGAATCAAAACATACCCACCTATACTCGACTCTAGTACTATACTCAAAATATTATACGCTGAGAGTGGCGCGAGGGCTCGATTCAGTTTTCAGTATATTGACAGTTTTTTCAGCATTTCAGTAGTTCAGTTTTTTTTAGTATATTTGCACTAGATTGAAAATAATAACGTAATAATACGTGTGCAATAATAAAACGCAGCCGTAAATGACCCGTGTGAAAATCAATTTAACCGCACACTGCGAAAACATTGATAAACCGATTATACATGAAAACTAATTTTACTTGAGCAGTATCCGTACACTGTGAAGCCGTTGAAAAAAACGTTAGAAGTACAAACATACCGCATCCGATTGAGATCTGCTCCCGATCACGGTGAGCGGAAATTCGAATCCGTGGATCTGTGCGTGCCGCGGCATACAGTTCGAGTCTACGCGTTCAGTATAACATACCAGTGTTGTCTTCATTTACAATCCAAATTAACAAAATATGCTAATTGCCAGGATTACACCGCGTGAGCGAAGAGCAGAGCGCAGCAACGACCGTTAATTTATATTTCACTGATCGCGATAACGTCGAGTATTCCCGCGTCCCCCCTTACATAGTAATATACTTTCGTTCGTTGTTGCTGCTGCACAATGTATCGGGAGTTGGCGAGAACAAATTTTTCTCGGCTCTTGTATTCCTCGCGGATTGAAAACGTTGCAGACGACGAAAAGATCGAGCACCTCCGTCGAGACCCCCGCGGGCCTCTCGGGCATTGGCGCTGGCGGCGACACTCTCAGTCACTCTCAAACGCGCAACCTTACCGACGCCCATTAAAACAAAGAGTCCACGAACGAATGAAGCACGTCACGCGTTTTTCCCTTATTTCCGTTCCAAGTCGTCGGTTTTCTTCCGTTGTTGCCTCCAGGAGTGTTCTAAGCGAAGCTGTGCTACGTCGATTGTTCCATGGACAAAATATTTTGTAAAGTCTTTGTCGGATTCGGTGTGAAAAAATGAGTGAAACGACTGAACGCGCGGATTCGTCCAGTGCAGGATCGACGGGTTCGACCGAAGCCAACGACGAATGTGCGCTGCCAGCGTGAGTATCGAACACAAAGGTGTTTTTACTCCTAGAGTATATTTCTATGCATACCCAATTTATAATAGAATTTAATATTTGTAAGTTTTTAATTTTTACCCGTAGATTTGGGTATCCCGAACACAATTACGGATGGGTCGAGTGCAATTCCAAGACATTTCCCGGCAGGACTTATTACTTCAACGTTGAGTCTCTCTGTTCTACGTGGAGCAGACCAGTGTCACGGTTCGTTCCGACGCCGCTCGTGCGACCGGTAAGTCATTTTTAATTTCGTCTCGTATCTTCTCGTTCTATCCTCGTTTAGAATATATTCCAGCGGTGAATTAATATTTCGCTGCAACCTACCACTGTCCGCCAGAACTTTATTCCCGGAGCGATAAGTCTTTGCCTCGCGAGCTAATATTGTTATTATTTTCCGTTGATAACGGATCTCGTTCTTTTGATACACTCGGGACGGAGGAGGCTTCTCGTTACGGTCACGGGCGTTTTTTTCTCAATTCGATCCGGCAACCCCGAGACTGTTTATACACAAGGGTTTTTTCCACTTTTTTCTTTTCATCTAAACTCAAGCTGAACCTTATGAGCGATGAAGATTTTTTGGACGTCGCGCCGATCATCGTTTCGGACATCGAGGATGACGACGACGATTATAATAATAATAATAACAATACTATAATAAAGACCGAAGTAACGGAAGAATGCGAGGACGTGAAGCCGCCAAAAATGAGCAGAAGAGAGGAAAGAGAGAAGAAAATATATGATGAAGTGATGTTCAAGCTCTATCACTGCTACGAAGGCGAGTGGAATATCGTGAAGTCCGAGAAAATCGAAGAGCTCGCGCCCGAATCGTCGCTGTTCGATTCAGAAAATTTTGACGAAGATTCGAACGATAATTCAGCGTTGATAATACCGGAGACGTGTTACTCGAGTGGCTCCGAGGACGAATCGTCGGAATCGTTGCGCGCCAATTGGCAGAACAATTCGGCACTCTCCGAGAGCTTCGGATCATTCTGCGACTTTACGCTGTTGGACGGGAAGGGCACGAAAACTTTTTTATCGCCACCCACGGTTGGCTCGAGTGAAACGGACAATTCCGAAACTTTAAAATCACGGAGCACGGTATTGATTCATCAATGGAAGAGTCCCGTGAACACAGCGAAACCGAAAAAACTTTGGTCAAATAAAAATACGAGTAGCGACGCACGGCCGGGTCACGACTGTGTCGGGATTCCCGGAGGCGATTGCGATCTGTCGAACGCCCTCAGCTGTCTCGAGGTCAATAATTTCGGTGTTTCGTCGAGCAGCGTGAAACAAGAAAATTTATCGGACGATACGATCTCGAGTTACGAAGCTTTTGGACCGCTCGAGTCGACCTTCGATGCGGAGAATGAAGAAGAGGAATTGGACGACAAAACTTACATCGAAAACAATTTTTACACCCTGCCGAAGCTGAAGGCCATCGAGTTCTCGGACCTCTTGACCGATCCGCTGAGAGATAAAAATCTGAAACCGCGAAAACGAAGAGCACCGAGGGAAAACCACAAAAAGATTCCTCCAAAGAAATTTATAAAAACTATATTCGAATTGAACGGCATAAAAACGATAAATTACGATTATCTCACACCGGAACTTCCGGACGATGTAAAGATGTCGAATCTCAGCGATTCGGGAAGCAGCGCTTGTCAAGACGCCTGGCACGAGCTTTGGAACAAGGAGACATTGGCGAAAGATCGTCCGACCGAAGGGACGAGCGAAGTCACCGAAACATTTGGTCTAACGAAACGTCCAATATACGATCTGTTGGACATAAGTGAGCCTTACTTGAGCGAATCGTCAAGTTCGAGCTCGGAGAGCATCGTGAGCGAAAGAGCCGCGAAAAAAAAACGATTGGAATTGCAAAATGTTTCAAAGGGCAGCGAATCCGACTCGAGCGACTCCTCTACATCGAGCTCGAGTTCGGGCAGTTCGGCGAGCGTAACAAATGACAACAAACCTATCGGGAGGTTTCCGAGTGGCGGGAATAAAAATGTAAAAAATCTTTCGGATTTGAGCTCGAGCTCGTTGTCGGTCTCGGACAAATCTTGGCGCTGCGACAGCAGCAGCGACGATGAGGACTACTGACTTTACCAATAGCTGAAATTCACACCAACCCTCTGGCTTTTCACAGTGTGAACTAAACATTAGTATGCTTGTTAATTTATAAGATAAACGAATTATGTGCCGACGAGTGTCTTACCTTTGAATTTTGATCCGGGAAATGAATATTCCTCGAGAAAACGATCTACGGCTATTCGGGAAGCCAGTTCTTGCCACGCGTCTCTCAACCCATCGGTATTGGAACTATCATTCCTATAGAACTTGTTAACCATGGTGTTTTTGCACTAAAAAAATATAAAAAAATGCTCTAAGACGCACAAAATATTCGATATGCTTGCAAACGTGTTTAAACGTGACGCCCGCTTGATAATTCGGTGACAAACTGAGCCAGCTCCTATCGTCGAGTTTCTCGTTTCAAAATAAACAAACCAAGCTCCTTCGCGACTCTCGCACCCGTCCGGCATCCAATCTAAATTTTATTTTCTCGAGCAGTATAATTGATAAATACGAAGTGATAGCCATATAAGCGTAGCTCGCTTCCATCAAGATTCCAGCCTACGATAAACGTTACTTGAAATCGTGACGAAAATTGCTCGAGGATAGATAAGGTCGCAGCATCGATGGACCGGATCTAAATAAAATACAATCTAAAAAAATGACGAGCTATCTGGGATCTAACGATTTTATTTCGATCATATGCAACTTCCATGCCTCTCCGCTCCGTCACTTTTGATCCTCGCAGAACCTCCGAGCGAATCTTCGGGCATCGAGGATCGTAGAATAACAGAGAAGAGATGAAAGTCGCGAGGTAAGCGCAGGCAGGGTTTGGGCTCCGTGCCTGGAATTCTCTCGATTCCTGTTGCCGCTCGGCGCGACGGTGGGTTGCCGAGTGCTGCTGGTACGAGTAAGATCAGTAAGGTAGGAGTGCCAGGGGAGAGAGATACAGGTGCAACGGTGCGCGCGGAGAGCTCAACCTCGAGGTACGCCGCGGATGCTTTTTACTGTTTTTACTACAGTGAGCGAGGAGGCATGCCGAGAGGAGTCCAGGGGGAGCTAACAGTCAGGAACGAGCGGGAGAATTTTCCCTCTACCGTATAACTCCGGCACACGTATTACGCGGCTTTACACCGCGGGTATCTACCTACACTGTTACATTACGGTCGTGAAGCGGGAGCCGGCCAACGCGCGAAGGCCTCCGGCCGGAATCGCGGTTCAAGGGAACGTACTTCGAGGCCCCGTGCTTCGTACACACACTCTTTACTATATATATGTCTCAGTACAGCGCGTATACGTATACATATTTCAGAGCGAGCCGGCACTTAAATGCCCAGCCACTTCCACCGGATCCCCACGAGATCTCGTCCTTCGAGCATTTTTCGTCCCGCGATCTTCAAGAACCGAGATTACCGTCAGCTCGCGGTATTCTCTTATTCTTTTATATGTTCACATAAAACTTTTTTTTTTTATGTTACTATTTTTTTTTTACCGCGGATTTAGTTTTTCGGGGACTGTGCATTTTTTATAGGATTCTGTCTTCCGACCAGTCGGCAAAAGGTCGACCACATACATTAACTCTTCGTTAAAAAAAAAAGATACTTAACTTTTTTTTTTACGTGTTATTCATTCATTTTTTGTATGATAAGTATCGAGCCATGTTTTAGGAAAGTTCAAGGTACGTTCAGTAATATTTCTGAGCGCCAGCATCCCTGTTTGTCCCTATTCGTGTACACGGTCTGTCGGCGATCATACTTTTATCTCGGTTCTTCGCGCCTCTCATTCGTCGCGGCAAAAATCGCGGCCGGTTTGAAAGCCCCGGCATCTGGCAGACGTTACCTCTCTCGGCGCGGTATCCCATGCCTCGTCGCTCGTACAGACATTACCACCATTACAATATGCTCGCGGAGCTCGGAAGAGTGGTTCGTTCGCGGGGAGTTGAAACTCTCGTGGATACCGTGCGAGCGTGCAATAATGGCCGAGGAAGTGTGGATCATCGCTCGCACCCCGAGTACCCCTCATCAGCGGCGTTCACGGCTATCGCACACCACCCCATTATAATCCACATTAGACAGAGTTGAATCATCAAATCGGAATTACAGCCGAGTCGCTCGTGTGCTGTAATAGTCGGTAAGAGTGGAAAACTAAGAAAAAAATTTAAAAGCCCGGAGAATGTGATAATTAACGCGCTCCCGTGAACGTCAAGATCACCGTCGCGTTAACTCGCTCGAGAGACGGATAGAGAAGGCTCTCTCGGTCGTCGTTCTTGTCTCGTCTCCGAGTTCACCGGATACGCTCCCGCTTCTCCTTTTCCCCGGTGCGGCGAGTTTAATACCCGCGACGCGAGAGAGAGTGAGAGAGTCAACCCGCGTGAAACCACGGGGAAAAGTTCACTCAACTCACCCTCCGCTCTCCTCGTCGAGGCGGACGGCGCGCGGGACTTAGAAGGCGTATCGTTGTTATTAGAGAAGCAATTTGAGCGCGCAACGAGGCAAGGGCTTTGCTTATGAACCACGGGAGAACGGAGGACGGCTGCGGAGCGAATGATAACAATCTCCTTATTTTTCTTTCTCTCTCCTCATCTTGGCGAACGGACGCGCGGAGCCACGCGGCGACGACCGTGAACTTTGCACCGTGAGAGACTATTTTTTATTTTTTTGCTCCCGTCCTGCTAACGAGTTGAAGTTTCCGATGTTCCCGCACCTCGGGTAACACGAGACAATGGTACGCTCGCTGGCTCGCACCACTTCGCCCGTACGCTTCTTTTGCTTCCTACTCGTATTTTTTTTCCTCGTCGCGCCTGGGTCGAGTGAACTTACTTTTGATTCCGTTCCACACCTCGCGAGTGCCGGCGGTGACGCGGAGATCGACGCGTGGAAATCACGTTCCCAGGGGTTTGTCTTCCTTTTAATCGACGTAATAGGTAAGAAGTTTGAATTCGATTTTCGTTTGAGGGATGGAGATCGTTTGAGCGATGGACTGCTTATAGGGCGTGTCGACCTTGAATCGTTTGGTTGTCGTCGTTGAAGCTATTGTTCTAGTTCTTGGTTTCTGAAATAGGGGAAAAAATTGGAAAATTCTGTTACCCTTGGAAAACGATTCGAGGAAATGGGTTAGGATTTTTTTAGCCAACTCGACGTGACGTACGCTGTCAAGAGTTCATTGATCTCTCGGAGCATTGGTAACAATACTGGAACGCTATCTGCGTTACGTGACTCGAAACTTTGGTCTCTTCGGATATTAGTTTTGCCGGTCTTCGAGAAGTTACCGGCGGAAGATAGGGTAGATTTCTACTTAAGCTTCCAGCGGGCGATTCGTCTAATCGACCGAGGGATTGGGATTCCCGAGACCCAAGACTGGTTTTTGTTTACCTCTGCAAGGTAAGGACGCTACCTGACTTACACGCGGCTGGTATTCGTCAATATATTTTAATGCACATCGAAATACGGTTCGATGAGAAATCTTCACAATTTTTCAAAGAACGGTCGCTGCAATAAAAGAAAGAGACGACGAAAAAAAAATAACGAAAAATTCTTGCTCTTCATAATTGAATTTTCCGGAGCTTTTACCAGCAACGACGGATTCTACCTGCCTCGAAGCTACAGTCTGTTAAGCTTCCCCTCTCTGTCTCGCGCAGGATCTCATTGGGAGGACGAGCACGCATGTGCGTTCTTCCACCTTAGTTCCTTCCCTCGTCAAGGCCGTAGTCGAGCTGGTCCTAAAAGAGGCTCCCTACCGAAAAATTAACAAAGTGCACCTGACGTTTCTCACGCTACGTACGCCCGTTAAATCCCTCGACAATGTTTGGATTATCCCTTCCCAACCCCCGACAATTGATTCAGACAATCCTCTCACATTATAAGCCTAATTTAATTCCATACCCCAAGCAAACTCTATATTAACATATCGCTCAAAATACATCCCAAAACAAAGTCCCAAATCCGCAAAAAAAAAAAAAATGCCACCACTAGTCGTCATAATTTTTACACACTAAAAAAACCACGAAAATATGTCTTCCACCTGTTAAACACGAGCCAGATATTCGTAGACTCTCGAGATTCGTTTCTCGTTCTACGTTCCTGGCCGAACGGAGAATAGTGGGAGGGGAGTGTGCGTGCCGGCTGTGTCGTGCGGGAGTGGGACGGACAGCCAGCGGGTAACGCGGACCGAAGAGGGACGGTGTACAAACACATCGAAAGATATTCGTATCCGAGAAAGAAAGGTAGGGGCGCGCGCATCGGTCAGAATCGGAGGAAGAGAGATCGAACGAGCGGGAGCCGTTGGACGTTGCGGCGGGGGCGATCGTACCAAGGTATCCCGGGTTCGGGCGAGGAGAGGGGAAAAGTACGACGGCGATGCGAGGAGGCACAGGCCGGGTTAGCAGGCAGGAATGGAATGGAAAGGCAAGGCGAAGCGGTTTAGCTGGCTGGCCCGCAGCCGTAGGAGAAGCAGCGGCAGCAGGAGGAGGACGGTGGAGTCGAGCGACGAGGCCTCGTTGGCACAGGCGAGCGCGTCATGAAAGTGCGCCAGACGAGAGAGTAGTATAGTATACGCTAGCGGACCGAGCTGGTCTGTGGCTTGTCGCGAAATGAAAGCGTGCACCGCGAAACAACGGTTAATCCTTGCCGTTAAGTAAATTCGGTAACCGGACGATTCCTCGTTATCTTCTATCGGCATTTCCGCACTATTAAATTATCCGGTGTCAAACTTAAACGGTCGGCGAACAAACGAAACTGCGACAACCCCTCCGCGATAGACGAGGGCGATGAATGGATAATAACGAGATTCCGCACCGAGTTAACGTCGGGTGTGATCCGAACGTCGAGCTTGACGCTTGACAAGTTCAAAAAAAAATCTGTAAAATAATTTTTTCACAAACAAAAACTAAATTCATACGATCAGCGTTGGAAACTGTCAGTGTCGATGGTGTTTTTTCGAAGGCACGAAGTAGGATACATAAACGCAGAGGATTACGATATTGCACCGCCGAGATAGTGAGAAATAAACAGTGAGTGGTGAGTGTGTGCGTGCGCGCGCGGGTGTGCGGGGCTGTACGTACATCCCGGGCCTGTAAGGAGCAGCAGAATCCGAGTCAGCCTGTTGGTCGGCCCGCCGGCCAGTAGACAGCCGTTTGCCACTGGATATGGCTGCTGCGCGGAGTCGAAGGAGTCGATCGGGTGCACAGGTGTCCGTCAGTGGCCAGGGTACGTGCGAGCTGACCAAGAAGAAACACCAACACCGTCGGGCGAGCGACTGGTGCGATCTGTCTTGATACACACACGTATCGTCGATCCCAAAACAAAGTTTAAACGAGTTCATCGACAAACGGACGGTTCCCCGCTCATCCGCGTCGGCTGGTCCTCGATCTCCCTGTCCCTTCTTCGCACCCTTCCTCGTCCGACTACGTTTCGCCCGTCCGCCGGTCACATTCGCCTCTCGAACAATCGAGAAATCCATTCTGATAAACCTTCGGTAATCCAAGCTTCAACCCCCCACCCGAGATAAGACGGTTCATTATTTTCCTGAACACCATCCGGCTCTTCCTTAATCTCGACGAATCCTTTGTCTCACTTTTTTCCCTTCGGGTCTTTGCGAGCTTCGCGAACGCTCGTTGAAGACACAACAACAACAACAATAATAATCTCGGGAGGAAGCGAGCATTTTTTTTTTTTTACCGCGAATCGGCTTTGTCTTCGTACATTCCCCCGTGCGTATCTCGTTCGACGCCGTTGCGGAGTGTTCTTTTATTCCTTTTCGTCCGCTAACGCCTTGTTTGTCGTCGAGATCTCCTCCTCGTCATCCGCGAGAAATCTCCTTCCCCGGGCTCTCGCACGCTCCTCGAGAGCCCCTAATGTGACCTTTAGACACTTCCACTTACGCGTCTGCGTCGTCGTGTTGTGCCCCACCGGGCGCCGCAACGCACGCTTTTCCGCGTTCTTCTTCGCACCCTCGGCCTCCCTGGACCGCGAGCGGGCTCTCTCCTACTTCTCCTGCGTCGACGTCTAGCTGCTGACGCCTCGCTCTTCTCCCCGACTCCGTGTCTCTCCGATTCCCCTCGCGAACCCCTCGAAAAAACGACCCACGCCCCGTGTCGCTGGCGACCGTCGCGCGGAGTGGGTGGAAGAAAGAAAACGGAAAAGGAATACGAAGAGAAAAAAATCGTCACGACGGCTTCCGGTGTGCGTGCGTGCGCGCACACGGCGTGTGTCAAGGGTCGAAGATGAGTGCATCGGGGTGGACCAGACGGGGCGCTACGCATTCGTTGCAACGTCAGCCGGTTTCACACTTTTGCGGACAGCTTGCCATACTCCTCGTACTACTCGCCAAGGTGAGTTCATCTTCGTCGAGATCGGGACACGCAACGCGTCTCTACGATTTCGTCGATGCAACATATTTTGTCATTGTTATGCATGACTTTTCTTTTTGTATGTACACTGAGAAAGAAAAATTGTTGGATTAACCAAATTCGCGGTCACCTACGTTCAAAGCTGTTGTTTGGTTGGTACAACTAAATCATTCTTTTACTGAACGATTATTCGCTTCAGTCGATTCAAAATATTTCGATACAAACAATAAAATTTATTGTACCAACTAAATAACGCCTTTGAACGCGGGGGAACGCAACTTGGTTCATCTAACCATTTTTTTTTCTCAGGGTCAGTGCATAATGATGCACTGACAAAAAAAAAACTTTGCTGTTCCTACTGTACGGAGTAATTTCCCTAAGGGTAAGTCTATACATATCGTTTCTGTTGAAAGACACTCAAATTGGTTAAACTGTAATTACTTTGCTATCATCGTTTGTGATTGTTGTCCTAACTATAAAATATAGACGTTCCGTCGGGAAATCATATTTTTCATTAGAAAGTTACTATGACCACTTCTGACTACGTAATTTTTTGTCGTCACGACAGTTTCCTGGTTACACCTTTTTTTTATTACTTCGAAACATTAAAACACCGGAACATAATTGCGAAGCTCCGATCGCTGTACGATTCGATCCGGCGGACGCATCGAATGAATGAAAGCTCACTTGACTGTGCCTCGTGGAAGAAACGAACTGAATGGAATTCGTGGAATTCCCGCTAATGTAATACGCTGGCTAAGTTTCTTCCCCGAGCGGAGCTCGCAGTGATATTCGGTGAAGGGGAATTACCGTACTCCGCTCGGGCCGGCAGTATTATTATAATATACCGTGAAACCGTCGATTCGCCAGTTTTGAGGCTCGATTCGTGTCTGCGGTTGGCTCTTGTGAAACTCCTCTGCCTTACAGTTTCGGAGTCACCGAGCACTTTGCAGCGCGGTGGAAACGCCGAGTTTCGAAGCCGACTCGTTATTTTTTCTTTTTCTGTATGGAAAAGATCGGGGCTCGCGGACCGCCTGAATAAATACAGGCGGGAGCGCGATACCAGCGTTAAAAATGAAATGCCTGTCGGACTGGACAACTTGGTCGATAATTTTAAAAGAAAAGAAAAAAAAAAAAAAAAGTAGGCGAGTCTCTTCGTGTAGGGTTAGCGTGAAAACCAGAGCACGACGGGCGGGCCCGTGGCTAATAGCGGTTTACTTGCCCTCGGACTCTACTAATGGACGAGCTTCACGCTCAGCTACCCGGTCGTTTCTTGCCATCTGAAAATTAAAACTGCAAGCTCGATCGCGTGATACGCTACGCTGTCTCTCCTTTCACGTTTATTTCCGTGTGTCTGTGTGTACACAGACACATCTTTTTTTTCGCCAAGGTGGGGCCGAGAACTCCTTTCTCGCATGTATTTGGGCGTCGCAGCTCGAAAAACTTGTCGCTGATTGCGAGTGCTTTGCGAGCGTAAAGATCGTGTTGTACGTGGGGGGAGCTTTCACGTGACGGTCGGCAAAACGTTTTGTTTCCTCGTTCGAGACACGCAGCGTCAGTCCAGTCGAGCGAAACAGCACGAAACAATTCATTAGCGCTACGCGTCGCGGACAAGACGCTTTATGCATTATTATACCGCACGGCCACGTGGAAAGGGGCTTCGAGTTTTCAGAGCAGACTGCGCGACGCTGTTATCCCGCCTTGCACTCATACATTACACCCGCATTATGTTATACTTACTCTGCGAGAGCGACGCGCGCACGCTGAGAAACTCATCGGAGTGAAAGAATTAAAGAGCCCGGCGAGAGACGGTTAGCCGAAGAGAGTGAGGGAAAGAGAGAGGAAAGGCGAAAAAAAAGAGAGAAAAAAAACTGGTCCCGCAATTCTTGGATCGAGTTTACCCGGAGTCGCTCGCTCGCGCTCATGACCGAATCGTTAAACTCGGCGGGAGTTATCTGTCCGAGCCGTACAGGTGTCTGTCGCGAAGGAGATATCTCGCAAACTATTATTATGCCAGCCGAGTCGAGTTACTCGTGACGTGGATTTCCATTACGAAAGTGCAGCTTCGAAGGCACATATTTTAGAGTCAATGCATCAGGAATGCGATAAATTATTCGAACTGGGATTCTCTTCTCTATTCGACAAACGTATCTTCCGGTACAGCTAAAAGATTTAAAAAAAAAAAAAAATGCGCGCGATAACGAAAACAGTTGTTACGGCCATGGAGATGCACGGAGAACGAGATTAGTCTCGGGCTCGAGTATCGGAGGAAACGTGGAAGGAAACTTCAAAGTCCCGACGTCTTCTTCCGGCCATCCGGCGTCTCACCCTGCGAGACAAAATAAACGAGCGTGTCGGTGGAGAAAGGAAGGAGGGTTCTTTTTTTTTCGACTCCTCGAGATGTCGAAACTCTTGTGCGAGACGTCGAGCGAGGGCGCGACCCGCTTCGCTGGCATATTTCCAAGCGAGAGAAGAAGAAACAGAAGGCGAATTCGCGAGACGACGCCCCCGGGCCCCGTAGGTGACGGAAGCCTTCGTAGTTTTGTCCTTTCGCGCCACAGACTTTTCAATGTCTCATACCTCGGATAACGGGCGCAGCGGCGGAAAACACAGAGCTGCTACTGTTACGACAAAGTAACGTAAAAAAACATATTATATCAAAATTATTTAGTATGTATAAAAAATGTATAAATGGTATATATTTTGATATCTTTTATATCGAAAAATGTATAACTCAATTACTGAATCGTTAGGTTTAATCTGCTCCATTAAAACGTCGATAATAATTACCGCGAATATCGAATACGGTTTTCCATATTTCGTTCCGAATTACCATTCGTTATTATCGCCCGAATATTTCTCGTCGAATTCGTTACGCATCGATAATACATCCGCATAACGACCGTCGAAATAATACCAACTCCGGTGTGAATTTTCAATTCGTCAATTGTTGAATTCGATTATACGCGGTTGCCGTTGCCGGGGCGCGCAGTTTCAATAGCTACGCATCGGCGAACGAGATTTCCCGTTTCCTCGATCCGCGTCTCCCGCCGCTCTTCCACCCCGCGCTGTTTCCGGGTAATTTGAATATTTCGAGCTACCGCAGACTGCACTCGGAACGGACCTCGTCGGCGGGGCCGAGAGCGTTACGTATGCTACTGTGCTTACCGCCGCACTCCATGCCCGTTGGCCCCGGGACTTACGTAAGCTCGTAGCACACACTTTGTTCTTTTTTTTTTATTCGATCTCTCTCGCGCAACCTCCAGCTCCTTTGCGGAAGAAGATTTTTTTTTTTTCGTAACTAAACGAACAGAGGTTTTCTGTTCTCGTTCCTTTACGCTCATCCGCTTCCATGGTCGCAATTCGTGGCCACGTAGTTTCTACCACAATCGGAATATTTTTTTCTTCTTTTAAGCGACAAAAATAGGGAAAACAAAAGCATTTATTCGCAGTAGGGACGGAAGGCAGATAGGGGAAGAAGGAGAAGAGCCGCTCCTGCTCTCCATCCGGTGGGCGCACCGAGAGTATTGGAAAACTTTTCTTCTCTCCTCCTCGTCCGCTCATTCGAGAGATGAGAATAGCACGGAGTCGGGGCAATCTCGGTTAATGAAAGTGGACGAAAATGCCTCGGGCTAGACGACTAATGCAGAGCACTCCGCTCGGAGAGAAGAGATTTTGCGGCTTTTTCATTTCTCTTAAATTTATTTTCATCATTTTTATATCTTGCCTCTACAAAATAATTTCCCAGGTAATGCGCGTAGACGGATTCAGGCCAGTGGTGTACGATTCTCTGGGGCGAACCGAAAATTTCCATATTGCGAACGTCGCGCTCGAGAACAATAAGCCACTCAGCTGTGCACTGCGGTAATCGAGAAATCCACAGATTGTTTACCATTTTTGTTCGTAAACTCGAACTACACTTTCACCAATTTCCTACTGAAACCGGCTCGTAATTTCATTCTGACAATTTTCAACAAACCGAAATTTATATAATTAACGAACAAACAAATTTGCAAGTTTGCGGACAAGAATTTTTTCACGGTGCAATAATCGGCCAATGACTGGTCGCTTCCTCGCCGTCCAGTCTCAGAATAGAACGTTCGACAGTGGCACTGATGTTCAATGCCGAGGGCATGCACGTTCGACTTCTCATTTTTTCTTCTTTCCTCATGGACAATCGTGCGAGTGTCGTTTGGTGAATCGGCAAGAAGGAAAACATCACGAATTCAGCGTGTCGTTCGCGAGTTGTGTGACGCGAATCGAGACGAGTGAACCGGCTCTTTCCATCGGTAGAAGCGGTTAGGGAAAACCCACGAAGACTGGTTCCTGCCGTTTCTGTGCGGCGGCATGCACGACAGAATTCGCGCAGAAAGATCGGAGAACTCGTTATCACTCCCATCGTGCGTATTCCACCCACTCTCGTTCGAAATTATGCATCTCGCCGATGTGCACACGGCATCGGACAGTCGTCAAATTCCACTGGGTAATAATAAATAATTTTTGATCGATCGCAGTCGGCCGTCCGCCTCTGACTCTCCATTATCATCTATAATGAAGCCATCATGCACGTAGCCGTGGATCCTTCGTAATAATTTACCTGGAAATACACACGTAAACACGCTTGCAATTTATTTTTCATCAACATATTGTGAATAAAAAAAGGAAAAGAAATTAAAAAGTTTCCTCATCGGTAGTGTTCGCCGCGGGCGATCGTGCGCATGTGCTTTTCGTAATCCTCTCGCGCATTCGAGATCCGTCCGGCGGGAATCGGCCGATGTTAACGAATAAATTGGCTTTTTTCCGGCGCCAGGTACGAGCGTACGATAAGGTCGCTCGGCGCTGCCGGTTTCTCTCCGTTGTTTCGCTAAAATTTATCTCGCGCTGTGCAACATTGGTGTGTGTACGTTTTCACACGAGTGTCTCCGGTCGTACGACGGGATGTAGCCCGTGAATAACTATCGACTCTGTTCCGATACCGGAGGGGGGCCCCGCATTGTGTGACACACGGTGGAGCGTGCCGATGCAAATATTCGTTCGTGTAACGTGCCCGAGCCATAGAAACTGCGATAAACCGCACCTCGTGCGGCATCGGCAGCGATCGCGAGCAACCAGAGAAATTTGAAGCTTCGGCCGTCACGCCGAAGCCCGAACCCCTCCTCTCGCCGACTCCGAACTAAAGTCTAGTCGATAACTGTCACCGTCGGTGAATACACCATTTCTGCCGGGGAAAACCGCGGTACATTCGAATACATAGCAAACCCCATTCGACAAAGTTGCTCCGCGGCAGTGGAAATCGTTAATTCTCTTTTCCGTCGAAACGTTGGCGAATTTATTTATTTTTCAATCTTGCTCCGTGTTTCGCCAGACAACACACACCCCGAGCGTAATCCAGCTGGAATGTGTTTTCGCGGCAACTTTAATTACATTTGCGTAATTAATGTTTCGTATCGATTACTCCCTATGGCTGGGAAACTGCGGCTGCATAACGAACTACAGTCGAGTTGCGAGCGTGAAGGCCATCGGCGATCATGAAAGCGGCTTCTGCGAGTCGAGGATACACGAACACACACACACACACACACACACACACACACACACACACACACACACACACACACACACACACACACACACACACACACACACATATATATATATATATATATACACGTGGATAATAGGAATGGATGGATATAAATATAGGCATGTTACAAGTGCGTAATTGCGTTCGAGCACCTCACAATTTTTTTGTATCGCCCATTAAATCCTCCGTGACCTATAATTATTATTTTATTACTAATCGTAGATTTCTGTTAGCGTTTCGTTCACCCGCTTTGTTTATGCCATTATACCAATGCTCATAATGATAATTATTATCATTATTTCGTAAGATTGATTTTTCTCTCACGCCCACAGATCTCGGGTGTTGTTCGTTGCCCGGAAGTTGAGGCAGTTAAAGCCACATGGCCACTCGGTCGATCCTTCCCGCTACGGTCCCGAGTATTTATACTCGATAACATCCGGAGCGACGTCGGCCGAGTTCCATAGTTCCCGCGGCGCGAGAAAAAGACCGAATCGATCGTACGAGCAGAAGCGAGATTTGTTTTTTGGGGCTATGCAATTCGGCTGTTTCGACGTGACGTAGCCGAGATCCGGGTAGAATATGAGAGAGGCAATTTTAGATATGCGGTTTTTTTTTTTTTTACTATCGGACCGCCGGCTAACAGATCGTTCGCGTCCGTGCGAGCAGTGTTCATGAGGGAGACTCGAGACCGGAGAGAGATTTCGCGGCGGGCTCGCGAGGAGATCCACCGGGGAGTGCGCGTTCTATCTCGACGATGGAACGTGTTGGCCCAGAATCCGAGGCTCATGACCGCCGTTGCTAAATTAAGCTCTTACTACGAAGACGTTCCTCGTAACCGACGAGATAGTATTTCGTGTACACGGAGACGTCCCGACCGAGTCCGAAGGAGCCAGCATTGCGGTACGCTTGCGTTCCGTGAGTTACGCACGTGTTACTACAAGTCCACGATGATTCCAAACTGCTCCGGGATGCGCTCGTCGTAAAGGCATGTAATAAACATCGCGGTTAGCCGTGGATACATCGAAGGTGTAAAAACCGGAGATCATGCGCGACGAACGATTTAAGTGAGTCTGAAAATTAAAAACAAATTATACCCAATTCAATTTTTCTCGCTGGTTTGTCTGTCGGCGTAATCGAAACGCACGCGAAGTGCGAAGACGTGTTCAATGTCATAAATTATAGCGCCGAGCGTGTACGCTCCGGCGCGCGCGCGCGAGCGCACTTCTCACATCGCGAGATTTCAACCGGATTGCGGCGATTAATTTAAATTGCCGCGATTAATCGGTCGGGCTTGGTCTGCGCGCGGGGCGATTCGGTTGAGACGTCGGAGGCGAGTGTGTGCGCGTCGGTCTCGAGTATTCGAGTCGGCCGGATAATATGTGCGCCGCGCGTAGAAGCGTACGTGTATCGGCGAGGCTTCGAATCGCTGATCCACCTATCGAAGCTATCGCGTCCAGCAGGATAAACTACGGTGCCATGAGTGTACCATCGCGAATTATGTTGATATAGTTTATCGTAATTTCGATCGGATCAGCCGACCGGTAGCTTTGCAAACTACTCTAACGTTGCAACAATAATTCCGCATGCCACCTATGCTACGAAGCTTCCTATGCTTCGCAGATTTACCAGCTACAGTAGAACCTCGATTAACCGGGTGCGGATCAACCGGGCGGCGGTTTAACCGTGCCACTCTTTTTTTTTTTTTTTTTCTTTCATAAACTTTTCTATTCTTAATATATTTTTATACATTAGTTGTTAAGTTTGTAAGTCTTATCGTATACCTATCTCTGGGCGGACTACACTAGTTTTGTTTACATGCATCGTATGCAACTCGGAGACGCCAAACCGTAGTCGGTAGTGAGACCGTAGTGGTGAGCCCTGCCCGGATAATCGAGGTTCTACTGTATTTTTGTCAGCCATCGGACTTCAGCGGACTGTAAAAATAAATTTTGAAATTAATGTACTGGAACTTAAATTATGCTTACATTATTTACATTAATAGAGCATTAATGTAATTTTTTCGTAAAATTAAAATACCAGAAATCACAATTATTTTGCCTGAAATTTACTAACGTTTTCATTAAAAATCGAAATGCTAGTGTAAAATAAGAACGCACATGTGTTTTAAATTTACGAAACAGTTTATGAAAAAAAGCTTCCAGTATCGTTCGTTAATTTTCGATACAAATTTTTTTACAGTGTAATGTAGTTTCCAATATAAATCAGCCCGGACGCAGATCGCCCGGATTTCGTCGTCTCGCGTCGCAGAGTGTCGAGTGAAGGCATCAACTGCTCCTTCTGACGTCATCGTCACACAAAAAAAAATTAAAATAAAATGAAAAAAAAAACATCAGCCGTAAAAGTCTTCGTGGTTGTCGGGAGATCGCGCATGCAACCGTAGGGTCGCACAGTGTACTCACACGTGCTGCTAAATATAAGTAATACGCGGTTTCGTACCGCGATACATGTCCGTCTCTTCTCCGCCGTGCCTCGTGTTATAATAGGTCCCTGCAACTTCGCTGCTGTGACACTGCATCCGCGTCATCGACATACGCCCTGTTACAGTCTGGCGTCTTGGAGTCACCGCACTCGCTCCTCCTCCCCGCCTCTCTCGTGTGCTCCGAGCCTCTCGACACTTGCTCCCCGTTGCTCCTTTTTCCGTGATAGCCACCGCTCTTACCGCTCCATCAACAGCACAAAACAGCTTGCCACTCATGGACTTGCGGGGCAAGCCGTCCGCTTTGCACCGTTCTCCGGCACTTTTACTCTCGTCTCGTTACTCACGCGTCACTTACGGAATGACCCTTTTTTTCTTTTATCCGAGCTACAGCTGGTTTCTTTTTTTTTTTACCGTCGTATACACATTCGGCCGAGCTGACGACATCGCCGCATTCGAGCCTATGAAATGTGTTCGGCGGAGCTACGAACTCTTTACATCGCCGAGACAAAAATCGTCACCGCCTTCCATCCGCAGCTGCATAGCTTCAAGGACAGAAACTTTTACTCACGATTTTTCAATCCTCCGAATTATTTTTCAGTAGGACGTTTGTATCGATTTTTTCTTATCGTCATCGATCCTTCCACCGCACTCGAGACATATCCGTGCCAAATGCGATGTGTATGCACGAGAAAATATTTTCGGGATGACTCAGCACAGTGTTTCGCGATAGTGGGACGCAATAATAGCCGGCGTGCCTCGAGCGAGCGGCGAATCGTTCGAAGGCGCCCCCGGCTCGTGTATTCGTTTCATTATCGAAAAAGCTGTCACGCGAACGTACGTTTCGCTTACTTTGCACGACTGTTCGGGACAGCTGACGGAGGAACAAATCAACGCTCGTTGCGACGATCTGGGACACGAGAGAGTTTATTCTACGAATTCTATACCGCTTTGTGCCGCGTACCCGGTTTCATTCTTGGAACGGGCTAGTTTCAGAATGAAGCGAAAAGAGTTGCCAAGTTCATTAATTATTGGGCACTTTCCGGGCGCGCCGGATAGACGTAGCTGGATCGAGGAAAATTAAACAGAAAAAAAAAAAATTTCTCTCCGCGAGTGAAAAATATGTTGCGTGTTTCCGATGATGCTTTCTAATTCGGATCGAGCTAGGTCGATACTCGCGTTACGTCTGGTATTCGCGCGTGTAAAATTTCCTTGCGGTGCGCGTGCGCGGCTTCGAGCCTCGTAACGGAACTCTTCGACGTCTCGACCTCAACCGCGATGACGAGAGCGCGAGCCCGAGGCGCGGGGGCGGCTGCAACGGTTCGATGTCGAGCGAAACGCGTTTGTTTCGTTCGCTCGACTCGCCTACCGATCGTGGCAATTAAACGTAACTCGCTCGCCTCCGACGCGAGCAGCACGCTCCACGACTGCTCTAGATCTCGATGCCGTTCCGAGAGTCCGGACTCCGTCTCGTTTTCCACGGCTCGAAAATTCCTCGACGTTCCTTACCCGACGAATCGAAGTCAGAATCCATTTTACAACATCACACAAAAATTTCATCGCTCGGCGTTCGCGGTAGAGAGAGAGAAAAAAATAAACGAAACAAATCATTCGAAGGAAAATATTCGTGACAGGACGGTACGCTTTCACTCGACGCGGAACAATATTATCAAGCCGTTATTCATAATACCGCGGTATTTCCCCACTGTATTTTTAAAGCCGGGCGATTCACCTTTACGGCCGGGCCGTAGTCGAGATAGGCGGAACGTTTTTTCCCATCCTGTTGTACCAGACAGGACATAAAATATCGGCGACACTCGCAGTTGGTCGGTTGTTACGGTAGCTGTAGTTTAAAATTCACTCGCCACGGTGATGAAATGGAAGAGCGAGAGAGGGAGAGAGAGAAAGAGTGAGAGCGCGAAAGCGAAGGATCGATAAAAAAAACCGCGTGGTATGATTGCCCGGAGGAGTCTCTACCATTTCGCAGCACCAGCGAGTCGAGAGTAAATGCCGCGGTTACTGCGCAGGGACGAGTGCACGGTACCGACAATTATAAAACCGTACGACAAAATGGGACAGTCATCGACATCCCGGCGTCTCGCTTCATCCAATGATTTAAAATAGGCCAACGACTGTTCGGAGAGGGAAAAACTCCGCCGCTCAGCCGGCGGGTACGAGAGGGCTCGGTCGAGCCGGTGTTGAATAGCGTCGGGAGCCGGGGCTGTTAATGGTACGGGGACTGCCTTGAAAACGCGTAATGCACCTCACGAGAGCGAGAGGAAAAAATATAAATAAAAATAAAATAAGCGAGGTGGAGAAAGAGCGCCTCAGCTTTCGCCATCAGCGAACTCAACGTGCTCCTCGACTAAGGCGACGACGATGACGACGAAGATGACGATCACGATGATGATGATGGTGGTGACGATGATAATGATAACGATGACGATGACGATGGAACCGGGGGCTACCTTGAAAACACGATTTCGCCCGAGCGAGTTTGACTTCGCTCGCCCCCGCCGCGCGATAATCTTTCATGAATCTTCGCACTCAGCCGCTCGCGAACCGAGGATCCCGAGTCGCGATCTCTATCTACCTGTTTTCAATTCGTTTGTGTACGGCACGAGTATCATTATCCTCGAGTGGCGAGGAAAGGCTTTGTGATCTCGTTTTTTTAAGTTTATTTTTTTTTTAGTTTTTTCTTCAGTCATTCATCCTGTTGCTCGGCGCTTCAAGGTCCGCGGCCTTTCACGATGACTTTTACAAGAGTCCGGGAGTGCGATTCCGGTAGAGCGCTTTAAACTTCGGAAAGCGGTTTTTGAATAATCGAGATTCTGCTCCCTTTGCCCACGGAGATAAAAATATATCGGAAAAGTATATTTGAAGTATATACCTATATATATGGAATGCATCGCAGCCAGAACCGAAGCTGAAGAATTTTAACTCGACGGATGTTGTCAGGCTCTGCATCATCGATCGAGTGTACACACTCGTGAACATGGATTGTTGCTGCGGGACGAATGACGCGAGTTTTTCAAAGCGTCAAAGTCGTAACGCGCGTACCTGTGCGGTGGATATTTCCGAGACGTCTCCCCCCTGTCGACTTTCACTCCTCTCGACTTCGACGAGAATGTCGTTGCGCGACGCTCTGACTAGCGTGCGCGCGCCGTGTACGCACCTACACCGGAGTGTTATTGACATGCGTGCACACACACGAAGCGGCGGGCGAATAATTTTAATGAAGTAAATTATTCAAATGAATTCGCCTCTCGGCTGTACAGTGATACACCGGCCTCTGTGACTGCGCGGTGATATACGAAGGTGTTGCGTATACACATACTCGCACGCTTTCACGATCGCAATCGAAGCGTTGGGAGGTTCGTTGCCGTCGGTACATTTTTTTGAAATTCAAACGGCAACGAAACACCAGCGATGCCTGATTCCTTCTGAATTCGCAACAGGATTAACGCAGCGGGAGATCTTTACTCTCTACCCGATTTCGTGCGTGTATCACGAAATTTCGTTTCACGGTCGTTTGTTTCCTTGCTGGTTGCACCTTATTTTTTTTTGTCTTCTTATGGTTATTCTTCCACGCGAGTCTCCGGAGAATCTTAATGCGTGCTATTGCCTTGCTCGTCCTGGCTCAGTTCCAAATCGTAGTACCAGCGTTTCATGGACTCTGTGCGCACAGTACACCGGATTCCGTATACATATAGTAAATATATACGTCCGTTGTGCGCCTGGAATACCCTTTGCGGCTCGACGGGACAGAGAGAAAGATTATCGTGTGAGGAATCGAAAGGTTTTCGGAATATCTTGCGGCGAACCATTTCGGGCTTCGAGAGATCACCCGGTTCCGTTAGTTTCGGCTTCATAAATCGTCGAGTATCTTCTCGGTAACGACACCAATGTGTCTCGTACGTTGCAGAGAAGATTTTCAGCTACCTCGCGTGTTCGTCTGGGAAATCTACTAATGGTAGTTATCCTGTATGCATATGCGACTCGGTTGAATCCCGAGTTGGTTGCGCAACAGAAACACGGCTTATTAATTCGTCGGCGGAATCGGGTCCTTATCTCCTGGCTGAAACCACCGGCCGGAGAGAACACACAGGAAACGCGAGTGCTATATAGGTTCGGCTGCTGCCGGTGCTGCTACCAGTGCTGTTGGCTGAACGTTGCATGCAGATTGGATCGGAACCCTTCCCTCTTGCACCGATTACGCCAGAACCGCTTTAAACGATTATTCTCCGAGCTATCACCGAGAGTTGTTGCCTGATAAACATATATAGGAGATATCTTCGAATAAAATGAAGTTCGTTCGGCTGGGTCCAGAGTTTTTTATTTACTGTCCAACGATAAAGGAAATCGTGAGATATGTAACAGTTATTTTTAGCATCCGCGAAAAATTGCGGTGAGTGGCAAAATGGGACACAACATGGGAAAAATGGGGTTTTTCTAAATTCACTTCTGAGTGAGACTCTTTGATTTTTTTTAGTCGACTTTGTTCTAATAATAATTTTTCAACCTTTCCAACTTTCGATGCGGTATCTTTTCGTACCAATAAAATATTGTATCTTCCCACGAGTTTGTTACACGAATAGTGGAGTTGATATTGTCTATGTATATGTGAATTTTATTTGTGTGAGGAGGTTTCTTCCCTTCGGTGGTTTGTACCTGATCCATGCGAACAATGGCGAACGTTTCCACGAAACCGATCGTAGAACCGGTCTCGCAAGGCGCGTAGGTATAGCATCGTAGTTTATAGTGTTGTTGCTATATGATATTAGTTATACCTACGCGTCGAAGCGAATTCACTCGTACACAGGAGAGGGAAGGGGATTCAGTCGGCTCGTTAATTCGAGAGCGCGGTGAATCGGAATAAGCCTTGTGTGCATTTGGCATACGTATGGAAGCGAGCGGGGCAAAACAGACCCGAGTCCTCGATTCGAAATTAAACTTTTTTGTGTGCCTCGAAAAACTTGTTAAAATAGTCTGTTTTACCCCGCTAATTCTGCACGGTTGTGTGCTTGTCGGGACGGAAATGTTTGTAGGTTTGTCTTGAATGAGCCGTCGGGCGCGTCGGGTTGGTGCTAATTGAAGCGGTGTACTTGTACACGTGACTGAACAGACTCCGCTCGTAGTTTGACGAGAAATAAAAAACTTGTTGACGTTGGCACGAAAAAAAAAAATTGAACGCCGCTAATTACGAACTCTCATCGGACAAAATTTTTCTGTACTTCTTTTATCCACTACAACTTGTTATACGACCAGGCATCGAGTTCTCGATGAACGATGCATCTTTATTTATTTTATCTCTCATTCTCGGCTCGACAATTTACTTATCGCGGGCGGGCGCTGTCTTTACAGAAAGAACCGCGACCGAGAACTCAAAGCGATAGAGCAACAGGTTTTTTCAGGTGTGCCGACGTAGCCCAACCGCGCGAGACTCAGCGTACGTGCAAGAGTCTCTCCTTGACGGAGACTTAAGGACTCACCTGTAGATATTCCCGCGAGCATAAACTTTACCCGCGGAAACTGCCTGTACACGCTCGGGAGAGTTGTACGTATTCCATGAATACGTTTGACGTCCTCATAAATACATTCAGGAAAATAATCTTCCAGACAGGCCAGAAGCTTCGGAGATCAAATCCGTGCCAGGTCAGATATTTTTATTGTTGGAGATTAGACGGGCTAACCTTTCGTGCATAAAGTACAGCGTTGCAAAACCGATCATTTTTAGTGGAAAAAAGGGTTTCATCGCAAGCGGAAAACTCTCGAACATTGCAACTTATAAACGGTACACAAACCCTCGGGAGTATTTTTTTTTGTTATCGAACGAAAGTCGCTGGAGAATGGTACAAAAATATCTCTTCCCTCGCGCACGATGAGCGTCCTCGGTCGTCCGGTCAATCCGAGAAAAACTCGTTTCGGTGGTTTTCAACTTTGCGAAGTTCTTTTCAGCGAGCGCAGAGAGACGGAGGGCAGAGGGGAATCTAGCTGGAGCGAATTGGAGAGGACCCTCGAGAGAATTCGCCGTCGTATACCGTGTTCCAGCCCGGAGAGGTCTGGCGCTGTATAGAACACCACCTCGGGTTATCCGGTATTCCGCGCGCGCCCAAAGTCCGCGCCCGCTTCGTTCAGGGATTCGTAACTCGTCCGTGAACCAGAATGCGGGTTTCGTCCCGCGTACGCGTAGGTACACACGCCTGGTAGACACACTTGTAACCGCGTACGCGTCTGTATACGCAGAAAAATCGAGAATCGTCGCCGCTTGGAAACGAGATAGGTCCTGCACTATGGGGGAATACCGAATGGCAAAAGAAATTCGAACGGAGTAAAATTCACTGTGCGGAAGAGAGGAAAAAAAAATAAATAGAATCAACAACCGAGGCTCTGGTCTCGATGGGCGAAAGTTCGATCTCGATCTCTACGGCGGACTGAACTCTCCGAGAGTCTGGCGAAACGCGGTTGATCCAATTGTGTCTGACGGAAAGATAGACGCGAGCGCCCCGAGGCTGTACAATCTTTCCAGGTTCGCCATTGGAATACGTGGATGCACACGTTTATCTTCCGAACGAAGAAACTTGGAAGTTTTCGTCAGAAACTTCGGTCGCGTTGATGGAAAAAACGTGTAACAATAATAATCTTGTTTCTCGATATCTCGATAACTCACGTTGCAGCTGGCGCTAATAAATAATGGCATCGAAATTCCTGAGAATAATCGACCACTGACGCGACGATCTCGCGCGTTGTATCGTCGCTGCAAACCGCGAGACTTTACACCTGTGCAAATCGGTGCGATAGTGTCTCCTTCGGCCTCCCAGGAATTTTCCTTCAGGCGCGCATAGTTCGCAGTTTTCAAACATACACAGAGCGGGTGTCAGCGCGATTTCCGAGACGCTTTCCCGCCCGCGACGACAACTTTTCCCTCGGCTCTCCGCGAGTCTTCACGAACAATGAACCAGCGCCTTGAACGCGTCGATGTCGTACTAAAAATACCATCGTGTGTACGGGCGCGGAGGAGCGAGGAAGATAAAGAGAATCTGTACGATGGACGGATAGAGACGGAAGGCGCGAGGTAGGAAAAGCCGGAGACGCGCTTCGTTCTCTCGCCATTGACCGCTCTCGTCCGGCGACCGCGTGCCGTCCGAGTTGCTCGGAATGCGCCGCCGGGACACCGGGAACTTCCTGTTGCTCTTCAGGGCCGGCGAGAGTTACTGCCCGACTGCTAGTCTCGTGACGCGATCACGCCAACTACTGTACGACGTATCCGGTCTCCATCAACCTCCGCCGCTCGCTCGCAACATTATACATCGACGGCGAGAGATCATCGTTCTCTCCTCTCGGACGGAGCGCGCAACGGTGGATTGTCGGGACTCCCGGCTTTCTCAATAAATTGATTGGTTCCACCGGAAAGCCATGCGACTTTCCGACCACGACTTTGCGATCAATTTGGTTTCTCGTATCCACTATACGATTCGATGTCTTAATGGCTCGAATATGCAAAACCGAGTCTAACCGAGAGTAAAGAGTACAGCTCAACAAACAACCGAAAATCAAGATTCCTGCGCTGCAAGCGTAAATAACCCATTTTACCACCACTCTTCCCTATATTTCGTGATAAATAAATTTAAAAAAAAAAAATTATTTTCGTCTCCGAAGCTGACGATATGTGGATGATGGAACAGAGTCGATGCTTCATAGTTCGGTCGAAATAAAGGGTCCAGTGATGGTAATACAGGAAATGGTCCGATGGCCTGTCGATGATGAAATTCTCCATTGACGATGCCGCCCAGATCCATCCCGACGGAATCCTACGGTCCGGGCACTCTCGCGAAGATTGGAAACGATCTCTTTCTGCGGCTGCTGTTTCTCTCGGCTCGAAATTTTGCGCACACAGTGCGGCAGAGCAATAGGAGCACGGAGCCTTTTGCCGCGGGAGCGGGAGAGGTATAATACGTACCGCAGCGAGTGCGGCTGACTAATAGCCACGGTAAGTGGAACGCAGCCAGTGGAAACGGGCCGTACGTGATCGGACGAACTCGGCCACGCGTTCGGTGTGCCGAGAGAAAATACCGCGTGGTATATCCAACAAGTACACCTCTTATTCCTCCGCGTGTAGCTCTTAATTTTCCGTCGGGGCGGCCACTCCGAGCCACCGGCGAAGAGTGATGATTAACGATCGTTTCCCTCGATAAAAAAAAAATAAACGAATATGTATCCTCGTGCATTCCTCGCGAGCTGTCGGCGATGCGTGAGCTTCGAGGCTCAACCGGGTATCGATCGAACGTATCAATGGGCAGGCTGAGTGTTGGAAAGGCGAGAAGGGTAGTCGGACGGAGAAACCGTACGATAACTAAGAGCGGAGATTACACGGCTCCGATCTCGACCTTGAATTATCGGGAACGATGACGCGAGGTAGTCGGGCAGATTCGATAAATCGGGTCATTCTCGCTGGAAGGGATTTCGCATTGATACTTTCGGATAGAGGTGACAATCGTTTCTTCGATTTTTATTTTTCGACGCACCGTATTTGCGACTCGTTGATATTGTGATATTAGCGTAAAGGAAAAATTGCAGATGCTCGTGGAAAAAAAAGTTTGGTGAATGTAAACGACATTTTCTTAACACGTGTCTCTCTGCGCCTTCGGCCGATTCCCCTGGGGGTGAGTTGAACGATGTGAGACGAAACGTGAAACGTTTCGTTTCACGGCGACCTTTCGTGTTGTGTTTTAATTAAATCTCACACCGATGCGAGAATTATTCCACCGTCCGATCCGCCGGTCCTCTTCCGTCTCCGAGCTCGAATTCTCCTTTGCGTGATTTTCGGACGGTATCGCAGCTCGACGTTTCTCGTTTATTCGTACAATTATAGTCGAACGGGTGCTGCGTTTCCATACCGCTGTCTTTCCGTCGATTCAACGCCCGGGAAATGGACCTCGTGCGATTCGAGGGTGAGAATTGAGAATGAGGAGGGAAAAGAGATCCGTGGCTAGGACCCGATAGGAGGACAGAGCGGGGCAGAGCGAACTGGGTGAGGGGTAGTGGAAGGATCAATATGCATCCCTCCGCCCGCGCGGTCGGACGAGGGTGAAGCGGCGCCGGGCGCCCGAAGCCGGATGTTGGAAAAGCCAGATTCGCCATTCAGGACCATCCCTGCGCTTTCCTACCCTCCGGGCAATGGATTACAATCTCGTACAATGCTCGATAATTCTTCGGCGTAATTTAATAAACTAAAAATAGACGGTGAACTAGAACGGATCTGGAGCTGCTATATTCGGTCCGTTCGATCGACGACATCCCCGTTCGAGGATTAATGTCCTCGGGGTATGTAACGTGCATGCTCCATCGCGTCTGGGGCAAATGTCGATTTAAATATGAGAACGGCAGCTCTTATTTAGAATCCAGGCTGGAAGATTCATACTCGACTATTTGCTGCTCGGAATCTTTTTTTAAAACGTTTTTCGGTCGACACGGCAAACTTAATTACGAGCGCAGATCCACCGGTTACGTACACGTAAGAGCGCTGGCCGAGCGCTCGTTAAGCGTGCATAAAAACTATTTAAATGCGATTTGCCACTCGTTGTATAGGTCATTTTTTTCCTCGTCCGGTGAGCGACTTCCGGTCAATCGTCGATAGTTAAGATTCGAGTGGCAACGATGCCACATCTCTGAGTTGTTTTTAAGTACCGCTGAAGTGCCGTCGTCGTATTTCCAGCGCTTTTTCAGCTCCCGGCATTTTTTTCTTTTTTTTTTTCATGATTGACAAAGATGTATCTGCGTCATGTAGGATTTCATGTGTCGTAACGGTATCTCGACGATCGTCTGAACGTTCGAGGAGATCTGTACGACCTTCGAGTGTTACGTACGACGATTACTAAAATATACATCTCTCTTAAGACGCGAGTCGTCAGCCGTTATGAGCTATTCATGAGAAATCCAATATTCAAGCTTGTCCTCGCTCTGATTCTTTCGCTTCTACGCAAGTAGTAACGTGAAAGGCGATTGATTCAATAGCGAATTAACGCGAGAAACACAGTCGAGTGTAGTAGCGACAGTGAAACATAGCGTATTCCCGTGAGATACGCGAGAGATCGTTGACGAGAAATTCACCCGCAATTAAGAGGTCAATGTTTGAGATCGAGTGGACAAGGTCGAGTTTCGTCTTCGCTCCCGTTTTCCTCGATCAATTTTACGTGACGATATATCAAGGGAAAAAAATCACTTGGACACTCAACTTCCTGAATGAAGGAAGAAAAAAAAATTTCTTATGCGCAAAACTTAACAATTACTTTCGTCTCGATTTTACATTTTTTCTTTGTCTTTAATTAATAAACTCGTAAAAATAACAAGAAGAAAAAACAACATTCCTGAACAAGAAGTGGTTGTCGAATGCACGAACCTTTTCCACACTGCAATATTAACGGTGAATGAAATGAAAATTGATAAGATCGATGGTTATCGCGGCGTTCTCATCGTCTCCTTCCTCTTCCGCAGGTCACGTACTCGGCTGACCTGGCAATAGAGATCCCGGGCAATCTGAGCCAAGGCGGTTCCTGGTACCGACTGGACTACAGCCCCGGCGTCGGTTATCCACCACCGAACACAACGATAGCGGCAACGGATATCGGCGACGTTATAAAGTTTCGCGACGGTCTCGCTGGTACAAAGTACGAGTTCTGGCTCTATTATAGCAACGGAACCCTCCACGATTGGTTAACATGGACCGCCTCGATCACGACAGGTAACAAGCCGATATCTAATTATATACATATCTATGCAGCATCTATGTTACGTGCACCGAGCAATCCTCTGTATAAAATTTAATCACCCGTCACTCCTTTTACGTAATTCCCGAGTCGATAATATGATAATCATAGTCGGTGTGTTACATAAAATATCGATACTCGAACCGAATATATATATATATATAGAGATATTAGCATCAACCGGATTGATCCAACAGGATTATAATAGTTAGGGGAGGTCTCACGAGAATTATGAATAATTTATATCGCGGAGATTGAATAATATCTCAATAACATTGCATAATTTTGTTTTTTCCCAGCTCCGGATCCACCGTCGAATCTAACGGTCTCCTCGCGAAACGGCAAGACCGCGATAGTCTACTGGGCACCGCCCTCGCAGGGTAACTACTCGGGCTTCCGGTTGAGGGTCCAGAGCTTCAGCGATGCCGGAAATCCGAGAACCAGCGTCATTCCCGCGGACGCTGTTCCCTACACCCTCAGGGAGTTGACGCCGGGAGCTACGTACTCGTTGCAGCTGTTCACCGTTCTCGACGCCAAAGAGAGCGTTGCTTACACAAGCAGAAATTTCACAACGAGTAAATTTTCAATATCTCATCCTCATCGGAAACTCTCGAGAATCGGGAAAATATTAACAGTCTGTTGATTCGTTCAGAGCCCAATACCCCGGGAAAGTTCATCGTGTGGTTTCGCAACGAGACGACGCTTTTGGTACTCTGGCAACCGCCGTATCCGGCGGGTATCTACACTCATTACAAGGTCAGCATAGATCCTCCGGATGCAATCGAGTCGGTGTTCTACGTGGAGAAGGAGGGCGAACCGCCCGGACCCGCACAGGCTGCCTTCAAGGGTCTCGTACCAGGTAAAAATATAAGAAATCAAAACATATTCGTTCACAATTTTGAGCACTTTGAATAACATTTTTTTTTTTTTTACAGGCAGAGCTTACAACATATCTGTGCAGACCGTCTCGGAGGACGAAACTTCGGCACCGACGACCGCGCAGTACAGAACGGTTCCGTTGCGTCCGCTGAACGTGACTTTCGACAAGTCTTCGGTCACGTCGAGCAGTTTCACCGTATACTGGAATCCTCCGAACGGTACATCGGAATTTGATAAATATCAGGTATCGTTGGGCGGCAATCGACGACTCTCGCCGGTAACGATTAACAGGGACGAGGAGAGCCAGTGGGAGTTCAAGGAACTCGAAGCAGGCAAAACTTATCAAGTTGTCGCGAAGACGGTTTCCGGCAAGGTGACCAGTTGGCCGGCCAGCGGTGACATCACTCTCAGTAAGTTCAAACGATGCTGTCGATTCAATTTGTCGCAGTCCATTCTCGCGAGACATCTACGTACCAATATTTTGTCGACACGTTGTCAAGAACTCAAGCCAAAAATGCACAATTTTTTTTTTTTTTTTTAATCTACAGAACCATTACCGGTGCGGGACCTTCGAGCGGAGATCGACGAGAAAACGGGCATGCTCGAAGTGTCTTGGAAACCGGAGAACGGCAGTACTCAGGACAGCTACAAGCTTCAATATCACGAGGTCGAGACCACCATCGGAGGGGACAGCAATACTCTGATCACTAACAAGACGCGGGTAATCATCCGAGCGACAAAATACTAACGTTTGGGCCTGGCTCCTTAACAAATAATTTATACGCAGGTCACTCTCGAAGCTCTTTTGCCGGGACGGAATTATTCCATCATCGTTCAAGCTATAAGCAACAAAGTTGAATCCAACGAGACCGTTCTGTACCAAGTAACGAGACCCTCGAGTCCGATAATCGAGGATCTGAAGTCGATCGAGAAAGGTCTGAACATCTCGTGGAAGAGCGACGTTAATTCGCGTCAGGAAAAGTTTGAAGTCACCCACAACAGAAACGACACGGGCGAGAGTGCCACAACGTTAACGACTGAGTCGCACATAATTCTCGAGGATCTTTATCCGGGTGCCGGGTACGAGGTGAAGGTCTTCGCCATCAGTCACGGACTTAGAAGCGAACCTCACGACTATTTCCAAGCTGTTCGTGAGTGAAACTTTTATGCCCTCGCGATTGAAAACAATAAAAAGCGAACGAACTCGGGAGCACATTCCCTCTCAATTTCATTCTACTCATTAAAAACATGATACATATTTCTCACCTTTCTCTAACAATTTTTTTTCTCAGTACCACATCCGCCGCAACACCTGCGCATAGAGAAAGTAACGAGCAACACGGTTGTAGTACACTGGGCTGGTCCCATTGAATCTTTGTTCTCGGAGTATGCGATAAGATATCGCACCGAGGATGATCCGCGATGGGAGAAACTTCCGAGTGTCAAGGTCACCGAGGCGGAGGTCGCCGATATGACGCCTGGCGAAAAATACACGATCCAAGTCAATACTGTCAGCTTCGGGGTCGAGAGTCTTTATCCTCTTCAAGTCAATCACACCGTCCGTAAGTTAATTTTTATCTTTGCGCTGTCGAATTTTATCGTTAACCGTCAGCGGACAGTCCAATAAATAACTAAATGAATTGCAGGTCCAAACCCGGTGCTGAACGTAACACCGATCGTTGATTCGACGAACGTGACGCTCGAGTATCCTCGCCCAGAGGGTCGAATAGAGACTTACGTGATAAAGTGGTGGCCCGTGGACCATCCCGCCGATTCTCGAACGAAGAACGTCAGCGAAAGCAGCGATTTCTCGGATGTCGCCTACGACGACAATTCCATGCGTGCGGAGAGAATACTCGTTGGCGATTTGATGCCAGGTGTCGAATACACCTTTACGATCTTCACCGTGTCCTACGATCTCGTTAGCGATACGATAAATCTGACAACCAGAACCAGTGAGTAATCCATGTTCGATACATATGTCTTTGTAGAATCTTTGTAACTTCTTTTGCCAGTATCTAAAGAATGCCGTAGAATTGTATTAACGCATGAGATTGTCGATTTCTTTTTCCTGCCATTGCATTTTGATCGGGCAATTTCGATTGCCCATACTAAACACGGCCCAAACAACGTTCCGGAATCTCTATCGTATCTCCGATTCAAAGTCTGTCACAAGCTCTATTACGAAGGCTTCGAGACACGATACACGGTGAAGTAGAGCATTTTTTTTTAAACCAAACCACTCGAATCTAGTGCCACTGATACAATCGGAAGTGGTGGTTGTCGTCGATCGGGACTTGCCGGATTCGCTGACACTTCGATACACACCGACGCCGATACTTTCGTCGAGATTCGATCTCTACCGCTTCCGAATCAGCGACGACTCCAACACTACCAAGGAACGTCTGGTGGACGAAACCGATACAAAGGTCACGTTTATCGGTCTGACACCCGGAAGACTCTACAATGTAACTATGTGGACGGTCAGTGATAACGTGGAGAGCCGTCCACTCGTCAGGCAGGACAGGCTTTGTGAGTTGTTTCTCAGTCGCGTTTAGCACGACGTCACTATTATTTATCACAAATTTATTTTTATCGAGTCTCTCGATCGATCCATCTCTCTCGTTGCAAACAATGCGAGAGCTTCATTACGTATGTATTCTCTGCGTGAAGAACGAAGTTTTGTCATGATTCATTTTGCTGCACGTTGATCGTTAATCTTAGTAAGAAAATCTCTACAGCACATCTTTGCAGGAAAGTTTTTTTCTCATAGAGTAATAAACATTCAATTTTACAGATCCAGAACCTATAACAGCGATTCACGCGATCGACGTTAATGATACGAGGATAACGCTCACTTGGGATGTGCCTCGAGGTGAGTACGACGCATTCGAGGTCCAGTACATCAATAGCGACGGAGGCTACGTTCAAAACATCACTTCCCTCAACGCTATAACCATATCGGAGCTGAAACCTCACAGAAACTACACTTTTACGCTGGTGGTTCGATCGGGCTCCGAGTCGAATTATCTTAGAAGATCGAATCCCCTGAGCGCTAGTTTCACAACGAGCGAGTCATATCCCGGCAGAGTCGAGAAATTCCATCCAACGGATATTCAACCGAGCGAGATAAGCTTCGAATGGTTTCTGCCGAGACAGGAGCAAAACGGTATAATCCGAAGATTCAGTATAACGTATGGACTAGAGGTGAGCATTTTTTTGGGGTAATCATTTTTTTGTTCTGACGAAGAGATCATTTCATCCATCGATTCATTGATTTCAGGGCTCGACGCATACACAAGTGCGAAATTTCACGCCCAACGAATCACGCGGAGTTATAAAGTCACTGATACCCGGCAAGACTTATATCTTCAGAATCCAGGCCGAAACGAAGATCGGCTACGGTCCCGAGGCCATATGGAAGCAAAAGATGCCGATCTTGGCTCCCCCGAAGCCATCGACTCAGGTTGTACCCACCGAAGTGTGCAGGACCAGTACAACGATACAGATACGATTCCGTAAGAATTACTTCAGCGAGCAAAACGGCGCTGTAACTTCGTACACGATAGTCGTTGCCGAGGACGACAGCAAGAACGCTTCGGGACTGGAAATGCCCAGCTGGAGAGACGTTCAGGCTTACAGTGTCTGGCCACCGTTCCAGGTACAATGCAAGACCTTTTCTAAAGCAAACATATTTTTTTTAAATATATGGACAATGTCTCCTGGGCCGTATGTTATCCACACGCGGATATTATCAATACTTCTAGTAGAAAAATAAATTAACCTTTTTTTAACTCTCTGCGTGACTAATCCTACGAAAAATAAGTTTAAAAAAACTGATCTAGTCGATACACGTGTATCCATGCTCGACACATAGATTATTGAATGGAACATATATCCATACTGAGTGTTACGCGAGTGCACGAGAGAAGAAGAAAACAAACTCGCTAAATAATTAATTCAACGAATTATTCCGAGCAACCTCGTTAAGTTGCACGATCACGTTCGTATTGCGTACTCAACGGATTTACACCGCGCGATCGGTGGCGCAGTTCGTGCATCTCAGTTCGCCGCGATAGTTACGTCGGCTTCCGCAAAACTGACACGCAACGGAGAGAGATAAAGAGACACAACGCTTCTAGTTCGATATTTTAGTTACTTCCATTCTGGTGGAAGTGCGAGTTTAGTAAGGCTCCGTAGATGTTTTGAGATTTACGAACAAAGCCTTAAGCAACGATTATGGACACTATTACAGATCTTATTTCGAACACCGGTAAATTAATTCGGAAGGTGATTCTTCGGCAAAGCTCATATACATACTATCTTCAAAACACACATGTTTATCTCTTGCGCCACTTTGACTTTTTATGCGGTAATTATAATAAAAGTTGAATTAATAAGCATATCGGATTAATTGTTTTTTTTCACTTTTCTTTTCTAGGTGATGGAGCCTTACTATCCTTTCAAAAATGGCTCGGTTGAGGACTTCACGATAGGCACGGAGAATTGCGACAACAAAATCGGTTACTGCAACGGACCGCTGAAGTCTGGCTCAACTTATCGAGTCAAAGTTCGAGCATTCACAGCTCCGGACAAATTCACGGACACGAGTTATAGCTTTCCCATTCAGACAGGTGAGCGGGCTCGTGCGAACTGTGATTATTTCTCGTGTCTCATTATCGTTACGTTATTAATAAATATCGGGCTGGAGGATGACGTCAAAAGTCAATAAAATATGACACTATATACTGTACATTCGTTTATATACCATATGTTAAACGTCTCTCTAAATTCAAACCTCGTCGTTTCTTGTACATGTCTCGCCTAAGGATTGCTGCTGGCAGGTGAGAAAAATCCATGCCAGTAGGTCGCGGCATACGGAGCTTGTACATCATCCAGTGAAAAAAATGCCTCTTTTGTTGGTCAATTTAATTTAATTGACCTTCTCTGCGCAGATAAGGACAACACTGCCATCATCGTCAGTGTCACAGTGCCATTGGTGGTGCTCCTGACGATTTTAGGCATCGGATTGTACATTCGACGTAGACGAAGCCAGGGCAGAAAGACTACCGAGACCAGAGCAACGGACAACTTGTCGTTGCCCGACAGCGTTATTGAAACGAGGTAGGTGCGGGATACGATTTCACTGATTTTACTGTGAAACGTGCTGATTTGCTACGCAAATCAGCACGGCATTTTTCATTTATTTCATTTTCTTTTTTTTGCGAATTGGTTCTAATAAAATGTATTCTTATTCATCCCCAGTCGACCCATCAGAGTCGAGACTTTCGCCGATCACTACCGGATAATGTCGGCAGATTCAGATTTTCGTTTTTCCGAAGAATTCGAAGAGCTCAAACATGTGGGAAGGGATCAGGCTTGCACTGCAGCAGATTTGCCTTGCAACAGGCCGAAGAATCGTTTCACGAATATTTTACCCTACGATCACAGTAGATTCAAGCTTCAGCCGGTCGATGACGAGGAGGGCTCAGACTATATAAATGCAAATTACGTTCCGGTAAGCTTCTCTCGCGTGGCCCTCTAATTTCCCTAAACTAATTTCCCTAAAACTCGTTGCATCTCTCGGAAGGTTAAATATTTAAACTCTTCTGCCTTTTAATCTTGTTTATAACAGGGCCACAATTCACCGAGGGAATTTATCGTAACTCAAGGCCCTTTGCACTCGACGAGAGACGATTTCTGGAGAATGGTGTGGGAAAGTAACAGTCGAGCGATCGTTATGTTGACGAGGTGTTTCGAAAAGGGCCGTGACAAGTGCGATCATTACTGGCCCGAGGCTACGTTACCCGTATATTATGGAGATATCAGTGTCACGATACTCAACGAGGCAAGGTATCCCGACTGGAGTATCACCGAGTTTATGCTATGCAGGGTAAGATAATATTTAAAGTTCTCATATAAGATCAATGGCTTAAAATCAAGTTCATCAAATATTATTTATTTATTGTTTATATGATAATAATTATGTGAGATAAGTAAAGGATAACTTCCTAGCTCTAATCGGCGTGCTAACGGAGACAGCACACTGATAGACATTGAAGGAAACTCACAAAAATTGTTTCGCTTTTTCAGGGCGACGTCAAGCGGATAATCCAGCATTTCCACTTCACAACGTGGCCGGATTTCGGTGTGCCGAGCCCGCCGCAAACTCTCGCAAGATTCGTGAGGGCATTCAGGGAACGAGTCAGGCCCGATCAGAGGCCAATAGTGGTTCACTGCAGCGCCGGCGTCGGTCGCAGTGGAACGTTTATAACTCTCGACAGGATACTTCAACAGATTCTCGTTTCCGACTACGTCGATATATTCGGTATAGTTTGGGCGATGAGAAAGGAACGCGTGTGGATGGTACAGACCGAACAGCAGTACATTTGCATACATCAATGTCTGCTCGCGGTTCTCGAAGGCCAAGACACGACGGGACCACCCCGAGAGATTCATGACAATCAAGGATTCGAAGGTACGAGTTGAATTACAATTTTTATCCTAATATACGACTTTGCAATTTCTTTTTTTTTTGTAAAAGGAGTCTAATTTTTATCGTGTTGAAGATTATGGCAATTAGTCCTGACAATGGTGATAGTGGGTGGTTTCGGATGGGGGTGATGGAAGTTATTGTAATTATAGTTATTCGTCCTTCACGGAAAAATCAAGGAGTGAAACTGAAGTTTTTATTGATTAGAAAAATTAAAAAATGTCTCCTTAATTTTTCCGAAACACGTTGAGAGAAAATTGAGTCCTGTCCCCTCTGCCAACTCGTTAACCCTCTGAATCCAGGCAAGAATCGAAGCTCGGTCGAAAGCGCCAAGAGCCCAGCTGAGGATGAGAAGGAGAGGTGACCTTCGAACTCTGACGGCTCCGACGACGGTAATTTCGATCGTTGCCTCCGTTCCTTCTGCACGTTTGAATTTTTTTTCTACGTGAATGTAACGCGGGCGCGAACACGCATGACGATCATTGAACCGATTAAACAAAGCTTCGTATTATTAATTTTTCGATTCTAATAAACGTATCGAGGTGAAGTTCGCATTAAATTCATTAGGATGTATTACGCAGGAGCGCTAGAAAAAAATTGTCGCTTGAATCGCGGAATGCAGCGTAGCATGTCAACGCTTCAGCGATCTATCGAGGTCCAAGAAAAAGATACTAATCGAATTGTATATTTTTCAATTTCAGATGACGAGGGAATAGCCGAGTCGGGGATGTGATGAACCGTGCAAAACGGGAATCTCACGCGAGACGCACCAAAAAACGTGAATCGATTTGTTGAGATTAATTAGTTGAAAATCTCGTTCGCGTGAAACTACCGGAGAGGCGAATGATGGACAACACAGTTCGTCGTTTAGCGACCTTTGAAATCTCCGAATACTCGTTGACTCGTACTGGTCAATTTCCATAATATTTCGAAGCGCCTCCCTCTCCCTGCGCGCGAAAAGATACATCGTCTCGAACTTTCGATAGTGAAAAAAACCCTGTCCGTCCAAGAGCCGTTCTAGACGTGCCAGATCGTTGATTGATTCATACTACACATCTTATTATAAGAACACAAAATATGCGACATCACGATAATATTATTGACTTTCGAGCTCAAAGTGGGAACAAAAACTCGCATACAGCGTAGAAGCCATATCACTTTTTTCCACATTGAAAATTAAGAAGAAAAACAATACAATCGAACGGTAAGTTCGTGCAATTGCGGTACGACGGACGTGTGTACTTAATTCTTTTTATAGGACGCAAAACGATTCAGAGAGAGATTACTCAAAAGATTAGAAAAAGAAACGAGCACAACTGGGCGCGTGGATGCGTTCGACAAATAGTGGAGAGCGTTGAAGCCATTGCAGGAGACTTGTGCGTGAAGAGATTCTTGAATTTGTTGAATTGTTTATTCAATTTTTAATTCAACCACAATTTTTTTTTATCAACATTTTTATCATCGAATCGTTGCCGATAAATTTACTCGACAAATCTTTGCGACGTTAGGAAAAAGAAAGTTTATCAACGAATGATTCGCGCAGTTGACTCTCCTGTTTGAATGGACCACTCTGTACATATCTTCCGACTATACTCTAAGGTCACGAAAAAATATTGTATTTTTTAGCGACAAATGTATAATTGTTATTGTTACCGTATTATTATTATTAACGATTAATTGATTACTATTAACGACACAGACGTATGGCTTTTCCGTCGCCATTCAGGTTTTCTTTTTCTTATTACCGTCCTTCTCGTCATTCAAGCTCGTTATTATTATTATAATTATTGCTATTGTTATGAAAACTGTTTTGTGCACTTCCAGTGCCGGCACAATACTCGTCGAGTTTAATTCGTTACACAAAAAAAAGTGTCGTTAAATTTCTGGGTCAGGAACGTATTCCATATTAGCTATTAAGGCTTGAATGTTAAGTTTAATTTTAAGGCCGAAAGAAAACATACAAGCGTGACCGGTGCGAGCCGCGCTTTAAGTGAAAAAAAAGAAGAAACATATCAACGAACACGAAGAGCTTCCCGGTCGCGTATCTCGATCTCCTTTTATCTTCGGATTATAAATGCTGACAAAACAGCGATGGTTAGAGATTGGATTGACTCAAAAACTCACGATATATAACGTTAAACACGAGATTAACGAGGGGGGGGGGGGGGGCGATTCTGTCGATGGTTCTCGAGGCACGACTTTACGTTATTCTGTGATAAATTACGATCGTTGAACGAGAGCCCGTTGCTCAAACCTCGTGACCGAAGAGCTCAGCGAGATGAGACAAAAAATCGGAACGTGGAGATGTGAAAAAGAAAAAAAAATTCTCATGTGAGCGCTGTTGGGAGAGACATCGGTTTAATCAAAAACTTTTGTTCTTCATTAAAAATCGCTCCTCTTCGAGTCTCTCTCCGTCAGCTTGTGCCAACCGTTCGAGATGCGAAAATGATGATAAATAATTTCGTTGTTTTTTTAAACAAATGATCGTGTTTCGTCACGAAGCTACGAAGAAAAAATTTATATATATATATATCTATATAAATAGGCTTTCCGTAATACCGCAGGCAGACAAGGATGTGCGATGCATGAGTAATGGCGGTGTCGACCGGGGACAACGCGGATAGAGCGAATCCGTTATCGGGAGACGCATTACCAACCCTCGTCGTCTTATACGTATATGTATATGATCTGTGCAAATTCGAGGCGGCTCGCGATAACGTCGATGAAGTGCCCGAACACGCACGCCATGAACGACTCACCGGATAAAAGAGACATCGATACACGCATAATAAACGTGATTCTATGAAACAAAGATAAGTAAATAAATGTTTTCGTAGTTCCCATGAGAAAAAATCCTCTCCATTTGTCCTAACGGCAGAAGAGATGTACGTTCCGATGTCTGATGGAAAATTACTCTTATCACTTTATTGAACTTCGCTCCCTCGCACAGAATCTTGGACTATACGATATACTCGATTAATTTTAGGGGAAGACTCGAGAGATTGCTGCCGATTGATATTTCAGTACCGACGAATGAAGCATCTCGGCACACGGTGTGGATGAAATTTTAATGGAAACCGGATATTAGACCTTTGCGGAGTTTTCCTCACTGGATGTCACGGTGGCTGGGAGAGACGGCGCTTCAGATGGGTCCGCGCTCGAGGATGAAGAGTTTATCCTCGACGTCGCGACTGGATCAGCCGATAAATTTTTATTCTCTTGTACCGTCGAGGGACACAGATTCGGCTCGGTTGTCGTATTACTGCTTCCTGAACGATCTACGGATTAAAGGGTACAAATACAAACAGTCGGTAAATTCGATGCCTTCGAGTGCTTAAGATATTTATTCTCTCGATGAAGCAATTACTTCTCCATTGATTCAACATTCTCGAGAGTACACCGGGATTATTTTCCCTTCCGATGTTGTCCTCGTTACCTCCGGTAGATTTTCTTCGTAGAATTCGACTCAAAGACCCCGTTCGGGACTGGGGAAATAATTTTCTGGGGTCCCCGTTCTTGTCCACCAGTTTGAACATTCTGCCGAGAGAATTCGCTTTATCTTTTCGCGTTTGTTCGTTCGCTCGAGTGTCCTTCGCGTTGATCGATTCCTGGGTACGGATAAATACATTTATTCGGGACAATTGGGAAGTTCGTTCGAGAGTCTGAATGAGTCGAGCGGATTAAGGAAGGAAAATTTTACGACGTGGTCACAGACGAGGCAAATACGGAGAGGAGTTACGACAAAGCTTATGTAACCGAGTGTTATTAAAGGAATTGTTTTCAAGTAGTACGAGCTGTCGTTGAGCATCATCGCTGCCCGGAGTAGCTTGAGTGGATTTTAGCCCGAAGATTTTTCCCATTCTCTCGAGTGTCGCTGTCTTAAATTTCCTCGCATCGTCGCGCACGGCCAATGTGCGAGATATTTTTCGTCTCAGCTCGGGCGATCCTTGGATCCCAGGGATATCGCGAGCATCTCCATCGATTACTGTAATGGTCACACATGATGCATCGATAAATTTATAAACGTAGGCGATTGGATATTTGGGTGAAAAAAAAAGCCGCAAAAGTGCCGATGTTCGTGACATTTATCTCCGTCACTGAAAACTAAGAGCTCCAGTGATGGAGCGTTTAATATTGGAACACCAAAAAGTGTGGGACGCATCGTTTCACCGGTAACGAAAAAAAAAAAAATGTCGACACGAAATTTTAGGCGAAATGGAACGAGTGATGCGCCAGACAGTTGGTGTGGGACGAGATTGGTCATCGTACAGTTTGCAGTTGGTTACTAATACCTCACTCTGCATTTCATCTTGCGTTCCCATTGGGATTCCTTGTCAACTTTACAAATACATTTATGTCACTCGGTGGGAAAATTGCGGTTTTTTCGCACGCTTCGCGTGCGAAAACTCCCAATTTCACACCTTGTGAAATAAACTTTGGTCCGATACTCGTCCGAAAAACGTTTTCTGAACTCGTGCGATTGCAACACTCGCCTTCGGCTCGTGCTGCAACCTCACACTCGTCAGAAATAGTTTTTTCGCACTCGTATCGAAATGTACTGTTTGTTAATTTGTTAAGAGATTTCACCAAAAGTTATTCGAAAAATAAGTACGAAAACCGCACGATTCGCAATTGATAGATCTTTTTTTTATCACTCACCCCCATCCTCTTGACTTTTATTCATTGACGTCTTCGACGGTTGGCCGCCTGCGCTCCCCGAGTCTCCGGTGACCTGAGGCAATTAATCAAAGCAGCGACAGGTAACGCGCGTTGTGTGTAAGAAAGTTTACGATACGTGAAACTCGATCCATCCGAGTAATTATAGCTCCACCGTGCCCCCCCCGGGGCTCGGAGCGTGAGAGCACGGAGAGGCAAAAAGAATAGAACCGGAAGGAGAAGTCGTGCGGAGATAGATCGATAATTTACTGGGAGTGAAAATCACTGACCGACTTTGAAGATTTGTCCATAGTCGGGAAGAAAGTCAACCTCTTCGTCGCAGTTGTCGTATATTGTACGTCGGATAGTCCCTCTGACCCGGTTCCCGTATCTTCGACGACCTCGACCGGGATGAATTTATCGCCTTTCCTGTCTGTGGCAACGTTCCTCTCGTGATGCATCGGCTTCCTGGAATAAGTCGACTCTCTTTCGTACGCCCGGGGTTATCGCACTCCTCGCCGTCTTCCACCTCCGCGCTTACGAACTTTTCTTTTTTTTTTTTCGTAACTCTCGATGAGAAAAATCTCGTTTCGTCCTGTCACTCAACCCTTCCTCGGCTTCTCTCCCTCCCCTCTATATCGGGGAAACTGTTTCCCCCGTAGAGGAATTTTCTCAAGGTTGCGATCGGAGCTTATTCCGCGGAGGTCTTTCGTTGACCGGATCACGGAGATCGAGAGATCGTTATCTCGAAAAATGTTCCGCTCGTGACTTTCTTAACCTTCCTCACTGCCTCTCTCGAAACGAGCGATCATTCTATGTCTGGGAAACAGTAGAGTGTCGCAAGTTTTTGACCGTCGTTTCCATCTCTGCTTTCAATAGACGCACCTTCGCTTCCACAAAGAGCATTCTGCGTTCACAAATTGTGAACACAAAAAAAAAACATTAAACTCCTGATTGAGCATAGACATAAAAAGGTCATTCTGCTAATGACAGAACTTCATCAACATCATGTATCTAGTGAAAAGGCCTTTCAATTGTTAACGATAACGAGAGGGTCTCGTTGTCTACCGTCATGTTGAGCTCGCTCGATAACATACACCGCTGGCTCGTTGGGCAACCTATACCCTGTTGCTGGTACCCGACCTGGATTTTACCGGTAACATGGACATGCAGAATATTCCACGCTTGGGCAATAGGATTTGTGTACGTGCTCGAGTGTATCCATCCTCCACCCTGTTTTAAGGACGCCAGCGAGCTCCCCTTTTTCGAACAGTTTCCACTCGCGTCCCATGTTACCGTACAGTACATGACCGGATGAGTTGGATACCCCCCCCCCATTCCCTGCTTAGCCAGGAAAAAAGGCGAGGAATGGGATACCAAAACGTTTTCTGAAAAATTTACTGTTTTAAGGACGCCAGCGAGCCCCCCTTTTTCGAACAATTTCCACTCGCGTCCGATGATATCGTACAGTACATGACCGGATAAGTTGGATACCCCCCATTCCCTGCTTAGCCAGGAAAAAAGGCGAGAAATGGGATACCAAAACATTTTCTGAAAAATTTACGGTTTTAAGGACGCCAGCGAGCTCCCCTTTTTCGAACAATTTCCACTCGCGTTCCATGATACCGTACAGTACATGACTGGATAAGTTGGATACCCCCCATTCCCTGCTTAGCCAGGAAAAAAGGCGAGAAATGAGATGCCAAAACATTTTCTGAAAAATGTTCTGGAACACGGAATAGACTGGGGTGGGATGGGGACACCGGACGTGATGCCCATATTGGGCACTGTGGGGTACCTCTTAAATCTGGACTAATTTTAAAAAATGTCCCATCTCCTGACGGTGAGGTTGACAGATACCCCATTTTGACCTGGGACCGTTATCTTTTTCACTGTCAACTCATTCAGTCTGTTGAATTAATCTAGATTGAAAATACCCGGTCGTGCGCTGCACCAACCAAGTGACACGGAAGCCAGTCACGATACGTTCGTGGGGATCGCTCCCGCATGCTTGCAATAGAGCTTCTCTAGATAACTATCAAACTGAGATAAGCGGCGATAAATCTGGCTCTCATTCCCATGCTCGCTCTCACGAAGAAATAATAAGATTCTTAAGGTTCCCTTGTTCATTCTGAAAAGCTATTTTGGATGCGTTTTGTCTACCACCGATATTCTCTTGGAAAAATAGAGCTGTTAGGCGACTTTCCAATTACATTTATCTGATCGGACTTACATTACCTTTATCTTTTTATTTCATACCCGCCTATTCACTTTTATCGCGTGTTCCCGAGTTTAACGTTAATTCAGGCAGAGGAGTGCTTTATAGAATGTTTTATACAATTTTTTTTTACTAATAAAAAACATCGGGGACGGAACTCGCCCAATTAGATGCTTCACAAAGTGAAAGATTGCTGATTTAGTTTGACATTGAGAAAATGGTGAGAATGGCTTTTAGCTGAGAAAATCGAGGCTCCGAGAAGACAAACTTGTAATCATATTGGTCTAAAGGGTCGCCAATAGCGTTTCCGTATTCCTTTTGTTAAGCTTCGTGATAGAGGAGGATACTGGACGCGTCTGTTGGTAGGGAAGTTTAGGTAACTTCTCGTCATAGTGCCCCGAAGTTTATCCTATTACCGGAACCCTGCGGTCTTTGTGCTGTTGTAGCGTCGTCATCCCGTGCTTCCGTGCTATTTCTGTACCCAATCGACGTTCTGTTGTCTCAAGGTCTCTGCAATTTTCGGTACCCATGCGAAGTACCACGGTCGGTAAAAACCAACCGTAATAAATTTTTTTCACGTATGCTGGCGTCTACGATCGAACGAAACGTATCATCGAGGGCGGATACCATATCGGCTTTCGATGACACTTTTCTTTTCACCGTACATCTCAGCAACGGTAAAAATAGTTGATTCATGTTTTTAATACCGATTGACCCCGGATGGCGCGGGTAGGGAGGAGTTCGTATCCTCTTAAACTTCCCAAGAACAAACGTTTTATAATAACCGATTTCGTGCAGAACTCGCCGGCGGCTCCCGCGGTCTCATGCAAATTTATTTTATGATCTGTGCACACTTTCGCGATATCCGTGAAAGTATTCCGAGTGGGTTCCCCCGCGAATTTTATCGTCCATTCACCGGATGCCCTGGAGGCACATAATCATCTATATCCAGCGTTCGAAAAATCTGGGTACGGATTCCTCCTATCGTTTCTTCTCACGTCTCTGAAGGAACAAATAAGATAAGTTCTTAGCTTTATACTAATCATATTTCACTGCATACAAATACCTTTACGGACCACGCCCACCTTTTCACAAGCTCGGTTGATCAGAGTTGAGGAAAAAAAAAATGCACGTCGTTTTCACTCTCGCGGTTTTAGCTTCGATGATGAGCTAGACGTCTATTCGCGGCACATTTTTATTTTTATTTATTTTTTTCATTAAAATCTGCACTAAGAAACTCGTAAAGAAACTTTTTCGTACACGAAGATGCTCTACCCTCCCCGTCTTAAGATGGTTCGCTTTTGATGCTACCGGATTCTTCCCGTCAGCTATTTCCTTTTACGGCTCCGAGAGCATCGCGTACTCGTAAAATATTATGCTCCAAGTTGACCCATCGAGCTGTACATAAGTCTCGGTACGAAAGATCCTTGAACCGCTCATCGTCTACTTCGGACGGACGGATAGATCATTCTTCGCTCCGCATTTTTCAACTTTTTCCGCACATGCAACCGAGGGATGCCTCAACAGTAGCAACAGCGGAATCTAGAACTCGAAGAATTTGTCATATCCTTCCTCGATTTTTTTTTTTTTCTTTCGTCCGGATATTCCGTCGCGAGTATACCAGACCACTTTCGTCCGGATACGCGCATCCAGACGTGAAAGAAATAATATATCGGAGAATGGTTTGGATCACTGCGAGGTCCTCGCCCAGAAAAATCTCCAACAGTCATCACGTTCGGAATTAGTTTATTCGAGGTTAACTTATTTGACACTTCTGCGTAACCGCTACGAATCCCTCATGAGCCTTCTAGCTTATCCAATTCTTGCACGCGCGAGCGAGATAGGCCCGGTGCGAGCGGTTTAAGTCAGATTAGACCCGGTAAGCACGTAATCACGATATTCCCCCTCAGCTCAATCTCTCACCTATTTCCGACTCCGATATTTCCAATTTCTCAAGCATGAAATATATAGATAATAAAAAAGTTGCTAATGTCATCGAGTGTGGAATTGAGATATCAATAATTGGACTTTTCCTTCTCAGTTACTTTTTATATGGTGCACTTGTTTTCATCATTTTTCGGGTATTCACGCCGCGAAAAGAAATAAGTTAAACCAACGAAATATTTTTGTCGAACAGTAAAATATGTCGGCGAATTATTTTGTTGAATTCAACTTGGAGTTTTTGAATGGCATGTATTTGGCTTCAACCAGTATAAACATTTTTTTAAATAACATTTTAAGGAGAAAATATTATTAAAAAAATAATAATTGTCTATCTAAATGCAGCGGTATAGTCCGGTTCGAATAAATTTGACGACTATTTGTATCGACCGGTTGAGTAGAAGTGAACCCAGTCATGTAATACAAAGCTCAAAGCTTTGACGTTTTGATAGCTCGGACCACGGCGGGTAACAGCCGTTGGCGTTGACGGATTTTCGTAGGATTAAAAAAAAAAAAAAAAAAAACACCTGCACGTTCAACGCATGACGAGGTTTCATCGACGAGTGGTGGGACGAGCGAGAGCGGTTCGTCGTGGGTGCCGCCGAGACCCCGTGTGTTCCTTGTGAACGAATGGGTAGTAGCGGGGAAAATGGAGAGGGGATTTGGCCGTATCCTGCGACTCAGTCGACGGCACAGTTTCATCGCGCCAACTTCGCGAAAGACCGGCGTAATGTTGGAAAAGTAATTGTTGTCACCGGAAGTTAAAAAAAATGAATAATCAAACACATTAAAGAACTTAATCGTCTGATTCGTCAAGGATTTGTGAAAAATCTGTGCATGGATAATTGGCGCATTTTTATTTCCTCTTCTGGCTTGATAAACAACCAATAAATTAAATGTTGATTCCAGAAGGTCGAACGCACCAAAGTTTAAATTGACTACTGTGAAAACGGTGAAATAAAGTTTAGCGTCAGTTTATGTCGGTCGGTAAATATAATCGAAGAGTACTGACTGTTGCTCGACGTGCGGTATATCAAGATCTACGAAAATGTGTCGCCTACCAGGCGGCTGCTCAGTTTCAGCATCGCTATTTCCAACAGTGCGTGTAACTCGAATTCATTCGAGATCGTTTGCGCGTAAAGTTTTCCAAAGTATAAAAAAACGTGAGGAGGGTAAAACTAGCCAGGAGGCTTATCGAGTGAAAGTTCTTTCGAAACTCTGGTGATAGATGAGATTGAAGAACGGTCGTTTGAAAAGAACACTGGTTTTTGCTTCATATTTTTTTTTTCATTTACATCACTAAACAGTGAACCGCAGCCACTCGATACACTGAAGTTCCGAATGGAGCTTCAATCGATTCGTTACATCGCGGCACTTGGCGGTGCAGCTAAATGCTCATGAATTTATTGAACAATACTTCTGACGAGTCGTACAAACTCGATCATGCTCATATTGCCGTTGGTAAGTGTAAGTGAAAAAATTTGTAAACACGCAACCGGTCGAAATTATTCAGTAGAAATCGAACTCCTGCCGGGTGGGTTAGTGAAATAGCCCACGAAATGAGGGACTCGTGAAGTGAACATCGGCAAAATAGACGCACGGAGTGAACATCCGTCAATTTTGCCTCCTTCCCCTCTATAAATGGTGTTGCTCTGTTCGGTGAAGCGCCGAAATTGCACTACAAACTTCTGTACCCCTAGAAACTTTATCCTGCCCCGAACGTTTGCCCAGCCGCGTCACGCTCGGTTAAATAAACCCCTAGGGGCTCGAACTAAGTAGCTATGCCCCGAAACCCCCCTCCATTCCGTTATTTACGATAAGCCGTTCTACGATAATCTGTTATCATCGATCCAATAATTCTACCGTTTAGCTCGCATTTACGATGATGAGCTCTTCTCTTCGAATTATCTCGGCCGGTGGATCCACTCCAAGCAGTCAATTGGACCTCATTTTCGTCGAGTTATGTCTACGATTCCCTCCCAGTAGTACAACGTCGATACCATGTACTCGCGAGCCATCGATTTAATCCCTTAAACCGTGCATCACATTGTTGCGAAATCTAAGCCTTCCCCGGAGCGTAATACCTGTCTGACATTGTCCAGAATCCCATTGCGTATTCGCGCGAAAACGGGAAATTCTATGCACAAAACATACTATCCTTATACCCTAAACGGATCTTTTTACGCACCCTGAGTGAAAATTTTTATGAGTTAACTAGCATCGGAAATTTTAGTTCGAGTTTAAAATCTGAATAACAATGGGATACGAGGCCGAGTTTCGAACGTTCCAAGCGGTGGGTTGAGAACAATGAAAACTGCTTTTCGCGAAAGCCCAAAGTCAAACGTCGAAACTCTGCAATAGAGATTTCTCGCGATCCTCGCGAGAAAAGGGTTTCGATGTCGTGACTCAATGAAACGTAGCGAGGGTGTTCGGTCGTGCTCGCGAAAAACGACAAAGTTCGGGTCGCCCCTGAAAATGATGCAAGATCAAAATTTTGGGGGAGATATAATTTATCGAATAAATTTCGTAAGGGTGTATATTGGAATAGAGAGATCCAGGTCAATATCGAGACGTCGGCTCACGCCGAAAGTCCTCCTGCCTCTTTGATCGGGTCCTCCTTTATTGCGTGGGAGTTCCCAGGAGACAAATATTAACGAGGAAAAGTATCGTGAAAAGGTGCGGTCCCCTCGATACCTTTGAAGATCGATTTAAGCTCTGCCAGATATAAATCGAACGCTCGATCGTCCTTGTTCTCAGTAAAACGAATACGAGATTGCACGGTCGTCACCTCTTGTTTCCTCTCATTTTTCAGAGTGGAGCTGTCGAGGGCTCTCGTCAGATGTACATCGACAGCGATAAAATAGTTTTATCGAAGGCAACAATCGACGTGAACATAGAAGGAAAGAAGATTAAAGAAAAAACTTAAAGTCGAGTTGCTCAGAGAGGCTTGACAGAAGTGGAGGATGTCGGGACGCGATATTAATGTCTCGAAGAGCGGCATAATCTCTTTCAATAATTGGGATCTTCGGGACGAGGGAACCGTCGGCGAGGCAGGAGGCGCGAACGTCCATCAGAGCGTCGCATTGGACTTGGTTAACGCGACCGTCACGGGGAGACGATCGAACGTCTCGGGCATCGGTACGCCGGACAATGGAAGTCTACTCGAGGGCCTCATAGTGCCACTGTACGCGATAATATTCCTGCTGTCCGTGATCGGAAATTGCCTTGTTCTCGTCACTCTCGCCAGGAATAAGAGGATGAGGACAGTCACCAACGTTTACCTGTTGAATCTCGTATGTATATCACAGGCACACATAGCGTACCGAAGTACATTAGCTGTATTATACAAAACTAGTTTAAGCCGCGTTTCGTATAACCGGAAGTCATGACTGAATATTTTTCATCGACGTTAATCTTTCTGATTAAGGTTCTAATCAATACTCACCTATTTTCACATCGATCAGTGGGAATCAATAATTTTCCTACTTAGTAGATCGAATAATTACGATCTCGTACCAACGTCAAGTTTCGAAAGCGAGTTTCGAGCTTTGCTGATCATCGAGTAAGATTAGTCAAACTTCGAATTTCAGAACATTTTCCCGCACTCGTACAATGAGAGTCTCGTCAAAGTCACACTTTCGTACAGGAAACTCCCGGGGCTGGAAGGAACGTAAATTTAGGTTTGTTCCACTGAGCGCAGAGTGTCGTGGGTGGATTTGGTTAAGATGGATGGAATATAACCGGGAATCGTGGAAGGGTCCGAGCGTTATGGTCGAGTACCGTAATCAGAAGGGCTCTCGCCCTATACCTTGGGGGCTCGTGAACTACGACCTTGGCGACTACCAGCTGTCCCTCAACGTACTTCATACCCTCTCCATATCTCAGCGGTGTATTTTTCATTTCGGAAATTGACGAACACAGCACCTCCGCCGCATAAATTTTCGGCGTGCTTTTTTGTAGCGCCTAATTGTGGTCTACTAACTTCCTGAAGAAAAAGTTATCCTGGTGAAACCTAATCTGACATGGAAACGTTAAAAAAAATTAGGCAAGGTAGAAAGATAACGGAGCAGCGCTTCTGTTGAAATCTTTGAGGCTCCTCCATCAATCGTTTAATATCATTAACTTGCACCGCTCTTTGATAATAGAAATTCCTCCATGCAGTCACTCTAGACGGTACGAGTCTCCAAAGCCTGTATTAAATCATTCGCTAAACTGAGGTGAACATATCATCAACTTACGCAACGGTTGGAAAATCACATTAGACAAGCTTGAACCCGATGCTAATACACAATTAATCGAATGTGATGAATTCGTGCCAGCTTCCTTTCGATTGCCATCAATTATGCGAAGTAGGAATAGGGAATGAGAAACGATTTAGTTGAATTGGCTGGAAACTCCACTATGAAGTGATCCGCGTGTGTAGAATTTACTCGTTCCCTGCGGAAGTTGAAACGCCGTTAAAGCCACGTCCGCCTGGACCGCGATATTTCCACTGCAACGAACTTGACGATGCGCGGTGCGATTCCTAGAACGATCAAATCGGTCGGCAAGTTGGTCTGTGGAGGACGCTGCAATTGCGTTGCGGTCTCGAAATCGACACCATCGTTGCTTCCCTTTCGTGGCAGTAGGATGGGTATTAGTCGCGAATCTCTCATCGATCAGAAGGAAACAGATGGGTGGTTTCTGTTGCCAGTCTTTGTGGCGGTGTTTACTTCCTTTTGGAAGCCGCAACGATACAGCCTCGGGTTTTCAATATTCTCGTTGCGATGTCAAATATCAAGCGGAAAGATGAACGCAGAAAATTTCGACTTTGCACATACGTCCCGCATATTGAATTTTTCGGTGGTAAACAGTCGATTCAAAGCTCCGAACTCACGGACGGCTCATATTTCTCAGCTACTCCGATTTGCCACGGTCTACCTTATGTAACCGCATATATATATATATTTTCTATTTTTTTCTTTATGTGACTGAAGAAGAAGAAAAAAACTAGAAACGATCGTAGCCTCTGGGTGGCACAAGTTTTATTTTAGTCGCGAAGGTTTTACGACTCGCCAAGTTTTACATTTCATACATATACGATTGCATTACACACGTGCAGAGATAAATTTATTTTTACAAGGGTGAGGGGGGAAATATGCATGAGTATAGAAACGACGTACAGTTGACGTCACTCATAACTTTTAGCAGTTTGTACATGAAGCGTAAGGGTATATGTATAGGTACTCATTTCGTTTATACTCTCTGTAGGAAACCTTAGGCATGGTTATCGAATTTCGTCTTGGTCAAATTGGAGCAATGCACCATTAAGTTCAATTAGTTGAGTTCTATCGGCGCTCGTTTTACTCGATAAGCTTTCATGTTCTTTCTGCTCTCTACCTTTCTTTCATTCTCACGTTGTTCCCACGCAAGCTCTGAATCCAGCTCAGAATTCATTCATCGTCCCGAGGGATGCGAACGTTGAAGAGAAAAAGATGGAGTATGAAGCCCGCGAAGGTTCCGAAGTAGTATCCGGATAAAAAAGAACAAAAGTAGCGCGTTTCGAGGTCGCTCCATAGCTGAGAGGAGTTTTCAGACCGCCAAGAATGGCGATGTGCACGAGTGCTCAACACTGGGGCGAGAGTGTGGTGAATAACAGAATTTCGTGGTTCTTCCGAGCCGTCACGGAGAGTTAATTTTTTCAGGGGCGTAGAAGCGGCAGCCGCCGCAGCGAGTTTTGTAAGAGACGTGATCTCAAGGTGTTCCTGAGGTTCCTTGAAAGTTTGTCAATCCCAAACTATAACAGAAGCTGACGGCCCGGCAACAAGGGCTTCCGAACTTGAACTATTGTAATTTCATCGACAAAACGTTCCAATGTTGATTCAGTATGATTGCTTCGCTCCAAAAATCAATGCTGGTACATAAGTAAGCGTGTGTACACGCAGCATAGTGGCATTTCGCATATGGAAAATTGCAATTAAAATTCAATGTTTTATTGAATCTCTCGAAAACTCTTCCGCTCTTATTTTTGTCTGTACTCCCCCCCCCCCCCGCCCCCCGCACTTCTACTACTTTTATTTTGTTCATATGTGTCCTTCGATTAGTTACTTTCGACAATATACAAATGAAGGGCGAAGAGGATGTTCGAGATACAAAAATGCTCACAATATTGACATATAATTATACTAGTGGTTATGTTGGCCCAAAAAAACAGGCGATTTTCCTTAAAAGGGAATGGTAGTGTAAAAGCAACTCAGTGTCCTTAACTTTCTTGAACGGGGGTTCCTCGTTTCGGAACTCGACAAATTTCAGGCGTAGAAAGTTATACACGAAGGCGAGTTCACAAGTTCAGATATAATTTACCTTTCCGTCAGGTGCTTCATTTATTATTATACGAGAGAGTCATCCTGTCAAGGACGCTTGAAGAAATGGTGTTATTACGGAACAAAGTACCAATTCTCCGCCGGCATCGTAAATATGGCGGAAGCGATTTTCCGTACGAATGAATGTGGCGGTAATTCGGAACGGAAAATATGGGGAGAAAAATATGTTGGGATTTCTATTTTTTCGCGGCCTATTTTCATCAGCATCGTCACAATAACATAATTTCCAGAATTTTTATTGGCCTCTTCCGGGAAAGGATCGAAATAAATTTGCCCACGGCGCTTTGTCGTTTCTACTTTGATCCTTTGTCGTTTCTCTTTTAATATCATTTTACATGGTCTTTGGTTGTATGTACTGTTGTTTGTCTCTAGGGACTTTTGTACCTCAACAATACCCGCACTTTCTCTCTTCCTCTTTCCCTTTTTCTCTAATTCATTCTCGGCAGCTGCTTCTGCCCGGTACAATTAATTATGCATAATTGTACCAGAGGAAAATACCGTTGTGCGACCGAGCGGGAAGGACGCGAGCGGGGTAAGCAATGTGGCTTCGCTATTCCTCGCCGAGATGGCCTGTAATTGTGCCTGCATCGGACGATTTTCGGAATTTCTTCGTATTTCCTGTACAACGGATGTCGCTGCCATCATTTTTTCTCATACTTTGATGCAAAAAAGTGTCGAGCGGTTCAGAATACTTATGTGTATGGCAAGGGCGTAGAAAGGAACTTCTCGATGAGTGCGGCAGTCACACCAGTCAGGACTTCGCTTTCTACGCCCCTGCCATGCACATCATTTTTCTTAACAAATTCATAAGAATCGTGCTTTTCGTTTTTGGGAAGTGTGCCAACGAAGGTACTTTCTCGCCCTGGTGCTAGAAAAATAGACCATGTTGCGTTTGTATGCATGCGCAGTATTTGTCTCGGACGCCATGCGAAAAAGCGCCTGACTGCGCTCATGTCACAGGAATGTCAGGCGAGGATTTACCTGCAAGCGTTGGGATTTCTTTTCAATCAGAAACAAGTGAGAATAACGAATTTTTTTTTTTTTTAACTGTCTGCAAATGGCGATGATATCTCTGAAAAAGAATGTCACCAGTGTTTTTGGGTGTGTCACGCGAACGCAATATTTTCCGTGGACCAAAGATCGTACACCGTTGGGAGTTATTCAGTAACGCAGAGGGATCTTTCGCATCATACTTATTGCGGGTACACTGAGAAAAAGAAATGGTTGGATTAAGCAAATGCGCGGTGACATACGTTCAAAGGTGTATTATGTTGGGGCAACACATATGTTTGTTTCAATTAACAAATTTTGAATAAATTGTAGCAAATAATGTTTAACAAAACAATGCTTTATTTGTACCAAACAAATAATAGCTGTGAACGTATGTCAATGCGTCTTTTGGTTAATCCAATCAATTTTTTTTCTCAGTGTAATGATTAAGCCGTGTGAAGGGCAGGTCAAGTTCGTGAAGGAATTCTTCTCCTCTTCGCCAGTTTCAATACAAACACTCAGGAGGTCCCTACGACTTTTCATTGTACGTAAAACAGGATGACACAGTAAAAATTGTGGTCCAACGTACTGCGAACTCGAGTTACGCATGCTCGTGGCATCGCCGCTCTCGGAAGCTTCGTAAATATATCTCCATTTGTATCTCCCGTTCGCGCTCGTCTGCTTTGCCAAGCTTATGTCATAGAGCCACGAGGGAACGATCCGCCGAAAAAAGTGGTCTCGTTTTCTCACCATCGTTCTCGACGATTGATGGAAAAACCACACGCAACTATGTGAATGTTTTTCCACGTAAAAATTGAGTTGCCCGCCTTCGAGTCTGGTATGACCGCAGATATATAGTAATATCACGAATTTAAGTGGGTCGTCTTCCATACTCTACTCACACACATACTCGCGAACGTCATCGACGTGTTGCCGGCTTAAAAATTACCTAGCAACTTTCTCTCCAACGTTTTCCACCCATCTTTCTTCCACGACAATTTGTCTTCGGTTTCTTCTCGATCTCGAGAGGCAATCATTTCCGCTACAACACTCTTGTACGTGCTGATCTTCCAGCTGATCTTCGTTATCGATTATTCGCAACACCACCACATTTCGCTCTACAAATGTTCGCTACCTTCTGATTCGTTCAGCGGGCACACGTATTGCGTTGTTTAAGACATAAGCTACATTTTTGAAGTGTATCATACATTTGCATACTTCATATTATGTCGAGCATATACCTCGACGTGAGTATACAGGTAGAAAATTATTTGGAGAATAAGCACTTCGCGTGGAACAAACAAGTAATAATGGCATTGCGATTTATTACCCGGCCGGATAAGAAGAACGGACATTATGATCTGCTTCTATTTCAATTTTGACAAAAACCTATAGAATCATAAATTCTATAGTTTTTTGTCTGATATATACACAAAGCCTACTAAGTACTTTGCGAATTGTAAAAAGGCTCATCGATGTCATTGAATACGAGGAACTCGTTTCAGTTTAGACGAAATAAGATTTCTAAGTAAGACCCTTGCTCGCATATTCGTCTAGCTACCCAGACAGACAGGCGTCATGAAAAGTAGCAATATTGGCGCGATATTTGCTACATGTGCGGCACATGTCGCAATTATCGCGCCAACCCCTACTTTTCATGCCGCTTGTCTGTCAGGGTGATGGTATCTTGCACTCTTCGCGTATAAAGCTCGTGTGCATGTTTTATTTTTCAAAGGTTTCATTGATTCGCTTATATTTTTATTATATTTTCTCGAAGGTGTCGGCTACGGTGTACAAAATGGTAAAATAAAAAAACACCTTTCACACTGTTTCGAATATTCGAATAATACTATTTCGTCGCCGCTTCGGTAACGTCACGGTCTCTTGTCTCAGAATAAAGATAGCCTCAGTTGTTTTTATTCATTTATCAATGGATGTCTTTGATCTCTTGTATCTTATACTTTGTGCCTTGATCGATCGTACGACGATGAAGCTTCATTTCAGGAAATAAAAGAAATCTTTTCACCTGCGGCACACTGCTGAAGGATTGAAAAAAAAACTTGACATATACTCATTATTCTCGAGGCTAAGACCCAACAAAACAATAACGCGCTCTTTTTTTCATGACAGGCTGTCTCGGATCTGCTGCTCGGTGTATTCTGTATGCCGTTCACGCTGCTTGGACAGATTCTGAAAAATTTCGTATTTGGCCTCGCCATGTGCAAGCTCATTCCATACTTTCAAGGTGAGTTAAACTTCCCTCCTTTGATAAGCTACCCTACATCGCTGTTCATATAGCTGCCGCACTTGTGAATTATTGGATATTCCGGCGCTGAGATTAATTACTAGTGGGCGAGCACTCCCAGGACAAGCTAACCTACTCCTCCGCCGGCTTTATAATAGCACAGTAGTCGGAAGGTAACGATGATGCGATGTGTTACATCAGGCTATCAACATTGTTGAACTTGGAAACTCCGAATCCATTCTGTTAAGTGTACCTACAACGGCGTGTACGTAACACGTAGCCGAAGCTGCGGAAATCACTATAATTACGCATGTGTTGCGAACCTCCGTTGAGCTATTTCACGCGCAGAAATGCATGCAACCACATCGTTATAAACTGCCCGCCGTGATTATAGAATGTACGGCCACTAATTTGCATACGAAGTTCGAGCCGAGAATAAAACCCGCAAATTGTGTCGAGATGACTGAGATTGTAGAAAAGTTAGATACGATTAGATAGTGGGTATATTTTGTCACATGTTCATCGATCATGTATAGTACCGTACGTTGCGGTGTTACTCACCGCAAGCTTTTTCGCCATTCGAGTATTACGCTAGTGTTAAAGCTTTCGTCCTACTCGTGAATCTTTATTTTTTATCTCGAGTTAGGAAAACTATTTAAAATACGTAAATTCTCAGTTCTGTGTTGACTTATAATAATATAGGTTTTTTTTTACGACATCGAAACGTCCGCGTGCATGATCGCGTAGAAGTATCGATTTCCCTGGGAAGCACACAGGATGATCTTTTGTTATTAGCGGTTGCTCTGCCACCGAGTATGTCCGCTTACATCGCGTACGAAGAGCCTCGGGCAACCAATCCAATTTTCAAAGGAGATTTTCTTGATCTTTGTATCCTCGACAGCCGTAATACCGCGAGTTCTCTGGTAAACTTTCTTTGGTACATGGAACGTTTTATGCAATGAAAGAGATACGTCACTACAGTATAGTGTACTCCGATATCATGAGAGATTCTCTTGCTTTCTGGAGATCGAATTGAAATTCAACCTTTATATTCCCAAATTGGGTCCACGCGAAATCGATATCGTATTCGCACTCCAGCTAGAATTGGAAAAAAGACCAATCACTTTTGTGTTTTGTTTCAGCAACATTTGGAATCAAACCAGCGAAACGTTTTTCATCCCGGAACGCTGGTCTACCGTTTCTGATTTTTTAAAAATAAATACGAAAATATTTGTTTTCAATATCTTTTTAAAATAAATATGTGTCGTATGTAGGCTCAGCGCGTGCGAGAACGATAGAACTATAGAGCGAAATGCTTTTTACCGGTGCTCGGATCTCCATTGTTTCGACGTATTCATCTATTATACGTAGAGCGAAAGATAAAACCGATAGCCTTTGTTCAATGCTCCGTTGTTCTGATGATATTTTTCGTTACTACACCATGAAAATATAGGGAAATACACGGAAAGAAGGATCTAGTTCAAAAAAATACCATGGCACCTGGCAGTATTCACGAGTTGTACTGTCTGTCACCAAATTGCCAGACACAGCGACAATTTATACCACATTTAGATAGATAGATAGTGTTGTTTATTAACATTAGTGTCATCTAGGGAGATTTTTACCACAAATATAGTAAAAATGTCACGTTTTATAGTAGAAATTCTCATTGGTACTCGTGCGAAAGATTGCGATACAGTCCCCGACTACCAGAAAATCATGGTAGTTTTTCACAGATTTATGGAAAATTCTGAAAAATCCTTCTCTCCGTGTATACCTACTTTATAGTTCTATTTCCCGCGAATATGTCTGGGGAAAGTAAGCGATGATATGAATTCCCCACCGCCTGTGCAAATCTGCCATGTCTTGACATGTGTGTGGAACGTGTATACCATATCTTCAACACTTTCGATAAATTCTTTCCATTCAGCCCACGTAACTCTCGAAGTGAGTGAGGTGGAAATTCGTTCGGCTTTTCCTCCGTCAGCACAGCTCCTCCGATCTGTGACTTTTGTTGCTTTCTCCTCGGCTGTTCTTGGCTTCCATTCGTTCCTCCCAAAATCCCAATATTCGCGCATTACTGAATCTAAGCCACTGATATTCAATGAAAACAGAAGCTACACAGTAAGAAATAATTTTGTAAAGTTGAAATACGAAGTTTCGTGAATACAATTTTGTTAAATAAGTGACAAACTCGTTTGTTCATTCTTCAATATACAAATATGTCCTTTTATGTAGATAACTACATATTCTCCTAATTTTTTCCGCAAATTGGCTGTTTTTCCCAGTTTTATTCGAGGCCGCTGGGCCCACTGATCCTTTGAGACCCAAATAATTAGTCTCCCCATGAAAGTTGATGAGAAACGTTGTTGCCACGTTTTTGTTTCTTTTCCACGCCTAGAAAAAGTTCCAACAAAAATCCATCCATCCATCCACTCATATGAAAAGTTGCTATGTCACGATATTATTTTAAATATACGACAAAATTCTATATGTCTATTATTGTCATTTTATTAATGTCGTAATTGGTCAGGGCCGTATGGCCAAGTCGGCACCAGGTGCAGTGAGTTAACGATGTATGGTGTGTTTCTTAATTTATCGGTTTCTGTCCACCTTTTCTCCATTCCTAAAAAGTTGGCGTGTTCTTTATTTATATCCAAATGTCGTACCATGGAGAGATGGTTTGTCCTAATAAAATCGTCTCTTCTGAGTCATAACCCTCCCTTCGCTTCACGGGAAAGTATACTTTGCGGAAAAGACGGCGACGCCGACGACGACGGCGTCTACTTTACTTTATCGCTTAAGAATAAACGATCCTGGAACTACCCGATTGTCGCGAAGAGAATGTGAGACTGTAGGCTAAGCGAAGAACAAGAAGGTAAAATAATGAAAATACGATGCCATTGGGAGAAGCACGTGCCTATTCCGCCGAGACCAATACGGCGTGCCAGGGAAACGACGCCTGCGGATACCGGCATAATGTTGAGTTCACTGGTGTCCTAACAGCGAACTGTTAATGGTTTTACATACCCTTAGGGGATGAAAGAATATAGCTCCGGGCAAATATCCCGAGGATTCGAGGCAGAGAAATTAGGGACATTCCACACTACTGCCCACTTTATCTAACATCATGTCATACACATTGTACAGTCAAAATACATAGTCAACATTGTATCGCTGAACATACAATTAAAATGGGGTAACGTGATATATTCGTGAAGGCCCAATGACTCTGGCGATAACGCTACAAAAGATGATTAACGATTGTCATACTTCGAAATGACGAGAATATAATCGTCGAAACGGTGGGTTCATTCGCAGGAATAATGTGAAATTGGTTCGCCGTGGACTCCTTTATTCATATATATTTGAACCAGCAGCTTTTCACAAGAATGCCGTGATGAATGATGATTAAAACTGTGAAAAAAGTTTGCCCTTCACTCAGTGCAAGGCATCACCGGGTCGGAGAGAGTACGGTAATTTTTTCCACCGAAGCGACAGATAGGGGAATATAAAGAGTCATTGTTAAAAGGTTATACGCGTTCTTGAACACGAGAATGGTGTGGATTTACATCGGTGCGAGGTTTTCCCAAACAAGTTACGCGTGCACCGGTTGAAACGCACGACCCGTTAAACCAGCACGCATGAAAAAATTGCTGAGTTAAAAAAAAATTCTCATCTACATATTTTTCACGTTTCCGGGTGTAGACGCGGATTCTTTCGAGATATTGCATTTAACTGCCAGAATATTCAGGACTTTAGTGATAATAATAATAATAATTGTGTAATAATTTTTAATAGGCGTGATAAAATTCTTTTATTAAGTTCGTAATTGCGAATTTATCGAAGTTCTTATTTCCGATATGTCGACAGCTGTTTCAGTATCTGTCGGCGTGTGGACACTCGTGGCAATATCACTCGAGAGATACTTTGCTATATGTCGTCCGCTGAAGTCGAGAAGATGGCAAACACAGTTTCACGCTTACAAGATGATAGCACTCGTGTGGGCGGCGAGCCTCACTTGGAGCATACCGATTCTCGTCGTATCGAGCCTTCGTCCTCTTCAAGGGGGTGAGTACGCTATACCCTAACTCTACGGTGTGTATCATTAGATAATACAATGCTTCTCGCTTTCTGTTCTGCATATCCACCGGCCGAACAATTTTAATAATCAATACCTTGAAGTATTTATATCCGGTCGAGTGGTGCGCCACGCCTACGATTTTAAATTGCCGTTATAGATATTCAGTGCATTGCAATGCAAAATTCATGGGCTCGCGTGCTTGAACTCGACCCTCGCAGCGCACCCGATACCAGTGCCGCAAGAATGCAGTGGAATTTTGATTTTTCCTATAGCAAAATAATTAAAAAAAAAAACAATATGGGCGTATTGTACATATGAAACAGTGCTAGAGAAATCCCTTTTGCATAGTGAACGAGACAATTATAAATATAGACCGAAGAAACGACCGGAGAATATGATAATTTATGTGATTATTGAGATTTTTTTGCGGGCCCTGGATAGAAACGGTAAAACCGATTATTGTGTTCCAGGAAGGCACAAATGTAGAGAGGAGTGGCCGAACGTCGGTTCCGAAAGAGCTTACAATCTTTTTCTGGATGGTACGCTATTGCTCATACCTTTGGTAGTCATGAGCTTGGCTTACTCGCTGATCGCGACGAAGCTCTGGCGAGGCATGAAGCGTGAGATCCGTCAAAATTCAACGTGTAAGATGAGACGTGAGTGATGCTTGAAAACTTTTTTTATTTCGTTCATTCTTACCGTGGTAGCTTGTGGAAGACGTGGTAGTTTCTGGATACGAGGGCGATAAAGAGAGTGGACGAACCGTAAACGGTATGGTCGGAGCTTTCGGTGTTAAGACCTTCGAGCTTAATAACAATGTCTACGAGAATGCCTAAATTTCTAACGCTACGGTATACAAAACCTTGATTCACGAGTCTAATTGAGTTACAGTCGAGAGGCCTGTCTCATCGGCTACCGTTCTCGACCCCTACACAAATATTCGAAAAGAAAATTCTCTCTCCGGCGACACGGTAGTCGCACGAAATAGCACGGTATCAAGGCAACCTAGCTGCGGAGTATCGTCGTCAAATTGCCTTCAAGTTCCTCCCAGAGTTCCACCGGCCGGTGAGGCCTCCGTCGCACTGACCTCCAAAGGAAGAAGACCCCGAACAAATTCTTCAAGGACGGGAAACAAATTTGTCAAACTTTGGTTGACCAAACGATCGGTAAAAAGAACTCGATTCGATTTATTTTTCGCCTTTCCATTTTCCTCAGTTTTTTCCGTAAATTTCTTATCGAATCAAAAACTTGCCTATAACCGCCGATGCGTTGTGGCGTACTTTTTGTTTGCGACTCACCTCCGGAATATTTTCGTTCATAAAGGTGTGTCCGCCGCGTTCGGGAACTTCGAAAGCTTCGACGAACACGAAGAGTTTGAAATTTTCGAATATGCTGATGAGCAAGCGTCTGCAGAGTGGAACAAAGAAGTCTCGAGGGAACGGGGTTGGCGGTTGTTCAGCGGAAAGTTACGACCTCAAGGATATTCCCGGCGATGATCACAGTGGTGACGCTAATTACGCCTTTGGCAGACAACACGCCATCAGGAGCAATTACGTAGGAAAGAGCATCGAGGCGAAGAAGAAGGTAATTGATAAATACCTTAGGAAATCGTTTCTCGACAGGGTGAAGGTCGGCCAAGAAAGTTTCTCAAAGTTGAATACATTAATTTAAAAAAACTATTGTCACCAGGTTATAAGAATGCTGTTCGTGGTGGTGCTAGAATTTTTCGTGTGTTGGGCACCGCTCTACGTGGTGAACACGTGGTATCTCTTTGCCCCGGAATTCATTTACTTGCACCTCGGATCGACTGGTATCAGCCTCGTTCAGTTGCTAGCCTACGTGTCTAGCTGCTGTAATCCGATAACTTATTGTTTCATGAATCGAAAATTTCGACAATCCTTTCTGAGCCTCTTCGACTGTTATCGCTGCTGGAGGTAAGCCACCGTCGACACCCTTCAATACTACTCGTACCGAAAAAAAAAAAAAAGTCCGAACCTTTGAGCGTTTTTGTCCTGCACGAGCATATCACGGCCATAGCGTTTCAAAAATCTCACGTGGGTATTTTTTTTTTGTTCTCGCGTTACAGATTAAAATGCATGGACGAGGATGTATCGGTGGCGGCTACGAGGAACGTCATGCAGCCGGGAAACAGCGAGCTCAGTGGAAACGAGTCGACCATATACCTCGGTAGAACTTCGGTTGTTGCTAGATCCGGTAAGCTTGAGTCGCATACAACGGAAACCAATGGTATTTACAGATACAACTCAATTCATTAGTAAATGAAGCACTTATCGGTCTCTTCCCGCTCACTATACAATGGATATGGCTGTGTTGCCACAGTCAGCTTTGTTCAGTGCTTGTCCTTCTATTTACCCTCTGTTCCTTCTTCTTCCGCGGTTGGTGCTTACTGGAATCACACAGAGGTGGTGAGGCTATTGGAAGAAGAGGATCGAGTTTAGCAACGACTGTCGTCCGCGGACGGAAGTTGCGGAACGAGAATTATCGACGCCTCGAGCTCGACGACGGCGACAACGACGACGACGAACGCTTCCTTGGCTACGAATGCCTCTGGAATTTTCTGTCTCGATCTCGAACCCGAGGAGGACAGTTTTTTTCTTCGAATAAGTTGGCGACAACCGCCACCCGGTGTTGTTAATAACGGAGTGGCTCTGCCGTGCAGTCAAAAGCTCAACGGTACTATAAATACGATTCAACAATCTCAACTGTCGACTTCCGGTTCGGCCTGTGTGGATGATCTTAAACTTCTATACGACTGACGAACAATGAGAAAGGAGACGAGCGTGTAAAAATAATTTTAAAAAATCCAGCGAACAAGCAAGTCACGCAACAGTTAAATTGAAAAAAGTACCATCGATTTTTGTAACCGTTTAATCGGCTCAGTTTGATTTTGTGAATATTGCTCTAAGCTATTGTAACTTATGTAAATTATGTGATTTCAACAAACGGATTGTATGTATAATTAATGAATGTCAAACAATGTCCGAAGTGTATATCAAGTACCCTCAATCGTTCAATATCCCCCTATATCAATTGTTCTTGGTTCGACGTGAATATCGACTAAGCGTGAACAAACACGAAGACGCGCACCCACGCGGCGATGCACCCTTTCACGTAGACGTAGGATCGTCGTTGAATCATGGCGTTCACCGGCGAGTCCCGAATGAGGAAGTGTAAAGGTACAATTAATTATTAATCACCTACCATTGACAATCGAGACCCGATCCGGAGCGGCGATTTCCATAGCGCACGATCGGCTGTAGGAGGGAAAAAGATAAATTATAAGAAACAGATGAAACTCGCTGAATTGCATCCAATAAAATCAATTATATTCATACAACGACGATTTACAAATTATTATCGACTAGACGATCATCAATAAATATCGTAGGTACGTACATAGATACATAAATTATCACCACAAATTTTATTTCATCACACATTTCATTTGTCTCTATCAAAGGCCACTTCGTCGATTGTTAAACAACGATAATATAATACGTACTGTAATATATATACACTTTATTATATATATTATTATAGTGTTATGGTTCAGTTCCGGCAAGAGCCACCGCGATAGTAGCCCGAGATAGCACGAGGATCTCAACGGTGTTGCTCCGTTTAAATAACTTCAGCTTGCGCGCTGTCTTGTCACTCAAGTTTTCTCCCGCTACGTTTACCTCCAGTCCTGCGTTTCGCTATAACTCCTTTGAGTGCTGACTTGCGTGTCAAGCTCATTCGTTTGCCACTCTGTAAATCGCCGCCACTTCGCCCGACGGCTTTACTCGACGTAGCACGCGAAATAATAAAGTGGGTGACATCGTCTATCAAGAAAAGTGTAAAATTCACGACCTGGTTGCCACAAAAAATAGCGAACAAATTCTCAGAATTCCCGGATCCAATAATTATTATTTCCCGATTAAAATTCAAACTAATAGTACCAATGCCAGCAATCAATAAACAAACCTCAAAATTAATCGGTATTGAAAAAGTGTTTTTTAATTCCCAATCGTTTACAAGATTTTCAGGTTTTCCCTGTTTGGCGGCAACCTCGTTACAGGCTTTCGACATCCGTACATACGCTGCAATCGCAGCGTTTGAAGAGACCGAGAAAGCTCTTTCTGAAGCCGTCATTCATGAAGCAATATGTGATGGGATTGCAACAAGAGCTCGAATAAGCGAGAAGCTGAAAGAAACTTATGCCAGTTGAACCGAGACCGTTGTATACAATGTTCGGACTGAAAATGGCGAGCGTGTTGATTACGTATAACGGTGTCCAGCATACAAAGAACGCGATAACAACAACGAGAAGCATTTTGATCACACGTTTTTTTCTCAGCAAAGCTTTTTCGGGATTGGCGCGTCTCAGAGTGCTTCTGTCCACGGATTTGCGCCACGATTTATTTGTTGTCGATGAAATATTTTTCGTCTCAACGATTGCATCGCTCGAAGTAACCGGACTGAGAGGTAAGTTTCCCTTGTTGACATCGTGACGAGTCGAGCTGGTCGCTTCTTTGGCATCACCCAATGTTACAGACATTCTGTTTCTCTCGCTCGGCGCGGCCATTCGTTTCGTCGAACAGCGAGTCGAAGAATTTTTTTTCGACTTCACGTTTAGCATCGCCGATGACACGGAGCTTCCTGTGGAAAATATAGAGATTCTTCCGTGATTCGAGAATGATTTACACATGACGAGTTATAAATGATGCAGTGAGTTATTTAATCATGGCAAAAGTTACGATGAAAGAGAAAACTATTTTTAATCAATAAATAATGATAAAAGAATTGATCCATTATTTACGAGAAATACGTGTAAAAATTCTGAAACCTTTTGTCAGAAGTTACATTTTTTACAGAACGTTGGAGGGTTAAAAAAATGTATTGCATGAATATATCTTGCGATGCAAGAGAGTCAGCTTGTACCGGGAACAGCGATGCTGTCTGAATCACTATGCATGTATACCGCGGAATGTATACACGGTAAGTGGAGTGTGTGAGGGAACAACATACGCAATACAAGCATCCTGATATACGATCGTATGTATATAAGCGGCCAGTGGAGAGCGAAAGGGGTGAGGGCTAGTGAGGGAAGGAGGAAGTGAAAGACGGCCATATAGGATGCGGAAAATATTGCGGGAGTTTAGGGCCGTTCATTTTCTAGTCTCCTGGATTCCTTTCGTTTTCGCTTCTCTTTTTTCACTCTCTCGCACTCCCTCTGTTTCTTTTTCTCTCTTGTTTATATACACGAAAGCTTCGCGGAGCCTCCATGTGCTCAAACGACTTTCACGTAACATCGGTGGCGAGAGACTTTCTCTACTTGTGGTACCACCAATGGAATTTCGATTCATCCGCCCGACGAGGCAGACACTGAAACGTAAAAGGAAACGTGAAGAAGCGGCGATGGAGATAACGATATATATATATATACAGAGGGAGAGAGAGAGAGACAGAGCCGTGGAGAGAGGAGAGCCGTGTAGTACGGTCTCAAGACTTTTATATTATCGTGTGAAAGAAAAGCCTGAAATCGGCAAAACTTTATTTCCGAAAGTTTGGCTGAGAAAACACGATCACCTCAGTTCTCGTTTCGTATCGAAGTAAATCTGTAATAGAAAAGAGAAGAAATTTGCATTTTATTCTTTCTCCATAAGTCTCGCAGTCGGTATACTCGTTACCTTCACAAAGAGGACACGGAGCTGAGACCATATTCTATTTATCCAATAATATAGACGTGATATAGTTATTTCTACAAAACATTAACATAATCTCAACGATTTTTTCTTCTTATTCTCCAGCCCGTAGTATATCGTCTCTTCAATTGTGAATCAATTCTGAATACGAGAGTACGAATTTTGTCCTTGGCTGCTATAAATAGCCGAGAGATGAAAGGTATCGGCAAAGGTCTGCCCGTTGTCTTGTTCTCGTGTTAACATTTTTTTAAATCACAGAATGTCAAAGAATGTTAAACTCTTCACCGTGTGTGTTGCATTTAATAATATAATGTACACACGCCATTCGCGTCAAGCTAAGCTGTGGTTCGTTGCTGGTTACTCCCCTGAGGGATGGAATTTATATTTAAATAATGTCATCACCGAGAGAGAAACACAATTATCGCGGGCCCTTGCGCACGAGCCAAAGGAACTTGGGATCAAACCGCACGAGCATCGCACTCGTGGGGCTTTGCATCGCTGCGATTCCATAATACCTGGTGGGTCACGTCAGATACGATAATCACGACGTATAAACGGACGATCTCAGGTGAATGTATAGAGCACGTTACATAGCCGAAATTCTGACCAAGTTCCGGCACTTTGTAGATTATAAATATTCGATGGTGAAACATCGTACGACTGCAATACTTGCCTGTCTGACGGGTGTTGCGCTGCCTTGTTGACATTGTCACGGGGTCCGATCTGCAGAGTGTTCTAGTGACAAGGGTATACATAGCCGCAAGAACCACCAACGGTATGACCAATAGAACGGCGTCTAGGATTAAGTTGTATGCTCTCTCGTACTCGCCATGGCCCGGCCACATTTCCCGACACTTCACATGACCTGCGAACAATCGTTTTCATACATTTTTTTACATGCACAAGCGGAATAGAAGCATAACAGATGCGACGTTGTCGAGTCACGAGCGTCTTCGGAAATTATTCTTTTAAACCAAACGAAAAAGTCGAAGAAATAGGATAAGGCGCATGTGCTGACAACATTTTCCACTGAATCGAGAGTAGATTTAATCCTGAGGATTATAATAAATACTAAGCAGGTTGTTGTGGCTCGCGGGCTTCCTGTTCTCGCCATGGACTGTGGAATTTATAAACCGAACATTTAGATTTCCGAAGATGTACCGAAAATACGACACTCCCGGTCGAAAAATTCGCTTTTAAAAACGGAAGTGACGTCTTTCCGAATTTTCGTATTTTGTAAGTGTCAAATCGACGTGCACTTTATTATTATGTGGGTTAATAAAACGTGACTCAGCCGTCCGGTGAGAAATAGCACGAATAATCTATGCAGATCATAAAAGAGAATTTTGACTCGATATTCTTTAAACATTTTAACAACTTGAATCATAAGAAATGCAGTTTCGCGGGTTATGCTGACTACGAGAGCTGAGAGTGAACTTCAACCGTTTGCGGATGAAGTATACTCGGCTCGACTTCGGGCATCGAGATAACAAGGAATCTCTTTGATGCTGTTATACCACGTCTGGATCAATGAAAAAAGTTGCGAGATTCTAACTGAACCGCTTTGAGAACTTTATTAAGAGTTTTAGTTGTAAACTAGTTTGCTCCAGATGGAGAAAATTGATAAACATGGATAACAGAAATAACAGGAAGAGAGCAAAGTAGACGATGAAGAAGCAACAATTTATCTAATGCCATGAACTACTATTGTACACATACGGGCGGTCGAGTGGAGAATGTTTGTATGTGAGAATCAAAAAAGAAACGTTCCGTTCGGTATGTTCTACTTAGTTCAATCTGACGCTTGTGGAGAGAGAAAAGTGTGGAGCCTCGGTGTACGTATTTACATGTTTCTTGCGTGCATTCAAAGTGCTCACGCCCAATGCATGTACCCTGGCGTATATGTTGGAATAATTTGCTCGCAGTATGATAAGATGTACGTATAAGGGTAGCGGGGCAAAATGGAAGCCCGTGGTACAACGGACAATTTTTCTGATTAAAAGTCTTTTATCACGAGACGAACCCAGGTCCATTTTGTCCTGCTCTCTCTTATACAGACTTAAACGGCCTTTCGCGATTCCACCCATGTGTAAAACAGTGAACGCTATGAGTGTTTGGCGATGTGTGTACGTTGCATGAATTGCTATACCTCGCGTGGTCGCTTCAAAGGCACACTTTTTCATTTCACCTCGGAACGCTTCACTGATTTTTCAAAGACCATTTCGATTTGTTTGACCAGAAAAGGTTGTTCAGGATTGATCGATCAGTTTTTATTTCGACCCCGAGTTGAAATCTGAATCCTCACGATACGTTGAAAACCGCCCTCGGTGGAATGCCAATTCGTTGGGACGAGCATGCGACCGACGTCACTGCCCAATGATAGGTAGATATTGGGAGTCTTCTTTTAACTGTCTTCTTTTACCGTTTTTATTATTGTTACTTACCGGTGCTAGTCGGTATGAGCTCACTCAGACCCGGGATAGGTGACATAAAGATTAGACTGCAACTCCATATGGTGACGATCAGACGATACGAATGCGACAGTGTTTGCCAGCGACGCGATCTAAGCGGATGACATATAGCGTAGTACCTCTGTACGGAAATTGCTACCAGTGTCCATACCGAGACTGAAACAGAGCAAGCTGTAAACAGAAGAATAGTGCCATTATACGTGAAAAGATTCAAGAGCCACTGTACGAATCGTAAAGATTATGTCCGCATGTACAATTAAAAATCATCAAGATCAAACTGAAAAGTAAGAAAATAGTTTAGCAGGCCGCGTTTTGATCTGGGAATGGGAATAATATTGGAGGGCGGACACCCTAGTGGGACTGTCGAGATTCGGCGATGTTTTTTTGCCTTTCGATTCGAACTAATTACTCGTGCATATTTGCTTTTCATCTGGTCGGTAAACACGGCATCGTCGATAAATATAGAGGCCAATAAAAAAAAAAGTCTTTCGTCGACACTCAAACGGATATTGCGTGTTATGATAAGCATCATTGGTGGTATCAGGTACGAAGAGGTGGGGAAGTTCTTGCCATGTTTGCAAAAAGCTTGAACCGATGTCACCTGGATATAAATGACTTTACTAATTGCGCGCTGGATGATAAGATTTTCCGGTGACGGGGAGACGCAATTAAGGGGTGCGACACTTTAAAGCCGCTACGATCGGACAAAGCATTACAGTCGCATTTTCCTCCCCAGCTGTGCCAAACGGAAGTTGACAGTATGTGTATAAAAGCGCAGAAGAGTCAAATAGCAAGTTTTCCATTTTATCGGAGATATTAGCGCGCTAAACCCAGAGTTTCCGTAAATCGCATCGGAAAATTGTAGACCGTGAATTCTCAGACAAACTTTAGTAAACGAAGTGCAGTTTTCACTGATCTCATTAAAAACATTTTCCGATACTTAACGGCGATCAAGTAGCTGGCAACTATAGCAGAGGCGTTTTTTTTTGTACCAGCGATTCGTGAAAGGCAATACGTGAATGTTCACTTCGCAAGAATTAACCGTCGCGTTAACGGATGACGATATATATTAAGATAGCGTAACAGTCGATCGAAAAGCTTCTGGATGATATTTCCACCTGATTAGTTCGTTCCACCCTTCTCTCCGTTTACAAGAGGGGAAGAGAAAAAAAAGTTCGAACGGTGATTGACGGCTCACGATGTTGAAACCCTTCCGACTGACAATTAGGTGAGTATGGATATGTATAATGTTTGATGGTTCTCAAGTGAACTGAAATAAAAATGTCTTACACTATATAATAACAAGTAATAATCTGACATCAGCTTGATTATAAAAAATTCAGCATCACTAGTTCTTCTGTCTTCTGTATGTTCAACAAACTCAATAGACTTAATAGTTCATCTATAGTCTACGGTCTGTCTTAATAGTTCTCAACAGGCTTGTCGAAACAAGGGAGTGTCCAAGTTTATTGCAGAGAGGGTGAGATAGTGACAAGATCCGTGTGCTTAGTCAGGACTTATTTGACATTTGGAGGAGAGACTCTTCCAATGGCTCGTGAAAGAAACAATAAACACTTCGATCCTTTTTCATTTCGGCAGATCCTCCCGAAATTCGTCGCCGTAGTATTGCGATCATCGTAACTTCGATAAGCAACATTGTCGATCCGCTAATACTAGACGAATGTGAATAGGGGAAAGTTTAGCTTCTATTCCGTTTGACTTATCGCAACTTGCTTCCCTATCTTTTTCTGTGGACTCCGTGTTGGGGATAAATATATTTTTTTAAGTAATAAATGTTGCTCCGTTTATTATATCTTTTTGTGTGTAACGCTTTTTATTATGTGACCACGCGACAAAATCCAATCGCACAATCGCGAGACCATCCCTCTCGGCGTCTACAAGGAGCAAAGCGATTATGAAGAATCGTCCAAATTGGGAGTACTATCATAGTTATCGGTTCAATAAATTACTTTTGTAAATATACAAAAGTTGAAAAAAAAAATCCTGAACTTTCTATTTACACGTGCGATCTTCGATGTATACGTTGCGACATCCCCTTGAATTCACGGTATATACCTCGCATCGTAATTCGCAATTCGAAGTATCCAATCGTGTCGCGATCCAATCTCCCGCTGATTGTTGCGACCAGAATCGAACTGAGCTCAGCTCACTGGTACACTTCTCCGTAATATAACCTCTTTGGGATCCCACCACCGTATTTTCCCACACGTGTACACTGCCCACAGGCAGTGAACACGTGTTATCCTTACGGTGTACTGGTACGAAACGCCGTAATGTGTCAGGTCTACCTTAACTATTATTTCTCAAGGTTGCACAGGACCATACAACTTTCCTGTTTAGTGTGTACTTAATCGTAGATCGTGTATTTAATTAAAGATCGTCCAGGTAGTCAACTTTATCACTCAGAGGACGGAATTTGTTAATGAGGTGTCATATGATATTACTATCGTTGCTCGAAAATTGATAGCCAAGACTGGAAACATGAGAGAATCTGAAAATCTCAATGCTACGTCGCGCGTTATTTCACTTCGTAACTGATGGTTGCTCAAAATGCCGCAGACCAGTGTAGAGTCAAGCGCGATCCAAGGGGGAACTTGACATGGTATGTCCAGTCCCATTGAAAAATTCAAAAATTCACCCGTGAAAATCCTACACGATCCGAGTAGAATGTATAGGGTTAAAATTTTGAATATGGCCCATTCCAATTAACTCGTACATCGATAAAATTTGGTCGGCTCTCCTTCCCTATATTATAATACACATTATACACGGAACGTTTCAAGAGACAATAAATCAGGGTACGAACAAAGACCAATCCTGTATATCAAACCGAAAGTTAATCCTCTGTCGCTCTTAACCCACAAGACGAGCAAGAGTAATTTCCTAATTATTCTCGGTACGGCCTTGAAGCCTTGGTCGTTCGCTCCCATCGCTGCCTTGGCGGAACAATGATCTAGCGATGTTATGTTGCGGGAACTATATCCTGTAACCACCGTGGATACTCGGAAAGAACCTGAAGCTTCCCTTTCGACGGACATTCGTCTTTCTGAGTGGTTCAAGGTATCTCCTGTCAGACAGCGGACCAAAGGCAAAGCTTCTACAAATCGTTATTCCCCTACAGCTTTTTCCTGCGTAACGCTTCCGTTAAAATACACACAGACATAAATATTTTTTACGCTCTTGGTGAAATGAAACGGAGCTTAAATAAGCGATGGCGTCATTGAAATTCCGGTGGATAAATAGTGGCAACATAACGATCATTTCTATTAATTTCTCAGTTTTTTCCCATCTCGTTTCGTCATGGTATGTTGAAGAAACAACTCCAAAAACAAGGTCGAACTAATTAAATCTCGGTTGTCACTATCCATTCTTACGTATATTCGCGAAGAGACATACAATTAATTGACGCGTCCGTGGGATTGTGATTCAATGTATCGTCGGATTCGTGAAGAATGTTATTATAGCGCCTGAAGAGTAATGTGCCGACCTACACTGATCTGAATAAGACTCCCATTGAGGCATAGATTCTATATAAAATAAAACAAATGTCTCCACTTAAGAACCAGTACGGTCGAAGTACGTATTTTTATTCGACTCCAAACTCGATATGTCGTGTATAAACATCAAGGGTGGGTGGTTTGAGAACACAGCGTTAGAATTGCGGCATCCGAATAGCATCAATTTGAATAAACCGTGCTCCGGATGAACCGCTATCATGAGATTGCGGCGAATGCCGAAACACCAAAGCGAGCGCTCGGATTCTGTTTAAAAGATTTTCACAATTACAAGAGTAAAGATAAAACAAGTGATCGTTTGAAAAAAAAAAGTTTTATCGCTAGTCGGAAACGAGGTCGAACACAGCAGAAGTAATTTGAGAAGAGATAAAAGCCTCGAAGACCGTTAGCAAATTCGATTGAAAATGAACATAATTTTATGAGATCACCTGCGCTGAAACATCCAAGTTGGCTTAATAAAATTCATAGATAAAAAAAATTATTCCCAAAGAGAAAAATCCAATGAAACTGAAATATTATTTTTATATATATATATGTGCTAAGTTTTCTGGCTGCGTAAGAAAAAAGGAGTTCAGCATCACGTCGACTGATTTTCTGCTATATTACAGCCTTGCTCCCAAATTGGATCATCTAGCATGAATGGTTATCAGATTTCAGGGTGGTCTTGGCCTTTCGCAGAGACCTTCCCTCGAATCGTATAGATATCGATGTGTGTATGTATATATAAATATATATTCGACCCCCGATGCGGGAAAGCCTTGTATATAACGCTCATAACATATCCCTATTGTTTTCAGGCTCCAAAACTTGATCCGGTGATTATTCAGCACGCTTTCCCTGGAGGGCTTATTTTCGAGTATACGAATATTGTATCCGGAAACAATTCGTGGCAGAAATTTCCTCTACTCAGCCACCAACAGCCGATTCGACGTTAGTTGATTGGCTGAAGCCGAGCGTCAGCGATTCTATCAGTATCGTTGTCCCGACAGAAGATGTTCTGTTCGTGAAAGCGATGCGTGATTGGAAGATTTGCTAAATGCTTGAACGAAACTACCGAAGCGAGAATATCTACGCGATTCTGTCTGCACGACCGAAACATGATACAGTGCTTTCTGGTGATCAATACAGTGTAAATAACTTGATATATCGAAGTAGTTTCTTGCAGAAGGAATATATAGGGTTAAAGGGGCGAATGTGGCCACTCCGATTAGCAAGAACATCAATGATATACGGCAAACAACGTCTAAAAGTTAATCAACAGGGTCAGCCAAATTGTTCAATTTATAAATTACATGGAGAATGCAATAGAAGAATTTCTATTAAAAATGTTTAATGCATGAATTCTTCCTCTCGTATCATTGCCCGCTAGGATTGTGATGCGGGTGTGTTGGAAAGGGTAATCGCCAGTAACGGCAATTCTTCTTTCGCAAATCTTGATCGTGAGCCCGTGTGTGCTTTGCGGATGCATTCCGTAAGCCAATGTAGGGATCCGTTCATCTTCGCCAACCTTTTCACCATGGTCGGCTGATGCGGGGACGTGAGAGCCTCCGAGATATGTACATATATATACATATATATATATATATATATACGTACACTTATTACAGTATACGTGTCACCCTTAACGACATATATCCTTCTTGGTCGCCACTGCGCACGGAATACTTTGTGTGGATTTTACTGGAATCAGGAAGAGCGTGGTTGGTCCTCGAAACGATCTCTGGAATAGCGATCGTTTCCACTCCATTGCATAAGAAACCTCTCTCCGCAGATCGTTTCACCGCGATAGTAATTCCTGTCGTGACGTTTCACCGATGCCTTCTGCCCCATTTCGTTGTAAGTCATGTCGTTTTTTCCCCCAATAAGGAGACAAGACGTTGGGCCGCTTATTAGCGTTCCGTCGTTGAGAAAGCAACAGTAGAAACCAATTAACCAATAGCTTGATTTAATGACCATGTCTCCATTAACCAGACACCTCTGTACAGGGGATATACGCTTGTTATTCGAACAATAAGAAGTAAGGTGTATGCCCCCTACTCTAAATTTCACACGACATAACGATTAGTCACATAGAATAGAATAGTGTTGTTTTATTTGTGTCCTGAGACAAGTCCTCTAAGGACAATCAAAATGTCACGATAAAAAAACAAAACAATGAAAATAAAAAACGATAAAATTTAAATTAAACTAAATTACAGCCACAAAAATTAAACTACAGAAGCAAAAAAATATATAAAATAATATAGGAAAATAAAAGATCCGAAGTAATGAAAAAAAAAAACGCAGCGCAGAATTAATTACGGTGACACGGAGATACAGTATATTTTATCATAAATTAACATGGGTAACGTGAAATTTGTTGCATCTGGTTCATACTGAGTTGTATGTTCGGCGACTGAACGGTTTTTGTTTAGCTCAGATCCGTGGTTTCCGAGCGTCGTGGCAAGAAAACGGGAGCGAACAATGTGTAACCATATGGTAACATCGGAATGCGGATTTAATACCCGCGGTACGCGGTGTATGCAAATTTTCATAACAGTCATTTTATTGGAATCTTTATGTATCCACTAGTTGACACGAATCTTTTATTCTACGTATGACGGATGACATTATATAGTTGCGGTTCAAAGTGTATAATAAAATTGAATTAATTGTCGCAATCAAATTACGTTCGATTGAAAAAATGTCGAGTTTTCTTCACTAAATTGTATCCTCTTACCAAAGAAATATCGTTATAGCGACTATTGAAGACAATAATTAATTGATTGTAGTACATTAATTTTCGTTTATTTATTCATGTATTGTAATTTTTGCTTACCTTGCAAATACGGCACGAGTTTGCACATTATTTTGCCAAATACGAAATCCCTCAGTATAGTACCGATGAGGGTGAATGGCATACATAGAACTCCAAGCATGAGATCCGAGATGGCGAGATTAAGAAGAAACACGTTTGTAATAGTTCGCATACGTTTGTGTTGCACCAGTGTCAGTATCACCAGGAAATTTCCTACGACAGCCAATAGGAATATTATCGCGTAGAGAGGAATTTGCACTCTACCACTTTCCCACCAAAAGTTTCTATTGCCGTCACCAGTTATCGTAGTGTTCGAAGCCGATGCTTCTCCAAACTCGACAACACTTGTATTCGACATTATGTCCTTAGAAGTTGAACGTAACACAGAGTTTCTGTGCGCTGTGAATGGCTCCCGATAGAGTCTCGAATCGTTTATACAAGTAATGATCAGCTTCCCCTTACTGTATACACCAGTGAATGTTCTTCATCCATCTTAAGGACCAACTACCTTCTATCACTTCCACTCCCCCCTGTTTACTCTCCAGATTTGAGGTTCTCATGCGTATCCCAATGGATGGTTAATCTAATTTTCACGATTATAGACCGGCATTGATTCGGCGAGGTTTCAATAAAAAACAAATGTGCGCGCACAGCGCCAACAAGGTCGGTGGTAATGTTGACATTGTCAGTTCAACTTCCGAGTGCGACTGCGAAGCCAACCCGCGTTTTTCGCCACTTCGTCATAATATTTTTCTCGTTCTGGAAGAAAATTCAATTTAACAGAACTCGGTCTTCTATCCGTTTTTAATACCTCTCGATGTTTTTCTCATTCATTCCTGAACCCTAAACTCGAACCTCCGCGTTTGCTTCCGTCGATTTTTAATTTCCCGTTTTCGCACATCGAAGGAAGTTACTATCTTTATGGTAATGGGTCGATTATCATCACCCAACCTTTCGATAATCGTTCACAGTTCGACGCTTGTGTCTGCTCCACTTCGTCCTCCTTTCTATCCTTTTGCACTCGCGCAAGATATTGAATCTTTCACTTCCATCGATACGATAATGAGATATCGTAAATGCATTGAAAAAAGTACACGGTTATCGTGTACCGCTCTGTGCGAGACGGATGTCCTGTCAAGCGTGCACCAACAGTTTTTACCGCACTTTTTACCGAGGCACCTAGTGTTATCTGCAACGGCGAGAGCGGAAGCCTGTTGGGCATCCGACGCTTCGTATCCCATCACACACACGGACACACTTCCAGTCGCACGCGCGTTAGTTCTCCCGCGTGTACTACCTGCTACTGATGCTCAAACGATTCACCAGCGTCGCCAGCAGCAGTCGCAACAACCCCCATGCGAACCCTTCCCGTGACAAGCGCAGCGAGGATAAGAGCAGAGTATGGTCAACCCAGATCCTCTCCAATAGTGCGTGCGGACAGCTGGTTCATTTCCGGACTATTTCTGCACTTTCCGGTGCTCACGAGGACCCTTTTTCGCTCATTTTTTTCATCTTGTTTTATCTGTGCCGACCAGTATCAAACCTCAATTAAACGAGCATCAGACTTAACAGTCATTCTCGAAATTGATATCACACGAATACAATCGTCGTGATCGGCGGACTTTTTATAGATACACTTAATAGCTCTATTACGAGTCTATATTCGTGTGACGAGAATTTTTATTAATTTTTCTCGCATTGGTTCTATGAATATATAAAACATCACAAGCTCTGTCGTGAAAAGTAAGCACAAACTCGGAATGGATAATTCGATAATCTTTATAACGTGCATGCGTTATGGTATGGCATAACGCAGACCATTATTCACAATTTTCTGGTAGAGAGTTCCTGCACGCTGCACAGCTGGTGCGTGCTCAGATTACTTCTAGAGGTTGCATAGTATCGGCAGGATTTTATACGTATTCATCATCTTCGATCGAGCACATATTTCATTGGAAATGGGGGAAAAACGAGGTAGCACTCTCGATGTGATAAAGCTTTTGTGAGGGTTATCGCTATTTTTCACAGTGGCACCGTTCTAAGTTTCAATATTCCTGTGGGCACCTGCAGCAGCCGCAGCAGTGGCAGCAGCGTATTCTACCGAGCCTGGTTGTACCGTACCATCGTCTACTCATCTTAGGTCGTTCCATTGGCGGTTTTCTAGGAAGACGTGTTTTTGATGGACGAACAGTAGAATTTACGATGTTATCTACGGTTTCTACAACCAAGTTCATTGCACATATGGCTCCGAAGAGTTGAGCCTCATCGTATTGACATTGCACTATCTCTGAACGTGTAAACAGTGGCGCCCAAAAGAGCTTTGGAAGGGAAGCCGCAAAGGCCTCCCTACCAAAATTATTTGCTCAAGCATCGACGATCCTTCAGTTCTGGGACGGCTTGGTCCGGCCGACCATTGTGCTGTTCGACGATCAATAATCATCAGATTCGAGCGTAATCCCAAAAGCCTATAAGCTTTTCGTTATCATGGCACAGGAACTACTCAGCCTGCGGCGGAAGACGGGAAAATGAATCCCGAGGTATACATTGAAATATTGGCATTCAACCTCACCGCCCCCACGATAATTGACTTTTTTGTAACTACTAAATTAATCAGGGCGTCGAAAGGGTGACGAAAGCGCCTCGCCACCTCGGTCGCATTCCTTGCATACCTTGTGTCTTGTATATCATAACGATGAGAGAAGCAGGCGTTGGGTGTGTCTGAGGACGAGAACGAATGTTCAACGCTAACACGAGAATTTTGATGGTGAAACCATAAGGTGTCGCACAAGAGTTGTCTCCCGAATATTGCTTGTATTCCAGTCACGTTTGAGATATCACTTATATCTGTCGGTGAGCGAGAAATCCTCTCCAGCGTGCCGGAGAGACGCTGGTGCTTAACCCGCACGACCGAACGTACCTCATTCGAGCATTAGTAGTAATATCGGTCGTAACGGTAGAATATTAGCGAAGTTGGTATAGTTTTTGGCTGCTCTGATAAACGCGTAAGAACAGAAATGCCGGATTGAATTGATTAATCGATCGACACGTTTCCTTATATACATCGCTGTACCAATCGTGCCGAACGCAAACAGTGTAGGGATTTATTTCGTTCTTCTCTCGACCAACATTCAGAGCAAACTTTGTTAGGGTGATACTTTTTTTTTTATCTACGGAGCGTTGGGTAAATATCCATTTGCTTGATCAATAATAGAATTGAGCGTTTTTCTAGGTATGTCTATCCGATGCTCGTTCTTCGCATCCCGTTTGTACATTTGTCGAGGGAAACTTGTTGGGCGAGGAACATCATCGTATAACAGTGCCAAAGCGTTAAGGTAGGAAATCGTCGGAGAAGAAATCTCGTCCAGAGACGTCGTCGAAAATACTTTATCGGTGAGTCGTAACTGCACAACGAATTCTGTCCATAACCATTGCAACCCGTTGGGCGGAGATCGCATACGTTATTGGTGCACTTTGTTAAGCTTCTCACATATAGGTGACTGGCTTGTGTCGACTTCTTCGAGGAGTAAGAGAATGCACGTCGTAGTACTCTGCCGGAGACGTTACAGCCCGAGAGAGTGCAGTCGTGGCTCAAGGCCGCGAGAAATGAACGTATAAAGCTCTACGTGTCGACCGTACGAATGGAGAGCTCTTTCATTACCTAACATCTTTGCGACGGCTTTACCCCCTCAGATAGATCTGTCAAGCTAAGAGCGTGACGTATTCAAACTAAGACTAAATACTTCAAAATTGACTGTTTTTCATTACATGTTAGTGTTAACTTTGTAAATTATTCTTTTTCCAGAAAAACTAATTCGACCCTCCACGTTTGATCAACATTTTTTTCTTGGTAGTTTAATTTTAAACTCTATCTATTGTACGTACATTTTGTATTGCGGATTGTAGGTAAGTATTCGTTATGATGTTATCAATTATTCGGCATTTCCGTTTACGGGCAGAATATTTCATTTTATGCTTTCACGAAGAGAGTAAGGATGAATTTAAGGGGTTGCAAGGATATACGGTAGCGCGGGTGGATCGCGTACCTTGTTCTAGGCTAATATCGTAGACACTATATCTTACAGAAATAACAACGTGCCCAAGAATGTACGATGCCCCGTGAGCTGGGAGCGCCGAGTTTACACCTTCGCGCCATAAAAAAGGCCGTTCCGAAGGGAAATAGTTCATCGAAGTGCAGAAACTGCCAATACGTTGAACAGGAAGATATTTCATCGAATCAGTCCGAGCGATAAACAATTGTTTTTTGTGGAACCGATGTTCACAGGCTATACTATCGTTATCCGGATTATTTGTTTTGTTCACGAGAGCGCAAATAGAATTCGAAAATGGGCACGCTACGCCACGGCGACGGACTACCATGTAATCGCCCACCGATACACATGCCTTTAACTGAATACGTGTGTGTACGCTGTACATGGTATATAGAGTAGCAGATATGTGCTGGTGAACAAGAATGTAGCGGGTGGCGTCTACGTGATTACGGTCGTCGCATCCGTCGTTTCGTATCAACAATTTCGTCGACCATGAAGCTTTCACCGGTGGTAACCGCGCGGTTACCGTAAATTCGACTCTCGCGTACACTACATTTGCCGTACATTTATCTTTTTCGTTCTATTATAAAGGAACAAGCAATTTTATCTATTGAAAATCGTATTAGTACCTTTCAAAATGTTACGTTGAAAGAAAGTTGTCGATACGAATTCGGGACTGACGGAACTTCGATTCACAATATTTGCAGTGCGCGATTACCATAAGCTGCGGGATTTATCGTGAAGCGTTTAAGCCGATTGGGTATGTGGGATTTAAGGGATGGATTTGAAAAAAACGGTACATATTCTTCTCTTATATCTTCCGTATGGAAGGGGTACATTACGACGGGAACATTCCAAGCTCCTCCGTTTGCATTCCACATATCGCACAAACATACCATCTATCTCGGCTGGGATGCAAAGGCATTCGAGAGTTTTCGCTAAAGCAATAAATCGCGTTAGTCGTTGCGCTCGATTCACCGGCAAACGCTTCGAGAGAACGATGTACATGCAAACACAAACACGCATGCACACGTGGAATCGACAGTTCATGCCTGACGATACAGTGAGCCAAAGGTAATTGCGCGGTGTTCAAAGTAGAAACTTTAAAGTCGAAGCGACCGACGAAATGGAAATTTTTTTCGTCCAACCTTGCTGGATAAGTGTTCTTCTCTGAATTTCAAATCGGGTTGATCGTTCACAATTGCAGGTATAGATTGTAGGTCCCGTTTATTAAAAAAAAAAAATAATAATAACGCCATCTCTATGGATCTCTAAATTCAGCGAAACTCGTTATTTCATGCAAATTATCGCGAGACTCTGCGGTTGAATTCTATACCGTAGAAGTTCTAGCGAGTCTAAACGTTACAGTCTATATAGTTTATAAAGTTTCACACGTCGACACGTCGACGCTTTTGTGTATCGATCATCCGATACTATTAGCCAGCTGCGTGAAATGTCCGAGGGAGGACAGGGCGCACAGGACATTGCCAATGAGAAAGTGCAAACCGAATGCCGGTAAGGTAGATTGTTAAGCACAAACTGGAAGAGATCTAACTGATCGCCTGTCGACCAATATCCCTTGACGACTGTTGCTTTCCAGGTTTCTGTCACACGACGAAATGTTAGGAAGTAATACAACACAGCTTGCGTAGATGGCCTAACAGTCTTCTTCCGGGTTTCAGAAATACTGTAAACATTGTTACGTACTTCAAAAATTACATCTCAACCTCCAGACTCTTACAGCCCGTCCCTTCATTTTGTTTCTCATTATGTTTTTTCTCAATGCTGTTATAGAAGCAAGTATGAAAACGACGATATTAGCCCATCACAATATAGTCTCGAGTCGCTTGTTTTAGGCACCCTCAAAAATCGCCGAGTCCTCTCTCCACTGTTTCTTAATAGGTCGAGCCAAAAAGAGTGACTCGTTACCCATCAGCTTTCGTTTAACGTTGTCGAAGCAAGATTCGCGAAAAGAATATAATGCGGCTGCTGTTGCCCCGGTTGATGCTTGTTTGGCGAAACCCTGTAATTACGCGAGAGGGAGAGAGAGAGAGGTAGCAATGAATTTCGCAAAGGGTATTCACCGAAGAGGGCTGTGTGGGTTTTTTTAAAAGCACGCCCGGCTAGTCGATTGGCACGGAGTGAGACCGGCAACAGAAGGCCAAGGAGAGGCAGGGCCCGAAAAAAGGTGTTAAAGCGTGCCGTGAGCCGCACGTCCACGATAAAACATTATAGGTAGGTGTTAATTCAAAACAAACCTAAGTATAGGCGAGTGTGAATCTCATGCTCGAAGCTGTGCTCAATCGCGCTGTTCGCAGCGAGAGTGCTTTGGGTTCTTCGGTCGTCCCGACGTATATGTATAGCGACGGCCGGGGCCAACTCTCGTCTTTCTTTCCTTCAGCGTCGTACCTTGTAATCAGTACCGGTGATTTCGTACGATTTTTTTTTAAATATAATAACCCCCTCGGTGACCGGGAAGAACCAACCCTCCCTTCGCACCTTCGATTGCTTCTCTTTTTTCCACCGTATTCAACGAGCGCGCACGTCGTCCTTGCGGTTCCTAATAAAGAGGGTTAGAAAGAGAAGGCAGGAGGTTCTACTGGTTACGACGACCCGGGGAGACGCCACAGACTCGGCGCCGTCGAAATTTCATTATTCCTCTCTGTGGCCCGATCCCCGTCGAGACGCTCGCGAGTCGCGTATTCGTGATACGAGAAATGTTTTTATATCCATCTGTTTTCGCGATCCAACTACAAAAATGGTTTGATCTACGATAGACTTGGGTCTACCGAAGACACACCCCATTATGCACTTTTATCTGAACTATCGGCGCTATCTTTCCGATGTTTGTAAAAACAAAAGGTGGTCAGCGCTTCGTCCGATCATTTCGCAGAGATAAAGAGGACACCCGAAGCCGCTAATCGCCAGTTAGGAGAGTGCGATACGGAGGCGTCCGTCGTTCCTCAAAATTTGCATTTTAGGCGTGAATCTCTTAGCCCGTATGCATCGCCGATCCTCCGCCCCGATAACCATAGTGCGCGGGAGCTTCACGATATCCTTTCCAAAAGCCGCTTTGCCGATATATATATACCTCGCACGCTCCTCGAAAATCGAGCTCGCGCATAGGTAATATCCAGCTTTACACCCCTCCTGAGTTGTCCTGCTTTTATCTAGTCGAAGAGATCATCGTTGTATATTTTAACACGTGACTCGTGTAAAACATCGCGAAAGCCCTTGTTTTTGGAATTTCGAGTGGCGTTTCAAATTTATGTTTCGGCTGTTATTAGTGCAACGAATGTGGCAAAACGAAGATTACGGATACAGATTGCGTCCTAAGATTTTTTCCGCTCTTCCAGTTTCTCATCGATAGTCAGCGCGGTCTTTGACTCGATCTTGGCCGTGAACCCAACAACTCCCATGATGCCTGACCACGCTCTAGTCCAGCGGAACAACAGACGGGAACAAGAGGTAAGAGGAATGAGAGGAGACACGAGAGATACTAGACTGTAAAAGCAAAAGCAAAAGAAACAGCAGCAGCAGCAGCGGCAACAGCACCAGCACGTGGTAATATTTTATACGAGAAGCGGGCAGCGTGGGCGTGAAACGGATAATTTTCGAAGGTGCGAGAGAAAGCGACGTATGTCCGTTCGATCGTATATCAGCCACCGATTACCGGGGCTACCTTCGAATTATCGGAAACGCAAGGGCCGAGAACTAACGGCCCCGGTCGAGGAGTAACACTTCGAAGAGCAACGGCGAAATTTTTGCTGATGTTGGTAGAGCCTATTGCCGTTGCCAAGAAGAACCAGGAGTTCGACCATCTGGCTCCTGCGGGGCTGATTCACGCACCGCCAATATATATATATATATATATTTTCTATATAGTTACTGTAGTATATACCTACGATCAGCCTCGTTTTCACGCGGTAAACGCTGGAAATTAGGACCCTCCTGGTGTGTTGTGTTATGTTTTCGGAGGACCCCTGTTGCCCCCAGAACGCATCAGTCAGAACCGCAGACGATGTTGCGTGTTGTACCGCCTCGAGCTAAGCCGCTGGATACGCGATTGAGACGCCGCTGAGACTCGATTGTCCGACGCTAACGAGAGAGACTCCTACCACTTCCGATTGATCAGGGGCTACGTGTTGCAATCAGAGACATAAATACAGTCTGTGGTCTGGGTTCTCGCCGAGATTGAACGTACAGCAGACAAAAACTAAAAATGTTTGCTGTGACGAGATTTTCGGTTTGAAAGTCTCATTTTTAAACCGGAGGTGACGCCACATAGGCGAATTTGAAAAAATTAGTCCTATAACGACAAGTTTCAAAATCTCAGATTTTCAAACTGGAAGTGATGTTTCCCCTACAACAGGATTTCCGATTAAAAAATGAAATTTTCATACCGCAAGGAACGTTACAGAATATATGTTTTTTTTTCTCCGGAGTGTATTTCAAATACAGCCAGTGACAGAACCGTGTGATTTAGTGTAGAGAAAAAGTGTGTCATCTCAAATATATTTTGAGCAGACCCGAGGCAGATTCATGGTCTTTGAATAATTTTCGCAAGACCTTGGCTTGAGCGCCGGGCGAGTACAAGACCGTCGGCAACTCGTGCGGACCCGTAGCCTTGCCGATGGTTAAATCTCACCTGGAAATCGGCGGCAACGTGCTTGTAAAGTCTCGGAATTTTTGCAATTTTTTCTTTGAGTGCTTCCCCCCCCCTGCTATTCATGAATTATTGATGAGTGAATCTCTATCCTCTTTCGCTTCTCAAGCTTTTCGTTTGTTCCTCTACGATTCCCTGCCTTCACGGGGTATATCGATTTGTAAAATATCCCGCGAAACCCAGTGCTAAATACCCACTCTCCGATTGTCGGCCCCACTTTTGTATTACAGCAAAATTCGGAGTGCGCACACTCGTTTTTTTATTTTTATTCCCGGCCATTCCGTTCGAGATCGGTACTACAAGCCCGCCAGGAACCAGTCTGCAAACGACCAATTGTATTTAGATATCAAGACGCTCGAACGCCTCTCTCGTAGTGGGACGGAGCGGAGGAGAACAAAAATAAAAGAATCAGAGAAATAAATAACAGATCTTTCCATGTATTTCACGAATATTGTTTTCTATATAGCGACAAAATATATTTATATTTTCAACAGTGGGAACGGTTCTGTATTATTTATTTTCGAAGAAAAGACATCGTTGTGTTGCGATCGAGACCATTTTCGACCTACAAGCAATCTATATCGTTGAGAAAACAAAATGCAGCGGAGACGGGCCGATGCGGGAATCTCGACTGTTCGACCCGGAAACTCCTGTTAATTGGCTTTCTAATCTAATCTAATTACAGAAATGCTTGAACGGTTGGATAATTGTCTATGCGATAATGCAGGATTATGTTCGGTATCCCATCATCGATCCCACCATACAGCGTTATTCGATACCGCATACTTCCATGGAGAGTTCTGGCAAACGGTACCCGCTATAGCTTCTTGCAGTGGTACCGTCATTATCCTGAAGTTCGTATCCGAATAATCGAGACTCGCGATCAGGAAGTTTGGCATACGGTCGGATATCATCCACACCATACCGCGAACAATCTGAACGGCAAATAAATCATATGTTTGTTAGTGTAAGAAAATAAAAAATAAATTTTAAAGTGGCCTCTTTTTTGCAGTTCAGAAAAGCAGTCTCATCTTAAATGAAGGACACGAGTCCGTTTTGCCCCACTCCCTTTAAGCTCCATTCGTTCAAGCCATACCTTGATGTCAGCTGGGAAAATCAAAGCTTCGTCGTGGCGGGCAATGACAGCGTGGTTCGCGGGAGCGTAGGGTAGCAGAGAGTTCCAGCAGCCAACGGCGTTCTGATCAACGAGATTGAACAACATGACACCGCTTTCGTCCATGACCTGCGAGGTGGAGTGGCCCATTATCCTTTCGGCGAGAGGCTGAAATAGGAACGTTATCACCGTCTGTTCACGGTAGAGCGTACAGTTGGTTCGTGACAGGCTTATCTTTTCACCTGGAACTGATGATAACTGTCCAGTGCGAGCTCCTGATCCCTCAGAATTTTCGTAGACACCGCGAATTCCCTGTTGCTGCTGAGAGGATGGAAGAAGAGCGTCCTGAATCCATCGCCAGCTATCGGCGAGAGGGCCATACCAAAAATTCCCTCTTCGCCCCATTGGAAGTTCAGACCGCCGATGTTGTAGTCCCCAGCTAGTGGATCGGGCATGAAATAGCTGTGAGTCACACGCCAGGAGGTATCGGCCTGCCAGTCGTATACGATCAGGCCGTAACCCAGCTCGTCGGACATGTAGGCGTAAGCGTCATCGCAACCACCTTTCCCCAGATCGACGGCGATGTTTGCGATGAAGGTATTCTGAGAACGACGAAATCACGTGAGTCCCGCAAATACGTTGTTGCGCTTCTCTGGACGATGATGGCAAAAAAAGGTACGCGAGGAACGCGGAAGTCACATAACATACTCGTGTTTGCTAACATTCGTGGCACGAACGCTTCGCTAATAGAAAAATTTATCGGCCATGACAAACTTGGATAGTCGGATGGTCGTGTGAAATCCGTTTATGTAACAATGCTGTCTGTAGAATTTGATCCTATTTTTTTATAATCTCATTAGCGGACCACACGACTTAGGAATCATTAAGAAAGTTTTGGGAAAAAATAAACAGACGGTCATTGGAATACCTGATTGGTGTCTTCTGGTCGCAGTTTGTACTGGCGTATAATCTTGTCTGTTGTCAAATCAAAAACATTGAGGGTGTACGGACACGCTTGAACCGTCGTGTTTCCAATGCCAATTGTACCAGTGTCAAGGACCCACAGTCTGTCACACTTGTCGGCATGGATTCTGACAAAAAAATCGTTTAGAATTTAACAATTGCGTTGAACGCTATAATTTTTTTTTTCGAGCCATTTTACCTGTACACCGTGGTGAGCCCGGTACCACAAGCTCCGGCCACGTTCTGCGCCCAGTTCGGATAAGGACTCAATTTCGGTGATCCCCCTCGGTTCGTGTCGAGCGAGATGTAATTGAGAGTTGCTGGAATACCTGCACGAAACGAAATGTATCTTCATCATTGTTCCACCCTCAGTATTTTGGCGACTCGAGTCGGCACAAACATGTATTTTAGAAAGCATCGTTCGGTTGTTCAACTACGCAATGAACCGACACATTCAGAGAAACTTTTCTCGCTGAATGGGTAAATGGAATATTTACTCTCAAATAGGGTATCACCGTAATTTCGCGAGCGATTTTCTCGGCACGAACTCCAAATTGGGCACCTCAATTCACCCGAAGTGCTTGGTAAAAGAGCACGCAATGATACTTTCTGTCCGTGTTTGCACGCGTACCCAGACAATTCTCGTTTTTGCTGCATTTCCGGACGGACGATTCCGCGGTTTATACGGCAAAACGAGAAGTTGAATGGAAGTTGCAAAGGACGGAAAAGACGTGCCGGATACTTATCGCTTTCACAAGTTTCTCTTTTTCCCTTCGATCTCGTCACGCGTGTGAATAAACTGCAGTAGAAATAGTTAACCCCTTCACTGTCATGGACCCCTATAGGACCCGAAATGTATAGATAAACTGGTTTCTCTGACAGTGAAGGGGTCAAATGTTATTCCTTGTTGAGGACAATCGCCAATATCAGCGATTATCGCCCTAAAATCTCATTGGCAAGATTTCATGAATCATAAAACGTAATATCTTTTTTCCAGTTAGAAACAGGTTTTATCAGTCTAATTTTTTAAAGGTGTTATCAATTTTATCGATATAATTCGCATGTCGGCGTGATTGCTTCAGGTGCTCTTACATTACTTCACTGTATAAGTGGAACACACATATAGTTATCACTACATAATCGATGAAAGTGAAATTCAATCAACAGAGTGCGACACCGATGTCTCAGTCGTCTCGTAAAATCCACAGCAATCTCTCGTCGCTTTCAACGAGAGGAAAATGCACGGTCTCGGTCTCGCACTTTATACCTACTTCCTTATATCTCTTATTCTCTTTCCTCCAGCCGACTAAAGTGCGCTGATTCGCTCTCATTAGCTACGTGCAACTAGCCGTAATTTCTTGGTACTGTAATTTCCTCGGAGCCACGCCGCGGTCCTCTCCGGTCCTCGTAATTACTGGCGTGACGTGATGCGGTCTCAACGATGTATCCCAGATCCAGTCTCGCGAGCATACACCGAGAGTTCTACGTACTACGCCCGATGTCTCCTAAGCGATTGTGGAGGTGCCCGGCGCCCGCTACATTTCGCTGCCGGTATTGATATCGGACTATTCGGAAGTCTATCTGCTCATGTGGAAACTCGTTACTCCAGTCATGCCAGAATTAATAGCCTGGTCCGTCGAGGAAAACACGTTTCTATGTTTCTCCATCATTTTATAATTGCCCAGGGTAATAAAATGTAATGTTGCCAATATGTGATATGCACATTCGGGGAGAAAACATCTATAAGCGAGCTGTCCGGAATAATCGTTTTTTACAATATCTTGTTTGACGCCTCCATTTATGGAAATAGATGGAATTTTTTTTATCTATTACTCACACCAGAAATCGCGCGTCACTCTCGGCATTTTTTTTTCATCTCGTCGCCTACCGAGTTTATGGAAACTATCTTCGTCCCACCACTGACTCCTAATTAAAAATAATTGCGACCGCAATATACAATAATTTCAGTCCGTTCCTACGAGGTAAATTGGACTTTCTGTGGATGCAAGACTTTCGTGTACCGGATTAATCTCAAGTAGACTACAGAGTAAATAGAAATTGAAAACTCGAGATATTTACTTTTTTTAAAATACACACCAGAAAAATAATTTTCGACTGACTACATTATTTACAGTCGCGCCCATGGGTATTATTATTACGTTGCCTCGGGGATGATCGCATTTCTTCCGCCTACGCGGTCAATCGATGTTATCCGGTAACCCATGGTACGCGAGAATGAGTTCTCCCGCTCGCGATATAACTGTAGGAGGTATCCTGAAACCCTTCTTAATTTTTTTTTTTCTCTCAAGCTTGTCCTGGCGATTTCGGTGAGTCGTAAAGGAGATCACCCGAAGCCCGCGAGCTGCTCGGGCGTACAGGTGTAAAAGCTACTTCACTCGAGGGCATATAAAAGTGCAAGAACGCTGGCTTCCACGCTGCCATGATAAACTCGTTTCCGTATTTACGTGCGCGCGTCGGGGTCCAAAAACGCCCATGAAATGTATGCGGTGGCGGTCTTTCGCCCTCATCGCCTACGAAGTGCCCATCTCTCGTGGTCCGGCCGAGAGAGACGCAAACGGGTATCTTCGACAGAAAACCAAGAGGGGTTTTCTTCGCAAACGGTATTTGCATCACAACGATGGACGCGATCTTGCGAAGGGCCGCGTTAGCGAGGGTGAGGGGGCCAGGTGCTAAAAAAACCTTTATACGCTTGCCGCGGCGTCTTCCTCTCTTCTCGTCGTCGTTTCACTGGTCGATAGGACGGACGGAGAACCCGACCGCGTGAATGAAGCCAACATCGAGAGGATGAGTACATATGAGGCGGTAGTTTCTTTATCGCGAAATTTCATGGCCGGTTGCTGTTGAAAGAGTTATTTTATGCCCGAAATGAATAACGAAAATAAAAGCAAAATATATGGAGAGCAAAGACGTCGAAAAGGTTTTGAGTTAATTGAGAGGAAGGTGAGCGCTATCGATAAGCGGGCAAGAAGGAAGGAAATCGTGTTCGGGCAGTGGTAACGAAAAGGGGAAATGAGCTATTCGTTGCGTGGAATAATGCTTGGCAAGGGAGAACTGGAACGGGGACACACGAAAACCTGATCTCGATAAAAGACGATGGCTGGGGTAGGCGAACCGAGCAGGGGCGTGTGGCGAAGCGAGACGAGAGTGCTACGACTCGGAAATTCAATTCGATAATTCGCTATCAGTACTGTACTACTACGGCATAACTTTAGCAACGGGTTACCAATTTTTTGGCAAAGTTAACCCGTCTTGGCCCCGGTGTTCAGTTTTGCCCTATTCCGCTCTGCGTGGTCCGAAAGCAAGAGCCAAGAACAAAAAATAAATGTTCCACCACAAGAGTGAACGAACTCTCTCATTGAGCGAGTCCCGCACCGGAGGATGTGAGAAGAGCCTGAATTTCAAGATTCGTGAAGTGAATTCCATTCAGCGAACATACCTGTGCAAAAAGCGCACATCGCCCCATCGTTCCCAACCCCCACGCGTCACTACTTTTTGGCACTTTGTGTCGCGGGGCAGGAAGCTGCCCAGACGAGTTTCGTTAAACGAATAAAGAAATATTCCGGAGACCCGGGCGCAATAAGCTTCCGGTCTCGCGGCATCCGCAAAAGATCGTTCCTTTTATTGTCTCATGTTGTACCGACCTTTCGGCGGATTCGCAGTTAACAGTCGTGGAAGACTCACCGTCCTTCCATCTCGGTACGGTGACGAAGAGCTTGTTTCTCCATACTTCGATGCCAACGGGTAGCCCGTTCTCAGGCATGTAGTCTCCGTTCGCGATCGCGGCTTCCCTGCTCTTCTCGTCCGGATAAGCCCAATCGAGAACCTTCCACGAGAATCTCTCGAGGATCGGTGCTCTTCCGAACTGCGAGTTCCATCCGTGCGAACCGTAATGGGCCCTGACCGAAGATACGCAGGTACACGTTGCGAAGAACAATACGAACCACGCTGCTCGAGGCAAAAATATTCGTCCCATTTTCGCCGTTTTCGTTTATCCAGTTTTTTTTTTCGTCTCCTCGCAATAAACGTGTGTGCGTTTGTTGATGTCCCTATGTCGCGTAGTTTCGAGTCAAAGAAGCTCGGAGGGAATCTTAACCCTGCGGGTCGAGTCAAACGGAAACTGAGCGTTACCATAAAACCGAGGCTGTTATATATGTTGCCGACGGTGACGGTGTGTCGGTTTGTGTACGAACGCGTGTACATGTGTGCACGGTCGCGCCTGGCAAGAAAGAAAGAAACACATGTCGATGCCCCGCACATGAGATCCCTCCTTTCGAGGTCTACACCATCGAGCTCGCACATTTCACAGGGGCTAAAATTGCAACCTTTCACCATGGTTCTGTCAGTCAGCTTGTTCCCCTACCGTCATGCAAACATTTTCGAAAATGTGATTACAAAATGTTTTCATGAATAAATAATTTTGCAATTTTTCTATCGAGGACTGTAATGATATCAATATAATTCCGATGTTGGCAAACTCCGTAACCGTTGCCAAGCCGCGCTCCGCCAAATACTCAAGGTTTTTGTTAGACGGTGCCAACGAAGCATGATAATCGATAGGACACACTTAGTTCGAAAGTTCGTGAGCCCATTCTTCTTACCCGTTCCGGATAAGAAGTGCCATTGGTCAACGAACCGATCGTCGTGTCACGATAGCGTCCACCCACGATGAGATTGATAGTTTCTTCATTTTGTTTCATAGCGTTAGAGTTCACTGATCTGAGGGCACTTTTACATACTCGCATTGAAATGCGACAGTCAGAGTGTGTCACTCAATCCGAAGGTGCCGACAGCGGTAGTGAAGCAAATTATACATCGAGAGCATGTATTTTTTTTACCTGCACCGTTATTTGCACAGACAATTACCATAATAATTATCATTAATTAAACGAGAGAGTCGGAGCTAAAATCATTTAGGGTATCCGAGGAAAGTTGTGTTACTCGAATCTTATTATGTGCCATAAGAGCGGCGAGAAAATCTTTATTCACGTGCCAAATGCCACGAATGTCGATGACACGAAGGAGAAAGAGCAGCAATCGAGAGATGTATGAATGTGCGTTGTTTATTTATCAGCCACTTTTTTCTCTCGCGCTTAGCACTACCGCGAACTCCGGTGAGTCGTGCGCGTCCCCATTAGCGGCGCAAAGTACGGTAGTTGACGAAAAATATCCACTGCCGCATAACTCATTAGAGCCGGGGCTGGCGCGCGCCTGCATCGCTGTTTCCTCCTTTCGTTACAACGCGCTCAAGAATCTATACATCGACAGCCAAGAATCGTAAAAGCGTATTCCGCATAATTCAACGCTTTCGATGGTGGAAAGTGAGGCCCTTTCGTTTCTCAGCAGTTCCACTGCTCTAGGCTTCGCCCGCACATTTATGCGAACCAGAGATCGGGCTCTTGGCTTCACCGCCCATAATTATCGACTCTCATGATAGGAAATCGTTGAGTGAAGGTACACATCAGTGTGTGTGTGAATGGGATTTGTTGTAAGTGTAGGTGCATTTCGTGCGAGAAACGCCCATGAGACTTGCTGTACATACTGTCAGCTTCGATAAGAACTTCTTTTCAACGTTTCATCTGGACGTCAATAAGAAAGTTTCTTTGGTAGACATCCGCACTGTAATTACCGTTGGATTCTGATACACGATTCCATGGTGTATATTTTGAACATCAATCGATGTACTCGGAATTTCCGGTTTTTTATAAACATTGTATGACGTCATTGGTAACCACACCACAACACTTTCTTCTATTTGTTCTTTCACTACTTGCTGCAAACTTGAGAACTCGTTTGCAAAGCTAACGGCCTAATGAATTTAATGTGTTACAGTGTAACGTTTCACCCGTGTTTTGTATAAAACTTGTTCAGCCTGCCAGACTCTGCACCGGTGTCAAAGTGAGAATTCGCAGAGTAGCGAACCCTTAAGTGGACAAAATTGTAACACCATTTTCGGCGTGAACGGTAACATTCTTTGTAGACTCACGGTACCTTTTAATGCTGGATACACAGTCGTTAAATCATGATTCGCCTTTGCACGCATAACTCCGACGCGTGTTACAAACATAGGGATCGGTAAGTCCGTTTACACGAGAAAGTGAATTAGAGCTGGTGCAACTGATTTTCAGCTCGTTGCAGAGGTAACGCTTACACGCCGACGCCCCACGTGAACGTTGCCGACGGACAGCGCTATGTTACAAGTAGAATCAAACCCAGAGGGCTTCTCGGTAATACGGTAAAAGTTATGAGAGTTGAGATTAAAGGATTTCGAGGCGAAAAAAGTGCCATTTTCGCAATCCCGTTAAGGAGCATGCATGCGGGATAACCTTGGCAAAAGTCAGTAATAAACGCGGAACAATCATGAGGGGCAAAGCAGCGCGCTGGGTCTGGGAGCAGAGAGAGCCATAAATGGTGTTCGAGCTTGGCGCGAGATTCAGGGCCCGCTGAATGAGAGCGAGCGCGTCCTGAGATCGTGAATGAGTAGGCGTTGAAAGTGAAACGTTTACGATCGCAGTCGCATTTTGCTATTTCCCGTTCCTCATGGTGGAAACTTCGGGAATGCTCGAGAAATCTGGCTAGAACATGAATATCACGGGTATGGTTGTTTTTGCCTTGTCCCCAACGTCATGACGTCAACGCATACAACGGATTACTTTTTTTTGCCTTGGTTTCATTAACCCTCTCTTCATCACTAATTGGCAGACTAGTATTGGATTCGAAACCGTTTCAATTAATCTGTCAAATGACTGTTATGCGTTTGTTATACTGCCAATTCCCAATGTAACGCTTGACTTCCGACAACAACGGCTATCGGAAAAAATGTACAGTAGCAAAAGTTCATCGATGTGACAATTACACGAAGAGAGCTTGTGACGCAGCATAAAGCACGAAAGAAACTGTATCAGTACCTTCGGCACAATTCCAAGACTCTTATAGGAAAACTAATAGACTTGGCGAGCGAGCAAGCAAAAAAAAAAAAGAAGATAAATCGAGAAGCTTACCACTTGCGACTCCGAAGAGCCAATAAAGAAGGTCCAATTCGTTAATTGCGACATTTTACGATAAGAAAAAGAAATCTGAGAATAAAGCCGGTATCGGTGTAATTACCGGTCAAAGCGAAGGAGAGAACGATATAAAAGCCAGCGGCAAATCTCGTAAATCAAGCCCGGCGGGCTTGCAGCCCGCGAGGTATTTTTCCAAGGAAACTTCGTGGATGCGGGCAGTACTCGCGGACGCGGTGAAGAAATTTACGATGTTCTTATTCTTCTTCTTCTTCTTCTTCGCGAAGAGGTGCGCGAAGAAGCTGCAGAAGAAATTGAATGAATGAACGATTTGTCTGAATATCGGCGGACACACATAGCAAGGGACGAATAAGGAAGCTGCACCAAGCGATGCTCCGGAGCATAAGTACATGTGGTACAAAATACAGATCTGATCGTCATTGGATCGATAATCAAGTTGTCGTGGCTTGAGGCGCGATGACAACGTCGACCGCTTCGGCGGGTTATAAATTAGCTGTCACTTGTGGGCACAACAGCCCACGGTTCCCCAGCCAGCGCAGCGTGTGTATCGAAGCAACGCATCTCGTTCTACTCGTAGTAAGTTTCAGTCTCTGTAAGTTGAGGCCTCTGCATGCTGCGAGAATGTGTCGGATGAGCGCGAGCGAGTCGGGAAACGAACGAGTTTTCGTCTCGAGCATTGATTTTATCGTTTTATTTGCACCGGTTTTTATCACCCTTGTCCTATCGGATGCACGCCCTTTCCGGAGTTAAGAACAACCCGCATCAAACGAGACGAGATTGGGCTGTAAATAAAATAACGTCTCAAAAAAGAAAAAGGGATTCTCTATAATTTTTTTCAGACCCATTAAGCGGTGAAAATATAAAGGTTGTGTCGTTTGTATTTTCTAAACGCGGAACTGTGTTAATTAGAATTTATTCAAGCAGTGTTCTCCGCTTCTTTCGAGGATCGTTAATCTCTCACGAGCATCACTCCCTCAAAAAATTGGTTCGAAACCCTACCGACGCTTAGATGCCGTATAAATTGATAAATTTTTCCTGAGAGTTTTGCCGATTCCGGTGCTTTCCCAAGAGTCGGATATCTGAGTCGTAGCTTGTAAGTTGCGTGACTGGCTGGCGTTACAGCCGGGGTGTATTCCGGGTCTAGCCTGATTTTTTTTCGCTCCATAAAAAAGTTTCCAAACAATAACAAGTGTTTTCAAAAAGGATTTTTCCATTGCGTGTGCTTATGGGCAGATGGAAAAGCGATATACAAAAGTCACGAACATCTTTCATCGCTATACCACGATCCTCCTTTATGTAAACGGCAAGTTGATAGAGCACAAACATAAAGCTTCGGCATGCTATTTGAACTCGCTGTGCAGTGTGTTTTTTGCAACTCGTACTTTGCCAAATAATCTCCATTTATTCTCTTACCGGTTACGTCAGGACCCGAGACGTAACACTTGTACCTATTCTTTTTTTTCCTGTCTTCTATTCACTATCGGCATAACGTCGCGTGGCAAAAGACATTCCATTACGTCATAATGATGCATTAACATAACAATAACTCTTTTTCATGCCAATTATATGGCGTGCATGAAAATTTAATTATTCCAAGTTTGCTCTTTACATTGTATGGTGCATGTTATCTTTATTTCCTTTTTCCAACAGACTTTCGACGGCGCTTCGCTGGGCAAGTTCTCTGGCAAGAAGCGGTTCTTGTACGAATGATGCACGATTATTTCGAGCGTGACGACGAATGTGCGTGAAACGTCGGCGAATCACTGTGAACGGAATGGAACACATATCTCATCGCTGCAGGAGAAAGTCTATGTTTCCTTATGGGATCTTGACGCAATTTATGCGAGCGTGCGACATACGATGCGTGCTGTAGGTACGGTGGATCCGACGAAAGCTGAATCCTCCCGCTGGCATTTTAACTGGATCGATCACGCTAATCAATTACAATTGCAAATTATATTTATGCAATTGAACGACCCCTCAACGCTTAATATATTTCCATCGTGATATAGTATGCCGACGTTACACAGTCTGCAACTCGCTGACGCCTGGAAGAAAGATGGATGTTTTAGCGTGTCTTATAAGTTATAAGTAACGTACTACTCGCTTGGCCGACCATAAAATTTAAACCATCGGCACCTCATCGTATATAGCGTACTAAAATACTGCTTCGTATTGAATTCTAAATCTTAAGACAAAATCGCGATAAAATCGTGCGTGCGGCACTATTTTCTTTAATTAGTTTATTCGTTTGATTTGCTACTAGCGTTCGTCGAGAGAAATCGTCGTAACTGTGACCGAAGGTGTACCTCGAGTATTTTGATCTAGGGGAAACGTGGACATGTGTCCCCGTTTCCCCTAGATATGCACCGAAAGTGTACCTCGAGTATTTCGATCTAGGGGAAACGGGGACATGTGTCCCCGTTTCCCCTAGATATGCACCGAAGGTATACTCGCGAGGACCGAAGGTGTACCTCGAGTATTTCGATCTAGGGGAAACGGGGACATGTGTCCCCGTTTCCCCTAGATATGCACCGAAGGTATACTCGTGAGGACCGAAGATGTACCTCGAGTATTTCGATCTAGGGGAAACGGGGACATGTGTCCCCGTTTCCGTTAGAGTTTTGGTAGATTTTTTAATTTTTAAGAGGTTTTTTTTCATAAACATATTTTCTGAACGTTTTAAGTACCTGGCGTACCATTTTTACTTTTTTGAAAAAAAGTATTTTGTGTTTGATTTCACCTATTTTTGAAATCCTGTAAATACGAGCGATATCAAAATTTTAATTTACAACTGTTAAAGGTACTGAAAAGACTGATTTTGCATAATAATCAATTCAACTATTCACGTCTCGTGAAAATTCCCGAAGATTTTCCGTAGCACGTAAAGATGCGGAAATTTCGTGCGATCTCACCTCACATCCGTATTTCAGGTTCGCCTCATCATATCTCGCAAACCGCTGGACGATTAGTTTCGTAATTAGGCCCATTGGAAAGCTTGGGTCCGTATCATATGGTAAAAGTGTCCTTGAGTTTTCGATCTGATGCTTCGTTGCCGAGATCGAGCCGACCGAAAAATATCGCGCGAACTCACGCACAATCGAAAGATTTTGGATCGATTGCTGATCGCGATCATCGTACACAAGAATCCACCGAGCGAATGTGTTCGGAATTAAGCGAACTGGAAAGCTTGGATAGACATTCTATAGTAAAATTTAAATATCATTTCGATCCGATGATTTATTTAAGAGGTATCGTAGTGCAAAAATATACTTCCGGCATTTTGGAGTATAACTACTTGGTAGCGTCCTTCGCTCGCTTAAAATTTTTTTTTTAAGTACTTGGCGTCGAGACGCTACCGCGTCTCTTGATTCGTAGAGCAATCCCTGGAAACATCACTCTCTTTGCAGTAGAACTACGTAATTGCCCTACCGATTTAAGAGCCTGTAAAATACCACGTTCGGTAACAAATTCCCGTACCTATTTCGTCCGCAATGAATTTGTATTTTGGACAAAAGCAAATTAGTTCTTTACCTGTAACTGGATACGAAAACTCGAATTACTTTTGATCGAAATACCATCACGTTGAAGCGATTGCGAAAGCAGCTTCGAAGTGACACTGTAGATAGATCTCAATTCCATAGGATATTTACCCACGCCACGGGTCGAAAGCTGCAGGACGTGTAAGTGGACGGACACGCAACGCTTGACCAGCAACGCGTGCCTCTGCCACGTGGGATTAAAACACGTCACTACTTTATAGCGGAACGCGTGCTCGACTGTATAGAACGCGACAGCGGGACAATATCGCTATCTACTCTCGAACGTATTAATGCAGACCGATGTGTCTGGGGCAACGTGGAGTTCTCGATCATCGACCCAGAAAGTCGTACGCTTGGCTCGTGTCACAAGTCTCATCGGACTCCTTCTCCGGTCATATCGTATTAATTATTTATGATAAACGCTCCGAGCAGGCAAGTAGGCGACCTCGCGAGGTATTTGCTCTGAGCGTTTATTATTATTGCCTGCTGAGTGTATTAACTCGCATAGCTACGTACTCATATCTGTCGCAAGCATCTACGTATCGCTCAGACGCATTATCCGATTAAACATTTTTTAACGTAATCGAATTTCGACATTTTTTGGCGCACAGAGTGTCGATCATAAATTATCATGAATCATGAATAGTTGACTGGCAGCTCGGTGATTATATTTCGCTCTGCATCGTAGAAAAATATACGCAATATTTTTCTTCCATCATCGATGCAGCTGGTGCTAATATTTGCGTCGAGTGCAACGTTTTTTTTCCTCATGTATAAACGTTCCGTTCCTGTTAATGAATATTCCCAGTTTCGTCACTTTCAGCATAATGGTAAAAATCTCCCGAAGAAATTGAAGCATACGTGCTCACACTATGCCCCACTCCCTTTAATCATTTTTTTTTCTTCAACCTGCATCGATTAATGTACGGCTACGAATCGCGCCTTGAAGTATGCAACCGCCTCGACGTCCGACGACTCCGGTCGCCCGCGGTTCGCTAGGCCACCGGTACGCCACCACGCTGCGCAAATAGCATCATGTTCTCCTGCGATTAAACCGAGAGGGAAACTGGCTTCGCGTCTTTAGCTGGAAAGCCGGTTGCTAGGTGAGTAGGTCGTGCATACCGCTAGCAATGCCCACAACACTAACAGTTACTTGCCGTGTGTAACGTAATAGTTTCATAGACATGCTGAATACTCTATCCGTACCTGATTCGTTTACTGCTGCACCGGTGTCAGCTGTGTTCGTCGAACAAGTACCGGTGGACGAGCGAATCTACCATCTCATATATATAATCGCATACCACGCGTATACTCAGACTGGAGAGGATAAATCTTTGCAGCCGAATGACTCGCGGATCCTCCTTTCCGTACAGGTATTGAGCCTCGATCATCCACGATAAGGAGTCTTCGATCAAAGCTGTAATTGCACCGGGGACTTTTTCTTGCATATTCCGAGAGCCAATCTCCCAGCAGTCAGTTCGGTCTTTTATTAAATTCGACACGCATAATCGCTCGATTCACTGCCCAGCGATCGATTACACGTCGACGACTGGGAATAAAAAGGGCGTGACCGATATGAGTTGATAAGGCGTTTACGCCCTTTTGATTTTTTGGCTGCCGATGTACCATCCGAATTGTCTCGACACGCAAGAAATTTTATACTCGTAGCCGGTGCCGCGTAAAAGTGTATCGACAGCAATTGCGAGCCCCCATAGTCGTCGCGTGCATTCGGTCTGTGTATGTACTTTGCTATGCGGATGACGAACTTAGAGAGAACCAGGTGCTGTGCACGACAAGACTCAATTACCTATAATGAAACCCCACGACATATAAGTTCAGAAGCTATAGGCGCTGCAGGCTCTTCCTCTCACGCCATTAGCAATTCTTTCCTGAGCTCACTTTTCTTCAAGGCCGAACGTACCAACTTGCCGGTTAATTGGAGAGAGCAGATGGTGCGCACGGGACAAGACACAACAAAACGAGTGGATAACATGTACCAATACTTATCGCGTTAATACGGAATACACGATTGACACTACAGTGCTTTAATTGTTAGGTACCGAAAGCCCCAATAATGGGCATTCCGTTGGCTTGCATTTGCATTTTGTAAGGGCGATAAATAATCTAATGCACATGAGTGTATATTTGTTTTCGGCCTATTAACGATTATGCCTTGTGTGAAACTATCTTGCAAAGGAAATGGAAAAAAATCTTTAAAAAGTGGTTTTTCGCGACCGTCCTCGAGCAGCCGTCGAGTGGAAGAAACGCGCAGCTCGGCTCAGAGTGGCACGCGTGTGAAAGGGTTCTCGGTGGGGTTATTTTTTCGAGGAGAGGAATAACGAGAGAGAAGCCACTTCGGGTATCCCTCGGGGCGTTTGGATCCATCGAGTGCCCACTCGAAGGCTAGATCGTCTTCTCGCGGAGCTCGGAGGAGCTCGCGAGGGAGAATCGCTCCGCAGCCGCGGCTGGTCAGGGAGATGCGCCAAAAAGTTCCCCCCTCCCGTTCCATTCTGTACACGGCCGTGCGCTCGCGCGCGTGCACGCGTGGTTGTATTTTACTCCACGCGTCGTGCACGAGATCGGCCACGAAACGCAGTGCATGCGCAAGAAGCAGAGGCAAAAAGGTCGAGTGGGAGTAAGAAAAACAAAGAGGTGGGCAACGGTGGGAAAGAAACGTGAGATCGGAGCGGGACGGATAGTATCGAAAACCGAAAGAAAGAGACGCTTCCCGATGGCGGCGGAGAGGAACGTACGAGAGAGGTGCGCAGAGAGGCACGAGATGTGGAGAACGGCGCGGGGCAGGTGCACAAGTTTCATTTCGTGTTTCACCGCGCGAGTACCCCGCTCTTCGGCCGAGACTCTACCGCTTTCAGCTTCCAAAAGCCAAACACTGGCGGCTTCTGGTTCAAGAACTTTTTCACGTTTCGACTGTGTCCCAACGGAAACCTCCGCATCTCCTCGTTCTCCGCGCTTTATTTGCGGGAATTTCGTTGGTTTGCTCGAACTAAAAACAAAGTCTCGTACGAACCCTCATTGCCACGCTCTCGCCCAGTAGCAGATGCTGCGAAGCTTCGGACATCGCCGACACGCACGTAAATACAGAAAAAAATAAGATCGAAGTTTTCTCGAGAATTCTGTCGGTGTCCCTCTTCGTGTCCAAGGAAAGCGATGACGCCGACGAGACCGGTGTTGCTGCTCGGAGTCAAGGCGCGTGGAAGCAACGGACAGGTGTAGCGTGTTACTTTAGACTGGAAGCGTGCGGGCCGCGAGACGCACACCGGGACACGCTACTCGTTCGACTCGCAGTTTGATTCGAGATTCTCGCGTCCGTGCTCTCCGAGAAAAGCGAGAGTGAGACAAACGAACGTTAACATAGTACTACACACCGTACACTGCGCACTGTAAATGTTGTAAGGAGCCGAGCGTTTAATGAGAAAATACGCGAAATGCACGTTTCATGGTCAACCTTCGGTGTCACAGTCGAGACCATTAATTCAGCCCTAACCGGTATTATAATCGCAATTTGCAGAATACATACGGATTCGCGTACGACGGACATTCGCCAGGAATAAACGCAACTTCTTTTCCCGCTTCGCTGCGGAGTCTTCGCTTTCTTTCAATGAGAATAAATCTCGATGCGAACGAAGGTCTTTCCTTTGTACAAAAGCGTGTCTGTGTAGAATGAAGTTCACCTGCGGGACACTCGCAGGTGAGTGTGATCGATCGAAAAGTACACTTGTACACCGTCCGGTAACGTTGCCGATGCAGAGGCCCAATCAAGCCCAAAGCTTCGTACGGGTCGTGGCCAAGGTTCAGCTCTTGGCTCTGAAGTAGCACAACGTAATCCGTAACGAAGGTTGGCAGTTGTAATATGTAGAGGAAGGCTCGTACATGGGTGATTAAAAGCTGAGACACCGACGTCGTAGAGGTTGATCGGCGGTTGATCAGCGGTCTGGAGAAAAAAATGTTTAAATGATAAAAGCTACGAAATATATTCTACGATGTAAGTTCGGTTCGTCCTTCTCATCGAGGGCGTGTGCAGCGTGTCAAAGGACCGAGCCTGCGGCGGGACTCTTCGGACCGCGGAGCGTCAACGTTCTCCTGCCAAGATTGGGGAATCCTTCGGGAGGACGACGAGGTAAGAATGGGGGAGAGAGACGGAGAAAAAATGGGGAGAAGAGTGCTGGGGTGCGCGAATGAAAAATTTGAGTCGGTCGACGGCTACGACGGCGGGCGCACAGGTGCATGGGCTAACGAGCGTCCGCTTCTCTTCTATCTTTCTTCTCACTATGCGCTACCACGAGCGTTCTCTATACCCTCCACAGGAACGCAGAGGGTCGAGCGATCTATGCGACGGAGAAGGCGTACAAGAACGATGGATGGAAATAAAAAATCGATATTCGGAGGAAACGGAGGAGAAGTGGAAGAGATATCGACGATCTAGAATGAAAAGGGCAAAAATTCTATTAAAGAATCCGAGTTACAGCCTTCTGACTCCACAGCCGTCGATGCATCGAGGGACGCACGCGGGAGTCAAAGCCGACGAAAAGCTGAAGAAACAGTGGAAGCGGAAGAGTTGCAGAGGTCGAATTATTTGGCCGGAAATTTTATTATTATCGAATCGATTAATCGCACGTACGCAGGCAACGCGTGAGCTCCGGACGACGAAAAAAAAAGGTTTGTGGTCGACGCGATTCTCGGGTGAAAATGAGGTGGGCTACCTCGCACTTTGAATCTCAGTAAGCTCGATCTTCACTGTACGTGCAACGCGCACGCGTTGATTGGCTCGCCGGAGAGGAGTAATCGATGCGATACTTTTTCTTCCTCCTATACCGTGTATGGTGTATGCGCGAAGCGTGCGTAGGTACGTGTGAATTGAAGTATGGTCGACGCTTACGTTTGGGATCATCAAATGGGAGGTTCCATCTCGACAGGATCGATATACTACGCGATGATTGGAAATCAAATCGATCGATCGTAATCACCGTCTTCATTTCTTCATTCGACCTCGCGGTAAACGAGAGGAATGTTCTTTTCGTTCCCAATCAAAAAGATTATATAAATATAATGCACGGTCATGAGTGAAAATATTATCGAGAGGATATACGTCTTTCGCCCCGATCCACCACTATATGAAATACGGAGACAGCACCTTCGGTACGAGGGGTTGGTTTTCCGGAGATCCTGAACGATTCGGAATTAGGATTCCACCTAGCGTAGTCTCTATGGTGTTTATTCATTCCGACGCTCGGATAAATTCGCCGCTGTTCTCGAACTCCCAATTAAGCGACGATAAGATCGCCTCTCGGATCTTTTGGGTGGCGAGAGTTTTGAAACGACTTCATTAGACTAGCCATAAAATTCATCGGTCAGTTGTGAAACGGCGGCTGGATGAGCTCGGTGGCGCGAGCCAATGCCGAATAACACTCGACGAAGGGACAGGTGCCGGTCCCGATGTCATAGATCAAGGTACACGGGCCTACGGTCCGGAAAAACACACAAAGAGGCCTTACGCGCGTCTCTGTTACACCGCACACGGGATGACATACCAAAGTGAAGACTAGACTCCTGTCGGTATTTATACATCTTCGTCGAAATATGTAACTCGCGTCTCACAAGTTGCGTTTTGTTTTGCGATGTGCCAAAAAATAAAATAAAAAAATACACACTAGGAAGCGATCGGATCGAGATGATTTTTGAAGCGAATGTAAATTAGATTCGCGAGTACGGAGAGCGAAGCTGGCCCCGGGGTACCGAGACGAAATGTTTTGCGGTTGTGTGTGCAATGAGCGGATGGGAGAGCGCGGGAACGACGATTGTAGGAGCGCGCCGTATGAGAGTGCTCCGAGGGGTGTGAGAAAGCGATGTCGAGAGAGACGGCGCAGGGCGAAAGGTAAGAGAGTACCAAGGGAGCGATGACCATGGCCTCTCTCACCGGCATCTCGAAATTTTTCGGGCACGCGGTGAACGCGCTCGAGATGAGAAGGGAGAGAGGAGCCGAACGAGACCGTGTACACGGGAGCGCGATGAAGAAGAAGACGAAGAAGAGAAAGAAGAAGAAGAAGATGAAGAAGAAGAAGAAGAAGAAGAAGAAGGAGAAAAAGAATAAGAAGAAGAAGAAGAAGAAGGAGAATAAGAAGAAGAAGAAGAAGAAGAAGAAAAAGAGAACGTTGAGCAAAAGAGAGGGCGGGAAAGGAGAGGCCAATGGCCATTAGGCGCCCTGGCACAAACCGTTTTCTTACTCACTCATTCCCACTGGAAACCCGAGAGAGTCTAACCACGCGGACCCCTCACTTACCTTAATTATTTCCACGTGACTCGTCGAAAATCTCACGTGGGCCCTCTAATGAATACTAATTTCGTACTCGGGTTCGCTCGAATTTCCAACACGACCGCTTTTATGTATACATATATCCCATACCGCAGTATTTTTGGTATCCAAAAGACGAGAGCGAGGTAGGTGGAGCTATGTGGAATCACAGTGACCACAGGAAAGCCGCAAAAACTCCGGATAGCTGTGGGTACTGCGGTATAAATTTTTTTTAAGTTATGTCTTCACACGTGAGGCTGTAGCTGAGCTACCGAGGTTCTCCCTTGGGTGATCGGCATTCGCGCACTCTCCCTCACAATAATTCGAGCTCGAATACATTCTCACTCAAGTGGATCGTAGCTTCGACTCTTCGAATCTCTCGGGCGCAATCTCATTAACCAAATCGTATCCCGAGTACGTGCATCGTTGCTCCACTTTGCCGGAGCCTTTGCGATTCATGCATCAACGCCTCGCCCAAGAAGCATCGAAGGAGTTCGATGTACACACGGATAGTTTTCACTTTCCAACGCTTTCTGCAAACAGTCGACCTCTCTTCTCGAGAATCATAATGCCCCAACCTTTCACGCCGTATATACTTACGCTCAGTCACAAATGCATAATAGTACATTACTCCACGAGGGCGAAAAAGTGTTTCGCACGAGGGACGTACGAAATTTTTCATCGCAAGGTGCGAAAATTGCGGTTTTACGCACGCGAAGCGGGCGGAAAAGTAGCCATTTCCGCACCGAGCGATGAAAATATATTTAACAACGTGTGTTAAGTTGAACAAGAAGAATGAGAGGAAGACTGATGCGACTTAACCAGGGGGCTGTGTCAGCTCCCGGGCAAGAGGGAGGAAACGAGAGACGGAGAGCGGGACCGCAATGCCGCATAATTATGCAAAATAAATAAAGGCACGTGCACATTCTTACACCCTCGGTCCCTTGGCGGCGATACGAGGACGGACGAACGAACGTACGAAAACGGCGTGCGCGATGCACACGCGGTTCTCTTCCTCCGCACGATCAACGTCCTCTTCTTCGTCGTCGTCGTCGCTCGCACGCGATTTGAACGACCCGCAATTACCGATCTTCCGGCGGTAGGTAGAGGGTAGCCCGAAAAATTCGCGTTACTTTTTTACACGTGTGTGTGTATATATATATATATATGTTCTGACTTCTCCCAGCTTCTCGACTTTTGCTCGGGTCCAATAGGCCCAACTCTGCCAGCCGAGCGAGACTCTTCGAGGAGGGTAAAAAAAAGCTTCTCAAGTGTTGTCTGCTCGGCGGCGAGCACGATGTTTTACCTGAGGACGATGCACACTCCTCGGTCCTGGAGAATCGGAGGCTCGCTTGTCGTCCGGCGCAAACTCATCCCCCATGTAGCCTCACGTCTGATGATGTGTGTAAGGTCCCGCGTGCTGGCGGGACGTGCCCGTTGTTTGCTCGTGGCTTCTGCCGATGCTCCCTCGCATACCCCTCTGCGGTTCATCTCTCCGGTAAATAAAATCTTGGACGAATTCGCGCGAGCCGAAGGAACGAATGAGAAATGAGAACAGCATGTGAGGCAGTCGAGAGCGTGCCCGCGCGCGCGTGCTCGCCAGCGTGAGAATAGGACGAACACGAAGAGGTAATATCACGCCGGGGAATGAAAAAGGACTGGCCGGGTGTCCTCCTCCTCCATCCGAACCAAATTATTGCTGAAGCTCGTTTTTGCAATTCTTTACAGATAACATAAAACGCAAGCGATTCGTCGAACGAGCGAGACACGTGTTAGGTAATTATCAATTATTACGCGACTGTAAAATATGACTTGTGTACAAGAATTCTCATAATTAACCGTATCAATGAAGTGCAGTCGGTGCAACACCGAGTTGATGAAGCAAACGTTATTGCGCACTAATGAATGTACGAAGTCACGCCGAGTCCACGCAATAGTGCTCGACATATGGAGTATAAATCATGAAATATGCAGAGGTGCGTCTCGTAGAAAAAAAAACAAGCTAATGCATTTCACATAGAAAATGTGTAACGAACGAGAGGCAATGGAACTCTTAGTAGCATACTTCCGGGAAAGCTGCGTGTCAAATCTTATTCGTAATTTTTTTTTTCTCTCATTTGCTTCACGAATCAACCATATATTATATACACAAATTGGTTCTGGATCGTGAAAAACCCGCTTTCTCCTTGCGCGTCGAGAAAATTGATATCGAAACGACTGCGAGACGAGAATGACGGGATCAAATTTTTCTTCCATCTCTTTTGAATCGTTCGATCAATTCGACCCGAGTACCTGCATAAGACCATGCACGACTATCGATCGGAACGTTAAGTGGAAAATAAATCGTCCGAGATTTAACCGATATGCAAGAAATTCGAGCTCGGTAATTTTAAACAAAAATCACCGCGGGCAATTGCACGCTAGAGATATCATATTAAAATCGGACGTATGTAATTAATTATTGTCGAAAAAACATGTGGGCTGGAAGACACGCGAAGGAGAAAAGTCGCAGGGTAAACGCTGTGTTGAAAAATTATTGCTGCAGGCATGTGATTTGGATATGTCATTATCATTACTACTTGCCAATTGACGACGACGACGACGACAACGACCAAACGAAGAGTTGCGCAAGATTCTTCAATAATACATACACGCCTTACGGAATTACATTTACAGTAGAAAGTTTCTCCCGATCCGCGGGCTGGTGAGCATAACCGTCGTTCGCATCGGCGAGAGCACTGGATGCTGTGGACAGGAGCCGACGTAACGAAGAAAGATATTAACTACTTTCATTATTCGTTGAATTGGATCAACGGCAAGGATACAAGACAATTACAACTCGTTACGATTTAAGTATACTCTTACTTATTCGACTCGTAACCCCAATCACTGATCGAAATGTAATTGATACCGAGGGTGCAGATCAATTTTGAAGACTGATGAGAAGAAACTTGAGAGATGGAGCGAGAGAATTCTAATTTTATCATCAAAGTCGACCTCGTTCCCCGCCAATGGTAGAAACGATCTCGGACCAACTCCGCCTCCAAAACCTAGCGATACCTTCAATTTTTTTTATTTTTTTTAAGAACTGCTCGTCTGCGAGAAAGTGGCACTCTCGCTAACTCAAAACTCACAGTTTCAAATTAATTCCTCAATTATAGACGAGGAATAAAGGAACGTCGAGTTTCCTATACTCAATTTGAGATTGGTGCCAAATTCTATGTCATTTCGGCAAAAAACCCATTCAACGCTGGGTAATGGTTTTCCTACGATCCCTTGAATGGTCAAGAGAGCCGCCAGCATGTTCGATACTCGTAATTTTTGGGTGGCGCTAGACGATCACGCTCCGCGGCTTTCGATTACCTCACCGATATATCTCGTGTTCCGCACTATATTTTCAGGGGGCCAGTCGAGGAACATCCGAAAAATAAAACCATTCGAAAAATGGCACGAATCGCCGTCAGCGTTCTCTCGTGTATCAGACTCTGGCAATTTCGTTCTTTTTTTTTTCAACCTCGCAGCATGTATCACCATTGGCGATAATAACGACGATGAGAGTTTCACAATGGAATCTGTTGCAGAAGACAATCTTTCGGAGGAACTGCCGTGCAATTACCGAGGGACATTCCAACGATTAAATTAACCTAAAAATGAAACGATATCGAAACTTCATCGTGATATATACATATATACATATATGAAATTTAGAATCCTGAAGCTTACATTTCCGAAGATTTACCAAAAATACGTCACGTCCGGTTTGAAAATGTCTTTTTTCAACCGACTAATACATATATTTTAATAAGTTTCTCGGGGTCTGTATTATCGGTATTTATTCGATCACCGACGACGATCGCATCATTCTTATAATGAAAGATTTTATCCGCTTTATTTTTTGCCCAAACAATAACACAGATTATTCGAAGCCTGGGTCGACGGAATTCAGGAAGATATTGCGTCAAAATCGTCTGGAAGGGGTTCGTGTAATATAAACAGAAATGCACGAGGATAATCCTCAAGTTGACACACTGTTCCTCGGACGCAGCTAGAGCGTGTCGAATTAGCATAAGCCTTTCCCCGGCCGACATTTGCCATTAACCCGTCCACGAAACCGCGCATACTCGCTATTTGACCAGGCGTGGTAGAAGCGTGTGTACACCACCTGTATATGATATTACGAATGTACGAATCGTTGGCCAATATCTTGATGTTCGATGAACATATATTATATCCGCGCAAGGCCACGCCCGTTTAATATATTTTTATATGCGTCGCCGGGTTCGCAGGTAATACACGAAAGCTGCGGAGAGCCCTCGCGATAGCCGACCAAAACGACAACTACCCGAGTCCGGCAAAACTTTTTTACAATCTTCGAAAAACCGGACTGCACACAAATTCTTCGGTACGTATGTTTCACAAGTACAGTATATACTAATGTACTATAAAAGCAAGGAGGAAACGAAAAATCAATTCGAGCCATACAGGTTTGACTGCTCCAGCTGGTCGCTCGCGACACGAGCCAGACATCCGGCCGAAAAATCAGTGCGAATGCAACGAGTGAGGAAATGTACCGGTCCACAGGTAAGTCTGTCGAGTCTGCTCGGTTCTCAGAAAGCGATGTCGAAAATTGACAAGCTTTTTTTTCGTATCCTTAGATAAACAACCTAGGCGATACACAGTTGGTGGGCCCGCGACACCGTGTAAACTCGTGCGACCAATCAAAGTATCGCAAGAGTGGCGAAATAAATAAATTTCCATGTGGCTCGTATGATATGTGCACTCAGTAAGAACGGTTTTCTGCTATTGTTATTATTACCATTACTAAAGATAGTATAATGATTAAATAATGAAAGGACTCACGTCAAAGTATACGGGTGACACCTTTTTACGGTTCTTAGCCGGTGACACGTAGGGAGGATCGTATAAATAGTTCGCAACCTTCGAGAACGCCCCGAGTACCTTTTAATCGGATAACCAACCGGATAAAGAGGATCGACGTTAAGAGGCTTCGCGTTTATATCGATCCTCAGTAAGCCTACGCATATGCACAAAAAAATAAGAAAAACAATCTCGAAAAGGCTTGAGAATCGTCGAGGATTCGCTCATGAAGAGCGTGCAATCTCTGCGATGTTTTTCTTCCCCCTCCTCCTTCACCCCTTGATTTTGAAGTACAACGCGTTCCACCACGAACGATACCTCTCCTGCACCTGTACGCTGGTCGGTCTCCCGATGTTCTTTTCTTCTCGTTCTCCTTGGTCCTCGTCTCTTCGATTTCGGAGCAATTCTCGAGGCGGGGCTCTTCTTCGTGAAACTAAGCCAAGCGGAGAACGCGTGCCTGTCGCGTGCATCCTTCTTCGTTCTCTCATACCCTCCTCCCAACGTTCTCGATTGTTTTTCTCAAAACGCGTCTCCATTCCCTTCGTCTCCTCCTCTCGACCAACCCGAATTTCAGACGACTGTACGCGGGACCGGAGCGTAATTATTGCTCCGTCGAATTTGGCCAGAGGTATTTTTTTGGGGAAAATTGTTGAGAATTCGAGGAGGAACCGAGGGAATGGTGAGGGATTAAATGAAGGTAGCCGAACGGGTGTGTGCGAGCGGCGAGAAGGAAGACGGAAGAGATGCACTTGTCGAGGGTGTGGAGCCTTCGAAGGAGTCGATGCACGAATGCAACGGCTTCTCCACCGAACGATGCTGCACCTGTAACCCGGGTCCGGTTCTTCGCGTGCTTTTATCCTCTCTCCGGTCCTTCTTTCTCCTTTTCTTTCACCTGAGACCCTCGAGCTCTCCATCGTGACTCCTCTCTCGCTCGCTCGCGAGCTCGTGGCTTCGAGAACGAGAAGGCGCGTGCCTGTCGCGCGCTCACCGTTATCTACCTTATTTCTCTCCTACTCTCCCGCTCGAGATTCGCCTCGAGCACCGTCCTCTTCTTTCTCTCTCGGCACTCCGCATATCTCCACCCACGCGACCTCAAGACTTCTCTCTACCCCCACTCTCCGAAAGAGCTCTTACTTCTGTGATTTTTTTTTATTTATTTCTAAACAGGAATACACTGCTACGGTTTGATAATTTTATAACGGATAGGTTAAATTTGTTTTCGAATCAGTCGGTAGATTTATAGAACGTCGTTTCGTAATACCAGCGGACAAATGAAAAAAAGCTCCACACAGCTTTGACGAAATAACAAGAACCCGGATCCGATTCCACTCTCTTTCGCAATCATCGATCGGTAATGGACATTTTATGTCCTTGGAGGGACAAAAATTGCATTCGGTTCTTTGGCCGTTGCAGGGTGAACGGTTTTTTTTTCGGCAAAGGTTACTTCGTGCAAAGAGTCAAAGAAATGGAGACAAGTGTACGAGAGAGGCGAAGAGAAGAGAAGAAGTTGAGAAAGAGAGTAAGATCAAACGGTGACCAAGAAGGCAGACGCCGCGGCTGCGAAGAGCTTCGGGGTCGTAAGAGGAGAATAAACGAAATGATAAAAAAAAAGCGAAGCGAGGGAGGCACGGATAGAAGCTGAAACGAGAAGAGCCCAGCCAGCGTAGGAGGAAAGGAGAGACGAAGTGCGCAGCGTCAGTTCGGTTTCTTCGCGGGCCGCCCGCGGCAGCCTGGCAGCGACTAAATGATTTACCAAACAATAAATCCTCGTGAAGATACGATCGGGAACAGCCGAGCCTGGGAACGTCCACCAACCCCCTCCCCCCTCCCCCCTCCCCCCCACCCCCTTACGGGACCGCTGACTCCCGCGCGAAGCTCTATCTTTCCCTTTCTTATTCTTTCTCGCGTTATTCCCCGTTCACTCTTCTCGCTCCCTCGATGTACAAGCAGAGACGATTCGACAAGTCCTCGTCGTCGGATGAAATCAGGTTCGCTACGACTTGCATCGAAATATGTAGGGCAGAATATTTTTTTTTTCAAACCTTAGATATGACGAGAGAATTATAATTTTTGGCCATTTCAGTCTGTTTTGGTGATCAACAACTGCATGTCCAATCAATGGTTAACGTCAGTTTCATTTCTTAAGACTTGTACAACCCACTTGCCGATAGAAGAGCAACTCACCCGTATCGAGACTGAGTGTGTGTGTTCAGACTCGCTCGAAACGAACTCTTCGCTCACGGAGAGGAAGAGTAAGTACAGTGACCGGTGCGAGTGTCGGCAAGTTACCAAGCTACGAACGGACAGAGATAGAAGCCCAGCGGAATGAATGAGCCTCCGGAGTGAGTATATTTTCGCCAGCTACAAAGACGAAGAAGGGGAGGAGAGGGGCAGAAGCGGCAGCAGATTCGAGCTCTCCACGCCGAAGTCCGGAGGCACTAAATCAAGTTCGGTCCGTTCGCGTATGTCCGCCGTGTAAAGAGTATACAGAGCGTTTCACAATCGAGTCATTTTCTCGCACGACGAGACTATTAAAAATCAGGAAAATGACTTCGAAAAATCTTCGTTCGATGTTGGACCTCGGAGCCTTATCAAGAGACAATTAATTTTTCGAAACACCGATACAAAGACAAACTTCAATTATACACATACTTTCTTCTACAAAAATAAATGACATTAACGATATTAAATTTCTGACACCTGCAAAGCACGAATTTAAAAAAAATGTCAACTCTAACTAAATACCAACAAATCAGTGGAAATAAGTTCTCGCAATTTTACTTCATCCTGTACACTATAGGTGCATACATCGAGCTCTCGTATTCACCTCGCTCCGCTTCCCGTTTTCTCGTCTCTCTTCTCCCGTCTTCTCGAGAGAGCCCTCTTCTCTACAACTCCCTTTTCGTTCTCGTTCAACCCGATCCTCCGTCGCCTCACTCTAATATATATTTCCCCCTTCCTCATACGTACTCCCCCCTCTCGGCTACAAAGTCTTACTCCGCCGCGTGCTCTCCGTTCTCTTCTATCGTCCTCCTCCGATTCGGCTCCCTATGAGTCTCTCTTCTCTCTCGCGTAACACACGCACACATACGCAGATTCGATGGGTAGTTCTCGTTCATGCAAGTCGAGAGTCCTCTCACCCTCCGACTCCTTCCCGATCTTTCTTTTCCGTTCTCGGTTCGCCTGCACCTTCTCAGCTTCTCTCCGTACCTCTTCCTCCTCGGCGGCCGCCGCCGCCGCCAACTTCTTCTTCTCCTTTCCATTCATCCGCGGATACCCTGTCGGATATCTCGCTCCCATTTCGCTGTACGTCTTTGTACATAATACGCTTTGTACGAGTCCCTCGGTGCTCGGTTGCCCGTCTGCCTCTGCCCTCCTGTGCGAACAGGCGGTCGGCTGGCAATACGCCGCCGGACCTCCCTCTATATCGTTTTCATCCTTTTTTTTTTTTCTTCTTCATCTTCTTCGTTCCGTCTTGTTGCGGGAGCGAGAAAGAGGTCGAGGTAGGAAGAGCAGGATGCGTACGTTGCCCTCGCTTCGATGTGCCGTACACAACGACGCTCGTACGAACGCACACCAGCCGGGACCACATTATATCGAAGCGAAACCTCGTCGGGCCACGCGCACAATATACAGAAGAGGAAGCAATGTGCAGGAACTACCGCAGAGATTTGTACCAACGAATTCGTGCCGCGGCGAGGGCATCCGGGAGAGAGATGTATTTGCAAATTGGCTTCCATTGAACGCTTCGTCAATTGTGTAATGGGTAGAAATGTAAACTTCGTACACGGTTGACGACGACGACGAGGAAAAGTTTTCGTACCCGATGGCACGTGCTGCGAGCCACTTTCGTTCGAAGCCATTCGGAGAGTGCAAGTGTACCGGAAGAACGAAAGCGGCACCGAGGGTGCTAGAATTAGCGCTCGGAAAAATAGGAAAGTAGAGGCGAACGTCGTACCGATCTCTCGGATGTAAGAGCTGCTGAACTTATCCGGGGATGCCAGAAGCTTTCAGGCACGTTCCCGGCGGCTCGTACTAAGACCAAACGCAGAATCGTCAAATTAACTCGAGTATACTCAACCGTGGACTTTAATTCGGGATTACAGCTCGTTAGGTAGCGCCAGGGAAAGAGGAACCCCCGTGATCTTCTGGAAGCCGGGTTAAATCTTAGATTAAGTGTTGTTATTCTCCGCGCGGAGAGGAGACTCGCACCAGGCCTCCGTTTCTCCGCTCTTAATCTAGTTTTAATAGCCGATAATCCGGGATGGCGCGAATTTTGCCGAGGGATCGATCTAATACCCTCGAGGATTCTCTACGACGCGACGAAATTCTACTGGTCAGCGGAGAGGTATCGAGCCGTGGCGTTAACTAGGAGCGACGAAAAAAAATGTCCCGGAAACATTCAATTTCATTCCGGATGAATTTTTCCATTTTACAACGAGCGACGGAGCGAGCCTCGTGCGAACAAGTCATTGTCGGTTGACAATGGATGACTAGTTGCTGCTCGTTTCGCGCGTGGACGACCAAAAGTCCAGCGCTGTACATGTTTCCTTTGACTCGATCGTCGGTCCGACGCGTGCCTTTCCTTTGTAACAGTTTCTTTTTTTTTTCTTTCAGTTCGTGAGAGATTGTGCTCCACCTCCGTCTGTTCGGGTGTCTACCTTTTCGGACACTGCACATTTTTTCCTCTCAATGCTGCAAACTTTCACGTCGTTTAACTCCACTCGGGATGTGGAACGATCGTTAATTTATCTCCTGTTCCCTCCGTGGGAATATAAAAGAGATCGCGATTGTGTGCTCCATCCAGGAATTCAGCCGTTTGTGCGTTATAGAAATTATTAAGAGCATAAACTCATAACGGGAACAATGGAAGGTTATTCGAGGTTTTTCACTCAACTCGTGTGTAAAATGATCTTGTTCGGATCGGCGCTCGCCCCATCCAATCAGCTAAGACACCTCTGATACGTTTTGTTAAACAGTCCAAGGCGCCTACTGTATTCCACTAGCCTTCAGGCGCGAGCTAGCGCCACAGAAATGTGGCCACTCATTGTTTAGAATACACTTCGTTTCGACGTAAATGAAGCACCGATATGGATACTCCTTTCTGCCAGAGACTCAGGAAGGTTTGGGATAAAGGTTACTCAATTCTATACACGTTGCTCCTCGGCCGTTCTATCTGCGATTTGTCACGTATCGACGTGAGCCCGGATATTTGCTCAATGAAGGCCCGGTTAGTGACATTTTTCACGATTCTCTCTGCACCCAGAAAAATAATTTATTTCACAGCCACCGTTTATTTGGTTTAAGTAAAATATTTATTTGTTTTAAATGAATATTTATTTCGAACAAGTATCTATTTACTAAATTCAAGTAAACATTTATTTAAATCAAATAAATATTTTACTTAAACCAAATAAACGGTTGCCGTCAAAAAAATTATTTTTCTGGGTGTGGAACACACGAATATGCCCGATGGTCCGATGGATTTCTACTCGGCGAAAATGATCGGTATCGTTATTAATTTTTGTTCGATTGGATTTTTTCGACGATTCTAAACAGATCGAAACCAGCTAAAAATCAAGTGTCGCCTCTAACTCTTTCGCCTCAGTTGATTCTCCTTGATAATGATCTCATGCCATGTCTCACATCCATGAATCAAAAGAACCGTTCGTCGGGACGGGTGCGAGAAGAGGATCGGAAGATGTTCTGTTGCCCATTTATCACTGCGAGAATTCCTCTGCACACAGTGCACATCTATGGCGTGCAGCAACCACCGTACAGCAGAGCAGAGAGCAGCCACACCTTTCTTCCGGCACTTCTATACCATCGCTGATCCCGCCGATCCGACTCGCCGCCGCGTTTCTGGTAGCCCCGGCGCTTGGGCGATCGAACTCATCCTCGGAATTCGTCCTAACGATCTCTCGCGCCACACCTCTCACGTTTTCACCCCATTGCTTTTTCGCGCTCTTCATTTTCAATATGTCTTATATAATTTACCCTCCGCCGATGTTAAACGAACCGGGTGGGAACACACGCGGGCCTTTCACGCTGCTGCTTCTGCTCTACGTGTTGCGTCTAACGAAAAATCATTACGCCATTTTTTACGACAATGCCGAGGAGAACGCGAAGCTCGGACCTCCGGCGTCGATAACCGTCTCGAGAGCGAGAGAGTAGAATTGAGAAAAAAACATTTTCAATGAATCATCGGCGCGTCCGATCGAAGAGGCTATTAAGGACTCTGGGACGGAGAAAAAAGGAGAAGGGCAGCTTCGTTTATTACCGATGAGTCTCAATTGAGTTTTCGTATGTTCACATGTATATAGTAAGTCAGAAAAGTGGAAACTTTTAAAAAACACGAAATGCATTTGGGGTCCCACGTTCAAGGCAGTGGGAAGATAGAGCGCCTGCGGGAGACAACCCGACCTGCAGCGTTGCATAGAACTGCAGCCTAGTGCAGTGGCGCTGTGCAGCTGATGGACGGAGAAATGTTGATCGGTCAAGGTTGGCAATAACTCGTAATATTCCGATTCGCATATACCGATTGAATTCAAATTTTCAAAGCTAAATAACATAAAATCACTTTGAGAAAAAGATGACGATAACAAGTTAAATCAGAAAATTACTGGATTACAACTCACGGACATCTTTAGGTTGGGTATCGAGACACTGACGTAGTTTCGTGCACTTCGCGACGTTTTCCCACGGGAGATTGTTCCCTCACGAGGAGAGAACGAAGACGATGCGATCGTGTACACTCTCTCGATCTCCGTTACGAGAAGAAGAGTCGGCGCACGTAGGGAGAGAATCTGCAGAGCGATTCTCGTTTCTCCCGCGTCTCCCGTTCGGTCAATGAAAAGGAAGACGCTAAAAGCGGGATTGTAGCAAGGGCAGTGGAGTGGAGTCTGCGGAGTGTATATATCCGTTTAATTTCTCTCGCCCTCTCGATCTTTCGGTCCTTCCCGTCTCTCCTTCTCGCTCGATAGCCGCTCGGTCTCGCGGTATTTATCAACGTCCGGATACGAATCAGCGAGGCTTCATTTACAAGACAAAGCTGATGCCGTGTGGCCTGTGGCATCAGCGAAGAGAAACCGCACGAGGATCCGCCGGCAGCCACCGAGGCAAGGATCTCCGCGACTACTCTCCTTCCAACGACTCCGGACTCTCGCGCGCGCTCGACCACAATACATAACAGCGGTAACAGAAGCAGAAGTGGGCAGAGTCGCAGAATACAAGAGAGGGCGAGACGAGAAGGTAGCTCGGAAGCCAGTGGCCATGCCAAACCACGACAACGGACGTCGAAAGGATCCACGGCGAGCCGTCAAGGAGGATCCACCCACGCAAGATCCTCGAGGACTTAATTCGCTCGCCTCCACGGCGATCGGACGGTAGATCGAATCGCGCGCGCGCAAGCTCGCCCTCGAAACACTCGGGAACCGCGGAGATATTCGGTTTCGGAGACAATCGGCCGTCGGACGGCGTCTTAATTAGTAACCCGAGATGGAAAGGGCGAAGGCGCAACGAGAAGTCGCCGGGAGTGTTTCGTCTTATTTTCCTCGCTGTTGTACCGGCCGTTTCAAGCTCAATCCGACGAAGAACTCCCAGAAGTCTGATTCTCTTTTCGACAGACTGATGTGTTTTTATTGCGATTCGTTTCACCAATGACGCAGATCGAGCAGAGCTTGATCTTGGTTTTTTTTCTCTTCATTGTTACTTGTTTGAAAAAACGCCCGGGAAACTCTATTTATTATTATATTGCTTATGTAATTTTTTTTTATTTTCATTGCGTGGCTATTAGTTCAGACTACTTTTCTGCAATCTTTCGCAAGGGCGCAAGAATCTCGAGCGACAATAAAGTAACTAATAAAATTTCAACATTGTCGCCCTAATGAGTCGTTCCAGTAAAAGCTTGTTTCCTCAATTATTTTTTTTTCAACTTGTCTCCCGCCCTTTTCATTATCTTTTCACTCTGGTATTAGTCCTTATCGCGGTTGACTTTGCCAGCGACGGCGATGATGCTTGTAGTTGTCGCTGCCGAGAGATACAGGTTTTTTTAAGAGACTCGCGAGGGCTCTTCTCGACTGCGGAATTGAAGAAGATTGAAGTTCAGCGGCGAAGTTGGGAAGAGGCTCTCCGGCTTCGACGACTTCTGGCCGGTTCTCTTCGTCCGCTCCTTCTTATCCGGTCTTATCGCAGGGACGTTGCCCTTCGTGCGCGGCTGTCCGGATAACTGCGAGCGGGAGCGAAGAACCGTGGATATCGTCCGGAATGCGTGCGCCAGTGTCTGCCTCGGCTCATCCTCCCTTCCTCTCGCCCGTTGCACTCTACCGAAATAAGAGCCAACTCTTGTAAGGCGTGGGCCGTGAGAGTGAAAGAGCCGCTGCTGCCGGGAGAAGATCGGGAGCTGCTGCTGCCGTTGCACCGGTCGGCTTACCGATATCTCAGGATAAGATCGGCGAGAAGAACCCCCTGCAAAAGGGGTTCATCCTTTTCCTCTTCCTCTTCTTCTCATCGCCCGTTCCTTGCGGCCCCGCGGGCTAATCTAGTGCCTAGCACCTCTCGTATTCACGCTTACCCACTAACAAGGTAGATGCTCGCTGATAATCTCCGTAACCGGAGTGGTTAATGAGAGTCCTGGCACGGTTAAGGTCGGCGGAGGCCCTTCCTGTTGCGAGAGCGGGAGGGAAACAAAAAAAAGACGGAAAAGGAAAGAGGTATCCAGTGAGAATTCTGACTCTTCCGATGTCGACAGGACTGGCGATGCGCCCGCGCCGCAGCCTAGGGGGTATATCGCTTGTCCGTCTCATCCGGTCTGGTTCAATTCTCTTTCCCTCTTTCCTTTCTTTTTTTTTGTCGATCACACCGTTCAGATAGTGCCAGATCCAGGATCGACAGGGGATGCGAGAGACCATGGGAAGTCCAGAAAGCTCGTCTCCTTCGGCTCTCATCCTATCCCTTGTATATTTGGTTTTTTTTTCACCGTCGCTGCGGGAGTGCTGGTTAACGAGAGAATCCTCGTCAGTGTTATTATATGACCTTGGAGTGAGTCGGTCGATATCGGTAAATCTGTGCGGATGTACCGATATCGCTGGACTCGATAGATCGGCTTGTGGTCGAAGATTCTCCGACGCGCGGGGTAAAGGATTTTCGAGACCAGTGACCTAATGGGATGCCGGCAAATTCAGGAATCCGAGCAGGAAGCCCAATCATCCACAGGACGATGTCCTCTCCGATTCGAGCCGCGGACCCGAGAGGTCCCGAAATTATAGTCTCAGCCTCGGGAGATCCTTGCTCTGGCACCTTCAATTTTAAAAGTGCCTCTCGTTCACGTCTTCGTCCGCGGCACTTCAGGAACGTCCCCGAGGACGCTTCTCGTCGCAGGGCTCTCTTCGCCTAATTGGCAGCTCGTGCGCGGGATACTCGCTCGCCGGTTTCAGGACCTTCCCGGAGACTCGCTATGAGCCGAGGAAAGGAAAAGGAAGACGAGAAGGAGAGGAGGCAGAAAAGCAATGCATAGCGAGGGATGAGTTGCCGAAGCTGTGACTGCCGCTGACACGCGCGTTTGCCCCGCGCGCGGCGGAGCGTTCCTCCACAAAAGTGTGGCCGGCACGCGATCCCCGTAAATACCGGGATTACTCCTGCGAAAAGGTAATGGGATTTTTTCTCTCTCGGTTGTGTGTGTGTTTCCGAGCGCCCTTATACTCCTTTTATTATCCCTTGGGATTTTTCTCGTACGTCGGCGTACGTGCGAGCTCGGGGCGTGTTCCGTGATTTTTTTTTTTTTGTTCAACGGCCGAAAGACACGAAGAGGAATTTTATGTTTCTCGCCTCTTCGTAACATAGCAGCGAATAATAATGAAGAGTTTATGAGTGCATCATACACACTCATATGGGTATGTAATATCTTCGTCCGATGTGGTTCTCGGCCTTCGAGAATAATTCGCAACTTCTTCACCGGCTGAAGTGGTCTCGCGGGATCTCGCAACAAGAAGCGTGACCGCATCTTCCTTTTTTTCAAAAATTCTCCCGATGAAATTACACGTTCCTCCTAAGAGTCTCGTACAATGTATGGAATTTATTGTACCGGAGGAAATTACGTTCAGCAAAGCGGCGTTTCTCGGTTCCAATTAACGGACCGAAATCCTCTATTTAACGAACCTCCGTGTAACCTTGCGTTTCTCGACCGCTACCGCCGACGACGCTGCCGCTGCTGCTTCTGCATCGAATAATCCCTTGGACGATCGAGCGAGTATAATTCCCGTTTGGGCAACGGAAATGAGAGAGATGTCTCGTCCCGAGCCTCGACAGAATTAATTGAGAATTAATTATAGAAGTATCGAGACTCGACGGGCGGAGAAATCTCATCACTGCCTCTGTTTTGTTATTGAATCAATACATGTTTTTCGGCTCGGGGATTTACAGTCTACGATTCACTGTTTCGGAATCATACCGAGGGCAGTGGCAGCTCGTACACAGCAATTGGTCGAGCTGCTACCACTTCGTGTAAAAAAAAATCTGCTCTACGACAGACTCGTGACCAACCTCTCATTCCAGCAACGCCAAGTCTCACGGAAAATAAATATCGACGAGCTACTTTATTACAGCCGATGGCGGAAGATCAAGGTGGTACAGAACTGAGTAGTCGCGGGATCGCTGATGGGCCCCCGATCGGTAGGCCCACCGGGCACGCGCACGCTTCCAGTGCCCACGAATGAGCGAGCTCTCCGGCCCACCGAGAGATCGCGGGTCCGCGAGCAACGCACACTCGGACAAAAAAAATAAAAATAAAAAATAAACAGCAGAGAGCACACGAAGACAGAGAAAGAATGAGACGCAACGATACAGTCTCGTGTGAGCAGGTGTATACGAAAAAAAACACAGGTGCCTCGGACACACGCGTGCACGCGAATGAGAGGCCACATCGACGCGGCCGAATGAACCGACGAGAATGAGAGGGAAAAACGATGCATGAATAAAAAATCGCTTACATAAATACGATCTGCCTTGGACCCTCTCGATCTTCACTGCGTCGGAGGGAGGGACATATGTATATATACATATATATATATATATATATATATATATATTATTTTTATTTTTGTCGTGGTTATTATCGGGTTTTTACTAGAACGAACGAGAGAGGATCGACGAAGGATTCGTGGTGTTGGCTACAGAATAAACGGTTTTTATGGCGATGCTGATTTGCAACAAGTCTTGTTAGGGGTCGTGTTCTAGACTGATTTGTTTCGATTGTTTCGCAGTTGCGTATCCGTAAAAGCGTGTACGAACATGATTATAGATGCTTCGGAGATTCTCACGGTCGAAAAACGGGCGAGAGCGAGAGGATCGAAAGGAGAGGACGATGATTCGTTTTAAAGAGGTGCAGGGTCCATTCGTTCATCGGACGAGCTGGAACTCAGTCCGACCGCGGGCAAAACGTCGACTCCGGAAAAATCTCTGGGATCCTACCGCCAAGCTAATCGTTTTTCTCGCGGTGCCGTCGACGATTTCTTTCCCATAGGATTGGCCATCCCGCGGCAAGCAGCCCGATAGGGGTTTCTCAAATTTTTGATTCTCGATAAGACCGCGAGGTTCGTGCTTGCGGTATACGAGACCGTGGATACAGCGCCGCCTCGCCACTTACTCGGTAATTTTTTAATTACTCCAACTCCTCCCAGGCGCTTGATCGCGAGAATAGAGGTTCGGAATTGCCGGTCCTCTTTGCCGGTCTTGCATCGAACGATATGCGATTACTCGATAGGTATCTAAGATCGCTCGGTCGAGAATCGTTCGGAGATCTTAAAACGCTACGGGTATTCCTACCGCCCCGGGTTTTCGGCTCGGACCTTTGCGGCAGCCACTTTTTCACTCGACCGCGGGACTCACGCTTTTCGAGCTCGAACGTTCACCGGTCGAATTTTATTAATACGTCCGGGAAAACTACCGAATCTTTTTTAAGTAAAATTTAAGGAACTTTTCGTTCAGAGTAGCTGATACCACCCTTATGGGCCACGTCCTCCCCCACCCCTTAAAAATCCTTCGCTTCCCAGCGGCAGCCTCAGACAACGTTTTTCTTTTTTCTTCACCGCATCGATCCTTCGAGGCGTGAATTTTCATTGCAACTCGCACGTCCACCGTCACGGGAGCACAATGCCTGTGGGATCGATCAAGCGAGAGGAAAGACGAAGAATCGGAAGCCCATGCGCGGTATTCCTATATCCGTGTATCGACGACGACGACTACGAGCGTACGTGAAAAGGGTTGAGAGGTGAATTTCAATGGATTGGAAATACCCGGACGCACTGTGTGCGTTCGAGCTGCCACGGGCTTTTCCTGCATACTTTTCTCCGAGGGCTTTCGCTTATTTGCCATTCCGGCGAGTCCCGTACAAACGTTTGCTTTCTATTTTCAATGGTTCGAGGGACGAGGAAGCTCGAAGAGGGGATAGATATAGTATAGCGAAACAGCGAGAGGTTCGAGTGCGAGAAAGGGTTGCCAGTGGTAAGGTCTTCGTGTATCGGTAGGTAGAGATCGGGTTACCAAGGAACGAAGAAAACAGATCCTTTTCACGATCTCGTCTCACTCAACGTCCGTTTTTTTTTCTTTTTCTGTCTTTTTTTTTTTGGTTCTTTCAAAAGTATCGAAATGAGACATTTTTCCGCTCCTACGAGGTTGAAACTTCGCACGATGAAAAATACGTAGTGTATGAAAATTTTCCTAGGTACCGTCGAGTGGGGGAAATTTCGCGGGGGTGCAAACCATTGAACGTTTAATTCCACGAAACCCATCGAAGAAGTCGGGAGACTGCCGCTGCTGTTCGCTGGTGCAGCTGTTTCTTTTTCTCTCCCTGCCTCGTATATCTCGTGTGTAGAAACACATACTCCCGATCCCCGCAAAAATCTTCTCACTCATCAGATAGCGCTCGTCTACGTGTCCTCTTAGCGAACTCACAAAGGCATACAAATTGCCACCTCGAAAACTGGACAATACACGAGTACGATGTTCTTCTCGCGGGATATTCGTGTTCGGACTTCCCGGGGTGGTGGGGGCTCGCGCTTCGGAAAGACCCGTGCGGCCTCTTCGCCGAGGCCTTCTCCCGGGAGAGAAGTCTACGCGTCTCGACGATTAAAGAGGCTGCGTGTTAGATGCCCCGGCAGCGATAAGGAGTCAGATCCATCGTGAAAATACTCGTGGGTATCACGAGGGCCTCCGAGATACATTCGCGCGATCGAGATTCGTCCCGCTGTGATTTTGTCCCCTGTACGAACAATTGTACGATTGATCGACAGATTGATACCTGATAGCGCATATTATTTACAGACAGTTGCGCGATGTGTATAATCGTGTAGAAACAAAATCTGGTCTACCATCGACTCGCTGCAGATTCATTATCTATATCACGAGTCTTGCATCGTCCCAGTAGGCAGACTTTTCGTAGACGCGAATGATAGAGTCTGTCGTGGACCATATATTTTTATACGGGTAAAGTGAACGGCCTAATTTTTTACCGTCGACCAATTACCGTCCATTAAACATATTATCCACGATAGCAAATTATATTTATGCCCGGTATACCCTCATTTTTTGTACATCCTTTATATCGTGCATCATGTGATTGAATAAGCATCGGAAAAAAATCTTATAAAATCGTCGACTTTCGGAGTTTTATCTGTGACCCCGCGAGAAATTTTGTTGTCAGTTTCGTTAAGCGGTTGCGTTTCTAAAATCGGTTCGTTTGCTTTATCGGATGCGAATAAAATTATGAATCCAAATTGTACTGTGTGATTAAGGATCAATTAAAACAGTAGGGCGCGAGAAAAAAATGGGAAATTACTAATCGGGCATAGATGCAACACAGCATAGGTCAGTGATTAAACCTTACATAATTCAAACAAAATTGTAGGACACTAATCGGATCATTTACAACAGAGTATGTATTTCGAGATTATTATTTAAAAAATAGTAGAAAAATAAAAAAAATAATACTTGTGTTAGTTAATTAAGACTCTAAACTTTTCTGTAATACCCGTTATTTCAAAATCTCCACTATTCTTAACAATCTTCTTTAACTTTCAATGATGTGCGGAGCTTAGGTGGTCAGTAATTGGGCCGTTCACCTTAGCTGGGAATGCAAAGGCACACACTCGAGAACGAGAAGTACGCGAGCGAAGGAATACGTCGGTAGGGCTTCCCTTTTGTGAATGCCGCAAGGGAGAGTACACGAAAATATTGGCCAGTCATTCCTCGAGGATTCCGTCTTCGCCGGAGGAAAAATACGAGGATACCATTGAGCAGGACCGGCAGAGAGTTGCGTGCCATCGACAAAGCTCTCGAGAGTCTCCGTCGAGAGTGGGAACCGCCCTCGCCCGAGGAAAGAATCGAAAGGATTCACTCGCTTATTTTCGCAACCGGAACACACAAAGTAAACGATCTAGGACCGACACCCGTCGAAAGAGATTTTCAGGAATTTCACAAGTGTATCCCGAAACGCCCGAAGACACTTCTTTACGGAAGCACAATAAGCTTCGACTCGATTCGGCCTTCTGGACCATCCGTTTCACCGGAGTGAGTAAATGATACAGGGCAGAAAATTTGAGATTTCTTGCAAAGAGTTGCGTGTGTCCATGAAGCGCAGTCTCGACTCTCGAGGAGTTTTGTGCAACAAGAGGATACCGGGGCAGTCCCGTCCATTCATCGGGAGGACACAATGTGGCATACAATAATGTAATGGATCGTTCATTCGACCGTTGATACAGTAATGGTCGAAGAGAGTGCTGCCGCTATGGCATTACCGACCAGAGCCAGGACATTGAGAAAATTGCCTAGGCACCGTTTGCCGAAAATCTCGTAGGTTTCCACTCATGTGGTTGGTGCAAGGGGCATTCAAAGATCTCTGTGGGATCTTCGGTGGTCACTATACACTGTGTAAGTGTACGTTGCAGCTCGTCGACTCGCGATAAGTCGCTCGAGAGGAAGCTCGCTCGCGCCATCGGGAGACGAGTGATCGTTCGAGCGAGAGAAAAAAAAAGCGGCAAAGTGGAAACTCGAGCAGCCGTGAAATCGATTTTTGCGCACTGATCGGATTTGCGGCGTGCCGTTTGGTCCTGCGTTACGTCGGGACGAAATCCCTTGCTCGACCATAGCAACGACGAACGGTGACATCTGTGGCCGTGCTCGTTCGATCTCGCGTTTCGCACTTGGTGCACGCCTGCCGGACATCCACGGAAAATACTCCGGAATCTAATGGGATTTGGAATGACAAAATGCAGCTGCGCTGCAGCACTCGAGTCATCCTCCCTCGCAGATCCAGATCTCTCATAGCCTCCGTTATTCTTGACCACAAGAACCATTAGGCAAAGATTGTCCTGGACTCGCCTGAATATCGGATCAATTATATTTTTCCGTAAGATGATCTGAACGACCGGAAGCTGCGACGGTACACCTGGATGGACGAGGGGAGCATTCGAGGCTGTATAAAATTCGCTGAATTAGCCTGATACTTTATGCACGATGCGCCTCGTGCATAAGCATATCCTACGTCCACTGGCGATTCGCGTATCGTACAGATCGTATCGATATTTAGAGAAAAAAAAATAAATATATTTTGGCAGCGAGTCGATCGGCACTCAATATTGAAGCGACTATCTGTATACTTTTATCGATCACTCTCTTCGGGGTTTCGGCTAGCTCCGAGGGGAGATCGACGCCAACGATACGCTGGCCGGGCAGCGTGTAACAATCCGGCAGCACGAGACTGAAATATTCTTCCGTAGAATCGGTAGGCCAGGCCGAGCTTTCCACTTATACGCTGCAGCATGGAGAGAGAGACGAGGAGCATGGCGCGGGTGGGCAGATGCGCCCCCGCGAGCGAACAGCTGTACGCGATTGTCCATTTCGTTACCTCCGCCGCCGGTCCGGTCTAAGTTTTCGTGTGCCGCAACCTACACGGCTATTGTAACTCATTCGCTCGTGCGCACATATTGCGGTCTCGAAAAATCCGAGAGTCGGTTAACTCGGGGCAAGGGGGAAGAAGCAGTGGAAAATCGTGACGAGTCAAAGTATATTTACTAATCAGAATCGATTGTGTGCCAAGGGTTGCGTGCCACGCGACTGGTCATTTCGCTCGCCCTTTCGTTTTACCACCCCTCCAATCTTCCACGCTCGATAAACGAAACGTCGATTACGAAAGCTCAATCTCACTCATCGTTCTCCAGAGTGGTCCGAGAAATTATCGAGAATCATCGTCCGACTTGGACCCCTTTCTCTCCGTGTTCATTTTTTTTTTCTCTCCTTTCTTTATGCCTCTGTCGATCGGTGAACGCCGAAACATCTGGCCCTTTTAACGCCAGACAGACGCTAATCACGCGCCGCACCACAAAGGATCTTCTCTCGCGATCAAACGTATTGATTTATGTATTCATCGAACTCACGAGCGCGCGCGCGCGCGCGTCTTCTTTTACCTTTTGGTTGCCCTTTGTACGCTTTATATGGGTTGTACAGATTCTAACCGTGCGAGAGGGCCTCATTAACGCCCCGCGGATGATACTTAATCGCGGAGTCCACACGTATTGAATCATCGCGATGATATTACGTGGCCAATAAAGCTGGATAATCGGTTACAAAGGATTCCCTTTGGAAAGGGGTTAATTATAGGTGGAATATTGTGATTGATTGCCCGGCTACCAGGAATCATTCGGGTTAACCACTCTAACCCGTGTTTCCTATACGATGAAATTTACTATATTTGATCTGTGCCGAGCGCCGACGACTCTGTTCGCGTTCCTCTTCTGGCCTGACTATTATTATACACTCGATAGCCAGGATGCTGCTGGGAGCGGTGGAGAGAGAACGGGAAATACCAGCGTTATTTGCAGTTACCCGATCCTCTCGGCCCCGAATTGTTCAGCTACCAAAATATTCATAGGGTGTTGCGTAAACCATTCGCGAGCAGTTTCAACAAGTGAAAGAAAGGGCCCGAGAGGGTTGCCAAACCCGCCGCGAGAAAACACGTTCAACCCTTCTCGGAATGAAATGCTCCTTTATACAGGGATGGAGATTCCATCGCGTGCGCACGTGCTCGAGTGGACTGAATCCTCAACTTTTCCAACACATTCGATCTCACTATTATTTTCCATCTACTCGTCGATGAGAGTCGCGTTGTTTCAGTGTAAGTCTCTGCGAGGCCAACGAGTGAGCGACAACCCAGCAACACGCACCATAGGGAAGAGCGGGGCAAAATGGCACAGCGGGGCAAAACGGGATAATGAGACAAATCGCAATTTTCCAATAACTCTTGAATGTTGGCGATGGTGGTACGTGGGGCAAAACGGGTTTTAAAAATCCGGATGTATCATTGGGACAAAATGGAGTATCCAAAAATTATTGGAAAATTGACTTTGCCCTGACTGTCCCGTTTTGCCCAGTGTGCCATTTTGCCCCGATCTCCCCTACTTTATTTATTATTGTAGATAATGGTCTAATGGAAAACCGGAAATTCCGGAGGACCGACAAGGTTTTGAACATCCTCTCAACGATTTTAACATGAGCACTGTGTACTATACTAGCCGTTGTTAAGCAACCACTGTAAAACGGGTATTATACAGTGTGTGTCTAAACTCAGAACAAAGCTCGTCACAGGTACATCCGGGACTACAAGAGGGACGATCGGAAAGACGAGTACGATGCGGTTCCCCGACTAAAACTGTCCCCGGGCTCGAAGTGCGGTCCTAAATAAATCGATTTGGGGCACCGGACCGCACCGGACGACTTTTAGTCGGCACAAATATTGTCGCATCAATTAAGCTCACGTCGGTCTCTTCCACGAGACTCATGCAAGACGAAGAGAAAGAGTCCTTTCGTCGACATCATAGCGCCGAGGACAAGGGGGATGATGCAGAAGGAAGAGATCCCGTTTTTCCCCGGTGGGAATCGCGGCGGTTCCCTCCGCCTCTCGCTGGCGCCGTTTGCTCATACCCCGTATAGTATATGTACATACCGTATACTGTGTACACCCAAATAGAAAATCTGTTTTTCGTCGTACGAATACTTTTTCCCCCGTCTCGAGTTTCGTGCACCCCCGGTCGTCAGCGACTGCTCGGCAGGGCAGACCGATGGCTTTTTTTTGTGTTCTTCTGTTGCGACGCGTCTATCGTCCTTCCGCCTGTTGCTGCCGCTTCTGCGATCGTCGCAGGGGAGGACAGTGTGTGCAAACGGAACGTGTCCGAAAAACCCCCTAGAGGACTTCCGACGGAAGGGACACTTTACACGAGCGTTAATGGGACCCTCGAGACTACGAAGACCTTCTTGAAGAGGGTCAAAGCCAACTGCCGAAACTACGTGTATTAATGTAAAAAAAAAATTATGTCTTCGAGTGCTGATTAGTCTATTCGAATCGTACGAGCAAATTGGAGCTCGGGAGATGGACTTCTTATTTTCTTTCCGAAGATGACCTAAAGGTCATCTTCGTAAAACCCACAATAATTTTGTTCGACGCTAAACGAATTAAGATCTCCGGATCTCTGTTAAACTTTCTAGATTTATAGTGCACGTCTCTTGTTTGTGTGCCAACGACCCGCCCCGTTTAAATAGATCTCGCAGCTCAAAGGGTCCTTTGCCGATAGATTTATAGCTCTGCGGGATATTTTCTTCAACCTCCCCTGAACGTCGCTTTTGTTTCCACGAGGCTTGCCACGCCACGGTGTGTGCCTTAATTGAAACCCTTTTTTTTCATCCCTACCTTATTCACCCGTCTCGGCCCCTGTTGCCTCCGAGGGGTTGGGCATTTTTTGGCGATGCAACGTAGTAGGCTCGGCCGGAGAATTGGATTTTTTTTGCCTCCTTTCTCGTCAATAGTTTACGAGGACGAGGCGCCTTCGCAGCCACTTTTCCGTCTCACAGTGCTGTGGACTTTCGTAGTTAGATTTTGAAACGACTTCGCTGCCGCTGTTTCTGCTGGGATGTGCCGACAAAAGGGGAGCGAAGGCGCCCGAAAATTAACATGTCGTTCGAAAGTAACGTCTCTCCCGTAGGCGTGCACTCCCGAAGGCCCAGTTCCGGGTAAAAAGAAGGAGGAAAAAAGATTGAAGCGTCTCGACGGCGAGAGAGAAAGAGAGAGGGAGATAGTGAGAGAGCGGAAAGTTCAGATACAAACGAACTCAAGCGAGCCGGTCTGCAAGAGAGCCACGCGACTGCGCTCGACTTACGACCTCGTAAATCCAGATCTCGGGCAGAGTCACACCCGTGGATTTGGTCTGCAATCCCCATACACGACTCTTTCGGTCAGACTCTCGCGATAATCGGAATGTTACGATTTCCGAACAGGGCGTCGGGAATCGCGGGAGAGAGAGGGAGAGGGAGCTCGAAATATGTACTATAATATAACCCTAAGCGTATCGTAAACTATCGGCTAAACTCAGGGGCCGAGAAACGACATTTAAACCACAGGGGGTAAAGAGTCGCGGATCGTCCCAAAGTGCAACGTTCGATCCCGATACCTGAATGCGAATTGTTTCCGGATCGGAGCCGCTCGTATTCTCGAAATCTCGGCAATAAAAATTCGAACCCGAGAACCTCGACTAAAACTCCACCCGGTCATAGATTTTAACACTGTTCTTTGAGATAACAAGTGGCGACAAAAAAAATATTTGCCCTCGATGAAATAATATTTATCTGTGGAATTGGAAGATATATCGCTTTATTATCATTATTATTGTTTTAAACCGCGGACCTTTATATCGAGCTAAAGTAATATTATTTTTTTTAATTCTTAGTGTAAAAAATGCCATCGATGAAATTATATCCATCTGTAAATTTGAGAGAAGTATTGCTGTTCACATAATTTTTCTGTTGAAAGCTGCATGCCTTCACATCGAACGAAAGGGATATTAATTCCAACGGAAAAATTTCGATGTGAATATCAGTTAAGGTGGATACAAGCCTGACGAAAATAGAGAGGAGTGATTGAAATTTATAACGTTCTATGGGAGTGTACAGCGTCGACGAGAAGTTCAACGACACGTGACTCTTTTAGGCGCACTGGCTCGATGGCTCGTAAATTCGTGGGTATAGAAATTCCGGAGCCGTAAGAGTGCCGGGCATGCATACAGTCACGTGAAAGTAATACAGGAGGTGGTTGAATCGAGATCTACCCTACGCGAACGAAGGGGGTTGTTAATGCCGGTGAGATGCGGTACGCCCCGAAAAAAGTATCCCATAAAGAATTGCGCGAACTATACGCGACGGGAATTATGTACAGCTCTTTTTTTCTTACTCACACTTTGGGGTGTTCATCGGGCTAACGGTTCCCTACCTGCAGCCGATTTTCGGCACTGGATTTTCATCTTCTTTCCGCCTGCTTCTTTTTTCTTTCTCGCCGACCTAGTCCAGTTTTCGATGGAGGATATTATTTGGGGCGCACACGAGAGACTTCGCCTCTTCGTAAATCGCGCCCGTGCGATATCGTTCAACGACTTTTCTACCTGCCCACTACTGCCATCCCTGTAGTAAACGCGCAAAGTAAAAAAATAAAAATAAAATAGCACGTCGAAGGTTTCGAGATATCCGGTGGCGAATAGAAAACGATTTTCTCTCAACGAAGTCGGTATAGCGAAATGAGTCGGCTTTAAAAAATGGACACCCTGTACATAGCAACAAGCCCCGAAGAAGGGGCTCCTGGTAGTCTCGTCGTATGTAACCTACATTCGGAAGACCTTTTTTTCTCAGGTCCTTCTCGATTTTCTACTCTAGCCACAACCCACACGGTTTTCGTACGTCGATTTTCGTACCACGGGCCAGGTAAGTCCGGGATTCCGAGCTCGATTCCTCCACTCGCTGGAAGTTCTCGCTTCGAGAAAACGAGAGGAATGTATCGGGATCGGATCTGCCTCTCGTTCTCTTTCTGCCTGACGCCTGCTCGGCTTTCCATCGCATTTTTTTTCTTCTCGTCCCCTCTACACCCCTGTCCCAAAATCATTTCGGAGTTAGAATCAGTCCCTAATGCCATTCTACGCGCGAAGCCTTCTCCGGCCTCGAGAGACGCGCGAGTCCGCCGAACAATGCTGAGGTACAATGCTCCCCCCTTCGCATCACTCACGACCCGAATATTATTCCCTCGACGGATTTCCCGCTACCTGGCCGATCCTGGTCCTCCTCGTCGATCTTTAAATTCGTGCCCTTTATTTTCATTTATTTTTTTTTTCATTTATTTTTTACCATCGAAAATAGCAAGAGCCTCGCGATCGTGGAATGCATAATTAGTTTGCGATAATCTGATTTTTTTTTCAATGATTCATTCTCTTTATGTATTCCTCTCCGAGTCTTTATACTCCAGACAAGAGCCATAAAAAAAAAAGTTTCAATATTTGCATGAACTTATATGCAAAGTAAGCGTGAAGAGGTGCTCGAATAGGAAGGGTCGGTGTACGAGATTTAAATTGATGAATCGAGATCCGTTATTTACCGAGGATGTAGGTACGAAGAAAAAACCCTTCGTTCTACCTCAGTGGTACATGAAGAACCTTGTACTTCGAAACCCTCGATATTTGCCGTGTAATTTGGGAGTCATTAATTATTTAAATAAACCGTATTTCGAAGTTGAGAATATTCGTCTATCATCGGAACCATCGTGAGAACTCTCGATCGCCTTTTCACAAAAATCGTTCGAGCACTATTCTTCGATATTCCAAGGTTACCGGATAGCTTTACCATACAATATTCTAATAGCGCCCCAGTATTCTAAATTTTCCAGTGCGCATCGGTCGTCCGATTTTTCCCCTTACAGTTTGCGCCTCTCTCTCCAGGTCGCTGAAAGGAGCGAGCTACTTCCGGACCACCCTCCGCTTTCTGCAACGAATTTTTCCAACGCATCACGGTTCATCTATTTCCGACACGGGAACTCGGTTTCGAGACGTATCTTTCCAACGAACGTGAAAAAAAAAATGTTTACTCGTCAAGAAAAAAAAAAGCCAAACGGAATTAGATGTATAATTTTCAAAGGCACCGACGCGCCGGCCTCTCGGCTTCGGAACACCGTGGCGACCTTCCCAGGGTATCGATTTCGCATGAGATATAGAGTAAGCAGGCCCCCCGCAACACGGCATTGTCTGCACTATCTTTCTTCCCCCCCCCCCCCCCCTCCAGTTTTTCAGCATTCTTTTTTTACCCCTCGCGGTTTCGGCCACATTGTCTTACGTTCGCTGATCCTCTTAAGAGGAAACCAAAATTCACCAAAGATACAGACAGCGCTATTCATTACCGTATCCTATCCCACTTCCTGTGCGCTCAGTCAGTTCATTCATTCGATTTCGCTAATCCGTCACGTGAGCAGTGACCGTACGAACCGCAGCTGCGTCAAAGATAGTAATGCGATACCTCCCGCACGAAAATAAAAAGTGAAAAAGAAAGATAAAAAATTAAGACGAGAATATTTATTATTCTTCGTAAGTGAATCTTCTCCACTGGCGCAGCTGACACTCCACAAATTCTCTGAGTAAAATAGAAAAAAAGGACGAAAACGAGACAACGTACAGGCACCCCTGCCGAGAGAGAATTTTTTTTCTGGCGACATTATACCCTGTAACATCGCGCCGAGGTCGCCCGCGAGTATCGAGTACCCCGATTTGCGGTACAAGCAGGTTCGTTGGACCGTCGTTTGTCCGTTAATAAGGGTACCCCGGGAATAACGCCCGTGTAATCGGTCAGAGCGGGGCAAGACGGTTCTCCTCCAGCGGAGATCTCCGAGGAAAAAAAATTGGCAAAAATAGTCGTTGTCGCACCGGTGTTCCATTTTGTCCCGCTCTCCCCCTACGTGCCACATAGTGTGTCGAAAATAAGGCAAAGTTACGAAAGGGGGCGCAAAAAAATTGAGGTGCCCGAACGAAGAGAGTCGCGAAGCCCCGCGAGAACGTTTCTGGGCTGCGGCGTCGTTGTCCGAGCCCGAGGATGCGAACGAGGAGCGAGACCGTGTCCGTCGCACATACTACTACTTGTCGCGGATTAAATAATGAAAGGGAGAGGCGGTACACGGTCTCGGAGCACACGAGTTACAATATTTACCGGGTCGTTGTCGACGTCGATCGGCGGCGAACGTTCGGCCTACGGAGTTTGCCGTTTTCGCGCACAATATGCGGGGAGAGGCGCGTACACGCATAACCGAAACGCGAACGAGAACGGAGCGAGAAAACATAAGCGTCGCAGAGAATACGGAGGAAGGAACGAAGAAACGAACGCGCGGGAGCACTTCGAGGCAAGTCGCCCGGATAATTTGAAAGCGATCCGATCTCCCCGGGCAGCTGCCTGCCTTACGCGTAAAATATTCAAGAACTTGCTATGGTGTTTCTTCGTTCTTCTGGTGCCCCCCTCTTTAGTCGGTTCGTTGAGCAAGACGCGCGCGCGAGCCGGAGAGCTCGATGACGAAGACGCGCGCGCCCCGATTCAGCCCTACACACACACACGCGCGCGCGACTCTGTACCTTGCCTACTGGTCCACGCGGTACGGTAAAATAGCACGCGCTTACTCAGCTTCTCGGTCCCAATCTCGCCACCCGATACTCTCTTAACGAAACCTCTCGGGGCAACGCAATTATTCGAGATTTAAAACATCCGATTTGAGCGAAGGTTGCGGATAATGAGCTCATTGTCGAAGACGAGTGTATGCGTCAAGGGAAACGATGTCACAAGTTTTTGGTAAACATGGGCTACACGAGTGACGAATTTTCTATTATTAATTTTCGCGAATATATTATACGATATGAGGATCCGCGGCGATGGTACGAGGTACGAATTTGATCAGAGAACGATGAAAGAGAGACTCCCGTCTCTCGTTCAGTTCTCGAGATGTCCCCCCGATTACACGCTTCGGGCGATCCGAGTAGCTCTTCGATAGGCCACAGGCGTCGAAGGAATTTCGCGGAATTCTCCGGCGCGGGCCCATTCGCCACCGCGTCGTATTCCGTGAGCAAGTAAATTAACCAAGGTAAATGAAAAACGTGTTCCTCGTTCGGCGCCACGTATCTTCGCGTTCGTATACTTTCGGCATTAATACGCATATATCGACTGGTAAGGAACGGATGAGCGGATCATACACCATTTAACTTGTGAAACCATGCCGGATAGGCCCTTCTGCTTCTCAGCGGTAGATAGCCAGTATGTAATGCGTATACCAATTTCTCTTCCTGTCAAACACCAGGAAGATTCTCGAGACTCAATTTTCCGAAAGTTGAACGGAGAGACCCCGAATACGACAGTATTAATTATCAGATTTTAATCAAACGTAAGAGTCGGTAATTAAGTAATTTCACCTGCCTTCTTTCACCGACAGGACGGCAAAAAAAAAAAAAAAAATTGGTTGTCCAGCCGATAAATTTTTGTCTAATATGACTGATGATACAAAGTAATATGTGAGGCACAAATATACGACATAATGCAAGGTTCGAACAGCATTTAAATTGGTAATTAACCGAGCAAAAACGGATTTTCAATCATCACAATCTCCCATCGACGATGACGTAGTTATTTTCGACGGTTTAATGCACAACTTACAGGGCCCGAGGAACTTGCAATTTGGCGATGAGAGGGAGGTAGAAAAAAAAGTCGCATGGTCTGCGAGGGCAGCCAGCAAAACGTCACTTCGCCGAACAAGTCCATTTGTCCGGGGACGAGAGAAAGAAAGAGAGAGAGAGAGAGATAGAGAGAGAGAGAGGGAGAGAGAGAGAGAGAGAGAGACTCGGGAGTTTTGCCGGTCCCACACCTGGTACACAAGCCCGTCGTCGGAGTCTCGGAGGTAGTCGTCAACTCTACTCTTCGTCAGCGGGACAACCCTTTTCTTCTCAATCTTTCCCATTCTTTACCTCGGCCGGCGGTCGCCATCGCACCGAGGGAGAACCGGACTCCCCCGTAAAGAATCGAGAAAAGAAATCGAAAGAGGTAGATGAGAGGAGAGTGGGTATCCACAGGGACGTGGATCAATGGACCGCGTATGTATATATCCGTGGATCTCTCTCATGCTCCCTCGCACAATCCACCGAACTTCCGGACGTGGCGAATTTGGATTCTACGCTTCTCGTGATTTCATACGCGAATGGGAATTATACTCCAGGAAGCTCTGGTCCAAAACTCCTCAGACTGGCTGCCTTAGAAAAAAAAAAAAAAATTGTATCTCAAAATTCGGGCGCCGAAAGGCTTCTGACTTGAAACAGAAATTTGAATAAAAACGTACCGATCGTCGAAAATTTATGGCGAGAAAGGTATTGAAACATTATTCAAAATTGTGAATACCGACGGGGTGTTTCGGGCTGGATTCCCGTAGTGCAGTATGCCTAATTTTCGGACCACGAGAATCCCTCGTTGTCGTGCTGAGTCCTCCCTGTGTAGATCAAATTTTCATTTGTGTTCCTCGTTTCGCTTTGTCTTAGCGGGAGATATCCTTGAGGCCGGAGCGCGGCTTTCCTCACTGAGGCGAGTATGCACCCGCGGTGAAACCCTGCTAATTATTTCTCTGACGCATCGCTTTACTCAACGGAAATATGTGTGGATCGAGAAGGAAAAGAAACGTTCAGCGGAGCTCGATAAAGCTGCGCGTAGACTCGAGGAAGACAAAAAGTGATCGTCCCGATGTCTAGACTAGCTCAGTTCTTTCCGTTATAGTGTGCTATTAGAAGCGCTCCCGGGGTGTTTGCATATATTGATGGCGCGATCGCGAGGAACGATATCGTCGGCTTAACTCAAAAGTCATTCATTAATTACAGCTGTATTCTCGTTTCGTCGAGCGAGTAGCCCAGACCACCCCCTGGTGCCCTTGTTTACCTCGTTTCGCTGCACCCACCTTCCTTAATCTCTCGCTCGCTCGTAAAATCTACCACCGCTGCTGGGAATTCGAATAAATAAAATCCACAGCGAGCAGTCACCAGGATATATTTCGTTGTGTTTATCAATTTCATAGCATTTTAATTGAGCTAATGAAATTATTTTTTCGAACGTAAATATTTAATTGAACGTGAAACGTTCCAGAGATGATGTTTGAAGTAAAATAAAAAATCAGGAACAAATAATATTTGGCGTTATAGTATAGAATGTCTCTAACGGGGATAAAGCGTTAGAGGGTTGTCGGGAGGAAAAAAAATTGAGTCCAGGCAACTTTTTTTTACGGAATCCTCGACTATTCCAGTTTTCCTGTGGACCAGGTAAAGAAACGAAGAAGGGCAAAAAAGGCGGGTAGATTTTTCCGAAGAGCATCGATTCGTCGTAATGAAAAAAGTCTCGAAAGAAAAGAGTGTAAAAAAGTTTAAACCATAATGCGCTTCCGTTGCCTGAGCTGGCTGGGTGTGCACCATGGGCAGCAGCTGAATCCCCTCGATCTCGCGACGATATACTGTTTTTCACCCTGACAGATCGTCGACACCCCATGTTACAATGCACAGAGTTCGACGCCTCGCGCGGACCATTTCGTAACCTCGATGACGCGATTACTATCTACAAATAAAGCGATCTTATCGCCTTTCTTATAGCACTATGCGTTCGAAGGGATTTTCTATAACAAGAATAGGAAAAAATTTTCTCGAGAAGCCCTCGGATCCTTCCATCCGACTTTTTCGATTGCCGGCTTCCGGTAATCTTTCGAGAGATCCCGAGATCTCCCTCACTTAAAAAAACCACGGGCAGCCGCACGACTGCAGTAAGTTACGTTTTTTTTCCACTCCTCATTTCTTTTCCTCCCGCTCCACGTTAAACTTTCATCTCACGTAAAAAAAAGACACGAGAAACAAACCGCTTACAATATACTCCCTCGCAAATGGTTTCGCGTATCTCGTCGTCGCCCTCTCCGATAGTCGTCTAATCTAATATCTCGCCAACAAAACGGAGCCGAGGACGGATAGAGGTAAGCCGAGCCGAGAGACGGAAACGGCCGAGTCTCGATTTTCTCGACAGATAGAGAAGAGCCGAGCCGCCAAATATACTAATCGTTTTCGGGATGTATGTCTAAACCTTTTTTTCTTTCACCCCAACAAAAGATCAATGTATTCGTCTGTCTAAAATTCTCTGAGAAAGATCTCTGCGTTTTTCACCACAGGGCCCGCGACGAAGTGCTGCCCGCCGTTCCGTCTTCGCCTCTTCTTATTCCTGCCGCATCCCGGCGCGGTAAGGACAGACGAGAGGGACGATGCCAAACGATGCAGTTCGCTGCACAGTAGCTACACGTGAAGATCGCTCGCGCGCAGCCTCGTCTGCGTGTGGGATTTACTAATTTCTGGAAGGTCCGGGAGTGCACAGCGATGACCCCTCTCGCCGCTGGCCAGAACGGACTGCGGTTGTGCAGCGAAATCCCCTATCGACGCCACGCACGTCGGGAATACCGAATGGATTCAAGGCCCGTGCCCGGGAAACGAGACTCGAAGGGAGACCCCGAAAGGCGAGAATTAACAGCACGACGCAGTCGTGCACCCGTTTCGTTTTTTTTTCCTCCGAGACTCACGTGAGCCTCGCGAATGCGTTCTCGATCTTTCCGTGCACTTGCACTGGCAATGTGTTGGTAACGCATGAGTCGGTGGTTAAACGCGGAGGCCGCGTTCTGCATATCATTTTCTACCGTTTGAAGCGAGCGCTACCAATTCTTGTAGACCTCTTATTACCGGGTACCTTATGAGTAATTTTGCGGGACAATTGCTGCATTACGCTACCCAACTATATCTACAGAGAAGAATCGTGACGGTGTTCTAAAAATTGCAAAATTTCCCCGAGGGACGTGCACAAAGAGGAATAATTCGTTGCTCGAACCAACTGCGTGGTTGATCACCTTGCAGGCAATTTATTCAGTTGGGCCAACATCTTAGTTGGTGGCGAGCCGCTTAATTTATCGATCCAATAAAATTAAAAGTCTGAAGCCCATTTAACCATACGGCTGGTTGGGGCAACCGTTTACTTCTGTTCGTGTGCCTGCTAGAGAGGCATCCATATCCCTCGGCGTACATGTTCTCCGTTTAAGACCATTATTCAAGATATGTCTTTCAAAACATTTTTTTATAACGGCCCATTTTTCCTAGGATCTCCCTGCGTACGCAATGTACGTAGGACATGATACGTACCGGCCTGCCGGCCGGCGGGTTCCGGGACGTACGCTGCTGTTTAGCATGTGGCATTGAGGCCCGGTTTCTGCATACCAACGAAGACGACGGAGGCGGCGCTCTTCTTCTTCTTCTTCCTCTTTTCTTCTTCATGTATTCTTCCATCGTCTCGATGCTCGTGACTTCTCCAGGAGCAGGGCAGCAACAACCCTCGCTCTCGTCTCGCACTACACGTGTTTGCTATATGCACTTCAGAATGTATGAATATGTGGCCCCTCCGATGTACATCGACCGCTGATAAGCAGAAGGGCGTATCGGACGTCGATTCGCGTGTCAAACGTTGCGCGATGCGCCAGTTCTGTTTCTCAGCGGGCGATTTATCCTTGTATGAGTACTGCCGCAAACTTTATGCTGGTAGGCAGTAGTACGTCAGGTTATATCTCGCTGTATATAGTAAGGTGGAACCGTGTCCGCAGCACGCTCCGATGTCGTTTGGTACCCAGCTGCCATTCCTACAACCTCGAATCTGATTTACGTACGAGCCTCATGCCCGAAGTTTCGCCTCTCCCGTACCTCGTCCGCTTCACTCCATTCGTTTTCTCAAGTTTGCCCCTCCGCGCTGCCTCTCCACTCTTTATTTTTCATTTACCTTCCGTGTACAACCACGCTGTATATTGCCTATCGATTCACGGCTCTTTCATTTTTCGTCCTCTCCCTCTGCTCGAGTATGATTGGGTGTTTGTCCCTTTTCTTTATTTTCATCGGAAGCTGAGCCGAAATGAGAGATGGAAGGCGTTGCGTATAGAGAGGCCGTGCAATTTCGTTCCTTAATCGGCAATCACGTAGCTCGGAGATTCCTCGGCGTATCGCGTGCCACCCGCCCCGACGCGAGAATGTGGCATACGGATAATATCGCGTGACGTCTTGTTAAAAAAGCATTTTTTTTTTTTTTTTTTTTTTTTTCGTGTATAACGTACGCTAAGAAAACCCATTGAAATCTCGGGCACGAGCGACTATCCGCACACGACGCTCGCGGGCCTGAAGGAACGCGTGTGTCTTTATACACCACGACAAGAGACCTCTGATTTCCATGATCGCAAGGTTGTTTCGAACATTACGCAAATTATGCGGTGATTCTCGTACCGCAGCATCGAAACGACTAATTTTCTTACCAATGGAATACCAAAAAAAAACTCCCCCTTTGAAGGTTTGAGTAATATATACTTTCATGTATATTATGCAAAATTGTTTGGTTCTCTTCATGCTCATCAAATATTTGTTGTACCCAGTGCCATCTCTCACTGCGCAAGTGCTGTTACTTTATTTTTCACTTCCTCGTAAAGGAATCTTTGTTTTGGTAAAAAAAATGTTCCATATTTTTGCGAAAACGAGTTCAGAATGTTCCAAATGTACGAAAATTGCGATTTCCAACTTTTTAAATTGTTAAGACGACTCGACCACCTTAATGTATTTCTCATTTGCCAATCAAGAGTTTCACGATACCGAATAACCCGTGAATTTGTTATCAGTATGAAAAAGACAAAAATGATTCCGTCTATTTTTAACGCCACTAGATAAATATTGAATGCGACGATAACCGATCCCATTACTTATTCACACTCGAGGCACGAGCCTCTCACCGTTCCATTCATCGTTCGGCGGTCTCGGTGTCTCGGCTGATACGAGAGTCCAGCCACCTCTGGAGAGGATCCATCGATCGGGATCGTCGTCGGAATATCGACGTTCTCGAGCCGCGTGCCGGTGCTTATCTGCTGATTCTAGGATGGTACACGAAGCGCGGGCGGTTTGTGTGCACAAATAAGAGAGGCGATAGGGCAAACGATAGGCCACGCTCGAGATACGATGCTGCCGAGCGATAGCGCTTCCTGTGTACGTCCCGTGCGGAGTCTCGAGGTTTCCGAGGGTAGAAGGTAAAGAAGCGGAGGTCGGAAGAAAGGGAAGGTAGGCCGGTATACAACGAGGCGATTCAGCGCCCGTCTCCGCGCCTCCTTGAGACACGCTTTTTTCCTTTCTTTCCTTCCTTCCTTCCCTCGCTATACCAGTCTTCAGACGCGTGAATAAATATATCCCTCGATATCAAAGACGCCCACGCGAGCCGCGCGCGCGTCAAGTTGCGAGGGAGGGCGAAGGGAAAAAAAACCGAGAAAGGAAGGAAGAAAGAAAGAAATGTAAGGGGAGAAGAAAATGGAGGGGGAGGCGGACGCGTGCCAGGCGGCGAGAATACAGTTCCGTTATATACGTTTCACTATCTCTCGTGGGTTAACACACCCAGGAGCGAGAGCACCGCAGCATAACATCCCATCGCCGGCGAGGTAGCGTGTGTATCGGCGGTGTTATACGACGTTGGCGTAGTCGGGCGCTGTCGAGCTCGCACTTCGCCGCGCGCCAGTGTGCGTATGTGTTACGAGTCGTGTAATCGGTAGGCTTACACGATTAGACGCCGACTCGAGGCGCACGCATGCCACGACATCGTATGACAAATGGAATATATTTCATCTCGAAATCTTTGCTCGCTCTTGCTCGAGAATTTTCGCACACGAACGTTTTTCTGTTCACTACGGTAGCAAACGCAAACGACTGCTTATCGGTTTTTATCATCACTATTACCGGACCGTATCAACTATATAATTTAACCCTTTAATACTGAACGACATTCGCCACTTTGGGGAAACAGCGATTTAAAAAAAATGTAACCAAAAGTAATGTATCGCAAGAACAGTTGCAGATACTCGTCGAGCAGTTGAGACAATTATTATGTTTTCCGAAAGGAAAGAGATATATACGTACCATTTTAAGATATAAATTCCAATGACCTCGTGCGGTCAAGATCCCCGAGAGAGAGAGAAGGTGGAAGAGTCAGCGGGACGGTGAGGCCTTTGATTTTTTTTTTCGGCAACCCAGACGTTTTTTGTCCCAGGTCTTCAACGATCCGTCCGGCTGATTTCTTGCCGCAACTCTCCGAAGGAAATTTTGGTCGATGCGCGCCCGGGCCTTTAATGCTTCCTGGCCCCGTGCTTGCTGGCCGTGGGCAATCGCGGACGCGGACCCCCGCAGACGATCGTTTTTACGCACGAATGCATCTCCTCGATCCTCACCCCGATTCCTTTCTTCTCATCCTCCTTCTCTCGATATTTTTCTCTCGAAACGGCGCGCGCGGGTGGACGAAGACGAAAAAAATTGTCCAGTCACCCTCGGCTAACCAGCAGCGCGTACTTCGTTTTCGGAGACTTCATCATCGACGCGGCGGGCACGTAATTTTCATCGTCTCATTTTCGTACCTCCCGCAGGCTTTCGAGAGAAGATGAGGTGGAAAAAAGTTAATGAGCGAGCCGCTCTCTTGTTTCGGTGTTAAAACTGGGTTGAGCTACCGAAGTACAGAAGTTGGTGGAAATGAGCTTCGAAGACCGCACGCGCTTTTAGCCTCGGTCATCGCTTAATAGTCTCGCCGGGCGAGAATGATAAAAGCAAAATCCCGGCGATGAACGGCTATTTTTTTTTTTTTTTTACTCTCTAACATCGGGGAAAATATGCAATGCTAATTTCCTTTATAGGACAGCAAGTTAACACGCTGTTCAACAAATTCACGTTGGTTGATTCACAACGAATCGATGAAATAAAAAAAAAAAACAACTTCCGGTAATTAACCGAGGCGGAATTCGCGGCACGAGTTTTCCCGGGTAGCTCGGACACGCAGCGTAACAATTACTGTACTGGTTCCTACATTGCGTTTCGACAGTAGTACCGCTGTTACTCTAATGTCGCTCAAGCCTGACGCTCACCTGCCTTCACGCTGGAGTGGCGACTTGTAAATCACTCCACTGAAACTGGGCTACGTGGTGGCACGAGTAGTGCAAGGAAAAAAATAAAATAAGTAAAAATGCTCGAACAATGACCGCCCGCGCCGATGATTCGACAACCCCAATAGCGTATCTCGCATATCTCCCGAATCCCGATAAATTCTTCAAGTTGTCTATCAACCCTAGCTCACTGCATAGACAGTAGAAAAAATACTTGTTTGACAAAATCGTGCAGCGATACACAACTCGGATCGATGACTTTGTTTCTTCGTAATACCTGCAAGGTTAATCTCCGAGGGTTCAAGTTCCGCTCGAGCGGACGTTAATTCACGCGGGAACAATGAGAATATCGAGGTTTTTTTTTTAAGCAGCAAGGATCATAGTCACGGTCCGATGAGGCGATGTTCGGAGGATATTGCGTTTCCGAGAAGGTCCGTTCGGCGTCCGCTGCTTTGGTTTTCTGTCGAACGTGTCGGACTCGCGCGCTGCAACACTCGAACCGCGTGGCCTTGACACATCCCTCGCGTTATATTATTTTCGTAACGCGCAACAGAGATCGTGTTTCTCGTTGCAAGTGCGCGCCACTTGGAGTGCACTGTGCGCCGCGGCGGTTATAACGCGGTAGTTGACGGTAGGTACAACCCCTCGCGAATTTCTTTTGTCGGTGTTTGGGCGTAGCACGCGTGCTGCACGTGCCCCCCCGAGTATCTAGACGTGACTCGTGCCCGGCCAGCGTTATGACCGCGACGTTATATTGCGTCGTCCGGCTCGCCCGCCGGCGAGAAGTTTTCTTTTTGTTTTTCTGCCCCACCGGGCCAAGAGGTCCAGACCGCCGCCTGTGGCAGCGTGCAACGCGTCTGCGACAAAACGAAGCTGGTCCCTCGAGCGCACACGGGGCGGAAAAGAGAGTTTGTGACTCGAGCTTGAAATTAAAAGCTACCCGAGACCGGGCCGTGTCCACTCACCGAAGCAATCTGCAACCTAAATAAGCGGGGAAGCAGTTGGCCAGACGAGGAATGAGTTTAACGTCGCGGAGACCCTGAAACATCGTGGAATTCTTCAAAAGCTACCGAGTCTGTTTTAAATCGCCCTAAATCTTCGGGCTACGTTACCTTTAAACTACACACGAGAGGCTCAATATTTTTATGCTTAAAAATAATTCAATGTCACAACTATTGTCAAACACGGCGACAAATTTTACGATCCTCACGGATACGTTGCGGTGAGAGAAAGGCTGTATTCGTGTGCGTAAATTATCGAACCCGGCACAGCTTTTGTCCGACGACGATGCTGATAAGATATTTTATAACGAACATTCCTGTATTGTCTCCGCGAACAATTCTCAGCGATAAGTATGAGAATATTATGTGGCCATTATTGCGGTGAATTTGTTGTACAAGAGTATTTTTTTTTTTTTTTTTTTAAGAATCCCGAGGGTTACGATAAATATCGTGTCTCTGTGGCTCATATTATGCCGCTGGTACACAATCCCTATGCGCTCGTACGAACGCCATGCGGACTCCTCGAGGCAATTTTTTTCTTTTTTATCTCCTTCGTCTTTTTATGTCTTTCATTTCTGTCTTCCTGCTGTTTGGGGCCAGCCGGACGGGTGGGAGGATCGAAGATGCCGTAGGACATTTTTCGCCGTGAGGGCTTAGATTCGTTCGACGCGTATCGTGTATCGGGCTTTTGCGATCCGATCGATCGAACTTCGCGTACTATTACACACGTAAGAGTGCACGTAAAACTCGCATGTGTGTGCACCGGCACGTAGGTGGATAACTGCAGAGTCCTCGCGACGGTGGCCCGAGGTATTCGGACAGGATCCGCTTCGCGTATGCCGCGCGCCATGCCATCACCATATGGTCCACCAGCAGCGCGATCCTCTTCGATCCTCGGCCATTCGATCCTCATCTCGTCCGAGCGAGTTTAACATTGTTTTTTCGTACGGCGCCTGCTGGACAACCCAAAATTTAGGGGCGAGTTACGGGCTTCCTCGAATTAACTGTGTAAAAATGAATTAAAACAAAAACAAAAAAACGTCCGAGAGGCACGTGAGAAAGAGAAAGTGAGACGAAGCTAAGAAGAGAGCGTCAGTCGAAAGATTAATGAGTTCGGGAGATAGAACGTAATCGAAGACTCTTGCGAACACTCGGAATCAATTTCGATGATAAAAAATTACTACCTTTACAAAAAAGGGAAAAAGCCGAGAATTGAAATAAAAAAAAGTGTTGTGAATCGATTTTAATTTCCCAATTAGCCTTATACGGTTCGAGTTACACGAATAATGCAATAGCTATCGCGGGTGCTCGGGACTCCGCTCGAGAGACGAGTTGCACAGTTTGCCAGGCGAGCGAGAAGCAAAGTTCGAAGCCGGGAGAAGGCGAAATGATGATCGCCGGCGCGCGCCCTCGAGGAATAATCGCCTTCGAATTGCCCTCGGTGCTCGCGCGATACGGGTAAAGGAGAGCCCGTCTCGCAGTTCTCGGTCTCTTACAGTGCGTAATGAAGATGAGGATGACCTTAAAGCATTCGTGGCCATTTCGTTACGTTTCGAAGGAGCGCAGAAGTCGCCTGTACGGGCGATTAACACCGAACGGGAGCGAATGGTAAGTGAGCAAAATTGAATTTCGCTATATCTCGCCCTCGGGACTCGAATATTTCACCGTCGGTAATTTTCTCTTATAGTCCAACTTGCGGGAGAAAACAAAAATTGAAGAGCCAAGTAACCGCACGGATAATGCTTACATTATCTTGTATTATCGACGAGGGACTCTCTCTCGTCTCGATGATGTATACCAAGGCCCTCCGGCTACCATTATCAGCCATCAAGATTCGCGTAAACGTGCGCGAGAGCGCTGTACGCAGCGCCGACCGTCCCGTAACGTCCGCCTGTTAAGCGTCGGCCGATTCTATAACGCGTCGGATAGATAGTAATAGCCTAGTCTGTATGTACGCGCGCGGCTAGTCTTCCGCTCTGAGCTAGCGAACGACGCAATGTTTCAACCCTCGAAACATTTATATTCCATAAATTCGTTCTCGCTCACCCACCCGCCTTTTCCTTTTTCTGCGAAGCGCAAAAGTTTTTCACAGTGTGCTGCGGGAGAAAAATCCACACCATACCTATATGTATGCTAAAGTTGTGTGGAGAGAAGAGCGAGGCAAGACGGACCATGTTTACGAATGTTTTGTGGAACATAAACAAAAAGTCTCATCTCGAATGACCGGTCTGTTTTGCCCCTCCTTGCACCTTCTTCTACTTCTTCTTCTTTGGCTTTCACTTTCTTTCTCACTTCATCTCAAGCGCCGATACACCTCTCGATGAGACGGTCTCACTTTCGTCGACAGTGTCTTAGACACCGCAACTGTTGTCCCCTGCGTGGCTACAATACATTCCCGATAATAACCGATATAAGTTTTTTGCGACCAAGTACACGATGACATGTGGTCGGCGGTCGAGCCGTGCAGCATGTTCGCCGAACGTTTTGCGCACGGGTGTTAAAAACGAAAAGAAGCTATGCATTCCTATCGACGAAGCCCGCGAACGTAACGTGAATAGTTTCTTGAGACGAGAGACATAAAAGTACACTGCGCAGGAACAAAACTATTCGGCGGTTACTGATAAGTTAACGACAGTTCAAAGAACATCTACGAGGGTCGAGATCTTTCGGGCAATGTGGAAAACAAATTACTGAAAAACAAAACAAAAACAAAAAATTCGCTCGACGAATGTAAAGTGTGTCTCGTACCGGGACAACGTCGAAGTGCGTGAGAAAGGCGTTTTTCGACGGTCGAAAAAAGGGCGCGAGAGTCGCGGGAGGGCGAGAGAGTTCGGTTGTTCTCAAAACCGTTGGAAGTTCGAGGTTCGAGGGAAATCGCCATATGCCGTGGGCGGGAGAGGCGAACCGTTGTACATCGTCCTGCGTTTGCGTACCGGGGGGCGGCTAGTTCGAGTTCGTTGCGTTCGGGTATAGTGCGATACACTAGATATATATAGTCGGTGTACTACGAACCTACACGTGTAATTAGTCTACGTGCCCCACGCGTAGAACTCCGACCAGAGTCCAGGGGGTTTTGTTTGTTTCTTTTTATTTTTTTCATCGAACGCGTGCATTCGTCGAACACTGGAGCGGGACCTCGTTCCACATACGGTATTCTCGTGTGCTTTATTAGCACGGAAAATTTAGTGCGTGCTTGCCTGTGCCGGCGAACACGAAAACGAAACGAGCAAGGCCGTAATAATGCCGTGGGAATATTCGAAGCAACGCAATCTGTATCACGAAATTGCATCTACTCGCATCGTTGACCACCCAACCCCAACGGATAAATTAAAGCATGTCCCCAACAAGCCTACTATTCCACAGTTGTTGTTAATATAAAAGAGATAATCGACCGGAGCTCTATTTTTAAAACACGATACGTTGACGAATTATCAAAACGTGTGAATATGATACAGCGTTAATTTGATTCCCCCATGAGAAAAAAAAAAAAATTTGGCGTCACCTCAAAAGATACCTCATCCCTCGGGAAGAACGCATCGCAGTTTGAGAAATCTATGAGAGACGAGGTAATCCTGTTTTGACACGAGCCCGGTAGGTGGTCCACCCCCGTTTCAAGGGATGCTCGCAGAAAAGTGGCGGTCCCCGAAGTGCATCTGGCGAGTCCGTTCTTTCAATTTTCTTTTCCCTCGCTCTCCCCTCACCTCTCCAACCGCATACAGGGCATCGGAATTGTCATAATTCAGGCTTTTCAGGCCTATCGGGGGAAAAAAGGGTTTCGCCAGCCGCGGAGCGTGCATAAAGATCGCTGTCGACAAACGAGACGACCCTCACTCACAGAACTGAAAAAGAAAAACAGTTAAAAGATGCATAAACGCAGAAAAGAAACGACGAGAGGGAAGGGTGCGGCGACAGGAAGCACACGAGAGATGCGCTCTCGGCCGACGGGAAAGGGGTGGGAAAGGTCGCGTGCCGGCATCACCTGCTCGAGCTCTCTTCGCACGAGCTCCGAGTGCAAAAATCTTCGACTCGACCGGGGGCTAGAAAAACTCGAGAAAAACTCGCACAGTGGCTCAAGGTGGGTTGCAGCTGTCCCTCGAGGCGACGTCTCACTCGGGTATTCAAATGAACCGAGAGTAGTGGCCAGCGAGGGAGAAAAAAAGGTGAACGGGGGTGCGGAGGCGATCGCACACCCCCGGTGCGAGATGATTTCGCGTTTCTACGGTGGAGAAGGCCGCGCGCCGTTTTCCGTCCGTCCGTCTGCCGGGGAGAGGAAAAGGGTTGACGAGCGTTCGGTGATCTCGTTGCTCCGAGGATCGTTGCGGAAGAGCCCGTCCTCGAAAAATAAGTCGTGCCTCTATAGACGCCGGATCCCTCGCATTATTCCACTCTCGCGTGCACGTATTTAATGCACACATAGGTGTATCGAAAGATGCATCTGCCTCTCGCTGAAGCCGATCGTTACATTCTGCTGCTTTTTTTATTTATTCTTTCCTCCCTTTTTTTTGCCTTCTTTCTTTGCATTCAATAAACTTCCCGCATGTCTGTCCGCGTTCGGAGCGTCTGTTCGTATGACTATGCTGGCGATGTGTTATTTTGCCTCGTGTATGAAATATTGTTGGACTGGGTGTACCGACTTGTACAATCATGCTTGTATTACGATATGCGAGACGCTCGAGCGCACTGGTCAAAGGGGTAGGTAGCTGCGCGTGAAGGAACGCGCGAAGCGCGGGGGTGGCCAGGTGCTCGCGGTCCCTGCGATTGTCGGGGTTTCTCGTACGCAACGTGCGTCTGCAAGTATGTCCGACCGCGACTGTACGAGGGATCCGTGCAGTTGTGCGGATCGGCTTGAGGGTGGCTGAGGAAAAAAATATTCGAAGGGGAGGTAAGTGTACTAATCTGTGTGCACAGAGGGATACCCGATGGCACGAGCAGCGAGACCGAACGACGTTGTATATCACATGCCACGCTCTCCATGGTCAGTGATAAAACATCGCAGATCAAACAAAACTTTACCGGTCGCCCGAGCGAGCGATACGCGAAGCGTATCGTTACGGATAATTCCTGGAAACGGGCTGGATGCACCCCTGCACTCTGTATCTCTTAATTTGTCATCCTACCTTCGGCCACAACGTAAACTTCAAACGAATTGGAAATAAAACAGGGTTTGCTGATCATATACATTTTTTTAAATCAGAGATTCCTCGAAATGCAGAAGTGCATCTGCCGATTGGGTGCAACGGGGAGTTTCGGTCATCCCGGAAATGAGAAGAATAAATTTGATATTTTATTTATAAGAAAAAGTTACTCGATAATTTCACTGGGGTGATTTAAGCCGAAAATTTGACCGTAAATTATTTTTGTTTTGTCCAAGCTGACTAAGCATTACCTCGACGTATCCCGGAGAGCCGTAAATTTGGTTGAACGGTGGCTCAGGGTTGCGTGAAACGGTCACGCGGGGGTGATCGCGACACACGTGAATTATCAATAGACTGAAACCCACGGAGGGTGTGCCAACTCGCACACTTAGATACGGACGGTGCTCCTAGCTGTTGCTCCGCCGTTGCTGTTGTCGGGTGTTTGGTTCGGGCTATCGATCGACCGGGGGATAAAATCCCGATGCGTGCGCGCTTACGTATATATACACGGCGGTGGATATGCAACCACCTGCAGGGGGGGCAGGTGATGCCGAGTGTAATCAGGACGGGGCGCCAACCTCTGACTGCCAACTCTCCGTTCCTCGTTCTCGCTCTCCTCGTGTCCCCTCCTCCCGTCGTGCGTTAAACTTTGAACGCGGGTGGCGCGTACGGGACCAATGCGCCGAGTCTGATAGTAAAACACGCGGCGAGCCGATACACAAAGCAAAGCTATGTTGCCCATGCCTGCGTTTTCAGCGTACGCGTCATTTGGGTTAGTTTCACATTCGTGCACGAGGCGATTTGTGCAGTTTGCACGAACGCCCGCGGTACCGCGCGGCGCGCGATGAGTGCCCTTTTTTCAGCAGTCGCCAAGAATAGTGTTGCATAAGAAAAACTATCTTCGTCCCGGCAAAAGACGCTCGGTAAATGGTCCGCCGGTAAAACATCCACTTTTCGCGAACAAACATACGGGACAATTTACTCTCCATAGAACAGCAATTTTAAAACCATACCATTTTCTTTCGAACGTTGAACCAAGAGTTAAATGAACAGTATAATCTGTACAAGCACGCACTTCTTCGGCTAATTGCATTCTGCGAGGTGTTTCTTATAAAAACAAGCTGATATATGAGGGAAAGAGTTTTTTAAAATAAGTAAAGAGAATATCGAGGCGGCGAGGATGGGGAGAGCGAGGGGACGGACGAGCGACAGTGAAAACGAGAAGCAGGTTGCTAGGCCAGTGGGTACGTACGTATTCCGCGGCGAGAGGCAACGGTGCTGCTCGTGTGCCGGGGACGAGAGTGATGGACCCGCATCATCGGAGCGAAGAAAATTGAAATAAAGGAGTGGAAAGAAGCGAGTATCTCGTGATCGCGAAGGCAGCACTAACCCAGTCAGAGATGAGCCGGAGACACGAATGGATATACAGGACACGAGTAGGATAATGTGTTCGCGAGTTCGAGCGAGACGGCGCGCGAGCGCGGTGAGAGGAAGAAGCCGACGACGATGTTGGTGCATCGCGCGGATTTTTCCCGCGGGACCGGTCTAGCGTTATGTCTAGCCGCAGTCTGCTCGCCGCACGATCGCCAAGTGCAAACCTGCAATTCTCAAGGATGAATGTACCCCCCTTCTTCCCGACCCCGAGCTCGCGTACGACGAGTCGTCCACGCGTCGATTGACCAAGGCTCTGTGTACTTTTACTTTCGTTTTACTCTCGCTATATTTAGAAATGTTTATTGAATATTTATCAGGCCACAATGTCATGAGACGTCGGTCTAGCAGAAATTGTATATGTACATGGACACTCGACAGATTTATCGACGTTTGGATGCGATTGTAGAAACTACCTGTTCGAACGAACTAATGTAAATAAATAAATAAACGAAACAAGGACCGTTCTTTCTCTCCGATCAATGTCGCACAAATGAAGAAAGAAACGTAAGAATCGACGACTCGCGAAACCGACGAGAATTGCGTCTCGGAGTTTTCCGTCTCATTCTTTGTTTTCGTGAACGGGGGGCGCGCGGACACAAGGATATGTGGGCATAGGGGCGCCCTGTGGGCCATCTTCGTTCGCCCATCATCGACGAGCGTGCCTTCAGCCTTTAGCTTTGCGGTGGAGTCGTCGGGCAGGTGCTCGACTCTCACGCTCCCTTCCCGTCTCTCACTCTTTCTCGCTTTCCTTCCTCGCTGATCCTCATTTTATCTTTTTTTTTTTTTTTTACTTCTCTCGTGTGGTACCCGCGCGCGACGCGACGCGCGATCGTAAGAGCGCCGTGGCAGAGCCCGGAGAAGTGTATATGTACAGCTACATCTGCTCTCACTCGGCGGCGGCGACGAGACGCGTTCGTTTTCTTCCTCACTCGATCATTCTCTTGCTCTCGCTCTCTCTCTCTCTCTGTCTCTCTTTCTCTCTATTCCACCGAGGCGCGGGCGCTCGTGGGTTCCCAAGGGTCCGTTCGTTTGTACGATGCACACGCTGCCGGCGAACGTGCTCGAGACGAACGAGAGAAACGGCGCGGAGAGGGGAAAATCCTCCTGAGCCACGCGCCAACAATCCCCACTTCTCGATGAGCCGCTAGAGTATTACTTTTAATAATTCGAGCCCAGTACGCACTTTCATTCCGCCTCTTTAACGATATCTAATATTTTCCGGTCTCTCGTTGGACTTGATAAATAAACTAGATAAATAAAATTTGTTACATTTTTTTTTATTACGTCAGAGGGATCGAGTTGCTCAGTGTTCCAGAACTACGTCGATAATCCGCTTATAAATCCCACTCGATTCTCATATTTTTTAACAACAGCAGCCGAAGCAGCAGCAGCAGCGCCAGCGAAGTTGAGACGGAACACTTTTAAGTCGCCAAAGGAATCCCGGTACAATCTTCGTCGGTGTACTTCCTCGTGTATAGTGTTCCTCCGGTAATTACCGTTCGCCTCGAATTATCGGTGTCGAATTCGCGCAAAGTTCCTTCCTAATTTTATTTTTTTTTGCCCCAAAATATTATATAATCGAAGGATGATTGCATGGTTTTGAGTTGCCAGTGATTGCTTTCATTTTTCTTTTCTTTCATCATGACGTCCGGCTTTATGCTTCGAATTCTTTCAATTCGTATGTGAGAATTCTTTTGTCAAACTCCTCTCTTTCTACTTCATCTGCTGAGCTTGTAGACCTCAATAATGCAATCCATTCCTACACCCACTATATATACAACTCGCCACTCCACTTCTACTCTACCTTACCCCGGCCATTATTATATCTTGAATTCCTCGAGCATTCACGTTTAAATTTCATTGCCCCCACCCCCTGACCCCCTCTCGGGGATGTTCCACCGAGTTCGAGCTATATCGCCCGCGCGTCGGAGACTCTTTATTACGGGCATACCGTGCGTGTAGACCCGTGGGCCGGTTTATTATTCGCGCTGACGAACGATCGCTCTCGTGTCAAAGCGAACAATTGGTTTCCGTACGAGGGGGAGGGTCCTCCACGAGTTGCATCCATATCCGTGTTCGTGTGCGTGTGCGTGTGTGCGAGAATCGCACAGCCTCTCCCGAGCTGTTCGCAGCCATCAGCGAACCGGACATCTCCATTCCCTGTTGTAACCGCTCGTGTCATCTCGCACGGTATTCAGCGAGGTCCGGTAGCGCTCTGAAAGTATTTCTTTCGACTCTCTTCCATTCCCTCTTGACCATAACTTACGACACGGTCCTCCGCTGCATACGAGTATCGCATCGCTGGACCAGTATCGCAGCCCGCACGGCCCGAGGAGAGAAAACCCACTGGTGGAAGTGAATTATCGTCGCGGAAGTAGCAGAAAGCGGCACCCGAAAAACGTGTGGATATGCGCCACGGCGAGACGTTGATACACGATCCAGCGAGATGTTCCGATGGGTCTCTCGCCACCGTAACTTCCTTTCCTTCCTTTAAAATTCAAGACGGGAGCTTGGCCCGCTTGGATCCCCGGTCTCGCCTGGCGCGGCGCACCGCTTACGTTCGACGTCGGCATTGCCAAGGATACTCGCATCTGTCATGCCGTCTTGTATCTAAAAAAAAAGTATGAAATAAAATATTTCAACTATGAAGAATGATAAACGATATGGTGCGTTTATCGCTAATTAACGGACAAGATCGGTTTCCATACTATTCCATAAACGCAATCAGGCCCGAAGATGGGAGGCGTTATGATCTCGAGAAAGTGTTTCGCCGAAGACGACGAGTTTTGCGTTAATGAGTCTTGACGCGCGCCACGGACGTTCTCGAAGGTAGTCAGTCGCTCACCTCCCGGAGGTTGAAGTTGTTACGACGGTGAAGGCACGCGGGTACGCACGCACCGTAGCTTTGATAGTATGAACACATAGAATTTTCATAAGCAGGTATTCGCTATGTGCTCGACCTACACGAGCTCACCGGACGAGTGTGTATCGCGTATACGTGCAAAGAGCTGGGTGTGCAAGTTGGGCCGAAGCTGGCCGGTAGACGGCGCTGATGAAATGCATGTACACGGCAATACACGGTCAACTTTAAGCTCTGTGTAAGTCACGCACATAGCGAATCGCTGTGCGCGCGTGTGCTTCTGTGTCGCTGTGTTTGGTATAATATCGTCGTCCTCGTCGTCGAGCGCCGGCAGCTGCAGCTGCGGGCACAGTGCCACGCGCCCTCCACCACCATCGTCATCTTCATCGTCGGCACGCACCGTACAGGCAAAGTTATACCAATACAACGCAACACGTCCACCGTCCCGACTACTCCTCTCGTTTCGGATACCATTTTACAGGTCCACGAGATCCACCAACGTTAATCTCTCCCGGTTATTATTATTTTTTTTCTCGAATACAGAAATATACTTTGTAGTAATTTTACCTGCGCAACTGCGTACACATGTTATACAGTATATATGAACCGCTAAGAAACGGAACTACATCGCCCACATAGTTGCGCATGGTAAATGCTCTAGGATGCGCTTTTTGGTTTTGTTCAAGTCGATATATTGTAACATCCGTCGAAGATATATTTTTTATTGTGTGTGGACCGCACCGAGCCGCCTTAAAAATGATTGATCTCCCCTGTATTCTCGATTCTTCGGTATCATTCGAATTAGTCATTGAATTGCGTGACTTGGAAAGTTGCCACGTTTAACCCGAATGCAATGAAATTCAGACGTAGAAACTGTACAATGTGAAGAGAAAAAAAAATTGCATTACAAAGTAATCGGCAAACGTGCGGTACCCTCGCACGCGACTGTGTGGGACGCACGAGAGGCTCATTAACCAACAACCGAAGAAGAAAAAAATGCACTCGTTTCTTCTCGATTGATATTTTCGTACCGATGCGAGTACGCACCTGTCCCACTGTCTCGCACCCGCCGGACAGCTTTTTTTTCTTTGCTCCCTGGTACAGAAAGCAGATCCGAGTATACATATTGCGTCATCGTGCCTATGGGAGTTTTCGGCGAAGCGGTATCGTAGCTTTTCGTTTGACGCCTCTGGCGCGAGCAATTCGAAGATAAGGGGCTATCAAATTTTTGCACTCCGATGTCCTTTCTCGTCGTCGATTCTAAACTTCGGCAAAATTTTTAGTGCTACCGGCACCTTGTCACCACTTTCGTTTAATAGTTTATCGCGCCTTGGCGATTTTCTTTTTCTCTCGCTCCGCAACCCCGCGCGGTCGAGGGATAATTTTTATCGAATCCTTCTTCGGCGAGAATGTGGATCTTCGGCGGGAACAAAAATTTCACGGCCCTCTAACGATTATCGGCACCCGGTGGTCAAAGGTTCTTCGGTCATCGTCGCCGGTGAATGCGTATTCTCCTCGGGAATTTAACGACGGGAGCGAGAGTCTACACGTCGAAGAAAAATCCTCCGAGGATTAGTCCAAGTTCCGAATAATTCCAACTGGTTATCGATGTGCCCGGTGAAGTGGTGAGCTTTGAGATATCTCTCGCGGGCATAAAGTAGGCGCGATTCCGTTTTCGGTTTGCGTCCTCCTGGCTCGCGCGTGGTCGGCACACGCAGAGAAGATCCCCCGACGCTCGCCAATGTCGCGTTTCGCGAGACACGGCCAGCAGCTGCGATCTGGTAATTGGTAGCCTCGGAGACCCGCATCTCTTCCACTTCGTCGTCGTCGTCTTCGTCGGCGTCTTCCCGAGAGGTGTCCTCGCGAATGATGTATCGAAAAACGAAGGGGCGTCCTGCTGTATTTAATAATTCTGACGTCGACGACGCGTGGTCCATGGACCGCGCTCCAAGTTCGTCGTTTATAATCCTTCGATCCCAAAGCTTCCTCCCTCCTTCCTCGTCTGCCTCTTATTCGGATATTACGACTCATATCGCGATTAAAAAAAAAAAAAGACAATCGTCAGCGAGCTACCTGCACTGTAAAAAGCGAATAAGCCTCACATAGCGCATTATGAATAAATGATGAGTCAAAATTTGCGGCTCGAACCTTCTGCAAATTTTATACCGCTCGAGTTTCTTCTACACAAAAATTGCAAATATAATTATTGCCGCTTGTAAATTATCGGCTTTATAAAAAAAAAAAAGACTTTCGAGCAGCGTGTGTCCGTATCTCGCCCCGCGAGGAGATTCGAAATTATATCGATCGATTTCCTTTTCTCTTTCGTGTATCTCCCGTTCGTCGCACTTATCCGCCGCGGTCGGTTTACTTCTTTTTTTTTTTTTTTTTTTTTATTCGCGGAAAGTGAACGTCTCTTGGAAGTTGCACGCGCGCTATCTCGGACGCGGCGCTCATACGACGCTCACGTGAAATTCATCGCTCGCTCTCTCGCACACCATCGCCGCGTCGTGCGCGGACCCGAGCCAGAAACGCGAGTAAATTTTCGAGCCGAAGTTCCACCTGCCGTTCGCGCGCCGTCGAGGCCGGCTATCTTTCTTTCTTTATCTCGCATCCCCGGTTCCTTCTCCCTCTTCATCGAATTCGCTCTCCTTCTCGACTTATCTCTTTCCGTTATTCTATCCTCGCGAACCCTCCTGTTACCTCTTCTCTCGCGCTCGTGCCTGGGTGCTGAAAAAAGAGAAGAAAATAAACAAGAAAAACATTAAATTAAAATAAAGAAAAAGAAAAACAATTCGGTGGCAAAAGCGAAGCGAAGCGTCCGAGACGAAGCAACACCGCTCGCGATTTGCTATCGTGTAGAGACAAACGTGGAAGATCCGCGATCTGCGGAGAGACTCGCGACCACACGGGCCGTTCGGATCGTTAGCCCGAGTCGCTACCTTTCGTCGAGCTTGTAGACACGAGAGAGTTACAAGCGCTGCCTAACTTGCATACGGAGTGAGGAGAGCAGCTCGTGCCCGGCGGACGGAGAGATTGATACTCGATGATCGTACATCGTGTGTACCCACTGCGAGCTCTCTCCTTCCTCGCGCTATGCTTTACGACCGCCGACCAGTTTCCGAATCGAACGATGCAGACGGCAGCTACGTGTGAGTCGGAGAAAGAGTAATGAGGATGGGTATCGAAACACGTACGACGAACAAGCTCGTTTTCATCCGATTCGACACTCGATCTAATTTAACAACGATAGTATATCAACGTGCGTATCGACGATTAAGAATGCAACGGACGTAACTCACGTAACATGTTAGCAATTTTTGTATAAAAAACCAAGTTATCAAAAAAACGTGCTTGACGTCGAAACCGCGCGCTATTTCACTCTGTGATTTTTTTTTCATTATAACAAATCGTGTGCATTCGGAGGGTTAAGATGGGATTGCTTTCATTTGATTCTTCGTCGACCATAAATACATGCCATACAATTTGTTCCGAGAACTCTGAATCGAGCGAGCAAAAAAACCTTGTTCAGTAATAATTCACACGATGATAAAGCTGTAACGCTGCGATTGTTCGACGGCAAGAAATCTTGCAGAAGAAACACCGGACAAGTACATTCGTCACTCAGCATTGATTACTATTTATTGAGCCGAGAGAATTTGAAGAATAATTAAGGTGATGTAGGGACAGAGAGGACGCGCGAGACGGCGGCCTCGAAGGTCCCTCTCAATCGCGAGGTGAGTCGAAGAAGTCTACCGTGGAATTTTTCTTCGGCTAACCGTCGATTCACCGCGATGGAGGGCGGAGAAGGTGCCAAGGGCCGGTGAGTAGAGCGATGGAAAGAACGCGAAAGAAACGCGGCGGGAAGGGAGCAGAAAAGATTTTCGAGATAGCCTTCGCGACCTGACCGTCTTTAAACTTCTGATCCCGAAGCCGAACTTGGCACTCCGCTTTCTGGGCTGCCTCGCGCTTAGAGGGTCGTTAATTAGCCGCAGACCAATCTTAATTATCCCTCATAGTTAATAAGTCAGGCCGATTACGAAATTACCCTGATCGAGAATCGCGTCGAAAGACGAAGTCGGCGTCGATAGAACTCTCTCAAAGACAGAAGAAAGTCTTTCGCGTCTTGAGTGAGTGTCTCGTCGTACAGGGCGCCGCGAGCCGGACCTCCGAGTCCACGAGCATTAGCTCGTCGTCATCTCCGCTCTCGTTGATGATCATCGATTTGGCTCGAATTCCTGCTGACTCGAGGGCGAGAGAACGCGATCGTGCCCAGAAGATCGAACCACTTTGCTACCGTCTCGTATCTACCTATCGATCGCTCCATAAGGATCGTGGGAGAACGGATTTCCATTATTTTCTTCTCGAGGCTCTCTCGTTATTTTATATTGTGGATATCCGTACGAAAATTCGTGTTTCCGTTCTATCGCTATTGAACAACGCTACTTTGTCGAGAAAAACCAGAATTCGTGAGAGTAAAAGCCGCCCGCTGTCGCATCTTGCGTGAAATCGTTCGGCAACTACCTCAAAAGCACCGAAAAGCGTGGCGACGTCGGTATCCTTTTGTTGTCCTCGCCGAAGTGAGGCCGCAAATGGGCATCTTTGTGGCTACCTCGAGGCTACCAAAAAAAAATTCCTTCCGCTCTCCTTGGCTCAGATATCCAATAAAAGGGTACGAGTCGTCCCGTCCAGCCAAAAATGTCCCGTTATCCGCAAACACTGAGAGCTTTTGTCTCTTGTCCGATAACCGAACCGCTTTTGCTTATGCTCTGTCTCCGAAAATTTCATCGCCGATACGATATTCTTCCTTCCTTCGAACGCAACCTGCAGCAAAGTTTTTCCCATGGTAAAATCGTTTGGTCGAGTTATCTCAAGATTACGAAATCGGCCTCATTCGTTAAGCTTATCTTAATGATTTAACGACTGACGAAAAGACCACCCTCCTGTTCGCTCTTCTTTATTTCTCTCTTTCCGGCTGATTACTATCTACCGAATCAACTGAAAGACAATGTCCCCCTAAGCCCCCGTACGAGTGGATGTGCGTCCACCACTGGGATCGTATAATTGGTCTCGGAATTCTATTCCAAATCGTGAAACGAATGCCAGTCCTTCTGCCTCCTCTTCCAAAATCCAGACAAACCTGACGACGTCCCGAGTAGACGCACACGGCGAGAAGAGAAACCGGAGTATCGAATTAAAAAAAAAAAAAAAAGAACCGTAGAAACGATAGATTAATTAACCTCGTAGCCCGGATTGATAACTCTGTTCGCCGGTGGTCCCGCGACCGTCTTCATCAGTAAAGTCACGAATCTCTCTCTCCCTCCCCCCCTCTCTCTCTCTCTCTCTCTCTCTGTTCCCCTGAGCATTTACAGACACGCGGGGAAACCGGATTCGAGATGCACACTCCACGCATACAACGAGGAACGCACAGACCCTAAATCACCAATTTATTATCCTCATTCCGCGAAAGACTCGACTGCACGAAAAGAAAAATTATCATAGCCCCCCCCCCCCTCCTCCCCCCGTGTCAACGACATTTTCACAACGAAATATCCAATAAAGAGACTTTCGAATACAGTAATTCAACTCTTTGTGTGTATACGCGGATATCGTTTCTTTTAAGTATACACGCGAAACAGACAATCCACGGTATTGTGACTAAAAGCGAGACCGGGGAGACTTACAAATTGTACGATTAACATGGTGAGACCCTAATTAAGATCCTTCTGCGTATTATCTGTAACGCATACATTCGTCCAAGTCGGGACGATCGAACGAGCGGCGAATCACTGTATTATTATAATAGCCTTGTAGAAACAAGCGTTTTATTAGAATTTTATATACCTATGTTTTCCGTAGCTCCAACACAGCGGTGCCTCTTGTTTCCTCGGGTGTGTGTGCGTCCACCGCAGCGATGCGACTCTTTCTTCTTGTGTAGTTCACGTTGTTCCTCGCGAATGCGGTCCCCTAATTAATAGAGATAAACTCCGAAAATAGCAGGATCGGTATGGGACGACGTTAAAGAAGTCGCCAAAGCGTCAGTCGGCTCGTCTGATCCACAGTCTCATCCGAGAGGCGTGCGCGCTGCTTATTGTCTCTCGCAAAAGTGCGAACGGCATTCCAACGCGGGTTTCTACAGCCGATACGAATTCCCGATCCTCTCTCTTCGTCCGTCTCGAAAGGGAAGGCGAGTTTCGCGCGTGCCCCAGCCGCGCCGCTACACAACGCATGCGAAAGCCCGCGGGGACCGACGAATGGAACGGGCTGGAAGGACGAAGAGCCGCGAGTCGGGCCGCCGGGCACAAGACTCTCGGCGATATGAGGATATTCGAGAAAGAGCCCGGACGAGAGACGCCGAGACCGGGAATCGCGTGCTGTCTCGCACGCGCCTCCACCGGGCTTCCAGCCCGATAATAGGTACTCGCGAATGCCGCTTACGACGCCGATGCTCGAAGGATTTTCCCGAGGTCTTATCGAGAGTGTTTTATTGCCCGGTGATCTCTCGAATCTGCTGGCGGACGAATGCCGACTGAGGGAAGAAGAAGAAAAAAATCGTCAGAAAAGAAGTATGCGGAGAACGGTGTACGGCTCGAATGTACGAAATGGAAAGTGAACGAGAGAGACGGAGCCGTGATTGCTCGCAGAGTCGAGATCTCGGGGTGCAACATTTGCCCGGTGCGCGTCGGACTCTCGGGGTCAGATCCGAGTGTCGAGGACGCGGAGACTGCGGGCCCCGGCCTTGACCGTACCTGAACCTTGACATCTCACCTGTGATCTCTCGCGGCGAAACTTGCACATCGCCTTATACTATGTACAATGTTTAAGCCACGCGCGCCTGTTACCGACAAGTTATCGGGGGAACCGTGCCATTAAAGGCATTACGATAAACGCATTAAATTGACGTGCTTGTAGAAAAAAAAAAAAACATCTCCCGTAAAATGTAAAAAGAAACTGAATCGCGACGTTAGCGTTGGGCACGAGGACACCGCAAAATCGAACCGCAACGAGAGAGAGAGAGAGAGTGTGCGGAGAAGAGGAAAGAAGAAACAGCGATGAGGATGAGTATCGAGTATGGAGACAGAGAGTGCAGGGGAAAAATCCGAAGGAGAACGAGAGACGGGAATATCACGCAGGTTGACGGAGAGCTTTCCCTTGCCCGAGCCTCCGCGTCCACCAGCGCTAAGCTTCCTTTCACAATACGCCGGCGGGTAATTAAACTTATCTCGAATATATCCGAGATTTCTCGGGTTCACCGCCAAAGACTGCAAGGGCTTTTCTTCTTTTTTTTTTCACGGTCTGTTTAGATAAGTCCGGAGACCAGAGACACCATCGTCGAAGCTACTCGAGACTTTTGCCAGAAACCTGCCACAGCCATCCACTGAATTTACTTTCCTCCCCCGTTCGCTGTGCGATTTTCCGTCCCGATAGTACTGCAGTTTGCACGGATTGGGCAGGGTATCGAGAAATATTTACAGTTTTTTTTTTTTTGTTACCGCTCTTTCTCTTCATTATCGTCGTTATTTGTCTCTTCGAAGTCATAAACGGAAAACAATGGCAACTCTGCCTTCGACTAACGAGTAGCTTCAACTTGCGGCTGCAGAAAATATTCCTTCGCAAGCATTCGTGTAGTCTGCCGAACGGATCGATAATTTAATCTCTTCTCGCGAGTTTGCCGCTCCGATAAGGTCTCTCTCACCTCGCTCGTGTGCCACGTTCGTAGTACCGATGATACGATTCTGTTTATGAATGGAAGCCATTGTCAATGAGTGACTCGTACGGGGAGCCTTTCTGTGTGCCTCAGTGTCGAAATGGAGATCCGTAACGAGACTCTGCGCAGTGTGGTTTACCCGAAACAAAAAATAAAAACTAAATTTAAAAAAAAAAAACGCGCCCAGATCAAGAGGGAAGAGGGGAGAATAACGAAAGTCAACAGAAAGGATTCGATATCCCGCCGCCTCGGGTCGGGCGAGAAGCGCGAGAGTTCCTTCAAGCTTTTGTCCGCTTCAAGGATTCCGACAGGACGTGCGGCGCTCTCTCGCACACGCGAATCGCATTATAATATACCGTAGTTATAATAGAGGCTCGTACGATTTTTCTTAATAGCCCTCGTGATACGCCGGATCATTGGATAATTTAAACCACGCATACGCACCGCGCATCCAGCGACGATTCTCCACGCCTCTTAGACCTTGAAAAATGATTCTTTAATTTCTGTAATCGTCCGGCAATAAAGAGATTGCTAACCGGTCGTTTCGAAGTGTATCTCTCAATAAGTCATAGTCGATTAAAACGTTACACAGTCATTCGTCATTCCAGCACACGCGTTCTTTGGTAAAACTCGCAGCAACTTCACCGCGATCGATACGTTGTTGCGCACATGCTCGGGCACTTGGCGATTCGATGGCTGTGCCTACAAACCATTCGCCTGTTAAATACCGCGAATCCTCGCGTTCGCGGAAATCTTTGATTTTACGCAGATCCCGCGACAAGGCAACGCGGGACGACCGTACGCGTGGGAGCACGCGTCGCCTACCCTACGTGTCGGGGATCATTAATCAGGGAAACGCGCGCGATGAAGCCGTGCTCTGTTAGCGAGACAGGGGGTTCTCTCGTGTATCTTCTCTGATAGCTCCTTCAGATTTAATCGAGATTTCGTCCAGTTATTAATCACGGCAGTCTGGAGTGGACAATTTGTATGCCAAGTCTGATCGCACACGTCACGTTATACTAATGGAAAGTATCTCGACTCGTCGAAGTCCAACTCCTCTAGAATACCCGCGGAAGTAACACCGGGTAAAATTGACCATATTATGAAAATTATTATTAAACTACCCGTCAGATTAAAAAAAATTGTAGATGATACTTTGAACTTTCTGAAATACTTCGCACGACGTTCGGTCAACCTGCAAGTCGAACGGGAGTGTGCGAGGACAGTGCAAAACACTGGCATATGTGACGTACGTTATGCAAGGGTCGAGCGCTCCCCGATACACCGTGCAATCCCACATGTCTCCGGATACGCGTAGCGCACAGTGGTATCGCATGCCAGTGCGATAGAAACGTGTGCTGCTATTCGCCGCACCCCCCCATTTGCTGTCGCTGGCTGCTGCGAGTTCTCTCCGAGAGACCACACTATGCTCCTTCTTGAATGTACGCTACGCTTGTATGCCGATGCTCCGCGTCTGGTCCCCCTCGGTACAGCTCGACCGAATAACCTGTGCCCCGCCGATCCGCACCGAGCTCCGGGAACAGATGCTAGCCTGCCGGTGTGTCCCTTCGCTCCTGCTTCTGCTCCTGTTGCCGGTGACGTATTTTCTACATGACGACACACACTCGCACACACATGTGCGGAAATCGATATTTCGGGGAGAGAACGACGCATGCACAACGAGACCACCGACTCGAACGTAACAGGTAGTTACCCTCGTTCGCACGGCGCACACCTGATTCCCTTCGAGTGACATACCACGCAAATTATTTTTATCATGTGGAGACAATATATATATATATATATGTATTTTTTGTTGATCTTTTTCTTAATCTTATTTACCGCGCAACGAAATGTTTTGACTGTCATTGAAGATCGATAATTTTTTTTATTTACTTTCATCGGTCGCCGAGGATATACGATCGTTCCACATTTGTCGGGTGATACGAGCGAACGAGATGCTCGATCGCCCGAGGCCGCTCTCCATCGAGCGCTATGCGTATACGCACATCTCATCGGATGCAACGCGAGGGCAGCGCCTTCGCCAAACACTCGCGCGACTCCCGATGAGAGGGCACTTTCTCCGGCGAGAACGAGAAAAGACTCTTCGGTTTCGGGATCGATGAGAATATATTCCAGCTACTCGGTGCCGCGCCACGAATATTACTCGGGCAGCGCTTCGGCGGCGGCCCGGCAGCACGTGTTGTACGAGGGGGCAATTAAACCTCCCGAAAAGGCGTGATGTGCCAAGAGAGACGGAGCGAGCGAATATAGCGCGTATCCGAATTTGCCGGGAGAATAATAAACGAGCCGTAGAGATAATCGAGTACGCTCGTGTGTTTCCTCCTCCCCCCCCGCCCCACCCCCTCCCGATTCCATTCCCGTTTACACCGATGCATAACGAGAGAGGGACTTCACTCTCGCGAGTACTTTGTACTTTGCGGAACACTTTTACTAATTGACTACTAACACTCTGCCGTGGCTCGCGAACGTGCAATTATACGATATATTCGTAAATACGATGTGAACGTCGAGTCGCGAGAGAAAAATCATATTTTCATGTCGGCTAGTATTCAAGGATTAAATTTTTTTTAATTCTTATATCGTCGAAACGTACAGCGAGATATGAGTAATAAATTAGTGCAAATAGCTCGGCAAATGTGTAAGGCTCTTTGAAATTTTATACCGAGAGAAGTTAAAGAGAAAAATATTTTACCCTCATTAAGGAAAAAGATGTTCGAGCATTAAGATGAAAATCTCGTCGCTTTGAGAGCGACTCGCTTGCAACAGTCTGTACTGCGACGGCGAGTGTTGTTGCTTACAAAGTATACTGAGGAGGCTGGACAGATCACGCTCCATCGTAGCGTGCACGACGTTTTTGGCCTTACGGCTCGCGATCTCGGGACGAAGTGGGATATAAGCTATAACACTTTTGAACGGGAGTTTACTTGGTCGAGGGTCGGAGGCATCGCTCATCTCGCCACTCAGTCAGTAATTAATTTCACGATAATTGCCAGCGCGCGTTGTTCACCCCTGCGTCTCCCTCATGTGTGCGTGTGTGTGTGCGCGTCTCGCGGTGCGAGTTCCCTCTGGCTGGTCCTCGTGGGCTGCACGCAGTGAACGCTAAAAGTTTCGTCCTTTCTCTCGGTTTCACCGGGGAATTATAATTATCGTATACATTCTAGACTCAAGGGTATGTTCGAGGTAATACCCTCATTAATGTCCGAGCATAAAAAAAAAGTTGTTCTGTGCCCTTCCTGCTATATTCTCATCCGTTGTATTTTTCTGTCTTCCCATATTATTGTATCGTACTTCTTCGAGCATTTATTCTGATTACTCTTCTGTTTCCTACCTTGGAAGTATGTTCACGCTTTAGCTGTCGCGGCCGCACGACCTCCGTGAGAATTATTTTTGCGGCCAAGTCGGGATTCTAAGGGCCATTTATTTTTAAGTATATTAAAAAAAAAACTTCTGACGCGTTTTTAGTACTATCTCGATGTATGAAATATTTTTGTTAAATAGGATCGTCGTATGATATTGTCTACTAAGTTTTGCACAGTGTAATAGTGAACCAACACGAGGGAAAATGCCCACAATTTGAATGGCCCTATAAACCCAATAGCGTTGCATGGTGCGTAGGCCGGGCGAGTAATTAGCGGCAGGTCTCTGTCTCTCGAAGAGTTTTCTGACCTCGTTTCTCGGTAGAACCGGCTACTTCCCAGACTGCAAGAGTACCTGTAGGGCACTCTGTTGCGGACAAATGTGTTCGGTTCCAATGTTCTGTGCGGCCTCACGCAGTTCCCGTCGTGGGGCATAAAGTAGCAGTATGCACCTCGGAATTAGTGTCGAGAAACAGACACAGCGAGAAAATGGTAACGATTAGGGGAGGACTCGCCGTGCTTCGCTTCTCATCTCTGTCTCGTTGTCTTTGGTACCCGCGGCGAGGTGCCCCCCGTCGCGGTCCTCGTAAAATCTCCCTCTTCTCCTGTTGCCGCTTTCTCTCTCTCGGGCAAATCTGTTTAACCGTAAATGCTGCGACTCCCGCAGCGATCGACGACAAGTGCAACGAGGTACGCTATCGTCCCGGTCGCACCTCTCTGTCCCGATTAAAATACAACTATTGTGCATAAATAAAGTCCTCCCTGCCCGGATGCCTCCGAAGGTGCGAGCTTGGTCTTTTAAACTTGTATACCTAAATATACTTTGCGAAACGCGAAAATACTTTTTTTCTGCCCAATTAGCGATTTCGCTAAATTTTAGTCTCAGCGATATTTTGTTGCCTTGGGGTTTCGATTAAACGCACAAGGGGAAATTGTCTGCGAATATTTTCTTGAAGAATGTCCAGTATCGAAATATTTATAATACGGAGATCGATGAATCTTTAGTGTACTATCCATCTTTCTCTGTGAGCAACACCGACCCGCCGGTATCCGATTTTTTAAATTTATTTTGCGCCTCCACGCAAGGGACAAGATTTACGATTCTTCGGCCGTCCAGTGCAGCCGGTCGCGAATAGCACGAGCTACGAGAACCGAGCATAGAGAAGGGATACCTCCTAGCGGCGAGACAAATTTTTCAACCGCAAAAGCAGGTACCGGCATTGTCGTCTTCTCTTCGGTACTGTCCTCTGACCGCGTAGAGATTCCGGTCTCCCTATCTCCCCGACGCTCGGTATGACTTTTCCGTTCGTGGAACTCGTAACCTCGGTTCTTACACCGTACACCAGTCAGCCGGATTGAATTTTACTATTCACCCTTTAAACGCTAAAGTAGCACATCTTCTACTTTGAGAAAAAATCTTTTTTTTGGGAATGAATATTTTCCGTCGAACCGATAAACTGGCAACCAAACGATTATTATTCGAGTTGCATAACAAATAGCACTGTGCTATGATAGAAAGCATACATAAAATCTCAACGAATGTTCGTCTCACCAAAGAGTCTCGTCTCGTCGATGCCAGAGTTTGAACGCCATTATCTCGTTATCTTCAGCAAGCGGTAACGATTATCTCGTATTCCCTGTTTATCTCGCGGGGTTGGCTCCGTCTCTCACGAGAAACTCGCGTCGCGATCGATTCCCCGCATAAACGTTACGATCCCACGTATATAGAAAACGCCTGTCGGGAGAACGACGAAGAAAACAAAGAGCGAAGAAAAACAAGAAGAACAGGAACGAGAAGAAACCGACGTGAATCTCCGCGAGAGACTACCTGCTTCGGATTCGTCCGATCGTTCGTTTCTTCGGCTCGCTCGCTCGTTCGCTTTTGTCTCCGAGTGCCATCCGATTTATTGCTCTTACCGGTAGGCTCGCGGTATCTCTTTGCCAATGTCCGTACCGTACCATATAAAGCCAAGAGATGCGTTTGTGTACCCCTTTATTATAGTATTCGATCTCAGCGCGCACCCAGGCAGTATTCGAAAAAAAAATAAAATAAAAAGAACAAATAAAGTCGACTCCGATTCGAAACAACGAAAATTCACGGCGTCGATTGTTACGTTTTGCCACCCTATTCCTTTTGTGTACCTTCCTTATTCGCCGCGAGCTCTCGCCGCTCTTCTTGTACCATTGTTCAAACATGTTGCGATTAGTTCGGTATTTTTTTTTCCTCTTTCCCGTGTGTGCGATATACCAAAACGATTCCCCTGGATGAAGCCATTGAGAGCGGCATGTATAGGAGGTTTCCTGCTGGCGGAAGGCAAAAGTACAGCGGCAAGATTCGAACGACATAATCATCGTTTACACAGGCTTCCCTGCTGCCTCGCCGCCGAACTCGCTGGCGTCGTACGAAAGGAGAGCACTTTTTTTCCTACAGGGATGAGAGACGGCGAACAGGGCGCATACCTGTTCGCCGAGTGTGTGTATCTCCGGCGCATCGAGTAGCTTATGTGGAGAGAGAATGCCTCGTATCCGGACAACGCCGAGCGAGGAGTACACGATAAACGTCCAGTGAGGGAGCCAGCGCAGCGGCTAGTGAGCTCGCGAGCCAGGAGCGCACGGACTCACGCACGCAGTGCATCGGCGCACGCTCGGTCGTCTCGTCTCTCTCTTTCCCACCCGTGGTCGTTGCGCGCGCGCGCCGAGAGTATAGTATCGGGAGATTCTAGCACGGACGCACGCGGTAGAACCTGAGGCTATCGGGAAGTGGGGGAGCCTGGCTGTGGTACGGCGCGCGCCACGGTTGAGGAGAAGGGAGAACGGCTCGCGTCTCGCCGGAGCACCCTCCCCTCGCGCGTTCCTCTGCGCCTCGTCCAGAATACACGGATGAGCCAGCCTTGCGTACGTGTGTACGATCGCGGGTCCACCGAGAGATGGCTCGCGGCTCCCCACCTCCCTCCCGGACGGACGGCCGCGCACATTCGGACCAAGCTTTTTTTCTTACCGCGGTAACTGCTCAAATTTCGTTCCCCGGCACGCTGCTGCTGCTAGTGATGCTGCTGATGATGCTGCTGGTGATGCTGCTGATGATGCTGCTAATGATGCTGGTGGTCATGCTGCTGGTGATGCTGCTGATGCTGCTGGTGATGCTGCTGGTGATGCTGCTGGTGATGCTGCTGATGATGCTGGTGATGATGCTGCGGTGATGCTGCTGATGATGCTGCTGGTGATGCTGCTGATGATGCTGCTGGTGATGCTGCTGGTGATGCTGCTGTTGATGCTGCTGGTGATGCTGCTGGTGATGCTGCTGGTGATGCTGCTGATGATGCTGCTGGTGATGCTGCTCGTGATGCTTCTGGTGATGCTGCTGTTGATGCTGTTGTTGATGCTGCTGTTGATGCTGCTGGTGATGCTGCTGGTAATGCTGCCGGTGATGCTGATGCTGATGCTGATGCTTCTACTGTTGCTGATGCTGCCCCCAGGGAGGATGCCGGACGCTCCGTACGCACGGCGATCCGAGATACAACAGTGTCTCTCAATCGAGGACACCTTTCGACGATTTCGACTGTAACCAAATTCAATTAAAAATAATCTTAGAGAACTTAAAGAATGTAAATAAATTATTTGGCTTTTTTATTACGTCAATACCAAGTAAATTCTGCTGTATAAAGGCTCGATAGGAAAGCTGTAATTTTTGTTCTTCCTGTTTCTTGGCCATGAAGCTTCACAATGTCTTCCTCAACAATCTATTCTTCGACAATCTTTTTCGTCAGCTGTTCGTACTTTTTTTATATCCAAGCTTCGCAATGACCCAACGGATGCTCTTATTATTTTTATCTATGAATCAGGATGACAGGGAACTGTGATTAGAATTGGGGGGTAATCGTTCAGGATACCAGGTCGCACCCTCGTTAAGAAGAAATCGACCGAATTAAGAAAAATCATGGGACAAGAAGTGCGGTTCCGACGAAAGAGGGGAAATTCGTGAAGATGAGAATCTCGGTCGGCGATCGTAGGGCCTTTGGGATAGGAACATAGTGGGGATGACGAGAGGGGTCCGTGATGGAGAAGAAGAGTAGGAGGGTGCGAGGACGAGGCGGCAGCTACGTCGGCACGGGAGAGGGGAGCACGGGGGGCTTTAGGGCCCCGGATCGAGTATACGGGACCTCGTAGTGGGGAGCGGCGCGTGCCCGCCCGGCTATATAAGGCCCCGAACCCTCAACAGCAAGGCATTTCGGGAGCCACAAGCGATCCGTAAGCATCGAGGGTGCTAAATCGGGCTTTTTGGATCTCAAACAAAAAAAAAAAACGAAACTCGTCTCCATACAAAATCGCAATCACGTTCGCGCTTCTCTTCAATCGTAATCTCTTAATCGATCGTACGATTAAGGATCCCGAAAAAAAAAACAACCGGTGTTTTTTACTCGGAACTTAAAAAAAACGAAAAACGCTTGTGAAGAATAAAAACAACACTGTCCGAAGAACAGCAACGGTATTATAAACGTATCGCGTACCGGGGTCGTCAAGGTCATCGCGTAAGCGTTGGCCATCGACGCGCTTGCCAGTGTAGAGGCAACTGCAGCAGCACCGGGAGGAGGGGCTGTCGGTGGAAAAAAAACAACAACAACAACGATCTGTGTGACATGACCTTAGTGGGAACGTCGACGAGAAACGACGAGAACGCACTACCGATAATGTTGGGCGTACAGCAGCAGCACCATCACCTCCATCATCACTCCGGTCTTCACGGTGGAGTTACCGGTAGTCCGTTGTCCGGTAACAACGGACAGAATCACCGTGGCAACGTTATCGTCTCGACCGGCGGACTCGGCTCGGGCAGCGATATCAAATCGTCGATGCAGCAGCACGGCTGCAAGCGAACGAAGATGTATCAACCGACACCCTATGGGACCGTGCCCCATCAGCCGGCTTCGGTGGCGCGAAGAAACGCACGCGAGAGAAACAGGGTTAAACAGGTGAACAACGGTTTCGCTACCCTCAGGCAGCACATACCGCAGAGCGTGGCGCAGGCGCTCGGTGGCAACACGGCCGGTACGCACGGCGGTTCGCGTGCCGGTAGCAAGAAACTGTCCAAGGTCGAAACATTGAGAATGGCCGTCGAGTACATAAGGAGTCTTCAGCGTCTCCTCGACGACCACGACGGCACCGACGGTTCGAGCATGATGTCAACGTCGTCGCCGGCCTCGTCGACCTGCGGATCCGGTAGTGTCGTGTCCACGGGTTCGCGCGGCGACAACGCGCACACGGACGGCAATCATCGCACGGAACATCATCACAGCAGCGAGAGGCATCATCAGCACGTCAGACAAAATCCGGGCTCGTCGTCCTTCGTACCGCCACCTTGCTCCGAAGCTTCGAGTTCACCGACGCCGAGCTTTGTTTCCGAAGCCTCGTCAGCTGGAAGTCAAGGCTACGGCAGCACGTCGACCAACGGTCCGCTGTACACCACTCACGGGGACAGCTACGACAATTACGAACCTATGAGCCCCGAGGACGAGGAACTACTCGACGTTATCTCGTGGTGGCAGCAGAGCCAATGAGGCCTGATGTCACCGTCCGAGACTCGGTCTTTCGCTATCCTCAAGGTTTGTATTATTTTTTATTTTTTTTCATCGCTTTTTTTTTATCACATTCGATGTACCGTGTGTTGTTGCGATTGTTCGTTATCGTTCGTCTTGGCCGGAGTCATTTATCATGATTTTTCTCGCTTCACCCTCGGGTCCATCAATTCTTGGCGACTTCGGCGACGAACGGAGCCGTAAATTTCGGCAACGATTTTTCTCCACCCCGACTAGGTTGCAGAGAGTAAGTCAGCCACCGCGAATCGACGAAATTCCCCCGCGTTGAAGGCATCTCGTTCTCTCTCTCTCGATACCGACCACGAGAACGTAAGGAAGTTGAAAGAAAATTTCTTGGCTAGATTTGTGACCTTGGTCTGACAATGGAGAGACCCCTCGGCAGAGCAGCCATTCAAATCGCAGACTCCATTCAGTCTACTGTACCTCGGGGCTCGCTCGCTCGCTCGCGCGCGAGCATGTACACATCCCGAGAGAAGCAACGCTTTTGTGAACGATTTCTTTCACGGTCTCTCGGGTCCTTCCTCCTCGAACTTTGTCGTTCCCCTCCTTCGTGTATTTCGCCTCCTCCTCCTCCTCCTTCCTCTCTCAAATTTCTTCACGGGGTCGACTTTGCCTACTTCAATCGAGCTCCATTCGCAGCTCAAAAACTACAGCTACCATTAATTTCAATATTATTTTTTTGATTAAAAAAAAATAATATCGATAAAAAACTCCGATTCACCTTGGTAAATTCTTATCTTAATCCGGCGGGCATTAATCCCTTGCGCAAGCTCGACTCATCCCTAATCCCGCGGACCAATCATCCAACAATGGGGGGAGAAAAAGTTTCGTCGCCGAGGAAACGTAATCTTTCCAGTTTTCGTCGGATAGTATAACACCCGAGGGTTCACTCGGCTTCTTCTTCGACAGTAGTCTCCAAAGAACACGAGATCCCCGGCAGTTCGTCTTTTTCTCGGTTTCGTGTATAGCATATCCACGCTTGCACATACACTGTTCCCGGGTCACCCTGTCTCGGTCTCAGTCTTTTACTCTCTCGCGCTCTTCTACGAGGACAATTTCGTCTCGCGCGCTGCGTTTAACCTGAATGCATCTTTCAGAATATACCAGTCGTGGTAGTCCCGGTCCCTCCCTCGTCTCCCCCGATCTTTCCGCCCTTCTTTGTCGGTTTTTCAACCGGTACACACCATTCTTTCAACTCCGGCGAAGAAGGAACGTTCGCCCGAGGGACCCCGGTGAGTAGTCCCTTCGTAAAACCGCCCTTACCTGAAAATCATCCCCTGCATCGAGCTCGAAGCGTTTTGTGTGTATATATACCTGTAGTCTCGGTTCTCTCTCGGTCTCTCTCTCTCTCTCGACCCTGAAAGTCTGGATTCACGTAACGCTTTTGCGACTCGAAATCTCCCACCGGAGAGATTGTATTCGTTCCTCTCTCTGTCCGAGGATAAATCGAACGATGAACACCGTTACCTTCCAATCGACTAAATTGTTTGAATAATTAAAATAACGATTAAAGAGAGATACTAATGTTTTCTATTTTTTTTTATGATTACAGAAATGACGATTGAAAAACGGAATAACAACGAGGAATGATTACCGTGTCGACGACTGAACGGCGGCTGTTCCATCTACTGTGATCTAGTCATAAACTCTCTATACAAGAAGGACGATCCGATCGACGAGGTACTGATTATAAGTTGGTACGATACAAAGAAAAAAAAAAATGTTGCCGGAGACCGTCGCGTAAAAAGGAGCTCGAACCACTCGCCGTTGGAGCAATACAATAATTGTGTTTAACAATGATGAAAAGCAAAAAAAAAAAAAATAACCCTTCCCACGCTCAAAATCGTGTACAGCGGAGCGCGTGAAGATAATCGATAGAGACGAAGAAACATTAATTTGTAAATAATTTTTTATAAATATTGTATATTAACGTTAGTTGCGGTTTAAGATATTTTACGAAGTTAAGATTGAGATTTGATAGATACCGAGTGAGAAGGATAAAGAAAGAGAGACGCGACACTATGTAATATCCTGCGAACGCGAAGCGTCGATGACTCTCTCGTTCAAACTGAAAATTTTCGCGAGATCGATGTGATAAATGTAACATGATCGATTTTTTTTCCATCGCAGGATGCCTAAGGCATTCTCGCGTATGCGCGCGTGCGTGCTCGCTCTCTCTCTCTCGAATCGCTCAGTAAGTTATTTATATATATGGAGTATATGCAGAAGAAAAACGAGTCCGTGAACGGAACGTTATTTTCTCTAGTCGTCCCGTCAATGGTGAGACTAAGATGAAAAAAAAAAATGTGCGACACTTTCGTCCGAAATCCAATATGCCAGTGCCTTTAAATCATGTAAACTATTATATTGGCAGATAAACCTCGTTGAATATACGAGACAAACGTTATACGAGCAATGAATTTACTGTAATTTATTTATTTTACCTCACCAATCCCGACGCCTCGAAACTCCGAACGCCGAGCTGGAAACTCACATCGTCCAGTGAACCCGAAAAAAGAGGCTCGGCCTGACTTTTGAGGGACTCTAAGTCGTCGTTTAACTTCGGATACTCTAGGCGGAGCAGCGTTCGATCCTTTGATGTTCGCATCTGGCCGCCTCTGTTATTACACGGTGCGAAGATCTGACTCTTCGTGCAGTTATGAAAATTCTCACGACCAAAAATCAGCAGCTCGTCCGCAATTGAACTGAAAAAATAAAATAAAAAATAAATAAATTATGAACACGTTCGAAGACCGGTGATGGATCGAACGAGAAGCAAGGCAATGAAACAACGGGATTATCCGAAGGACCAGTCAGTGCACAAGTTTTATTGCACCATTATCCGAGAGAGAGAGAAAGAGAAAGAGAGAGAGAGAGAGAAGTGCCCGAAGGTCGGTACCGAAGAATGAATGCGAAGGAGGATCGGAGTCATAAGGAACAGGGCATAAGGATGAACGAGGTGGCATTCCACCTTGCTTAATTGCACCTTGTATACACGGGTAATTTAGTCGGTCATTGTTGTTTTTCGTACCGACTCCTCGTGCATAAAAGTCGTCGAATCGGTCTCGAGACGACGTGCATGATTCTGTCTGCCTTGTGGATACCGAGGCAGGTAACCATCGAGCAATTTATTTATACATCGTTGAAGGCAAAGGAGGAGTGCGCACAGGTTTGCCGGCATTCTCGTCCTTCGTACACCTGACTCGACGAAAGTCAGGTACCTACATCGAAATATGGCCGATCGAACGTACCGCCCTTCCTGCCTTCGATACCCGCAGTGCCAAACTCAGCCACTCACGTAGAGCAAAAATCCTCGAATCGCTCATTGTAGTACTACAACACTGTACCAACTCCGACCGGCTTTCGGAAGGATCTTAACGGTACTGTTCACGGAGAACGTAGCGTACAATTCACCGAAGAGGCTTCGTCGGACCGTGGACGTGTCTACCGATCGATCAATCGATCCGACTGTACACAACTCGAAAAACCCGAGAACGTCCTCTATAAACGTAGAAAATTGCCGGTGCACTATCGTACGTCGTTAAAGAGAATTGAGAAGAGCCAGGTAGTTTTCGGGTTACTAACCTGCCCGAACGGTATTACCGAGGGGACAAGACCAGTGACAAACTATCAGACGCCAGGTAGTACCGAGATTCAAGTGCTTTCTAACGAACCTATTGAGGGAAAGGTAAATAGAAGAAGGGTAGACGAAAACTATCGTGTATTCTTTCTTAGGATTGTACACGTGCCTACTGCAACAGCGAAAAGAAATCTCAGTGACGGAAGTGACGTTGCAGCGGAAAAAGTCACTTGCAGTTTGAAAATCTCACTTTTTGGACGAATCGCACCCTCCGTCCGATATTGCTTCCGTCCATTATAAACTTTCGGCAAATGTTTGACTCCGACACCGCCTTTTCTCACAGTCCGTCACCTTGCGGTTGTGGCAGTCACGCGATTCCTTAAACACGTAAATTCTGGGTTTTAGAATTTCCGTTTCGTAAATGGCGTAGTTAGGAATGGCAGCGGTTATTATAGTAGTACGGCGGTAGTAGAGCAAATTGGATGCACAAAGTCGACCGGAAGAGGCATTTGGGGGATTTAGACGTCGAATGTCCTCTCTTTCTCGGATTCTCTCGCGATTATTTTTCGGCTCGCATCGTTCCATTTCGTCTTCTCGATGATGCGCTGGGCGTGTTGCGGTCCACGTAGATCCGAAAGAGGACTGGCTCGCTGTCCGCTTCCGAGTCTCGCGGCTACTCCGAATTTCGTCCGTCGTTTTGTCGAACCGCACGGGGACACTGACAGGGATAATGACGCGACGGCGAAGGGGCGCACTGGATCGTTAGCCGAATTCCCTTTCGCGCGTAGACATAGCGCCGAAAGAGAAAAAGGTCTCGGAGCATCGTTTTCTTCTGTACTAACCGCTAGCTGTATCGTTAATCGAAGAAACACGGAAAAGCAACCCCGAATTTGGAAAATTGACTCGAATTATCCTACATCGAAAAGACCGACTAATTGCGCGGGCTCGAGGAAAGCTCCCTCGTTTATCCCTTGAAACATTCGACAGTTAAAAAGAAAAAGGCCATTTAAAAGATATTTACTTTAGTGCGAAAAAATAACGAATACGTCGATTCAATAACCTTTCCAGCCAGTACATGTATCGGCCCTATTGATATCGACCCTACGAGCATTCTCAGATAAATGTTACGCAAAAAACTTAGAAAAACTTTTTTTTAATTCATTATAACGCAAACTTTTTTTTTCCAGGAACGATTGCGAGAAACAAAGCTTATCCGCGAGCCGCAAACGCATAATTAGCCGTTGCGAGTTGTTCAATTTAATAGTAAATAATTACTTTGATGATATTCCTCGCGGAGGGTCATTTGCAGTGCGTTTAAAAAGGACTATACGACACGCAAATGCCAAAACTATTGCAGAGTGTAAACTCGATGACTCAACGGACTTTCACTCGCTCGACCCGCATTATCATTTATTTCAATTACTACGATACGCTCTCCTCCTCTGTACAGCCGACGGAGGGTTGCTGGCCCTCGGGGCTCGCAAGTCCGAGTTTTTTTTTCGTCTTCGTATCGTCAGCTCGCTTCCTTCCTTTCCGCCCTTCTCTCCCTTCGATCTGGCCGAAAGTTCCGTGACTTTCACCAGCGCACCCCATACCTGAATCACGCTGTACTGTCCTCTCGCACCCTTCGAAAACCGTCGGGTGTTTTTAACGTTTTTGGGCATGGCTCCACAGACAGATTACGAAGGAAAAAAATGAAGCCCAATACCTGAAGCGCCTCGAGCCCTAATACAAATCGCCTCTCTCTCTCTCTCTCTGTCTCACACAGAAAAAAGCGCAGCTCACACATGGGAACGAATCAAAAATCCCAATACAATATTCAATCTACAACATTATACAATCGCCCTCTACAGACCTAGAAATCATTATTATTCAAATAAATAATCAACGATTTCGTTTCTCTCATTATACTCGAAAGGAGTGGTAATGGCTGAATAATGTATGCGAGATTATATTTATTTTAATTACGTTGAGAAAGATTGGGTATAGAGTGTGTAGTATACGCAGGTAGTGGTAGCAGCAGCGAGAGAGCTCGTGGGTCGAAGGGAACGATGGAGAGCACGGGTCTGAGAAATGAAGCCAGAAGAGAGGCCCACCGAATTTTTTCGAGCCAAAGTGCGCGCGAGTTGGATCCCGAGGCGAACGGTGAAGAGAGCGAGCGGGACGAACGCACGAGGTTTCGAACGAGCGACGGAGATGAAGTTACGAAGGAACGAGGGAGCGATAAAAAGAAAAGAGAGGGGGATCAAGGAACGCGCCAGCCACGCGCTGTGCGACCGTTGAAGTCGCTCGGTGGCTTGCCTGTACTCCCTATACACAACCGTGTCAGCACAGCAGCTCCCGTCGTCTTTTCTTCCCCTCGTCGTATTCCGCATCCACACAGCGCAACTACGGATCCGGCGAAGGTAACTATAAAGCCAAATCTCGGGAGCAACCCTCCGTCCCAAAATCCGTCGCTCAACTAGCCAAGATTTTCTCCTTCGTCACAATCCGACCCTCCGACGATTTCTTCGTAGCGTGTATTTTGCCATCGTATCGACACGGGAATGTAGAGTTTCGTTAATCGTAGAAAAAAAAAATCATACCGTTCCGTTCCTTCCTTCCTCCACTTTCGCCCCCTCCGGGAGGATATCGTCAGCGAGTGGAAACGAGAGCCCTTGCCGGCCGGTCGAAGGAGCAACGTTTTAATGGGGGGGCCGGATCCGAAGGAACGAGTCTATAATGTATTCCGCTGCATCGGAGCGGCGCGAGCGCGAGAGAGCCTCCCTGGCTTCTCGGTCCGGTCCTCTCTCATCCAAGGGACCGCGAGAGTTGGCGAATGCGCTCCGAGGGGAACTGCTCTGTAAAGGAGAGAGACGGAGATGAAAAAAGAGCGAATGAAAGGAAGAGGAAGATGAGCGATATTACAGTGGCCCGTATACACACGAGTACTTCCACACACGTAGTACACACGAAGCGTACACTCGGCTGAGGCGCGTACAAGTGCCTGATGCAGTTCGGTCTGCTACTAGCCCGCGGGATAATTAGAAGGGAACTTCTTCTTTTATCCGGCCTTTTATCCGCGAGATCGTGGGCCCCGGAATCCTCGACTTGCACGTGGGCGATAGTACCGAATTTCGACCGTAACTTCCAATAGATAATTGAGGGGGCTCGAACACTAAAAAAATCCATTTGACGCGAGAGAATTGCAGCGAGCGTATCTAATGAATTTTATTTAACGACTTTATGCAATTTGGGTATTCTCTACTCCAACGAAAACAAAACAAAAAAATAAACATTCAATTTTCAGTGACTCGAGAGTCTCTCTTTTGGGAACCAATGAATCAAATTCCCCGCGGGCAGAGACAGAGGTTGCAAATAAAATCAGAAAATTCCGAGAGGTCAGTGGTTAGTCTGAAAAAAAATCCTACTGCGATCCTTTTAACGGCACATGCATCCACACGGATACTACGCGCAGCATCCGATCTCCTGCTGACAGTAGCAGGAAGTCAGCGCCGCTTCGTTCCACACGTGTTTCGGTATCAAGTACCTATAGCTCGACTCTGTATAGAATACACAGCAATGCTGTTCCATGCTCTCCTCATCTTCCTTCTCACGCGACGAAATTTCTTTTAGTTCCGCGTGTTTTCTTCTCTCTGTAAAGCGCTCGAAGACCTCGCTCAAAAGATTCACGGACAAAAAAAGACAAAAATAAAGAAACGACTGAGAGGAAGAGAGCGATCGACGGTGGTCACGGATGCAGCGGATATACAGCGAGAGTGCCAGAATACATGAGAATCGAGCGCAGGAAGAAACGAGAATGAGAAGTGAGAAGCGAGAATATAAACGTCCGGGCGGGGAGGGAGTCTCTCTCTTTTCTCGTGAATGAGACGTCCCAACACCTTCGTTTGTGCCGTAGGATTCTTCTACAACGGGTCTCTGTTTCTCTCTCTCCTCAATGCCGTTTGTACACTCTTCTGACTTCGTTGGAACCGCGCTCGGCCTCGCGGGTGGTCCGCACCGCCGACGTCGAGAGTTCGCCCTCGGATCGGCGCGCGAACGTTTCACGCGGACCACGGCCTTCCCTTCGATTTCATTTAGCGACTCTCACTCGGCCGACCCGGTATTGTATATCTGCTCGTATACATCTCTCCTACACGCGGCGAGGAATATGTGGGTTATAGCTTTATCGCGCGTGAATGACAGAGCCGTAACGCATCCGCGATAGCGAAGTGAGAACGAGAGAAGGAACATGAGAGAGAAAAAAAAAGAAAAAAAAATGTAGAGAAAGAGCAAAAGATCGAGACGTCAAGCGCGCACGCCTCTCCTTTATACAAATTTGACACGAGAGTAGAGTGCCGTGGGTGGGCCGTTTGCCGAGTCAGTGGACAGAGAAACGACAGAAAGGGAAGCCCGCACGCTCTCGCACGTTTCTCTCGTACGTTTCTTCCACGTCAAACTTTGGCTACGTCGGTGTTCCGTAGACCGAACTGAGGACACACGCGCGTACGGGCGAGAGGGAGAGGAAGAATCGACCGAGCACGTGTGTGTGTGTGTCCAACCGCAAAAAGATGGGAACAAGATATTATAATGCGCCCTGAGATCTCCGAGCTCCGCGGTACGTCTCTCGTCCCTATAACTTTGCTCGGACTTACGTTATACGCTGCTGGTAGAGCTTTCGCTCTTTGCACACGCGGCGACGTTTACGACTGTGTCCCGTCTGCCTGCTGGTCATTCCGATGGAGTACCGTGGACGGGCCACCGTGGATGGAGTTGATAAAACGTTTTCGTGATAGATTCCGATCCAGCTACTCCGCAAGAAAAAGTTTTTTTTTTTATCACTATTCCAGTAATCATTTTAACATTGTAAATAATCGAAGATGATTATGTAGTATACCCGTCTGCCTGCTGGTCATTCCGATGGAGTACCGTGGACGAGCCACCGTGGATGGAGTTGATAAAACGTTTTCGTGATAGATTCCGATCCCACCACTCCGCAAGAAAAAATTTTCTTTTTTTTAACACTATTCCAGTAATCATTTTAACATTGTAAATAATCGAAGATGATTATGTAGTATACCCGTCTGCCTGCTGGTCATTCCGATGGAGTACCGTGGACGGGCCACCGTGGATGGAGTTGATAAAACGTTTTCAGGATAGATTCCGATCCAGCGGCTCCGAAAGAAAAAAATTTCCTTTTTTTTTTAACACTATTCCAGTAACCATTTTGACATTGTAAATAATCGAAGATGATTATGTAGTATTTATCATGAAGTCGTAAGGTGAGAACGAACGTGACAAGAGGATTGATCGAGTTACCCTCAGAGTAATGCACTCGAACAAAAAATAAAAATAAAAATTCAAGGTGGAAACTTTCTCGCTGTTTGTCAAAGTAAAAAACTTTTATCTCGCATTGGATTATCATCTCTTCTGCAGTGTGTGTCCGCGTGGTTGAGACATTCACGCCAGAGTCCAAAGCTTCCTCTCAGCGGGAAGGTCATCGGTCATCCCAGCAGCAGCGAAACTCGATAGCGCCATCGAGGGTATCTTCGCCTTCTATCGGCTTTTTAGTGTTCGCGGTATGTCACTTCTGTTTTTTCCAATGAACCCACGACAGTCAAAGAATGGAGAGAGAAAAATGAGTAATAAACGATGGAGGCAAAAAGAGAAGCGGAGAGAAAGAGATCGAATCTCTTCGAGGCGCTAAGGGAGGTCGTGCCTGCGGGACATCCAGAAACCTCGGGCATCTACGCTCTTTCCCGTACCTTTTTCTTCCCCCGCAGTCGTCCTCTCCTACGACTCTCGAACGACGGGAAACTGGAGTAGAAATCTTAAAATCTCCGAGTCGCAGACCTCCGGAGACACCGAGAGCCACCAGTTATCCAAGATATTTTTTTTTTCGAAAGTAGGAAAACAGACAGGGTGAGGGAAGAGATCGAGATTGCGGATAACCCGCCGCAGCTTCGGCGATAATGAGCTCTTTCCTCATCCAAGAGACCACCGCCTTTCCCACTCTTCTCCATCGTATGCACGAAAACCTTTGGAAAAGGTCTCGTGACGCATGATATAGAGATTCTCCGATGATCCTGGGTCGAACCCGTGCATTCCTTAAAAAATGGAATTTCGGAATCCCGTGTTCCCCGCAGCCTCCGTATGCATCTTGAGAATTAATAATTCATGAATCGATTTTTTCTCATACCCAAAGTGAGTATGAAGTAGTTCTAGTACCGATAAAGTACAGACGTTGTCCGTGCGTGGCAGCAGATCCGAAAAAATAATTCGTTTCGATGAATCATCTATTCGCCGAGGATCCAGGATCGTACTGGACCGCTGGCCGAAGATCTTGGCCAAGATCGTCCGGTGATCTTCGTTGCTGGAAGGGGCACGAAATAAAGGTGAGCGAGAGACTGACTCGGCTGAGAGATGACTCATTTAAATTGTTACCTCTAACGAAGCGTCCCGACGACGTTGTCCATTAAGTGTCCTCGGGGATTCTCTCTACAGACTGCAGTCACGACACTACGATTTCTACGGTGTGGAGTGTCTCGCTGCAGAACCTTCGCTCGTGCGAAGCTTCGAATCGCGCGAGACAGCGGCGCGCTGGCAACAACCCAGAAGAGGTCGATCACTATCGCACGGCTGCTCAACAAATGAACTACCAAGGCAACCGAATCTACAGTCGCGATCATCAAAGTGAAGACGACTCGGTCGCGTGTCGCCGATCGACTTTGAGGACACTGTCTCTCACGCTCGCAAGAGGTTAACAAACACATATCGCGATCAATGTTCCTCGATTATAGCGTTCACTGTAGATCTTCCTTTTTCCTCGCGGACGAAAGTATGGTACAAAACGTTACCAGTGAATTCCACGTTTCTTCAGCATCTCCGAGCACCGATCGGCAGAACTAATCGCGAACATGAGCAGATTCAAAATCGTTGAGACGTTCTATTGTCTTTGCCAAAGTGAACCTATCGTCCTCCGAACCTGCTTGTTAAGGTACACGAAACCATGTCTACCGCTCTTCGACAAGACGCTGCACGGGTGCAATAAAAGAAGAAGACCCGAGTCTCTTCCGTCACGGAATAATTATTAAAGGACCTTCCGCCTTTGCCCGAGAGTCTTCGATCTCCGAACGGTCAGCAACATGGCTAGACTTGCCCGAGACCGAAAGAGTAACTTTTATTTATGAGTAACGGCCAACCGTAACGTCCAATGCAGCCATTAACCATGTCACGCCGCAGTTACTTGCATCTCCTTATCTCTGGCTATCCAATGTGTTTTTCATATGCCCATCCACAAGACTAACTTTTCTGTCTCTATTATTTTTGTTTATTGCTTACTTATGAGTACCATGGAGTACCGCGAATTTCACAAATCCCAAACAATATACCGACTGTAATTTGTTCTATCTTTTATTTCATGTTTGTAGCGAACAGTGAACTATTTTTACACGCATTTTAACACGTCTCACCTCGATCACATAGCCAATATTTGGCACTCACGCAATACGAGTTTACCGTGTGAGTGGTTTCGTGATCGCGAGACGCAACGTGGAGACTTCGTTGCTTGAACCTGCACAAGAAAAGCTTTATTGCTTCATCCATGAATTTATGCATTATATTACGACAGAATGGGAATAGATAAAACCTTGAATCAGTTATTTAACAGCTATTCACATGATTCAGATGATCAGACAGCAAATAGGTTGCTAATATTGAAAATGATGACCCTGTTCAGCACTTGAGTCCTACGGACTGGAGCCTGGAATACTGCGTAGATTGAATCCCATATACCAAAGTTGGATTTTCTAGTCTGTTGACAAAACATGTTGCTAATGCATTACACTAAATTAAACCTAACATTAAATAGTTATGATTATTTGTTGCGCTTCGTTACAGAATGAAGAAGACGGTTGCAATATGCAACGAGATTTTCGTGTGGGAAGCGAAACAACTGTTTTTTTTTCTTCCCTTCCCATTTTCGCTCCCCTTCTCATCTTCGGTTACAGTATCATGCGCTTCAGCATATCGAAGCTCCGAGAAGGATGGAGGTAACGGAAGGACGAATAATAAAGAGCGGTCGCGCGCGAGAGACGCGGTGCTTTCTCGAACGCGAGGGGTACCTGCTGCACATCGTTCGATGCTCTGTGTGCTCGGCTCGCTCGTGGACCCCACCAAACGAGATAACGAAGACATCGACTCTTGGCGTACGACACGCCAAAGACAGCCCATGCATGAAACGAAAGAAAGGTAAAAAGAGAGACCCGAAGAAATTGAATGGCCGAGCAGAGTCGAATACCGTATGAAACCTAAGAGAGAATAAGCGAGACGGAAACACACACGTAACATGTATACACGTACGGTATAGAGGAGTGAGAAAAGCCGAAGCGCGGCCCCCAGAAGCAGAGACGTATATAAAACCGTGGAGAGAACGCCTACTCGTTGAATATACATCGACGCCACTTACTCAACGGATAGTCGACCTAACGAACCAAACGCCTTTCGAACTTAAAAGCCTTCACGAGAATATATATCGTTACCTTTTCGTGTGTACGGTAAGAGGGTGCTCTCGCGTCGATGTGTATATATTATCTATACATTATTGTAGTGTAACGAGTGTGCGTGACACAGAGGCGCGTAAGTATCCGGAGCTTGCCACACCGATAAAGATTCGTCGGTATGCCGAGAAGGTACCTCGAGTAAAGCAGCCAAGGGTAGTTGTCAGTGTAAATAAGAGAAACACGCTGGAAGAATCGTGTGTGTGCGCGAGAGCTTGGAAAAAAAAATCACTGGCGTACGGTAGGACGTGAGGCGAGCGATCCACCGGTGATTATCCGTTCCATCGATACGTATTGTACACCAGAGGGATAAAAAACGAGGAGCGAAGGTAGCAGACTTCGGCGCTGAGAGCAGAACTCGACGTCTCTTCCGACGGTAGTAAATATGTTTGACCACGCCTGTGATCGGGCCAACAGTCAACAAATAAAACACTGCCCTGCGTACACACGTAATAACAGTAACGGTATTATTACAATAATTAAGTCTCGTTTTATTATCACAGCAGCAGTGTGTGCGCCAGTTGAAATTTCGCTTCATTTATTTCGAACACAGCTTGTATCTTTTCCTTTTTTTTCTTCCCTTTTCATTTCGCCATCTGGGAAAATGTCGGCGGTTACGCAACAGGGCATTGGAGTTTGCGAGTTTGCAGTGGAGGAGCACCAGCTAGTAACGACTCCAGCAGAGCCATTGTCTGTCGCCGAGGCTCGCGCGCTCGTTCTCAACGAGACGAGAAGCGGAGTATGGAGAGAAGAGGTTCCCCGATTCATTGTCAAGTTTTCGTTCCCTTCAATGGCGAGCTATCTCGTTTAACTTCAATTACCCTGGGTCTTCCCTTTGACGCGGTGTCCAGCGAGCTACGGCCACTGTACGATGAGTTGGATGGCCTCTCGGCACGACGTCCGCATCGAAACTCCACGGGGCCCTGGAGCTTCGGACTTACTCGGCGGCTCGCAGTCTCGCTTCGAACCCTCCTCCTCCTGGAAGCATCCCATTGTTGTGGAAAAACCATCTCCTTACTCGGTGGCTTGGCCGGTCTCGTTAAATTCTCTTTTCCTCATAGTACTATGAGCTCACTCTGTATTTGTGACCTCGAGACACCAGCAGACGAGGCACTGTTACCCCTCAGTATTTGTTCCTCTCGGCCATTGATTTTTTTCTCAACCTCGATCCTTCATAAAACTGAACGATACCCTGCTGCCTGGAATCTCGGAAGGGATTCGACCTTCCTGGTTCCTACAAAAGTCACTTCGCCAGCAATACGACGAAAAGTCACCCTGCATAGTTAAAGGGAGGAACATTGAGAAATTTGAAGCGTAAGCGCATCGTTGTGAGATGCACGGCATTTTTATCTATATTTTACAAACTTTTTTTTCAGTGGCGCTGGTCTGTTGTTGTGAACACGTCTCACGCCTGTGAGAATCCCGAGGGTCTCGCTCGAGGTGAGAAGATATGAAGAGGATGTATCCGGTCTATGACGGGGTAGATTTTTACTCGTACACGGTGCAGCTAACGACTTTCGATCGCAGGGGTCCGCTTTCACAACTAATTCATTCCTAATCAACTCCACGAGAGGCGCCTGAGGTAGTGGCGTGCGTGCCTCGGCTGCGTAGGATGTGACTTTGCCAAACGCAAGCGCCGAAGATTTCGACGGGAACCGCGTTCGGCTGCCGTTGCTCAGGGCTGATCTTAATCAGCGCCAACGATATTGAACGCGCCGGGCACAACCGATGATGATGATGATCGTTAGACGCGATTAAAGGGATTCGAAGCACGCGGGACCACCTGGAGAACGATGCTTGGGGGGTCAACAAAAAAATTATGAATCGGCGGGCATCTTGCTAGGGAGATGAAGGATAGAAAGATTTGAAAAAAAAGAGAAATGCACGTAAACCTGTGCGAGTACAAGGAGAGCAAAGTCTTGGCTTCGAGCGAGTGAGACGAACGTGGGAGGAGCGCGGGGATAAAGGCGAGCGCTGAAACGATCGAGAGAGACGGAAAATTGTTTTTGCCTCCGGTAGACCGGTGGGGCTTCGTTCTTGCGTGCTACGATCGAATCGAAAAACGGTTGACGTATCTCGAATACGTCTACACAGCCGATCGCCCCCTCCTGAAAATCGTTAGCCGCAGTGCCTCCATCCTTCCTGGTCCTTTTTAGGGACCGTGACCTCGGGATACTCGGCCGGGTATTTCTCTGCGTGGGTATGCGTTTTACACACGTGAGAAATCTCGGGCTTGCATGATGACGGTAGACAGGAAGTGACTTCAAATATTTGACGAAGAGTCCAGTTCCTCTCGAACTCCGACTCACTGTGAACGGTTCCCGATCTTCCTGGGATTTGTGTTCTTCTCTTCTTTTCCACTCTGTCGATTGACACAGAGATGCTCGATAACGGGACGGGTCTTATAAAATTTCATCGCTGGACGCAATTAACAATATATTCGTAATCTATCGAGATTGGTACATAAAACCAAGTATCATTAGATTTTTTTCAACCTTTTTATTGATCGGTCAAATACACCACTCGCGAGCAATGATTCTGGATCAGTCTGTATGCATGTGTGCAGGAGGAGGCGATGTGTGCGCACGGTAGGCAATATGCCGAAGCCACCGCTAATAAGCAACCAGAGATCCCACTCGGGACGGCCTAATGCCAGCCTAAATATACACGCCGAACGTTACAAGGGGCGGTGGACTACGTCCCGAGAGAGAAAAGAATCTCGAGAGAGTGAAAGAGGGAGACCTTAAAAAGTACGGAGAGATTAAAAAGAGAATGAAGGGTTGTAGAGGCTGCCGTACAGCTGCGGGTAACGCGTGGGTTCGCTCTTGCTATATCAAAATTTCTAATAGCATCCGCAATCGCGTCGAATCCATACGAGAAACTCTTTATCTATGGCACTAAAATGCACATTTCTCTAAAAACCTACACTTTTAATTGAATTTCCAAACTCGTGTATATTCTCATCACTGATAAATACTTCTAGGACACATAATTATCGATGCGTTGTTAGTCACAATTTTTATCTATGGTCCTAGGTCAAACTTCCTGGCGACGGTTTCCACCTCGAAATTGGAACAATCTTCTCTCCGTCCGGCACGAGTCTCTGCGGTTTGGCAATAATAGTCCCGATACGATCGAATCCTCGTGGACGAACGTCAGCGAAGGATCGAACGAGCACCGGTCTTGGCTTTCCGCACCGAATCCCGAGGGAACGTCGAACGGAATGAGTAACGAGCCCGTTGGAGAAGAACGGGAATCGAGAGAGGCGCGAGAGCCCTTATTCTCCACACCGCAGTATAATACCACATATCGCCTGTGCAATCGTCTCCATTGTATCGCCGGATCTTGGGGTGTGCTCAACGCGACGCACGAGTATCTTCCAGAGAGGGGCGTGATTTTTCGCAAGTGTTCCCGTTCATCGATACGACACACATAGAGAACATGGCCAGGAGGGACTCGGCGGGTCGCCGGAATATTCATCGGAATACCTGGCGGTAAGTCTCTCGAATCCGCAAACGTTAGAAACGTCCACTAATGGTAAATTCTATGGAGGGAACCAATAGCGACCGCAAGCTATATAGAGCTGCTCCCCGAACATATCTTCTTGCCTCTTCGATCTTGTCTACGATTCTCGTTTTTCGTCCATCCCTCTAGTCCGTAGAATATCGTCGCCCTACGAGGGCGCGAGCACCAACTCACTGCCAGCAGTAGCTGAAAAAAAAAGAAGAAGGAGGAGAAGAAGAAGTCACCAACTGGAGTGTACGAATGGAAGTAGAAGAAGGTAAAAGGCAGTGGGGGCGCGAGCGCAACAATAAAGAGAGTTCCCTGTCGAAGCAAGAGAGAATGGAAGGTTGAATGATGTGTTCGGATGGTCAATGCCGAGGCGTGAGATATACGCAGAGAGAAAAAGAGAGAGAGAGGGAGAGAGAGAGAGAGGAGTCCGTGACCCCGGGTTGTCGGGTCCGTAGAAGCATTGCGACGCTGGAATTGTAGGTTCTTCTCGGTTCTCCCTCTCGGTGAAAATGCGAAATACTCCTGAATGGAGTGAAAGAATGGCAACCAAACGAGCCGGAGTCGCCTCTACCTAGCTCCATCTTACTCCTTCATTGGCTTCTTCCTTTTCGCTCACTCTGCGGTTTGCTGGCTGCTCAGTGTCTCTCGATTCTCTCGCTGCCCGAGTGTCGGAAAGCGACTACAAGGGGGGAATTGTGTCTCGTTGCACTCCGTACCATTATTTATTTCGTCTCTTTCACTTTTGGTGTATGACTGCGGTCGCGATAGACTGTGGGCCGGGAAAGGACCAAATTTTTGTATTATATCTCGCTGTACAGCACGCGGAGGAACAACGGATCCTGAACGGGCGGAGAAGCTTCGACTCCCAGTCGTAAAATTTCGAATCTCATTGCCTCGACTGCTCTTCGCCGCACGGACTTGCGATAATATTTTTCTAGGATTTTTCCCACCGGGCTCTTTCATACGGAAGTTCCGGGGACAAACTTTCGACGCTTTATGCGAGGACCCTCAGTTTTTTTACTTCTAGTTATAACATCCCGATATCCTCGACGATCTCTTCGGTCACTGTGTACTTTATTATTCTTTGCGGTTCACTCGGAGAAACGAAGGATATTCACTCCGGTCGAATTCGTCGCGTTGCAGTCCCAAAGAGAGATCTTTCTAATCCAGCGGAGAACACATATAGCGGAGCAAAGCTTATTCAACGCTCTAGGATAAGCTCGAGTATTCTTCGTTATGGCCCAACGTTCAAAGAATCCGAGTATATCCGATCGCAAAAAAATCCCCCTCTAAAGTTTTTCTTTTTTCTCTATCGTCAATAACGCGACCCAAACTCTCGTCTCGAAGGACAGATAAAATAGCTTATCGATTGCGAGGATCTCGAGATCCTCGCGCCGAAAAAGCCTAATGCCCTTCGTGCCGGTGCCCGCAGTGGGTAATGCGAATTGCAAATTTCACGAAATGAAGGATGGGTGAAAAAAAAAAGAAATTGCTTGGGGATCGATATTTTATTGGTTTTATTCGGTATTAACTATACATTCTGCGGCTTTTTTCACGAGGCACGGGGTCTGTGCACGTGCTTCTAAATCGCTAGGCGCACGCCACGCGAGAAGAAATCGTGGTCTTTAAAGGGACCAAAATAAAGAAGAAACGAGAGCATGGAGAGAGAGAAAGGGTTCCCGCATTGTGGTGAAAAAAGGGTTGGCAAGGAATCTCGGAGAGAGAGATTCGGCGTCGATCTTTGCTCACGAAAGATCCGCGATATTCACCGGTGAAGCCCTTCCACCTGCAATTACGCGAAGAGCGAAGAGCGAACGCTTGCGCGCGCGGCCGAGCTGCTTCTGCACTCAGAAGCGCGCAGACCCGAATATAAACCGGACAGGTTTTCGGCGGTGCAATTATTAATATGAGAGAGAAAGAGACGATAGTGTATAGTCGCGGTGGGTCCTGGGCCGGGCAGTGAAGAAGAAGAAGAAGAAGAGCAAGAAGCAGAAGGAGAAGACGAAGAAGAAGAAGAAGAAGACGACGACGATGATCTGGGAACGCGGCGCGTCCCGATGAATTTTAATCTTATTTTTATTACCGTCGAGAGCATGCGCCCTGGTGCATCAGCAACAGCGGATGCATCGCGTAGGCAAGCTAATCAGGATCTGTTTATCGAGCTCCGAGATGAGAGCTCTGAGCTACCGAGGATTTTTGCATGAGAAATTTTATATCAGAGAACCTCGAGATATTATAAACTGCAAACGAGTTTCGCGTTTAGTCCTCTCTCTCTCTCTGTCTCTCTCTCGATTATAGCATCCGATCTCATGCAACAAAAAATCACAATAGTACACTACGATACTAGTGCGAAAAAACTTTTTCTGACGAGTGTGAGTGTGCAGCACGAGCTGAAGGCGAGTGTTGCAATCAGACGAGTTTAGAAAACATTTTTCGCACGAGTATTGTACAAAGTTTTATTTCACAAAGTGTGAAAATTGAAGTTTTCGCACGCAAAGCGTGCGTAAAACCGCCATTTTCCCACCGAGTGATATAAAAATTATCGTGATAACGAATAATAAATTCGACGAGTTGAATATCCACAGAAGAATCTTTGCGTCCCCGAACATACCGTTATTCATAGCACATCTCCTGTAACTCGATCTTCGGAGTGTCGCGAATCAGGAAACGTGCGCCCGCTCTGCCGGAGAACTGCGGACGCGAAAACCGGGGGGAAAAAAAAAAACGAGAGTGCACATGTACACCAGGGAGTGGAGAGAATGTGCCACGCACACGCGGTACGAAAGTAGTGAGAAGAGAAAGAAGGAAGAAGCTGATGGCTTTTGGTAAACCGAATGTGGACCAGTTCAAATTAAAAATGAAACGTCCGGGCTCTGCTGGCTGTACAGCTATATATGAGAACGATTGAACGCGACGACGAGGAGGAAGGTAGAGTCAGAGGAGGAGACCATTCGATGCTTGCACTCGCGAGAAATGCGCGGTACGCGTACGAGAAGAGCACTACCTACTGGCCCCGTGGCCCACGGACCTACAAACGCCTCGTGCTCTCGATCGGTTTAAAACGCGAAACTCGAGCCGCGCCACGAGCACGTTCGGTAGTTCGTTTTTTTTTTCTTTCTTTATTCCTTACCTCTCTCGCGTCGCTCATGTTTTTCACGTTCGTTCCACCGTAATACCATTCTACGACGGTATTACCGACGAAGACCTACCGGTACCTTCGGGACCGGGAAGGTGCGCAGTAAACAATGCCAGAGGGAATGTAACGAGAGCTGAGAGGCATTTTCGCTCGCTGTAGGGCACCGCACGTAACGCAACTCTTGTAAGCGTATAGAGGCCGAACGATCTTTCGGACGAGGCTCTTTTGCAGTGCGAGCCGGGGAGAGACATTAAACGTCCGAAATTGAAATCGGCTTCTGCCGCTACCCTGGCGATCTGGTAACGCCTTTGCTCCTTTGACCTCCATTCTCGGACAAAGGCACTTTTGATAAATTTATCGTTTTATTCCACGGGCACGGTCAAGTAACTCAAGTACATTTCCGTCGGAGGAGAGTCAGCTTTATTAAAAATAATTCACGATTAATGGCCGTGTAGATTGTGGCTGAAACTTTCGTATGTATCGGATGCATTCGATGAGATTCAAATTTATTGCAACTCCGAACGTCGAAAGGGGGTGACGGTTTTATATGTTTCGTATGGGTTTCGAAATAACGCGGGGGCTGAGTAACACGGTACCGTTTAATATCGGGCGTAAGTTTTATGGGAGTATTATGCGTGTACCGACAACAGTGCAGAGACGCTGCCGGGAATATCGATATACTGGGGCACGGTGCGTGGGGGCCGCAGCGTTCGGTTTTCTCTCGATGCTCCGAATATGCTGAACGTGGGTATTTTTTTTTTTTTAATTTCTGACATTGCCGATTACCGTACCGACGAGAGAGGAAGAGCCTTACGGTGCTTCTCGCGGCCACGTGCTCGCGACTGTAACGCTTGTAAGACGAGTGAAAGAAAGAGAGAAAAGGCAGAATCGGATTGTAGGTACGGCGGGGAGGTGGCGCATGCACGTAGTACTCTCGGTACCGTTGCGAACGGTGCGTAAGTACGAGAGTGTACGCGTGCGAAAGCCGGTGTCCGAGTGTGCTGTACGACTCCTTTCTCATTCGCCGCTGGTAACCGACGAACGCGCGCGAAACCACTCCAAGTACGGCAAAACGGCTCTTTGCTTCTCTTAAGGCTTTAAAATTATTTGCGCTATATTTTTTCTCCCTGTTTTCTTTTTTTTTTTAATCCCCACCGAGAGCGTAAATACCGTTTGAGAAGGTATCGGTCATATCGAGTAGGTCAGAGATCCATAAAATTTCAGGCTGTTGTAAAATTATCAACGAAATCAGAAAAATGTTTTACTTGCTCGGCACAAACGTGCGGGGATAGAGAAAGTAAAGAATGTGGAGTTGTCGAAAAATGCATAAAGGCAGCATATACAAACGATCTGACCGTGTTGCATCGAAGATTTACCGAGAAACGACACTTGCAGTCCGTTCGATCGATTCACGATGATCGAAACGGTATAGAGCGTTTATACAGCGAGAGAAGGAAGAAAAAAAAAAGATTGAGTGAGACAGGGTCTGGTAAGGCCGGGTGCTCGTTGCGCGTGCGCTTATGCGAGTTGGCCACGCGACCGACGTGCGCTCGACCTTCTCTACCCTCTCTTTTCTTCCTTCCAAGTCGTTCCCGCTGATCTTCCGCTCCTGAGAAAGTCGATACGTGCCCAGGCTTCCTTCTCTCCCTCCTCCCGGCCTCACCTTCGCCCTCTCTCGAAACGTCTGGACAGCCCTTCTCTCATCCGTTCATATACCACTGCCACACATTATTCGCTCCTCTTCCCTCCCCATCTTCTTCGCTAACGTACTGGTCTATCCTCCGAGCAGTGAGCGGGCTTCGTTCGATATTCCGTCCCGCTCTCGCCTCGTATAATTTCGAAGATTTCCTTCGGCTTCCATGTATCTTCCTTCTCGTTCGCTCTCTCGTTACACCGGCTGCCCAGCATCCCGTTCGCTTCCCTCTGGCACATCGAACGCGCGCGCGCGCCCGCGCGTTCCTTCGGCTCGTCTTCTCATAATCTTTTTTTTTTTTTTCTTTCTTTTTTACAGCATCCTCCTCCGCGCTCGGCTACTGCCTCCGGTGCTGGACCGTGTGCGAGACGACGCTGACGAAGACGATACCTTCCAGCGAACGGGAAGAGCAACGAGGCAAGACGATCGTCGTCTTCTGTTACTTCTGTTGCTTCGGAGGCGAAGGCAGGCAGGAGCGAATAGCGCGGCAGCGGCAGCAACTTCTCAGGTTCCCATCGAACTCGCGCAGCCCACGGCTTACCGGGACCCTAACGTCTCTCATCCCTTCGAAGACTGTACCGGCGCGAGAGGGAGAGAACTTCTCTCCGATGCCGAAGGGCTCGCGGTTCACTCACGAGCTCATACGTGAGCGAGTATTATATGCGCGGCCACGCGTTAAGCGTGCGAGAAGACGTCTCTCGAAACGTTCGCCGATCTCTCCCTAACTCTCTTTCTCTCTTTCCACTTTACTTTAGCTTTTCTACTTCCCTCAGTTCAATGTTCTTCGCCCTACAGATTACAATAAGCACCGCTTTCTCTCACTCGCCATTTTCATTCGCACTGTTCGTTCAATAGTTATAACGACAGCGACAAAAATAAATAAAAATTGGGTTAATTTGTGGTCCATTCGTGCCCTAAAATCGCTTCTGATCTTTCTCTTTTTCCCCACACGCAACATCGGGATCCTCAATTAGCATGCACAGAGCCAGAAACGTTCGACCCTGCTGATCCACTTTCATTGAGTTCGGTCTTCCGTGTTCCGCTCAAATCAATACATTCTACCGAGCCTGTGATACTTTCGAAAAAAAATCAATACATCACCCGATCTTTTTTACAACATTGTAGCGTACTCTTTCATTATACGTGTATTCCCGTTTAAACTTTAGATACGAGTGCGTGCGACGCCGTCGATGCACTTGCTCAGCGGATATATATATCGTCTCGCGTGTACGAAAGGTAGACCGCGCGAGAGTACGATGGTCATTGGGCGGTTTCGCTCACTCGATGTTGCTCTCCTGTTGCTTCTGGCTGGACGTGCGCGCTCGTGGTTATCGCGAAAAAAAAGTTCTCCCTCTTTCTCGCGCATCCATCTTCGCGTATGGGAACCGAACGGAGTGTACAGTTCGGCGAGCCAAAAATTGCAAGTGAAGGAGCGAGACGGAGAGCGCGGTCCGGCGCGCGCGCTCGGACCCTCGGACGTCGAGAATCAAGCCTCGAGCCTTCAAAGAATCTCTCTTCCTCGTGCACGAAGAGAAAAGGAGAGCCGAGGCTCTCTCGGACGAGATGAGAATGACCGGAGGCAGCGCACGCGAGTCCATAATGATACACCGTTCGTGAGAGAGTGAAGACGAGAATGAAACAGGGCGGGAGAGAGAGAGAGAAAGAGAGAGAGAGAGAAATGTTGCCGCGGAGAAACAACGAAGATAAAAGGCATATATAGTGCATATAGAATGCATACAGGATGGGATGGGTGGTAAAAAAGAAGATCCAGCCGAATCCCCGAGAGTGCAGTGGATGCATTTTTGCTCATTCACCAAAAATTCAATGATATTCCTAAGTATATGTATTCATTGCTCTGCCTTATTACTTTATCATGCCGAAGAGACTTTGGGTTTTCACACGAGTGATTCTTTGATACATGTATTTTTTTGATAATTTTTATTTTATCGATGTCTTGGGAGCCGTCATATGAAAAGAGAGTCTGGTCTACTGTGCTGTGTTGGCTGTACGTTAATCCTTGAATTTCTTTGTCCCCGGCAGGTCCTCCCGCATCCCTATTCGTGCATGGTCCTCCGACCGTGACAAAGGTACGTGACGCGCACTCGTGCATCGGTGGACTCGAGAACACGAGGTAAGGAGAAAGAGATGGCGAGGACTACCACTACGCTATACGTCGTAGACATTCGGACCTGTGGCGCTAGAGAGAGACTCGAGCTCGACACGCGGCGATTATCGAGATGATCTCCGTGCGATAAGTCCACGAGCAAGCTAGTACCTCTTCTACCTACCTACTGCTTCGAGTTATAAGGAGGACGACTACCGAGGGCTGCTTGGCTACGGCTGGTAGCATGAAACCAGGAACAGCGGCAGAAGGACTCACGCCGGGACCAGCACCAGAATCTTGATAACAACGCCCCGCTGCTAGACAATTTGACAACGGATTCGTCTTCCCCCCGCGTCGAGCACACGTGGTACAACTTCGAGCTTGCAACAAAAATAAGTGTTCTTTTTATACCTAGTAAAAAAAAGGTTTGTACATTCAACAATCATTACTGGTACATCATTTTTGTATCTTGTTAATTTAATCATTTTTTTTCGCTGAAACTACTATTCGTTGATAAAAAAGTAGTGCTTATGTAGTAGATACACTTATGAGATTGAGTAGAGAAAATAGAATTTGAAACTAACCGCTCGGCGACGCTTCCCCCCGACTACGAAATCGATAACATTATTGACCGAATAAGGAATTCACGTTGGTAATTAAACATTGACAGAGCTCGACGGGGACGCGCTTGAAACTACGACGTAGTTTACGTCATTAATTGGGGATTTAATAATCGATTTGGTAGCTCGGAGAGAAGGAACGCCCAAGGGACTCGATGAAGTCTCTCATTAAACTACACTCGCGTGTAACTCAATTAGAGAATATAAAACATATACGCAAACGAGAGAGAGAGAGAGAGAGAGATGAAGTCTTGTAGGGTCTTCCGAAAAATGCGACGTTGGAGTCCGTAATCGAGCGGCATCGATTAATCTCTACAATTTCTATCTCTCTCCGACAGTTTCTTTTCGTTCTACCGAGAGTCGCGACTGGGCCACCAATTCTCGTGTTCGTCGGAATTATGTGACGACACTCGTGTCGGGTCTTATAGGGAAATTTCAATTCTTAGCTGCTGCCTGTTTTTTTTTTTGCCGCTGGAAAATCATTCGACAACAATTTTAAATTAGTATTATATGAGAGTATAATACATGCTGTATAGTACGAATTCGTTTATAATTAAGAACTCAGCGCGAAGATTGATGAGATCGATTAATCTCGACGATGAAAGCAATTGCTGGTTTCTGTTGATCCAGCCCTCGTCGTTGTAAAATATGCTTATAATACCGTTAAAGTGCGTGCCTCGTGGCTCGTGCTGCCGTAACTCTTGTCTCTGCTTCTGCTCCTGCTGTTGCGGTCGAGCTTCTGGAACGCAAAGTACCGGCTACCTCTTTAACCCTTTCGAAAATTAATTCAACACATTTAGAAATATTTCTTAATGATGTTTAAAAAAAAGATCTTTAAGCGCGCGATGAGTCAACGGGTTGATACTTTTACTCCTAATCTTGCAGCGATCCGTGGAATGCGGAATACGTATGGAATATACTTGAAAAAACCGGTTTTTCGCGAATGTATTTCCCGTGTCTCTCTCTCTTTCTTTCTATACCGCATCGATTAAATGCATTCGCAGAGCATCAAAAGCTTTGGCAGGTTTCGCCGGGCGTCCCGTAGAAAATCGTTAAACCGGGGAAACGACAAAGATCCCCGACTCGTAACGACGCATAAAATGAGGAGCACGAGAAGTGCCATGCGAATCAAGGGCCGAGTAGCGCGCGCGCGCGGCCCCGTTTCATCGTGTGTAACACCAGGGAATTTTTATGAAATTATAATACCGTAAAATTCCAAGAGTTTATTGCCAGACAGAGAGCGCACGCAGCCCCCGAGGCCCTTAAATGATCTTCGTATGTGTGTAAAGTTATGTTAGTCGTGGATGGTATGAGTCTGCTTGGTCACGCAGCGCAGCGTCACAGAGGACAGACGGACAGAGACCAAAGAAATAATTTTTTTTTATACCCCATTAATGGCCGATTCCCGCGGGGAAAATGACGACGAGGGTAATTCGTTTCAACCCCGGGAGCTGAAGGCGGAGACGGAAATATCTTGAGGGATCCTGTTGCGAATGGAAGGTCCTTCGGCGTCATCGAGAATCACCCTTTAATTTTTCATCTTTCACCGTACTTTCCCTCTCGCATACCTTTCTTCTCTCCGATGGCTCTCACTTTCTTTCTTCGAAGTCACCCTCAACACTCGTTCCTTCGTCGTTCAAATCCCACTAGGGGCCTTGCGAACAGATTTCGAATGTCATTCGTTTCACGTGGCAAAGGATTGTCAGCGTGTCGTCAAGGATCTCGTGGTTTCTACCAGAGACCGTCGTTTCGGCATCCAAGGTGGTCTCGTGAGCCTTCTCGATTCGATGTTGAATACCTTTTCTACCACGGCAGGGTGGACACAGCTTCATTTACCAGAACAGAATAAGTTTTGCTTTTTTTAAATCAATAAAGCGACGATTTTATTGAACCATCCTTTGGTTGAGTACAAAGTCGACGTTCGGTTGAGCGAAAGTTGGCTTCGATTGAAACTTACCAAAAATGACTTTGTTATAAATATATCTTACTTCGAGGAATTACATATAACTTTGTCGACGGTTCCTTGGCGAGCGACACATTTGTCTATCCTCACGATCGATTAACCGAATGTACTCCACTTTTCTCCACTCTCGCTACGGCTCGTACGATATTACGTCGCGCATTGCAGTTTTCAATTTAAGTACGGACGTTTCGTGGTATTTTTTTGCCCCGATCTTGCTGAAAGAGGTACGTTTCTCGCACAGGAGTTTATTATCGAAGACGGTATATGTAGAAAATACTATATGTTGTCCATGCCCATGAGTTTTTGGCTCCGGTATTATTATTATTGCTATTATATAAAGTACCGATGGTAGTGACGTTACACAGCACCTACCGAATGTATGTTAACGAGTGCAAAAGTACGCGCGCGGCTCGTTTCGCCTCGGTGAGGCTTGGAATAACGCACCGCGACATAACGTATAATCGGCACTATATATTTTCTCTCCCGCTGTTTAAATCATCCATATACCGTCTCCGTAACCGTGGAGAAGCGGAGCGGACCAAAGCGAGCAAATTGTACGAGATATACACGAGGCGATTTTTCTGTATTATAATACGTACGAACGTCCGAGATGGAGCCGGGCGAATGCTCTCTCGCAAAAGCTGTGCGGTGGGCTACCCACGAGAGCCGCGAGGAACTAATTACTCGAGATTTCAATTAACCCACCTTCGGCAATTAAATTAAATTGAAATTCTTTTACCCTTTTCTTTCACTCGAACGTTGTCCGCCGACGTATGTTTTTTTTCGTTTTTTTTTTTTTTTTCATTTCTCGTTTATAATGTGCCGCAGACCGATATCTCCATGATTTTGTTCTTCTTTTCTGCCGCAGGTTTACCTTCTCTTCGTCATTCTGTTAACGGCAAGAGTACCAGCAGCAACAGCGGAATGAGCGGTAGCCAACGGAGATACACACTCACGAGTCCGGAGCGTCCCCGTCGCGCGTCACTCCGTTTTAAGTATCCGATTTATACATCCAAGGCATTGAAACTGAATTTCGAAGTTATGCGTGGGTTCACCGCCATACACTCGCGGCAGATAAGCATCGCCGACGACGAGGCCTATCAGAATTTTTTTACTTATCTCTATCTCTTTATCTATAGTGGAACATTAATTTTTTTTTTTTTTCTGGACGAAACAAGGTGACATACTCAGGATAATGAGCGTCCGCTTCTTCCACCACATATTGATATAACTCGGCTCAGAGATCCTGGGCCGTTGACGTGCTGTAATGAAAAAAGGTTTAAGGCAACTCCGCCTGTAGGAAAGGGTATCGAAGTTCGGGTAGAGGAATCCTTCGCATATCACTCTCAAAATTTTACCGAAATAATCCATCAAAAATTCTTTCGGAAGGATCGGACGTCGTGTCGGCCGTTATTTCTTAGCTCCGACGGAGGAAAATTCTTTGTTGACCCGCACCCCTGGATGCTGCCGTCCTTAACTCTATGATGCTGAACCGGCGACCGTTCATCAGGGGCATCGCAATTCCGCTTCGGCGCATCGGACCAGTGAGAGCATTAAAAAAATCTCAATTTTCAACTATTTTTTTTTTTCATCAGAGAATACAAAGGCTCCTATCAATCTCGGTCCGATAAGTCTCTTATACCAGTTTTCTTAGTTCCGTTCTGAGATACAAAAACCTATTTAAAAAAAGTACTATTCCACGTCCTCGTAGTCTAAGTAAAAATAAATTCGAAGATTTGTGACACGTGCCATCGTCTGCCTGCTCCCTTTCACTACCGTTCCCCGTGTCGTCTTTTCTCTCCTTCGCCAAGGCGTTCTCGTTATCGAGAGGCGAGTGGACAACGTCCGCGGATGGCAGAGAAACGACGAGAGCGGAGAGGACGGAGCTAGGAAACGAGAGAAGGATAAGGGGATCTGAATCGGTTCGACGGAGAACGACATAAGAGATGCACCTGTCTGTCGCGATGGCAAGGTGTTGTCCGCGTCGGGCGGCAATATCATACAAGACCAGAAACCCACACTAGCGAACGGCACGCACACTTTCTATGTATCTCCCACGTGTGTACAACTCGCGTTGATACATACCGATATCGACTGCTGAGAAGCAAACGGACCGATTTCACTTAATTTTACACGTCAAATGCTGTCGGATACGCCCTTCTGTTTCTCATTGGCCGATACATATATATAATACCACATAAAATGCACGGTTGAACCTGAGCGCGTGCGTGAGCCAAACGAATGCTGATCCTTCCTTTTGATAGTGGGCTAATGAGCTACGAGCACGCCAGAAACTACCTGTACACCAATCTTTTAAAGCGTTCGGCTCTGTTCCTCTCTCTTTTTCTCTTGCGCGTCCGTTAACCGACTCTCGGGTCTCTCTTCAAGGCGTGTCACTATCGCAAGCTCGCACCGATCGGGTTTTTCCATCCGAATGACAGAAGCGTAAGGTGCAGCGGGGTGCGTCTTATATGGTGCATCCATGGAGAATGAACGCAGTCACCTTCGTTCACCTCATTTCCCTATCGGCCTCGTAGGATCCTTATTCTTCCATTCTCAACGGGTCTTTATGTTGATGCATGCCTGAATATATTGCGCCATTGACGCTGTTTAATGAGAGGACGACTGTAATGTATGGAGTTGGTCGGAGAATTCTGATAAGCTCGTTCGAGGAATAAACCAGCTAGTGTTTTTCGCAGTTGTTTATTTGGTCCATCAACTTTCGCCGGGCGGTAGAATCGAGCATGTCGAAGTCGAGAGCACCGAATAGAGGTACACTATCTGGAGTTTCAACGGATAATCATCATCGAAACTTCGTTCTCAATCAGTTAAGTTTATTCTCGCGAGCTCCTTGTGCGTACTATTTTTTTTTTTGCAGAATCGGACGCGCGGGAGTGACTAATATTTTTGTTTTGTTTTTGCTGTCCTGTAGTAATGTGACTAAATCTTTCATTATGAAGAAGCTGTCAATTCTGGTACAGTCCAAATATCATTTTACGCTTTACGAACAAACTATCGACGGATGTTGTTGAAAGGCATACACAATATTTATGCCGAATATGACCCGTTTTACAGAAAAAATCGGGGAAACGAGACGACGACGAGATGAGTACCGGTCTTCGGTTTTTGTACGCGTGCGCCCGCTCGCGAGCGAGCTCGCACACGCTCCCAAATATAAACGGCAGCGACCACATCGCGAGTAGCCTGGCGGGTTCGCACGGTAGGCATGTCAATAATTCTGGACGGGTTTCGGACACCCTTCAATTATAACGAAATTCGGAAGTGAATGAGAGGGGCGACCGAGGCAAGGCGGTATCGAGGAAGGGTTGCACGAGAGTGCGGAGGAGAGTAAAAAGTGAAAGATAAAGAAGATGAAGAGTGAGGATCCGAGGTGAAGAAGAATAAAGAGAGATGGCAAGTGACGACGAAGAGGTGGAGGAATCGAGAGCTTTTGAGGAGAGCGCAGCTATCCTCATGAAGAGGTCGTGCACCTGCTGTTCGCACGCCACCACTATACACTCTTACTATATATACATATATATATATATATATATATATATATACACATATATCCCGGTCCTTATCTCTCTCTCACAATTTTCAGATGGCTTTCGCTCTTCGGCTCATTTGCTCCATCTCCGTCGCACCCACCACGAGTCGTCGAGACGACAACGACCGGACCGATCTTCGATGTCACTCGCGACGGCGCGAAACGTCGGAGTGAGCGAGAAGGAACGAAAGGAGAGATCAAAGAACGAAATCAAGACTGTGTCTCGTGGCTCGCATCAGCATCGAGCCAACGCGAGGAAGATGAAGAGAGAAGGTATTATGGTAACGATGAGACGAACGAGAGCGAAGCGAGTCTCTCTCCTCGCGAAACGAGCGCAGATATCGAGGCGGAGGAAGGTGGGTAGGGCGCGTGCCGTGCTTATTAACTTTTTTCCCTCGGTCCCCCCCCTCTGCCTTCCCCGCAACTCGCTTCGTCCTCCGTGCGCATCGAACTTTTTCTTCCTGCTCTCTTTATCACCGCTCTTCCATTAAAACGAAGGAAGAAATAACGCGAAAGCGGCGCGGTATTCCTCCACCTTACCGACCCGTTCGACTCCCGTCGTCGGAGAGACGAGACTTCGGGGCCAGGAGAAGAACTCTGTACCGCGTTCGACGCCGGCCCACGTTCGTTATACTTTCGCGAATTTAACAACGGTGAGACTTGTCGTTTTATATACCGTATATATACAGCGCATGAACCAGGTAGATGACGACGAGAGCGGTGTAATGCGCTAAATTATTTTAACGCTTCGTTTCCTTTATATTTTTCTCTCATTTTTTTTTTTTTTTTTTTTTGCCCGACGCGTTGTGAAATCTGCCAATTAAATATTTTGATACTCAAGCCGGCTCGTACTCGTCGTACGATTCGTGAAGTATATCGAATCGCGAGACTGGAAAGGAACCGCGTCCGAATGGCAAAAACAAGCGGAAGGGCTAACGAAGTTCGATGAGACACATAATTTTCGATTCGACGTTTGGCTCGTTTCACCGTCCGCGATCGAGTTGGTACTTGGGAAAGCAATCGATTAAAACGAATTTCGTCGAGAACTCGATGGCGTTAACTCCGCTTGACCGTGAAATTAAAATCGGCATTGTAGCGCGGCGCACGCGTCCCACCGTCGAGAATCTCGCGCGTACAATCGAGAACGAGATACGTATCTTCTGCGCGCGTACAGTTTCTTTCTCTTCTATTTTCCTTGGGCTATTATCCTTCGACTATCGATCCATCGATCTTTTCTTACTCGCATGAAGATACTCATCGTCTACTCCCTCCTGCCTCGTTCTTCTCTCCGGCTCTCTTTCCCCTCTACCGCCCGTCCGCCCCCATAATATACCTTTCACTCAGTTTATACTTCGTTTCGTCTTACTTTTTACGTTTTTTTTATCTTCTTTTTCTCTCCTCTTTTTATCTTTCTCTTTTTCGACAAAGTACAAACTATAAAGCTGCGCGAATAGCCGCGTTACTCTGTACACACATAAATATGTTTCTTACGCGCGTAAGAAATGAAACATGTAACGTACACTCATACACCCTTAAAATTCGAATAAATATACATGTGCCAGTGCACATATGCACACGTACGTGCGAGCGTACTCTCTTTTCTCTGTTTTTTGAGCCGCACACGAGCAACGCTCGTTTTTTATCCTTCCGAAATATAATTGGCGGTACGATGCACCTGTCTCCCCTGTTGGGGCCGACGCTATTCCGGCACAGCCCCCGGACCACGCGCCTTCAATATATATATGTACATATATATATATTGATATATATATATATATACTCTCGGCGTGTGCGACCAGCCGCCTTTCCTCTCTTTCTCCTCTTTTTCCTCTTGCCACCCTCTCGACTTCTGCACTATATGCTACCTACCTATATCTATATAATCAGCTATGTACTCGTGGACGACGCGCGCTGCCGGACTTCAGAAGCGTGCCGCGTCGGAACTGCATCGTTTGCAACATTGGCTCCTTCTTGTTAAACGTTTCCTATCAAAGCGCCGCGTGAAGAAGTACACGGAACTATGTAGTCGAGAACTGTTTTCTTAAATCGTCGATTTCTGGCAAAATTGCACCTTAAAAAATACGACGCAACGAAATTTTATGTTTTCTCAAAACTTGTGCGCAAAGCGATTTTAGCTTATTCTTTATGATCATACGTGAATATCTTCGACGAAATCTATTGTACATGAGTAGAGTCTCGAAAGTTCCACCGATTCATCAATGCTTTAATCCGGAAAAATACAAAGACGGAAGTTGTCGCAGCTACGCAAGCATCGTCCCAAAAGGAAGAGCGTACGGAGTGCTGCTGCACTTCTGTCCCCTGTCTTTACATGTTTAGCTTCACTCGGTCGAGCCGATGTTCAAACACAGGAATGTCCCGCTATGGCGACACGAAGCCAAAATCCGGCAGCCAAGCCTCTTCTATCTGCTACTATTTACGATGCTCCTGCAAACTCTGCGTCTATTTGCTCCCCGCTGTGACGTATGCGCTTCTGTTTTGTTGACTGCGACGGACTCTGGACCATTCTCTCGCACGATACTCGCTACGAATTCGAAAAGATAAACGTTAAGATACATTCGGTTTTGCAGTATTTTGCTAAGCAACTTTACAAAAATGTCGATACATTAAATTTCACATATCGTTTTATGAATAAAAACTTACACTATGTATATTAATCTTGCAAACAATTTTTAATGACGAATCAACTTTTTCGTTTCAGAAGTTCAATTGAGGGAACATGGAAGAAGATTGCATCCTCGGAGTAGGAGTCGCGTCCCGAGAACAGACGAATCCAACGACGATTCGGCAATGAAAAGTGTGATGACTAAAAAAATTCTTCCATACAGGCGCGTGAGTAGCCGACAAAGTAAAACACTCCTTTCTTCGGGATCGACGACGCTGACGCGAGCCGCGCGGCAAACAGATAATCGAGTCTGCAGTTAGCGTCAAAGCAACGTCATTTATTTACGACGTTGGGTCCCGAAAGGGAGGAGACCGGGAGGAAAGAAGAATCCGCCCGTCGCCTCGCCACCCGGTAGAGAAGACCAGAGGCTGGATCTCTCAACGATCCTTCACGGCTTCTTCCTTCCATCGCATCCGTAACGTCTTCGCGCCGATTCACCGTAAAGACACGAATTCGAAACGGTCCCCGTGCCCGAACGATTCGGATACCGGGAGGCTTCCCTCTACGAATTTTCCTTCCCCTCTCCGAGCTGTCGCACCTCTCGTAGATCTTCCTCGCGCTCACAGCTCGTGGTTCTCTCCGCCGTGAAGAAGAAGCGAAGCAGCGCAGGCTTCTCGTCCTTTCATATATACCAAAAAGAAATCATCGGGTTTCCTTTGAGATAGCAAACCCTCCGTGACGTGGATCGACCTGTCTCGCTTACTCGGCTCGTTCCGTTCCCGATTCTTCTCTTTCTTTGATTCTTCCGCTTCGTTTTCGTCTTATATTCTTTCCACGGGTCACCCTCGGTCCTCGCGCGCTCTCTCTTCATCCATCCAAGCTCATTCACAAGAGAACGCAAGGAAAACGCCAACTATTCGCCGCGTCAGATATGGAGATTTATTTATCGATGCCGGTCAGATTTTTACTGTGGACTCGGAATATATACTCGATGCAGGAGGGAGAAAGAAAGGAGGGATGGAGAAAGAGAGGGATGGATGCTACATTGCTATTGTCGAAGAATCGATCGCGTCATGCCGATACCCATTTCTTAATATAAGGATTTTCCCTGCGACCGCTTCCATCGCGTGGTGGAGTAACGTCGAACCGTCCTTCCACGCGTCCTTCGGCCCTTCGTCCGGCTTCTTCTTCGTCTTCTTCTTTTTTTTTCTTTTTCTGGGTCTTCTCGTCGTCTTTCTCTTTTGTCTCTTACGCAATAGCGGTCTGCAACAGCGGTCTGCGATTACGCTCGACTCTACACGGTCTGTATTATACGAAATACCGATAGGACAATCTCCGCAGCATCAGGGTAAGAATAAAAGGAGAGAAAACAATCTTGCAAAAGGGTCACTGAGAGAGAAAGAAGGAAACTGCCAGGGGGTCAAAATTAAGAAAACACATGTGAAAATTGAGGGAAAAAAAATGAAAGATGATCGTTCGGAAAAGCTCGCGTCTGCCGGATGACTTTTTACTTCCGGTCAGTCCAAAAAAAGGAAAAAGATATAAATCGTTTGAATAACTCGATGAATCGAGACGCGTGGAGTTCATTATGTTTTGTAGAAGACAGAGTTTGAAATGGAGAGGGAGAGAGGTAGTTAGGTGTGAGGTACAGTTATAATAGAAACGAAGGACGAAAATAATAATCTTACCCAGCTCTCAATGTTGTACCCGAGATTTATTCTTTGCATGGAAATATGTGATGCGTGAGTATAGTAATTTATTCCACGTGCGAGATGCCAAATGTGCTCGTAAGTGTGCTCGGAAGACACGCAGACACGTACGTACACGGAGGCAGATAGTGAATATGAGCCTGCCGGACGAACGGGCAGCTAATCTCAATTTGCATTCTGAGAGTTCGACTCGATCCAGAAACCTGACTGGTCTCTCTCGTAAAGGGGGCCCTCGGGTTTTTCGGCATTCAGGTGGCATATGTCGAGAGCGTGAGAGAAAGAAAGAGAGAGGGACGGTAGGAACGTATGGTGGGGGGGGGGGGGGAGGGAGGGGGGGATATATGGGCAAGACCGCGAAGCCGTGATCCGGCATAGCTACAGTGATCTCGCGTACTATTCTACTGTCGCAGGGGCTATCAAATCCACACTAAAAAAAAAACAAAAAAATTATAAAATAAATAGTAAAAATTATACATCAAAATTTACGCACGATCATATATTTTTATGCGCAGTTTGTTGAGTAACAAAAATTTATTTATAAATTTGGAGAATATGGTAGATTATCGGTTATAAAATTTTTTCGATTGTTTGAGAGTCACCGGATTCGTGCGAGAGCGCACATGCGCAGGCATTCCGCTCGACGACGACGATGACGACGAGGGGTTGCGCTCGAAGCAACCCCTCGCGAGCACGCACAAGCGTGCCTATGGAGGAATAGAGAGAAATGAAAACATCGGAGCTATTGTATGAGAGTGAGCGCGAGCGAGGGGGGTCCAGTGAAAAGGGAAAAGGGAGGAGGAATGAAAAGGAGAAGAGAGCGAGCGCCGGTGCGTGCACGGGGTCGAAGGCACAAAAGAATATCGTCGCATGCCAAAATGAAGGGGGGGGACACCCCGATTCACCCCTAAATAAATTCACTCTCTCGTGTGCCCCGCGCGCGCGCTTCTGTGCAAGGTTGCCGTACCCCAATGCTGAAACGTCTATGCTGTTCGTAAAAATAACACGTGGTAGGACGAGACTCCATACGCATCGCAATGCTAGATTATTATATCCCATTTTTATACATTCCTCCAGTTGTCTGAATACATTTTGAGTAGAAATAAATCATTTTTATAACAATATATTATTATAAAATTGTATTATTATAACAATATATTATAAATTTGATAATGATTTCTATAAATGCTTTGAATGGATGACTGACTGCATCTAATGACGATATTGCATGTATTCGAACCGGAAATTACCGACGGTCATTAGAAAAACGTACATCCTACCGTGAAGACTAAGCGTTTCTTCGTTACGACAATTTTAACATTTTTTTTTTTAAACATATCTTACTCGTCCCGCAGCAAGCTCCGGTCATTAGCCAGGACGCAATTCGTGAACACGTGTGTGAACACGCGAAGTTTCACGTGCGCTTTCCGGCCCTAACCCCTTTGACGATAAGAGCGAGGCGGGCTGTGCGCGCTGGCAGGAAAGAAAAGGAAAAATCGTGAAAGACGAGTGTGCATTGGAGTCCCGTGGTGAACGGCGGCGCATGGCTGGACGGAGTTGCACAACAAGTGGTCGCAGCAATCGTACGCGAAAGAGTCCTTTGACCCCGAGGAAACGCTCTCTGGCTGCGGCGAGGTGACTGAGAGTCGTACGCTAATATTTTAATCGACGCTTGTCGAGAACTCTGCAACAATATCGCCTCCGTCTGCGAATTCTTTACAATTGCAATACACGAGCCTCTGGGTATTATTCTCCGAAGACTATGGCCGAGTCTCGCGAAAGTAGCGCACGTGGCGCGTTATTATAGAAAACCCCGCGATGCCCAACAAGTGGTCGTTGAGCGTTTCCGTGCAAGGCACACCGTGCCGTGTACGAGTTCGTAGATGCGGCACGTTGGGAAGTCGTTTCTCGAGGGGAGAAGAGAACCACTGTGCGCGCGTGCACACCCAGCGAGTTTCGGCACGTAGAGAGGATGTCGGGGAGGTGGCGAGCAGTGGTTGCCGGGATGCTTCGTTGCTATTCGGGGTGAAACATAGTCATCGATCCGTCTCGTTGAAGCTGACCGGCTCACCGCGGTAGCCGCCATCTACTTCGCAGCGGTAACTGTAATAAACCGGTCGTTTTCACTGTTTCAAGTTCGAGATCGAGCGAGAAGGCACGAATTCGGATGGAGGGTGCCTCGGGCTTTTTTTCTGATCGAGCCGAGAGCGTGGAGTGTGGCGGCGTGTCGGTGGCGGAGAGAAGTTCCTCGCCGAAACGAGCGAAGGATAAGGATGGATGAGGGCCAGGAGGAAAGATAGAAGAAAGAGAGGGAATTCGTCGAGAGGGTCAGAAACCATCTGCTCGCATACGTTATCCCCTACACTAGCAACGCGCGGCGTGCGCCCGCTATCCTACGTGGCAAGAAAACCAGGAACCGAAAACGAGCGTGTTACCGCCGTCGTGTTCTTGTCCGAGGAAGTCGGAAATGGGTCCCTGGGCGGAACCGTTGCCAGTCCGCCGCGACCGACCACCAGTCGCCCGCGCAAAGACTGCGCGGGATCCGGAGCTGAGAAAACGAGTGTTTTCGTAATTACTCGATCGCCGGAGAGCGAGAGGGACGGAGAGGCAGAGGTGATGTATATAAGTTTCGAGGGTTGTTGGTCCCGTAGGGCGGGACGGCGGGACTGTGAACATCGACACCGATTCCGGTAACTGGAAAACACGCGAAAGCAACGGCGTTGTTTTAGAAAAATCATCTGGTCTTCTAAATTAATTATTTCGCAGTGAGGATTAGAAAATCACTTCCCTCGAATTCTCGTTTTTATTATATTTTATATTTAAATTTTTTTTCACGACGTGTGAGATTGCAGATTCGGTTCCCCAGTATAAGCACTGTATTATGTGGTAAACTGGTGAACGATCTTGGTCCGCTTTCCCTTTAAAGAGTGTAGATATTCTCCTTCTGTCCCAGTGACATTGAAGGACGAGCCATCGACAATTACCGTATTGTCGCGCGTGAGCGCGTGGACCGAGAATCCGTTTGGTCCAAACACAGTTCGAAGGAGGCGGCGACGAGCAAAGGGGCAGCTGGGAGCGGCCCAGAGAGCCGCGCGCGTCGGACGCTTCGGGCACACTTCGTCTCCGCTCTTCCTCCTGCTGCCGTGTTGTTAATCCTCCGTCTCTTTCACACCAGTCACGATCTTCGATCTTCCGTCTCCCTCTCTTTCCTTCTCCCTCGCTCATCTCCTCTCTCACTTCCACCGTCTGGTGCGGCTGCGAAGCAGAGTCTTTCGTTCTTACCCCTCCCTCTCGCGGTCCTCACCTGTCTTCGTTCTTTACACACGAGCTACCGGAACGCGAGACGAGGACGAAACCGACAGCCACGCTTCGGCCACGCGACTCACACTCTACCCCCGAACAGTCGCGAATAGAAGCGAGAGAAAGCACTGGCGAAGCTTTGACTCGTTGATTTTCTATTCCAACACCCTCCTGCTGCCGATCGCTCCTCCGCATCGACTTTACCGACGCCCGGCGATAATAGATCCGATAAAGAAATAATGCGCGGTCCAAGATACACGATAGATTCGAACTGCCTCAAAGCTTCCGTAATCATCGAGGATCGTGACTTCAGGGAAATAGTTGTATGCATCGATGACTGTTGTGTTTTCGAAAGGGAGATTCGAATCGAGATTAGAGATGTATCGGATCCAACTACGGGCAACGATGCTTCTACGTTCGGAGGGGAGATGGAGAGACACAGAAGTTGAAGAATTCAAGTTTATCGCCGATAGCTATTAGTCAGACAACCATTCCGGGAATACTTGAAGTTCTTGCTGCCTCCTTCCTTTTTTTTTCTCTAAATTCTCGAGGGACGTAGTGTGTCGACAGAGCATCCGGAGCCGTCGCCGTCGACGAATGTTAGCGGCGGAGAAAAAACAAGGCGGCGGCGGGGGGGGGGGATAGAGTGAATCAGGTCACAGCTTCTGAGATATGTGTGGTGTTATTATTTGCTGCTGCACAAGTGGATCTTCTCCGTGCCGATGATAGCGAGGGAGTGACAAAAAAGATTCAAGGCCCCACAGAGGATTTCGTCTGACCCGGCGCCAAGAATATTTGTCGCTGCTGTACCAATGAATGCATCACATCCGAGTTATTTCTTTAATCTCCCTCCACGAGAGCGACGACTTCCGGCTGAGGCTAAATCAAATACGGATATCGAGATAACCGGCGTTAAGTTACACCTCCGGCTTATCCATAAAGAGTTGCAGCAACAATGGCAGAAGCGTTTCTCTCCGAGAGGTGAACACTCTTTTCTGTAATACACACAGAGAGAAAGAGTAATAAGTACAGCGGCCTCAAAATTCGTATCGTTGGCAGGGTGGCTCAGGGAGAGAGAGGTGCATGGCGTCATGCAATGAGCCGAGTGTCGGAACGTGCGTGGGTATACACTATATAGTATAGTACCGTACACCCGACGGGATAATAATAAAAGAAGGAACGGTAAATGCCGTAGCTACGCTCTCGATCGTGTATAATTTTGCACATTGTGCGATACATTCGGGCCACCCCCGAGGGTCGAATCTGGCTCTCCTCCTCGAATGAATCGCCGGAGCGAGAGGCAGAACACCAAAAATTCTTTATCCGTCTCGCTCCATCCGTACCGCCCGTTCTCTTTTTCTCTCGCCTGTATACACCGAGCCCAGAGAAAAATAAGAGGAGAAAAAGGGAGTAGAATTACCTTTCGAAAATTGAATGGAGAGCACCTACGTGCCGGGCGCGTTACCGGCGTTGCTACCGGCTATATCCGAGAGGGTGCTGCCTCTGCCCTACACGCGGTGTACTAGGTAGGGCCTCGTATAGTTATTATTTCCTTCTTCGTCCCTTTCCTATTCTAGCCGAGTGGTTTACCGAGCGAAACGATAAAGGACAGAACTATCGGAGGATGGTGCGTAACAGAAGTGCGTAGGCATTGGTCGTGCACACGTGCACGGGCACGCGCCTTGACAAAGGGCCCGCACCGGCCCACTCCCTCTCCCGATCTTTTTTCCTCCACACTCTCAAAGTTTCGCTCCATGGGTTCTCACTACCCCCCCCCCCCCCCCCTCCGAGCCCCCCTCCTTCGGCTGCAATAACCCCACAGGTTTTTCTCTATCGCCCTTCGACGCTCCTCGTCACCCTTCGACGCTCTCCGCACCAGCGGATAGCCACTAGCTCCGACTCACATACGCCAGGTAGCGCTACTATATTACATAGGCTTTCTATGGGCACTTTCCTATCGGCCGATTAAAGCTTTTATTATTATGCGCTCAAACTCCCGCACGGGAGGGACTCCCCGCTTGCACGCGATTGCTCCTGACTCCATTCTCTACGGATTCGCGTCACTCAAAAATAAAAAAGAGGACCGATTTATAATTCAACTGGAACTCCGATCCACGCGGAGCTCTCCTCGATTGTCGAAGGGATGATCATCGTTAGGGGAGCGAATTATTTATGTAAGCGTCGGGATCCGGTTCGGGGAATGTATCGATCAAGGGGAGAAACACACGGACAGGAAGCGGTTACGGGATGAATGAAAAATGATCGAGATTGCAACAGGGTAAGGAGGATCGTTAAGACGAGGAAATGTTGAGTATACTTTTCGGGTTTGGGGAAAATTTTCTTGAATAATCGTGGATGGGATCTATTAAGCCGGTTTACTTTAACGGGGAGGATATTATTGTGGGAATTTCCGAGACCGAGTCCAGATGAGACCAACGTCGCTCCCTCGGGGATCCTCGATAGGAGAATCATGAGAAAAAGAAGAAACAGCATTTTTGCGTCCGCGTCTTCGTCGTGTTTTCTCGTGACTCCGATGCTGTTCCGGTGCGGATGGTTAGCACGTGGCATTGGTTAGGATGAGATATTTAACGATACCGCGTCGAGAGAAAGAGAGAGAGGTGCGCCGTGATTTATGAAATCTTCGTCAACATCACACGTGTTGCGCCTCTCCGTATTCCCCTATGGTCCAAACTGCCTTTTTCTGTACTCCCTCCGGCTCGCTCCTCGTCCTCCCTCATGGACTCCATTGCTCGCACATTGGTTCTAACGTCACTCTCTTTTTTACATTTACACAAAAGTAAACGAAAAAAAAGTGTCCTCAAAAAAACTTAACTAGCTGACTGCGTTAAGTATGCATGCCGGCGACAGAGCCAACGATGCAAGGCTTTTCTGCTGTTTCCCACTGAGAAGCTTTTTATCCCCTTCTAATTCAACCCTCGAACAGTACACATGGATCTTCGTTACTAAAATAACAATTTCAAAATTAATTTCATGTTATTATTTTTTAAATTCAAAATCGAATATTCCCGCTCTCACAGTCGAACTTTTAAAATGAATCGGGAGATAATGCAACGACGATTCGTGACCGACAGATTTTCAGTTCGTGCCTCGGTGCTAGAATACTCAAAATATATAATCCTCAAAAAAAAAAAAAAAAAAACTCACTGTTGGTGTCGGCTCCCTCGGGAACGTACGAAACTGTCCTGTGAGCGAGTGGTGCATCCGGAGTCCGGTTGGGACCGGAGATTAAGGCCTCGTACGGTGACTAGGGTTCGTTCCTTCTTTCGCGTACACGCACGACCACGTACGCGGTGTATGTAGAAGGGCGACCCCCGTGAGCCCACTCCATATATATTTTGTATTATAAATTCGCTCGAGCCCCACTTTATACGTGGGCCCGGCTTAGTACGTCCCGAATTCGGCTTAGGTATAAACTGGGTTTCGCTCTCTCGTGGCTCGCACGAATATATCCCCCGAGCGAAGGTTTTTCTCTCCGCTAACTCTCGTAACAGAACCATACCACGCGGTGGATATCCACGCGAAGACACCCCTTTCACCCGCGGTACTCGTTCGTGCCGCGAATACACTGGCAGATAGACGGTACAAGTCTGTCGTTAACCCACCACTACCGCTCCTCCATACCTTCACGTATATACACGTTTTCCCAAATGTTAATCGCGAGCCCTTCTCTACGCCGCTCTGATTTATGCCCCCGTTTCGGCATTCACCTATTGTACCTAAGAATCTCACCGCTCTAGATCTAATTAAAAAAAAGAAGCCCGCTCGGAGCGAATCCGCCGTATCATTTATCGAGCGGTAGGTAGAGAGACCGAGGAGAGAGAGTGAGAAATCGGGTGCATAAATTTTCTTTCATTCAACCAGTTGTTCGTCGGGGCAACTTTGAGCAAGAGATAATCGATTCTCGCCTCACTATTGTATTCGTCCCGTCGCGCTGTACACAGCCTGCTTCTGGGTTTTTGTAACACCGCTTCGGAGGATGAATCTATCCGGTGCGGTTTTTATAATATCCGCTCTCGCCTACGAATTCATGACGACCCTTTCTTTTCCTTCTTCATGTTTCCTCGTCTCTTTTTCGTGGATATCTCGAAAGCAACGAAAGAGGGCGAGACGTTGGTTAAATTTGTGAAACTCCCGTGATCATGTTCTCTCGTCGACGAATGGTGAGTTTTTCTCGTTTTTTTTAGAGAAAGAGCCGATGGTTCTCATTATCGACACCTAGTGTGAAATCGATATTTTTTTTTTCTTCTTTCAGAACGGACCGAACGCCGCGAGGGAGAGGAATCACCACGCCTACGTTGTGTGGTCCATTAACGAGGGATACTTTGCCCGAGGCAGGCAACAGTTTCGCAACTGGTAAAGAGCACTCTCTCACTGACGATTGTGAAGTCTCGAATGAGAGTGAGAGTGAGAAGAAGATTACGGAGTCCCGCCGTCCGACGAGAGAAATGAGTTTGGTGCGTGCCGGAACTCGGGGGCTCGTTCTTTCGCGATGAACGCTCGCGAGCTTGCACTCCGCCCCGAAACACGAAACTTCCGTGGCAGAACCGAATTCTATCTCACCCCGCCTCTCGCCACACCGCTGCCTGAAGACGAGAGGGACATCGCGTTAGATAAAGGAAATCGCTGGGTGAGCAAAAAGAGAATCTTACGATCCGGATGTGGCGTACACAAAACTCGCTCTTCGCGTATTCAATCGAATCGATATCCCTTGAAAATCTCCGAGCGGAAATTCCGTCCGTACAAAACCGTGTTCGTGTATGAATTTATTTATTCGTCCGCGCAATTCGCTGGTTGTATATTCGATGTAGAGGAAAAAAAAATTAGCATGAAGTTCACAGTAGGTACGCTGAAGGCCCGTAGCGAATGGATCCAGGACGGAGTCGGTTTGACGCGGGGAAAGGGAACCATCATGGAGAGTGTATGGGATCGGTGTACCCAAAAAATGCAAATCACGAAACGCATTTATTCGCCGTTATCCACCGGTGGATCTCTCGGTCTAATCTTTGATCGAGGCTTTTCGAAGACTCGCAGATCATAACGCGATATTCCCCCCTCCCATAGATCTTCATATTGTGTACCTCGCAGTACATAATCACGCAATGAGGAATACACTCGCGATAGTTGTACGTAGGGAAAATGTTTGATACGTACCAGTTGAATAAATAATGGGCTTCTCCTCTCTTTTGCAGTGAGGATCGACGTCGAGGATTAAAATCGAGATGGCTCTCGCGCATTCAACAAGTACCGGCGGAGGGCACGAAAACAATTCTCGAAATCTCGCCCCACGGACGAAGGCAAGCTGTTGCACAATCGCTCCCCGACGAATTCACGATGCAATCCCAACGCACACAATACGAAGGGACGCTCTGGCTGGTAGATCGTCGCGACGTTTCCATCATTTAATCTCCGTGCCACGTGCGACTGTTCCCAAAGTCTCGGTGTACCATAAACAAATCTTCGGGTACGCGTTATCCGGATCAAATGTAACGATTTTGTTGAGCAAACACATGAGGCATCATTACACGGTGAGAGAGACCCAGTAAAAAATGAAAATATCGCCAAAGACCAATTAGAGAAGGACCGTCGATCGACGGAGTGTGCAGGACCCCGGGATCATTCGACTGTTACATTACTCACCAATTTAAAAAAAAAAAAAATGTTTACCCATCAGACTTAAACGTTTCGCAAATGCTGCCAAAAAGTGTTACATTTCACGGATCATTGAGTTTTTTCCACCTACGTTGGTTGGTGAGTTCGAACCAGCGAACTAACACAGGAACTCGGTGATCGTAAAAAATATGTACGTGAGGCACGGTGTACCGAACGCACACCGACGTTCGAAATCGAGCGCACGTTTCGTTTCCCCTACCGGCATATGGCTCGCGCGCCACACAGCTATACATCGGCCGCGATAGTTCCGTAGAGAGAGAGAGAGAGACGGAGAGGGAGAGAGAAAGCCGTGTGTAAGGGAGGCCGCCGTAGGGCGCACAAGAGAGGGCTGGTGAACGAGGCGACGCTCGGCGCGTGCTCGAATCCCCACTCCATCGTCACATCCATTTTGGTCGTCCGTGTAGGCCGGCATCACGCGTTCGCTCTCCTCGTCACACATGCTGCCCACGGCTTTGTGCCTTGCGCCTGTTCCACATCGTTGCAGCCACCACTACCGGGCTCGCATGAGGGCATAGCATAGGGCAAGGGCTTCCTACCCTAAGTGCTCTTGTCTGCCGCCGCCGCCGCTTTTGCCCAGGCACGGTATACGCGCGCTACTCGCGCGCGCACTCCACCGCTGCTGTTACTGCCTTCATGGCGAAACCCGCAGCGCGCAGCAACACCCGTACCCCAAGAGACCCCGAACGGCAAGGCATATCCTATCGAATGTGCGTAGTACCCGGCTCATTCCGAATGCGGACGCCATGCGGCGCGTTGCACGCGGCGTTTAACCATTCCTAGTACCGATCATCACAGTCATCTGTACAGTGTTTCATCCATGTAGATCACTCAAAAACAAAAAGATTTATCATTCGTGACGTATCATTTAGTTCATTTTTTTGTTCGAACCGCAGGGATTATAAATCAAACTGTAATACGTGCGGATGTTTACGGAGTTGTTTGCCGAGATCAACGAAAGATCTCGTGATTGATCCGCCGTTATTAAGTTCGCTCTGTTTGTAACTGATAGCATTCGGTGCCCCGTTGTTGTAGTTTAGTGCCAGTGAAAGGTCCAGTGTTTGCCCCGGCGTTAGTGCTTCAAGTGGAGATCTATCGAGGATCCGAGATTTTTTTGTTGTCTCGGAAATTCATCGAATTCTCTGGTGCGATATCAACGAGAGGCGGCCTTGGACCGATCTACTGGGCGAAAGAGTCGACGACCGTTGGAATAGATGGTGACCTCATGCTTTACTTAAGCGGTCTTGCTGCTGGAAGCATTAACGGCGCCAACGAGGACAAGACGACGAGGCATAAGACAATTGATGTTCAACGACGATTACGGAGCAGATGTGACGTATAGAACCGAGAAACAATCCAATAATAACCATAGGTTTTGGATCTGCAAAAAAAAAAAAAAAAAGCAACAGTAGGTGAGATACCAAGTCAAATTGGAGCGAATTGAACGAACCGATTTTCATCGATCCGGGATCAATCATCGGGTTCTGGCTGTACAATAATCGAGGAATTATTCTCGAAACTTGTCATCCCTCCGGTTCGAATAAATCCTGTCGTTACAATTTTCATTGATCCTCAGCTGTGCGACAGACGGGGCTTCCGTCTCTTCGTGTACGCAACGTCGTCACTGAGTGGAGCGCGTTTTATTTATAAGCCGCAGAGAGCGCGCGAGCATCAATTAGATTTGTCCTCGAGAGGCATTAAAGTCGATGAGACGCCCGAGAGTCGAGCGCGTCTACCGCGAGCGGATAAGCATACGCTAAACTGTAAAGGGGCATCCCAAGCGTCGTCGTCGTTCGACCGCGAATCGAGAAAAGAAAGAAACAAAAAAATTGCCAAAAAATGACGACCATGGGAGTAACCGTGTTCTGCAATCGGGTGCAGATAAACGGCAACGATCAGGAGCAATTGATGCTGCTCAGAACGCTGCAGGACAACGAGAGCAATATTTTGGGCAACCAGCCCCACCTCATAGTACCGAAGAGTATGATAACCGGCAACGGAAGTCACACGACCAACAGCGGAAGCGTTCTTCCACCGTACGATCCATCGAGGCTGAAGAAGCATGGAAAAAATGGTCAACCACCGCCGGTAGCGGTTGCGAAGCGAAACGCCCGCGAAAGAAATCGCGTGAAGCAGGTAAACAACGGCTACGCAACCCTGAGGCAACACATTCCGAGTCACATAGCGGCGGGCTACGGTGATCGAGGTAAAAAACTTTCGAAAGTCGAGACGCTGAGAATGGCGGTGGAGTACATAAGGGGCCTTCAGAGATTACTCGCGGAAGCTGACGGTATCGAGTACGATCCGTGCGCCGGTCTCGGTCACAACGTGCCATCGCCGACCAGCAGCATAGTTTCGTCGAGTCACAACGGTTCCGGTGAAAGATTGATCCTCGAAGACGACGGCAACGGCGACGAGGACGACGGCGAGGGTCTCCACGACGACGACGAAGACGATGGAGCAGGAAAATCGAGGGCGACTCTCGGGACGAGGCAAGCGAAACATTTTCTCTATTTTCACTCTCGAATCCCGTTAACAGGATCTTAATTCATTTATTCCTCTCCGCCGGTCACATTTCGTTGTCGGGCTCGTTCGCCGAAACTTCTCATACATAAGTAGCGTGTACAGAACGGAGAGAGAATGCGAGAGAGAGGGAACCCCTCTGGTTCACGGATCGAGTGGCAGAAACTCCCCGGAGAAATACCCCAACCATCCATGCAACCATATTCTGTCGACCCATTAATTCCTCGCTCTCCGTGTCCTCTCGGCATAATGTGCGACGTGATTTATATACGAAACGTATTCGCCTTTCGAGCATTATACGCGTACCCGGGGTTACTCCGCTACCACCGCTGCGAAACACACCCGTCCGACCACGTGTTGTCTCTCGTCGCATGTGCTCTTACAACGCCGCATTACCGTACTCTTCGATCAGATTTATCGTTACCTGTTGTTAAATAGTTTTTTTTTTTTTATTGCAGACTATCGCCGAACGCGGTATCGACGACTACGAGTTCGCCTCGCGACTACTACGCGCAGTCGACAGGCGACGAGGAGAATCTGGAGCCCCGGCCTCTTCAAGTTCGTTCGGTGATCGCGGGGCAATCGTTTTCCCGCTTGTCGCCCAATTCCGTGGCTTCACCCCCCTCGGAGTATTACACGCAGAACGAGGAGAACCTGGAGCCGCGCATACTGTCGCCTTACAGCGGTGCCGGGGACAGCGAGGAGGGTGGCACGATTTACGCCGCCAGTCCGGACGCCGGCTTCTCCGGCGCTCTTTACTACAAGCAAGAAATCACGGAATCCGGAGAGTTCATGGACGTTGTAAACTGGTGGGAACAAGAACAGGGAAGACTGGTGCATCATACGCAACAGCATGCCCAACGGCTGGCCCACGTATGATCTCGTTCTCTTCGGTTCCTCGCCGTCTCGCCTCGACTCGTTCACCGAAAGCATAAACCGGTAAGCGAGAGAAACGGCACCCTGTGTATTATTATAGTAGACGGCGGAGAGTCGCCCGAGGAGCTTGCTCTTCGTGTACACAGTCACACTACCGGTGCGACACGACGCGAGGATGAAAGAACGTCGACGAGGTGGAGAAACGCACACCTCACTCGTCCTCATTCTTCTCCCGACGACGTTCGAGTCTCTTCTTCTTCTTTCTCTATGTCTTCCTCGCTCCCGGCTCTCGTTGTTCGTGAACCAGGTACTCCGGTGAAAAAAATTATATATATAGACATATATATATACATATACACGGGAGCCTTTGCGCCAACCGGCGACGTCTCGTCTGGAGAGACTCGCTTTAAAAAAAAGCTAACCACCGAGAAATAATCGTAGTCTCGAAAAACTCGCCCCTTATTCTTTATCTTCGATTCTTTCGGGTCGTCTGTCCGTCACGTTTATCGTCGTCAACGTTGTTCCCCGAGGTACTTCGATGCAAACTCCAGAGACCGAACGCTCGAACGGATGACCGGCGTTGAGTTCAACTCGGGCAGCCGAAATTTAACTCCTTCTTTTCGTTGCAAAAATTAACGAAATTAATCAAGGATAGACGACACGAGCTATGACGACTCTGCGACGATCTGTGCGATATATGTTTTCGCGTAACGACCACGTGCCTACATGGGCAGCCAAAATTTAATTCCTTCTTTTCGTTGCAAAAATTAACGAAATTAATCAAGGATAGACAACACGAGCTATGACGACTCTGCGACAATCCGTGCGATATATGTTTTCGCGTAACGACCACGTGCCTACATGGGCAGCCAAAATTTAACTCCTTCTTTTCGTTGCAAAAATTAACGAAATTAGTCAAGGATAGACGACACGAGCTATGACGACTCTGCGACAATCTGTGCGATATATGTTTTCGCGTAACGACCACGTGCCTACTTGGGCAGCCAAAATTTAACTCTTTCTTTTCGTTGCAAAAATTAACGAAATTATTCAAGGATAGACAACACGAGCTATGACGACTCTGCGACAATCCGTGCAATGTATGTTTTCGCGTAACGACCACGTGCCTACACGCCCGCCAACCGGGGCCTTCTCACGTGTCGAGCAAGTACCATGACTGTGCGTCAGTTGAACTCTAGCTCGTGTGTCGTTTCCTCGACGGTTGGTACCGAGGATCCTCGCTATGGGTCGATACTTGCGCACGTGACTTACCCAAGGAGGAAGCCATCGAAGTGAAAACTCGTGTTCTCCGGAGAAGCCAGGGGTGTTACTACCAATAACACCCGGGAGGACACGTGGTCGTCGCCGCCGCCGGGCGTCTCCGCTCTCCCGTGTTTAAAATAAACTTTTTAGGCCGAACCTAAAACCACTTTGCCTTCTACTCGTTCGACAGTGCGAAACCATCATCATCCTTTGAGTATCTCTCGCTTACAAGCTGCTAGTCTCAATTGTTTGATTCTTCTTTTTTACTGGTTTAAAAATACTATCGTGTCGTTCGGCTGATACTGCTCTCGATATCAAAAGTCTTTTATAGCATTGTCACGTACAATGTTTTTATGCCCGTTCATTGTATTCGCGTCTTGCGCACCCACGAACGGAAGGGCTCAATACCGTCTCGTCTAAGCGCAAGCGAACGATGGAGCAAACGTTCGCTCGCCTCTCCTGTGTGACCGGAAACCCGCGTCGAGATGTCTCTCGGTCGACCGGACGGTTCCGCCCCCCCATCCCCCCCCCCCCCGAATCATGTGGTTTTACTTCTTCCTCCTTCTTCTTCTTCTTCTTCTTCTTCTTCCTCTTCTTCCTCTTCTTCCTCTTCTTCTTCTTCTTCTTCTTCTTCTTTCTCTTCTTCTTCTTCTTCTTCTTTTTCTTCTTATTCTTCCTCTTATGTACCTCCCTTCTACCCTCTACCTATTATACGACTGTTCCGTTCCACGGTTCAAAAAAGCTTCCTCTCGGCAAATATCGTACGCTATAAATAACCTCGTGATTCGCGAAGAACAGTTTTTGTTTAATTTTTTAAATAAAATTAGAGTAGATCGAGTCTCCATTGTCATTTTGTTGAAATAACTATCGCACAACCTAGCATATTTTCCAGACTATGCAAATGGAGTAACAGCACGTCGATACAGACTTCATAGTCTCGAGGACTCGCAGCCGGAGCCTAAGCTTGGCTTTCTTCGGAAACACGCAGTCGTACGTGCCATACGTTGATATAATATCAGAGCTCTCAAGAACCGAAGGAAAACGGCTTACACTAGCGCGACATAAGCGTTCGTGCCATATGGGCGGCAATGCGATAGAGAAGAGTCGGGCTAAGGGAGAGAGAAAGAGAGGTCCCGAAGCGCGGTGCTTACCATATGCTATGAGGCACCTCCGTAGAAAACTGAAAGACCGGCTTTTGCTTCCAGACGGACCGCTGCTTTTTTTTTTTTTTTTTACAGTGATCGTCAAATCACTGGAATACAAGAATATAAAAAAAGATAAAGAAACAGCCTTGAGATTCTTGACCTTACTGGCATATCGAGGCTCGAACGGAAAAACCAGCCAATATATATTCTTTTTTTTTTCATGTCCTTCCTCCATAATTTAGTAATTTGCTCTCGGATAAATCGTCGTTGTTTTTCCCGTAGCGAAGAACACAAAGACGAAATATCATGCTGGTAATGTATATTGATAAGATACATGAGCTCTCGCTCTCGTAAGCAGCTCGGTACACCACGATCGTGAACGCGAAGCTCGCTAGGCATCACGAACAGTCGGGTCGAACTCGTCGGTTGCGCGACATGCGGGCGTTCCACCAGCATAATCGACGCCTCGATTCTTTTGTTCAATCTAGTTCTTACGGAAAATTTTAGCTATGAACTCTTCCGTTTCAACTGCTCGTTGTTACTTTACTTCGGTATCTTATTATATTTAAAACATGCAGACAAGTCGATTCTCAAGAATAAATTCTCAGTCTTTCGAAATAGACAAACGGTCGTTCTAATGCGATTTGCGTAATGCGTACGAATAATTAATTAATTCACCTCGCCAGTGCTAATAATTTTGTACGATTTTGAAAAATCAGCGATGCATTCCCGAATAGCGACTTCTGGTCTGGATCGCGTAACATCGATAATAACTGTCTATAAAAATACAATTTGATTAATCGATCTCGTATATACTTCGACTCTGCAATAATCCATTGATTCTGTTCTTATGAATCATTCACTGCCGAACAAGCGGAATCGGAGTTTAAAGGCTAGCTTAACTCGTTCTGTTTTGTAATTGAAGATATATCGCAGCGTTTGCCGCTGAACTGGGCACTGGTCGGTCAAAGACGGGTATACATGCACGCACACACATACACACACACATACTGGGAATACTCGGTCGACGATCCCGATAGTGATGGGGGTTGGTAAATAACGGGCGATAAATAACTAGTTAACCAATCTCAGTTACGAACTATATGTTGCCTATAGTAGTTTATCTCTGAAATGAAAAACAAATCTATAAATATACATAGTAACAAATAAAAAATATATAATCGCTTCGTTCGATTCGTTATAGTATTTGCGCTAAATACAAGCGAAGTGCAACGACTCGTCGAATAAAAATTCAGATAAAAATAACCGATAACTTTACTGGTTCAATTAATGACTAATATTAATTTACCGGTTAATTCATAACAGCAGATCAGGCACCCCAGTATATTTTATATAATGTGCACACGATATAGTATATCAGGCGTCTACGGGACTGCTCGGTAGCAGCAAGTAAGGAATTTATTAAATTAATTTGCCACGACGACGCATCTCGTAAACTTCGTGGATGACCTCACTTTATAATTGTCGTGAATTACTTGCCTTGCCGGTCTCGCTCGACCGGCGAACAGAAGCACATAAGCACAGCCATAGGGAGAGACCCTCGGCCACGATCTTTCTGTCGTGACAGTCGGTGGCGTGAGAATTTCTCTCCGCGTTACATGTTATCGCACTCGGGAGCATTATACCGAATGAGGAAAAAATAAATACCAATTAAGCACGAGACCGATATATTAAAATTTCAATAATCCACGTCGTTGATCACGTAGGACTCACAGAAGAATTACACATTCGTGTCTCGTAAATTTCTCCAGGCTGTTCGACGACCAAAAAGAGGAAGGGAAACGTGAATTGTATATTTTTGTAAATTTACTTGAATAAAAAGAAGGCGAAAAAATGCATGTTCTACATCCGCCACTTAAATTTCGAGACATCTGGAAATGAGTGAGGGATGTCCGAGGGATCGTTGGAATGGGAAACGGGAGACTATGAAAATCTTTCCGTTCCACGCTGGCACGCGCGTTTCTTCATCGCTGCCATGGTCATAGAGTAAAAAAAAAATATCAGGAATCGCGCGAGTCCTCCAGGCTTCTCGATAAGAATTAAAGTGCCAGATGGAAATTGTTAGTAGGAAGAGATACAGTTTCCTTGAAGCATGAGATTCGAGTCCTGCGGGAAGTGACACCCTGAAGATCTGCTCGGTACGTAGAGTGTTGTACACCCAAGGCGTCGCCGTATCGAGCCTCGTCTTGTCTTCTCTCTTCTTTCTTTCTCGACAGAACTAACGCGGTCCTTGCGCTACACACTCGAGAAGCAGAGAAAGGGAAAAAGAAACGCCGACTACGAGTGTCGAGCACTCTTTTATCTTCGCCTGTCGTCCCGCTGTTTTATCGTGCCTGCTCTATCTCTCTTCGCCAAGAGCGAAGAGATCAAAAGGACGGCGTCAGGAAGGTTTTCAACCAGCGAGAAGACTCGGAAATACACGCAAACGTTTAGTTCAAAATTTTCCATCAGATTTAACGAAATTATAATCCTTGAATCGAATAAGTTATGGCAACCACTGGAAAAATTATATATAATTGATTTTAGTAATTTTTTTCAGTGTGCTTTTTGATGATAATACATTCAGTTTACATCGACAAATAAAGTATGACTATGGTTTTAAATTCTATCGATCCGTGCCACCATAAAAATTCCCACGATCCGCGTTAGGCGCCCCCGGGGACTCCGCGTCGTTGCCAAAATCGTCGATACTTTCGTCTCTATCCTCCTCGTCCTGGATTTAATTTTTCACTGAATCAGGTAAAAATCCTCGAGCGAGATCGCGTGTATACACACACAGTGGGTCTATACACATAGTACGTATACTTATACGCTGTGGATACAAAGGGAGGGTGGACAACGAGGGATACGCTACAAAAGTATCTTCCCCCGGAAAGACGGCAGCAACAGCAGTGAGCGGTACGAGCGGACTTGCAGGAAAAATTCTAGAGGGAAGATATCGATGCGATACTTGGGTGGAAAAAGCGGTTCTGAAACTCGGAAGTGAATATCTTCTGGGGATGCGAGTCCCCTCACGGGATTTTTGATGGAAGAGCTAACGGTTTTCCCAAAACACGAGAATCCTCGTAACTCAGCCTGCGACTACGTGTAGCACGGTACAAGATCGGCTGTACCTTCCGTTCTCCCAGTCACACCATACCACGCTTTCTTTCTTCCTTGTTTTTTTAATCTCACGAGAGAAACGAACGAGGGTGAGGGAATCTTTCCTGCATGTCCGTTGGACCACTGCTCGCCAATTTTGGGACGGAACTGTCACGATTGAATTATCAATCACTCGCTGAGCTCATTCTATACCTGTCTCGGAAGTTTATACGATCGTACCATGAATAACCGTAGCATTCTTACTTTTTTTTTTTTTTTGCAGTTCAGTACGAGGTTCGAAAGTTCCGGTGAAGACATGTGCCAGCTTTGTACCGATGATCTCAAAAATCGAAGAAAAAAAGACGACGAAACGTTTGCTCGAGACTGGAAGGATCGGAGCGCAAAAAAATTGTACTTATTCAGCCGAAAGTACTGTGTGTGACGACTCTCCGGGGCATAAAAAAAAATGAAGAAACCTCGTTGCCATTGCCATGCCCGCATCGCCGCGCACGGATGCCTTAACGATACGACAATAAAGATAGTACCAACGAGAATAATCTGAAGCCCCCCGTGAAAGACTGTCCTCGAAACTTTGTATATACTTATAATGTTAATTGGCCACCGCTCGGTGCCTTATGACTCAACCTCATGCGTTTGTTACACACAAAACTCTTAATTACTTTTGTAAATTTAGAGACGTTAAGATTACGACATATGGCCTACGCCACGCTTCTCGTGTATTATGAGAGTTCTTTGTAAAAATTTGAGAAAAAAAAGGATTGTGAAGAAAACTTGCAGTAGAAAAACGGTTGTGACATATCTGCAAATTTATTCACAATACTGTCATTCCACGCCCACTATCGAAGTCTGAGAACGATTCCAGCGAACGTTATACAAAAAGAAAAAAAATCGTTTATACATTCATCGTTAGATAGTTCGTATAGTGCCTTAAGAATTACGAAGTACAAGATGAATGAATTAATGAATTGTATTGTACGATAGGACCCCTGGTCCTATCGGTGAGGGAGAAGGGGGCGACGGATGGTAAAGACGACAACAATATTGAACGCTATGCGACCGATTAATTATCATCAATCGCATACTTATGTTTGCTCAAAAAAAAAAAAAAAAAGTGTAATAATCCGATCGGAATTGAGCCTGAGCTCGATCTAATCGATTTCGTCCTGACGCCATGCGTGAGATACAATCAAAAAAGATTATAAGTGTATATATCAGTGCCTTAATCGATTAAGATAACGAATCCACTCTTAAGCTATGGTGAAGACTATTTTTTGTACTTGTAATTTTTGTATGAGATATTTAAAAATACCATTTACTATTTATGCTTACGAATATTTATTTTTATTTTTTAAACTTTATTCCCGATGTATTCCGAACCTCGAGTCCCGATGACAATTGGCGCTCCGCTAAATTTTAGGTGCAGAAGCCAATTGGAATAATCGTATATCGCTTGTCAGGTGCCAAACAATATTTAACCAGTATAAAAATATTCGTAGCTTAGCTTAATCGACCGTCGCGTATGTTTTTGCGCCAATAGAAGTTTTTCTGTTTTGAGAACGAACAATTTTCACTAGTTTTTCGAGAGACATATAGCTGAAGTCTCATCTTGAATAGACAATACCGGTCCGTCTTGTCTCAGCCTCTCCTGATTTTTGAATGCCGCATCAAAAAAAAAAATACGCGAAAAGTGCGTACCATCGTAGCCCGGCGCTCTTTATCGGCGAATAGTTGCGCACGCGTGATCATATACCACAGTGCCGATTTATATTAAAGTCGGCCAATAACGACAATACATTATCGTCTAATTTCATTGTGCTTCGTAAAATTGGTTACGCTTGGCTCGGTTCTCTAATTATATTTCTTTTCGCAGTCCGTCCATAGCCCTCGAGTTTGGTGTAGACAAGGGTCGATTTCCGGTCACGTTCCACGCAAGGGGTGCTCGCGAACTGTGCCACGTCACTTCCGCTCGACCGGTCGTACTTCCGGTGTACACTGATGATGCACTACCCGTTATATTTCAGCCCTTCTTTCGACAACCTTTTCCCTCACGAACGCTCGAAAGTAAATTGAAACGCAAATAAATTTGATTAAAAACACAATAATGTTAAATTGTAATAACTTTTGCAAGCTGTGCATTCATGAACATTTCGTCGTAACAATGTTTCGACCTCGAGATTGTATACCGGACGTTTTTAAGTATGCTTGAATTTGCGCACGTAAGGGGTACACGATGAATCATTAATGAACCATCGTACGTGCATCACTGTTCCGATTATACATTGACGTCTATATAAAAAAAAAATCTTTAATTCGTTAATTATCTTATATTCCACCGCTCGTTTCTTTTAAACGATGTATCATTGAGTGCAACTCGAATCGACGGTTTAATTTAAAATGCTGTCAAATCATCATCAAAGCATTCATTATATACGAAGAAAAAAGTTTGCTATTGCGTTTCTGTCTGCATTTTTTTACTTTTAGTTCGCATCGCCGCCCGCGATGACCACTTTGATGCTCCGACGGAAATTGTGTCACTTTTTTTCCATTTTCTATCTATCCGCTATGTTTACGGTAATGCTCTATGAATTAATTGTCGAGAACAATTGACGGCGATGAAAAGGAGGTCCAAGATTTTGCATTTGCAAACACAGACATATCAACAGAAGTTGCGATTATTTTCTTTTGCCAGGTGACTGAATTACCGAACGATTTGCGTTGCAAAGCGTTGCGTTAGGGCGACGCAAGGTCATTGCATTAACACAATCTAGGCATGGCATTGTTTTTTGGTTGACTCGGACCGTGGTTATAAAAGTATCCGGGCCATCAGTGGAAGTGCCATTGTCACCCCGACTATCGGCACAATCCTAACATAAATTCGTGTGCAACTAATTAGTGGATGAAAATTGGCAAATACGTGGGGTAAGCGTAAAAAGTTTCGAATCGGAAAGCGACGTACGAGTTAAGAAAAATTAAAGAAAAAAATCTGTTAAAGGACGGAGACCAAACAGGATACAAGTTACGCCTACCGGCGGATTAATAAATAGAAGCAAGTTCGTTGCCGTTACGTTTTCCTCGGGGCGCGAAAAACATATTTTTCTATTCTTCGTACTTTGAGTAAACAAGAAAAAAGATGGACGCAGTACCTATGTCAGCGGGATATCTCCCGGGTGGAGTATTTTACCCGTTAATTTTTATAATCGTCGCCTTGCTGGGTGTGCATTATTACATGGAGAGTTCGAGGATCGTGAAAATGGGTCGGAAATTGCCAGGTATGTGAACCGAATCGAGTAATAAAAGAAAATTGTTTAAATAATAAATGTTTAGTTTACAACATTATAATCGTACAAATTCGTATATGTTAGGACCTCCCACCGTGCCATTCTTCGGCAACGCCCTTATCGTCTTCGGTGTCAAACCTAAGGACACTCTTTACACCTTGCTTAATTATGAGGGTTATGGTAACATTGTCAGAGCCTTTATAGGCACTAAACTTGCCGTTTTTGTGATGGATCCTCGTGACGTAGAAATCATACTCAGCAGTCCCGTGCATATAGACAAGTCCCCGGAGTACAGGTACGGATCCTCTTACAGGTGAACCTCGATATAAACAATAAATAAAACACGATTTTTTTATCACAGGTACTTTGCACCGTGGCTCGGTGAGGGTCTTCTCATAAGCACCGGTAATAAGTGGAGAACTCACAGAAAAATCATTGCACCGACGTTTCATCTCAACGTACTGAAGACATTTGTACCGGTGTTTTACGAGAACAGTCGTGATTTGGTTAATCGTTTGCGGTCGGAGGTTGGCAAGGAGTTCGATTGTCACGACTATCTGTCCGCGGTGACGGTGGATATCTTGCTGGGAACTGCGATGGGCGTGAGAGGTCGCAAGGACAAGACTGGATACGATTACGCCGTGGCAGTGATGAAGTGAGAATTATCGTCTCGGAAGCAAAATTACATTACCGAATGATCGGCGGTCTCGGAGTATTTTTGGTTCTCAATATTCGTTACCCTCGACGTTTAGAATGTGCGACATCATCCACCGAAGACAGTACGACTTACGATTGAGACTGGATTCGCTATTCAAGTACACGAGCGAATTCAAGGCTCAGGAGAAGCTTCTGCGTGTTATTCACGGATTGACGAGTGGTGTTATTCAAACGAAGAAACGCGAATACCTCGAGAAGGGTGACGAAAGCCTTCCTCAATATCAACGGCAGGAAAACGCGAAAGGCCGAAACGGTGGGAAGGCGATCGAGGAAAATATGCGGTACGTGAGGGATGACCTTGATGAGATCGATGAGAACGACGTTGGTAAGTATGTCACACAACGCGTGGCAAATTTAACGAAGGCCTCATTGAAGTAATCACTGTTTTCAATGTCTGTTTCAAGGCGAAAAGAGACGACTCGCTTTCCTCGACCTCATGCTCGAACTGGCCAGAAACGGGGCCAACATTTCGGACGAGGAGGTCAAGGAGGAAGTCAACACTATTATGTTCGAGGTACGACAACCAGTTTCCCTATTATATAAAGTTAAAAACAATACCTAATGAGTCGATTGTGATGAATTGAAAAAAAATGCAGGGTCACGACACCACCGCTGCTGGATCCAGCTTCGTTCTCTGCCTTTTGGGAATCCACCAAGACGTTCAGGTGAGTGATCAAGAGATATATTTTTACTGTGACAGACCGAATAGGATGTCGTACGTGAAAAAAACTGACCGTTCGCAGACATGCGAAGAGTTTTTCTTTGAAGATTCGCGATTGAAGCGAAGAAGGAAGAAATTTCTTCCTTTTTTACTTCAAACTAGCGAGATACGCTATGATGTCCTTGCGCTCTTCGGGTTTCTTGAGACCGGCAAATACCATTTTTGTGCCGGGAACGATTTTCTTCGGCTGCTCGAGATACTCGTCCAGGGATTTTTCATCCCACTGAACGCTCCTCTTCTTCATCGCGTCCGTGTAGTTGAAGCCCGCGTTTGCTTAAAGACGACAAGCGTTCCTGGTTCATCTCTCGAAACACGATCGTTAATTTGACCCAGCTAATTGTACTCACTTCCGCAAGTTCTACCGACTACACCGAAAAGGTTAGGTCCAACTTTGTGCTTCCCATCCTTCTCTACGGTGTGACAAGTCGCGCACATTCTCGCGAATAATTTTTTTCCGTTCGCCGCATCTCCCATTCTCCGAAGTGACCCGATACTTTTCTCACATAGACCGTAACTTTGTCGAAGCAAGATTGCCTCGGCGCGTCTGACAGTTGACAGGAATTTTTTACTCTTCCACGGGCGTCAATATAACCTCGCAATCTTCCTTTATTATTATTCGTTATTCTGCGCAGGCTCGTGTCTACGAAGAAATCGAAGACATATTCAAGGGCTCCGATCGCCAGTGCACTTTCCAAGATACATTGGAGATGAAATATCTCGAAAGAGTCATAATGGAGACTCTCAGGCTGTTTCCACCGGTACCGGCTATCGCTAGACATCTCACCGAGGATGTTAAACTCGGTGAGTTATTGAGGCAATTTTTGAAAATTATTTACAATTTTTTTTCTTCTGTTATCCGCCGATGACACCGTACGAATTTATTTTCTAATTCCTCGGGCGACAGTTTCCGGAGACTATGTAATACCGCGAGGCAGCACGGTGGTAATTCCACCCTATAAGATTCACCGGCTCCCCGAATACTATAAGAATCCCGAAGTCTTCAATCCCGACAACTTCTTACCCGAGGAAACGCAAAACAGGCACTACTACGCGTTTATTCCATTCAGCGCTGGACCACGGTGAGAAAAAATCATTCATTGAGAAACCGCGAAATTCTTGATTTATCGGTTTCCTTAATTTGCTTATTTTGTTTTTAAGATCCTGCGTGGGTCGGAAGTATGCGATGCTCAAGCTCAAGGTACTTCTCTCGACTATTCTGCGAAACTACAAGATTCTGTCGGATCTCACGGAAAAGGACTTCAGGCTCCAAGTGGACATTATCTTAAAGAGGGCCGACGGTTTCAAGATAACCATCGAACCTAGGAACAAGAATATTTTACAGTCACAATGAATCTCGCGATTTTACATGCTCGAGTTTATCCCTCAATAAAGACCGAATAGCCTTGGGCTTCGAGTGTAATAAACATCACGAACTGTCTCTCGTTTTCACAAGCTCTTGATTTCGTTTTTAAATGTTATTTGTAAAGGGGTTGGAGAAAGAAATTATATGTGATTATGAACATAGCTTTTATTGATTTATCGATTGACATTCGAGTTTCTCTTTTGTATCGGCGATGGGTTCCAATTCTTTCATCCCTCTTCTCTCTCGTCTGTTGACAGTGAGAAATTCTATACCCCACGGCACTATAAAAATACTGTTGAGAACTATGAGCACTAATTGACATATCGAGAAACTGTTGGTCCAATCTTTGATGAAACCTGTGAAAAATCAAAATAATCAGTCAATTATCAATTAATTTACCTCGAGATCTGTTTGACTTTTAACTGACCAATGACAGGACCGAAAAAGATAATGACTCCTCCGCTGACAAGTGAAAATATTCCGTAAGCAGCCGAGTACTTCTCAACGGGAAAATGTTCGACCACAACGAGCGGTTGAGGAACGAACATCCACGAACGAACGACGCCGATCGCTGCAATACTGACTAGTACTCCGGCCAGTGTATGGTCGAAATAGAAAAATGCGATTTTCGCGAAACTCATGCTGATCATCGCCATGAAAAACAAAAACTTCGGTCGGGCGTCAACGAAAAGTGTGAATATCGCTAGAAAGATTCTTGACACGAGCTCCGCAGCCGCTGCTACCGTTATCGTCAATGCGGCATCACTCGTCGTATAACCGAGATTCATCATCACCATCGGTAACAGAGACGAGAACGTCGAGTCGCTCACGAAGACGAAACTTATTCCAAGATTCGTACTCATGAACGCACGGTCTTTCAAAAGTGACAGTTCAAAGAATTTACTCAGGGACGAGCTGTAAAAATCCCCCCCCCGCAACCATTTATTCATTTATTTATTTTTCGAGAAAACAGGGCAATGTCAAAAATTGTCATTTAAAAATTCTTGCAACTTACATAATGCCCGTTGGCGTTGTTTGTTCAGAGTCTCTGTTTTCCTCTCCCTCTTCGACTTCCTTGACCTCCTCGACCTTCCTAGTTTTTCGCTCAATACGATGCGGTACTTCGGCGAATGTCGATCCGACCCCGGCAATATTACCGATACTAGACGCAGACATACCGGACATCCTCTTAGAGAAAGAGGCTCGATTAGTGCCCGATCTCGTTCGCAAACGTATTCCATTCTCAACGTCCGAATTTGATCCAACCCTCACCTGTTTAAAACAAAATTAATGCGAATTCATGGGTCAAATAAAGGAGAGTGCCGAGAAGATTGAACGAATGGCGAATTCAAGTGGTGGTGGTTTACTCTCAGTGTTTCTATGAGAAGAGGAACTTCGCGAGCTCCACCCTCTTTCAGGCTCCTGAGGCTGCTCCACCTGCTTGGTCTCGCGAACACCTGGGCGACGTGAATAGTCGAACGACGATTCGCGAGTACGGGATGTACGAACTTGCCGACGTTGGGCTTTTCCTGCAGCTTCTCAGACAGGAACTTCCGGCTCTCCTCGGCCAGTCTCGCTCGGGACTTCCGGACCTCGTCCGGGTCTCTCGCATGCCATTCCACCGGATGCATCATCATCATTCCGATGATGCAGTGGAGACTCACAACACCGACGATAGCGGCGGTGCCTACAGACGAAATAAACTGATGTGTAGACTCTGATGAATGAGCGGTTAAAACCACTGAATTACCACTTTCCATTAAATCTTTATCATTGCACTCTGACGTATTTCTGCCATGAATTTTTCAATGTCATTTGTAAATTACCGAAGATTTACGAAATCGGTCATTTACCTGTTTAATCCACAATAATTCATGCGACTCACCTCGACATCCGTAAAGAGTCATAAATTTCTCGATCAATATAGGATACACTATACCTCCCAAGCCAACGATTACTTGCGTTGCACTCATGACCTGAAAGTGTTAAAAAAAAAAAAGTTTACACACGATTCACATCGCATCGCTGACGCGTCTAATGTTGACGTGCAGGACCTTAGCTCTCTTCTTCACCCAGTAAGCATTGAAGTTAGAGTTGCATATATTGTTCATGACACCGAGACCGAATCCCTGCACGAAGAATATCAATGCCATCTGCCACACTTGAGTGACGAATGCTAAGAAAATGTTCGGAACCGAATAAAGTACAGCCGCAGTTATTCCGACAAGTCTCATGGGATATCTCTTCAGCATCGCCGTCGTCATTAGACCTGGAAATGTGATTACCGATTATTTCGATACCGTAGCCCGAAGGTTCATTCTATCTGTTTACAGAATGTTTACGATCTATCTTTATAGAGAAGAACGGGGAAAACGGGACCGGGTTCTCCGTTTGACATTGAGACCTTTGTCTTTCATGTGCCTACAAAATAAATGCTAGAGAGAATCCGTTTACCCGACACTTACTGGATAGGGAGAAACTGATCATGAAAATTGAATTGAGAACGGTCATTGCTGATCCTGCCTGTCCGGTTGCTTCGAAGAAATCGCCGAATATTATGGTGAACGACGGACTCGCTCCGGTAGCGCTAACCTGGAAGTCAATTTACATTCTTCAGTGTGTGTTTGTTCGTATTATTTTTATCATCGACGCGTATTAAGAACGTTTATTTCTGCTACCGGTGATAGACGCTACTACTGGTTCGCAGGAGCTTCTTATCTCACAACGACTGTCTTAACTGACGAGAAAACTCTTTCGGCGCCAACGATCTGTTAAGCTCGGCCCTGGACTCATTATATCGTCAACAGCGCGAGGCATTCCTTATTGACACAACGATGTCTCGACAATCACTACCAGTTCGTAGCGCAACTTTTTTTCTTCTTCGATCTACGTTTCATCATTTTTTTAAAATTATTTATAATAAACCCCGGATTAAATTTCACTCACAAAAACGACGATCATGGCGAGAGCGATCATCCAACCCCAGCCTCCGTCAGGCGCGAGGTCCTCGGTTGTGATTTCATCCTCGTCCTCTTCGACATTTGCCTCCAGCAATTGTCCGTTGCTCCTCTCGCGTACAATGTCATATTTTTCACTATGAAGATTCTTATTCACTGTAACACTCGTGGTATTTCCGATCGTCGAAGTTTCCGACATATTATGCTCGAAACCGTCGTATCCACCGTCAAACTTCTATAAAAGTGATCAACAAAATAAATCTTTCGGAAGATGCTACGGAAAATTCGGTGGCCCGGAGATAACTCGCCGAATAGATATGATCCGAAGATTCCCGAAAACTTATCACAAGTTGGTAAACACTCACCATCAGCTCTAATCTAGGCGTGTGTTGTTGTACGGCTCGAGTGAAACCGTGGATCGGCACGTGGATCGTTTTTCTGCCAAAAAGATCAACGATGGGGTTCGATAATTGTGTCTCTGTTATTTGTTTCGGCGAATAGAAATCATGTAAACATTTCTACACACTTGTCGCAATTCGATCAACACTCACAATGTGTTCTAAAGTATCGGCCACGCGTCGATAAATCGGTGGATCGCCACACGGATCGTTCTCCAAGTGGACGAACTTTTACGTTTTCAAATCGAATAGTCTTCCGTCATTTGTCCGCTTCTTCCGTTCGATTGAGCCGTCGATGATAATGACAACGAAGACGACAGTTCGTCGAAGAGAATACCCGGCCGAATGCGCTCGGTTGTGACGCGAGGGACGAAATCATTATTACCGCGAATGCGAATTGATCGCGATCTTCTAGAAAATATTCCCTTATCTATAAACACCTTTCGGCTGCAGTTCCTGGCGCGCCGCAGTCGGTTAAAGGCAGCTTAACTTGCGTCTCTTTCTTCCTGTCTCGCCTACAGAATGCCGAGTGAATTATGACAGACACGTACGTACCGTCGTGATTGGCGCTAGATGGGAAGTAACTTCTTGTAAATAGATCTGCCTCTTCATTCTTCTCGCGCCGCGTAATCTGGTAAGCTTCCTTGCAAACTGCACATGACGTTCTTTTCAGATAACATTTCGATGTTAGGAATTATTTTTGACGACACCGCCGACGCTATAATAATTATCGAGCACATTAAGATGGTCCTGGCGGAACAGTCAAGTCGATCGACTATTGCGATTTCAACAATTTTTTTGATCACGCTTTAAAGGAGAAACTTGCGTGAACTACGGTGGATCTGGTTTGAACAGCGTCAGCTGAATGTACAAAAAAAAATTACAACGATGAATGTACCGAAAAATAACTCAGTTTTGCTAGCATATCAGCGGGCACATTTTTACGCAGTTTCCCCTTCGCAGGGAGACTGCAGCGCCTGATGCTCAGGCAACCCGTCTTACGCGTCTCGCCGACGTGAAGCCCGCGATTGGGGCTGCTGCATTGCTGGTATTGGAGCTGAGAAGTATTGCAAAAGTCTTCGAGGCTCTGTTATCGGGTTCTATACTTTTATCAACACCCGACCGAATCAATGAATCCTTATCGCACGAAACAAGTTTGCCGACGTCGAAAAAAAAATCATTACACAACAATGAAGAATTGTAGACTCGGGAAGTCACAAGAACATTGTGTATTCAGATAGACAGCTCAGTGGAAATATTATCGATGACTCAATGACCTTGGATGCGTCGCCCCAATTAAATCGGCAATAAAATGAATCAAAGAACGGAAGGGTTTAATTGTACCAAGAAACAATTATGCATACAAATCGGTCGTACCGATGATTACCTGCTCGATCACTCAAGTTATTTTCCCGATGACCCGCGTTTTATTATCATTATTTTTTTTTTTTTTTTCAGTGCTCAGCGATATCATTGAGTGTCATGCAGGCCGTCGACACAATCGGTATATTGATAGGCGCTGCAAGACTGGACGCTCGCAGGATCGTTAGTCTCGTTCCGTCACGCGAAGTAGCCTGCAGTTACGCAAAATCACGCGAGCTGTCAAATATTTCTCGTTTGATTTTGAGTTTAAAAAAAATACAATCCGCGATTCGTGGATAACAATACGCCGGACAAATATTGGACTCGCTAGAAGCAGTTTTTCGTCGCCAAATACTTGAAGTGTGTGATTTGTCGAAGATTTTCTTTTTACGTGCTCTATCACTGCTGTAATGTAAAATATAATATTTTAATTTTTGTATTTTCCTTCATTGTTCCACATCTATTATCGAATCAAATCTCAGCTGCTACAGGCCGGCCGTTTGATGAAGTGATCGATAGTGAATGAAGGACGTCATCGTAGATTACACTGAAAGAACAGTTCAATATTTCCCGGTACCGATCACGACTTATCGTTGCGACCCAGCGGACCCAGAGCAGTCGTGTTACAATCGTGATCGTATAATAGTAGTGACACGCGATCGATACAAATCTTGGAATTAACTCATTGCCATGTCCCGTCACGAACGTCGATTTTTTGCCGGGAAAAGGTGAATACGAACCATAGCGCTGTACACGATCGAGTCAACAAGCCGGTCTACACCTGAATTCATAATTGACAATTCATATTTTCGTATTTTTTAAACTTATTTCGTGCTGACATCTTTGGAGGGGCTTCACCCATTGTGATAAAATAATTGAATAACAATAGATAATACCGAGTGCGTCGAAAGGGGTATCGCAAAAATAAGTGAAGAGTTTAATAACCTGCCGTTGGAGGGTGAAGATTATCGACGACATTGAGAAATCTGTGAAGATAAGAGGACAAGCGAGGTTGGGTCAGCGACTGAACGCTGGATAGAATATAGTGAATCTCTGTGGAAGTGCGTGCTCATTTTGCATGGTCGGAAAAAAAAAGCAAACACAACACGATGAAGGATACGAAAAGAGTAAAAGCTCCGGACGGAGGTTGGGGATGGATGGTGTGTCTCGGTGCTAGTATCATTGCGGTAATGTTTTCGCACTTTCTTCAATTCGATTGTATTTGAAAAAAAGGACTTTTGGATAATTTTACCGTTGTGCAAAAATACAGTTTTCTCTGCGAGCCTTGGAGCCTTCCTTCGGTCTAGTGTTCCACGACTTTCTCATTGACCTCGACAGCGATTCAACGGAGACTAGTGTTATAACCAGCGTTTTCGACGCAAATATGAATTTCTCAGGTACGCTTTGATGGTTTTTCGTTGGATTATGTTATCGATTGAGATTGCCGATGTTGCGAAGCTTCAACGAATTAAACAAACACTCAGGTCTCTTCGTGGGACCTTTGCTGAAGAGATTCTCGTACAGAATAGTCGTTATTGCCGGAGCCATCCTCAGTTCTATCGGACTTATCGCCACATCCAGAGCCCAGAGTGTCACCAATGTCGTTTGCACTTACAGTGTTTTGGCCGGCATTGGCAATGGGCTCGCTATGGCCGGGGCATTTGTGGCGATAAACAATTACTTCGACAAGAAACGCGGCCAGGCTGTCGGATTGTACATGGTTGGAACGGCGATAGCTATGATGTTGATGCCGCAGGTGAGATCACATATGCTCCGCTAAAACAATTTTTTTTCAATAATTACTTCCGGCTTCCACAATATATTGTGCAGTACAATTTTTTTAAAAGATGTTCCATTTGCACGAGATTGCTATGATCGAATGTTTCAACCATTTTTTTTTTTTTACGTTTCGTACAGCTGGCACATGTGTTACTCGACGCTTACGGATTTCGAGGCACGATGCTGATAATCGGTGGCTGGTCAATGCACTCTCTGATCGGCGGCTGTCTCTTGAGACCCGTGAAGGCTACTGTAAAACGCACAGAATCGCTCAGCCTCAAAGTACGAAAGACAACTACGCTTCCGGGGGTATTCCTGAAAAAATGTTAAACTGTAAGATCGCAACACAAAAATTTTATTCGAATTTCCGAATTCGCTACTGTTCACATTACGATCGATCACATTGTGTGGATCAGATACGCAGGAATGTCCCTCGACGCAACGATACTGTGAAGAAAAGATACATGTAAAACTTTATCATTGATTCGGCAGGTGATAGAGAACGGGAAGACGGAGCCCAATGTAGATGTCGTCGAAGATATAACTAAACCTGCGGTAGCTGAGGAACTCGTGAACCTAACGATAAAACCTAAATCCGAAGATCACGAAGAGCAGGCCGGCAATGTAGCGAAAAAAAAATTGGCAGGGTCCAAATTGATGTTTCAATGGATCTCGAATTTGTTGAATCTCGAACTCCTGAAGGATTCTGTCTACGTGAACGTCATCGTCGGATTGAGCTTGTTCAACGTTGCTGAAACTAATTTCAAGCTGATGACACCATTTTTTCTCAGAAGCGTCGGTACGATCGCTGTGATTATTTTCTTTACCTTCATTTTAAACTATAAATAAATTCACAAACTTCATTGACTACCTTGTAGGAATGACGAAATCGGAAATAGCATTTTGCCTTTCCCTTACCGCTTTCAGTGACATTATGGCCCGATTAATTCTCCCACCGATATTCGACAGGATGCACCTGAGCAAGAGACGAATTTTCTGGATCAGCTCGTTGCTCGTTAGCTTTGGGAGATCCAGTGAGTACCGCGTGAATTAAAAAATTGTAATCGCCATTTTTTAATTATCTGCACTGTGTATCGTGAATTATATGGCTCTTGATTTTTTCAACAGTATTTGCGGAACGAAGCAAGGGAATCTTGCTGACCGTGATCCTGGTCCTGAACGGATTCATACGCGGTGCTGTTATACTGAACATCAATCTGTCGGTCTCGGAGTGCTGTGGCCTGCAGAAACTGCCCCACGCCTTGGGGCTGTTCATGGTAACGAAAGGAATATTTTCACTGACTCTGAGTCCCCTCATCGGTGAGCGAATTAACTTATCGTGTATATTCTAGACTATTCAAATGATCTCCTGTTCCAACCATTAAATATCTTCGTATCTGTAGGTTTTGTCAGGGATTATAGCGGCAGTTACAGAATCTGCATCCACGCGATGTCGATACTGATAATACTCGCCTTTATCTCATGGTCGATGGAGTTCTGGTGGAAGGCCATACGTCGAAGGGGCCGCAAAACTGAAAAACTTCTATGGATCGATAAACCAGCGGCGTGATGCACAAACTTTTCCTCTTCGAGTGCAAATATATGAAAAACATGGTTCAGTTACTGGCCATCCACAGTGATTGTCAGCCACATTAAACGACGAATCGCAGCTGGATGGTAAGAGACCCCAGGAGCCCGCTAACTGTGCTTTCATGCACCGTTTCAACTACTTTGTAGCGGGTGATTTTCACGAGTATCGCGTGGTCATCGCCGTGAGAAGGTTTTTCCATAGAAACTCTTCGAAACTTCTAAGCAAGTACTGTGTACTCATCTTCGTGTAGGATAGTCTTCGAGTATCTCGAACAAAATATATTTTTTCACATTAGGTATATGAGATGACTATCGACGACTTTGCTCGAGCGACAGAGATCGACCACCTCCGATTAGGTTTCTATCGTTGTAGTCACTAATTTATCAGATCATCGGAGAACTCTACTAGGGGATTTCAGATCGTCAATTGATATAGCCTTATCAGCGACCAATGTAATACTGTAATTTCTACAAGAGAATGCGTAGGCTAAATGTGAGCGTGTCGAGGAATGCATATTTGATTGATAAACTTTCGCGAATCAACACTATCTCGTTTACTCAAATTTTTTCTATCCACATGCCTTTTTACTTTGTCCCTGAAAAGCCAGTATTTTATGATATCTGATTGTGTATCTCGTTGAACGTCGACGACCCCTCCGTCGTAAGTGCTAGCCAACAGTTCTCCAGTGAAAGGCGTCAACAGCGGAGACGTTTCAAGCTGTCTTTCATCTATCGGGGGATTAATCAATTAGCCAAGACGCGGGTGTCCCATATGAATGTGATTTCGAAGAGGATAAACTTACCAAGATAAAACGACTTCGATATTTGTTGTTCAGTTCTCCGTTGACCGCGCTACCGGATAGCGAAGAAGCGAACGGCACGTTTCTAAAAAAAAATTGTCTCGGTGTTGTTGTTACATTTTATTGTTTCTCATCTCGATAACGGTTCGCTATGACTATTAAAAACGGATATTTGAAGGAAGAGCCAGCGAATCCCACATTCGTAGCTCCGGATGGGGGCTGGGGCTGGATTATCGTCTTCGCTGTCGGATTCTCAAACGTGAGGTCATTTGTCAGTTCCTGCAATTGACGTAAGCATAGCGAAAGAATGATGCATCTGGTTTCTCTTTTTGTGTCCGGCAGTTCTGCGTTTTTGCTGTTTTTCTATGCTTCGGCCTGATATTCCGTGAGCGATTCGAACAGCTGGGAATAAATACGGCGCAAACGACGACGATACTTAACGTTAACAGTGCAGTAACGTCATTCACAGGTAAGTAAGACAAAAAAGTATGTATGGTATGTATGGCATGTATGGTACGTATGGTGGTGGGGATCAGCCTGTAGTCGGCTATACCCGATGTAGGTTTTCCGTGGTTTCCCTACGTCTCAGGCGAATGCGAGTATTTCTATCAACCTTAAGTCGGCCACAGCCGCAAATGCACGTTGCCCGAGTTCCGGCATTGGCACGGAGTGTGATGGATGGAACTTGTGGGTGCAACAAAGTGACAAAAAGGGATACGGCCCGTAAATAGTAAATAGTAAATATCAAGCATTTTAATAATTATTTTAATAAAATTATCATTCAAAGTTATTATTCTACATATTCTTTGCATATATTTTTTTTCCGTGGGTGGGCACTCCTCTGACCGACACTTGGAGTCAATTAATACTTCGTTATTATATCGCGATGTGCTCGCTGTCTGATACATCGTACCATTTTTCTTCAATTTTCTTTACCCACATCGAGGGACAACAGCTCATTAACAGTCAGTCGGTATCACACGAGAAAATGATCACATCAATCTTCCTGATCGCCGTTCAAGGAAGTAGTTCTAGAAGTTCAGTACTTGTACATTATGAAGAGGAAAGACTGCTCGAATCTCTGGGTATTTCCTCAATTAAGGATGAGCGATGATTGAGATATGTCGTGGCTGTAATATTTGTTTTTCTTTGATTTACATTCATTTACATTTTATTCCGATTACGTGTTCGATTGTCAATGATTAATAGAACGTTCCATAAAATCACACACGCCATCTGTTGTTGTTGTTGTTGTTGTTTTATTAGCATGTGCCGAATGTAAAATGATTTCAGGTTTAGCTAACGGGCCCCTCTTCAGGACATTTAGCCACCGACAAGTATCCCTCGCCGGTGCTTTCATTTCAACGATCTCGATCTGCGCTCTCTCCTATGCGGAGAATTTCAGCGCTATTCTTGTACTCTACTCGATCATGTATGGTAAGCGATTCCGATTATTAACCCGATGACGACAATCTCCTTCGAGCTTCCCCGCGACCAGTTTGACGAAGTTAATTTACATAGCGAACGCGCAAGCGAGACGTTTTTTTCTTGTTATTGCAAATGTATCTTCAACTCGTCGGCTCGCACGAGACTCCTTTACCTCAACGCGGGTAAAAAAATATGATTCCTAACAGCATGAGCGTACATCACGTTTTCCGTACGAATAAGCAAATGGTAACAAATATTCAATCTCACAGGCGCGGGTGCAGGACTGGCAATCTCAGCGGGCACTATGGCTCTGAATACGTACTTCGAGAAGAAAAGAACAATAGCCGTTGGATTGGCGTGGACGGTTACGGCCGTCGGGCCGATGATTAGTCCGCAGGTGCTTAAAAAAAATCATAATAATCAATTATGAAAAAATCTTCCGAGGTGTCTTCCAGTCCCTTGTTTACGTTCCCAGGTGAGATTTGACCATCGGCATGGCTACGGGACCGTGCCAGTTGGCCGGAGGGTTTGAAAAATTTCGTTGTGACATCCGTTCCGGTTTCACAATCTCACTTTTCGGCCTGGAGTGACGTCATACGGAAAAATGTCACTTCCGGCTTGAAAATCTTAATTTTAGACCGGTAGCGACGTTTTCTGGTATGAACAATTTTCATATCCACTTGAACACGGAGATTTTGAACCCGGAAGTGACGTCACAGAGAATTTTAAAAAAATTTCTCTGTCAAGCGGTGGCGCAGTTTTGGCATTTACCCAATGTTTGTTAGTGCTTGGAAGACCGTCTGCTTCGCTCAGGTTACCCTCGCTGGCTACAGAAGGACCGATATGGCGTTTTGGCGTAGGTCAGCCAGTGTGGAGCCAGCGATGTGCCGTTTTTGCAGTTACGGCCTGGGTAACTGAAAAACGGCACGTGGCGTCCCACCTGGGTTAGCTTTTCCACGACATTAACTTTAAGAATTCGTTGACAGATAGTCGCATTGCTGATGCCGATTTACGGAGCGCCTGGTACGTGTCTTCTTTTCGGCGGCTTCATGTTCCACGCCGTAGCCTGCGCCCTTCTGATGCAACCCGCCGGCAAGCATGCAAGGAAGGAGCCCGAATTTGCGGCCATTGAAGCTACGACGGGCTCAAAGAGCATCAAGGTTTGTCTCAACAAGCTTTAAGAGACCTGCCAGAGGAGATTTTTCTTGCCATATAAGGTGTCAGATAGGAGCATTCTATTTTTTTTTTAAACTTCAAAGGAGTAACATATAGGTCTTGCAGGATTATTCGAACAGCGGATCAGTCAGGAAGGACAAGGAGGTGAACAATCCGGAAAGAAGAATTTTGAATCCGGAAAACGTGACAATAGAGAAGCCGCCTGGAGGTGTTTCCCGCGAGTATATAGGTCGACATTTGAAATCCGAGGGCGAAGATACCAGAGACCTTATCACCGGTGCCAGGAACTCATCCGATATTTGCGCAAATATCGCGAAGGTGTGCAGAATCGCAGCGAGACGACGTTTTGGTGAAAATATTATAATAAAAGTTTCCCCTAACACATGCAGGAAAAGATGAGGATACCTTGGCCCCGTAAATTGTTTCGCGGAATCATCGTCTTCTTTGATTTTGGTCTCCTTCGAGATCCCGTCTACGTGAATCTAATGTTGGGTGTGAACGTATCGAATTTTGCTGAATTCAATTTCATATTTTTATCGCCGTACATTTTCTTCGCGTACAACCTCACGGAGAGTCAAGTAGCCACTACGATGTCCGTCATCGCCGGCGTTGATCTGGCCACCAGAGTCATGATCCCTTTTGTCGCCACCCGCGTTGGATTTCAGAACAAAACTTATTATCTCATCGGCACTGCATTCGCTGCGATTGGACGACTCGGTAAGACTTTTCGACAATAGGTACCATACATTTTGCCCGCTGAATCCTCGACCGGTCACTTTTTTAATTGACCGTTCATGACAAAAAAAATTCTTCTGAGATCGTGTAAGAAGGGCGCTTCATCGCGACATAAACTTATTGTGTGTTTCAGTAATCGCCCACGTGGAAACCTACAGCGTTATCATGACAATGAGCATTCTCTTGGGTATCGGAAGAGCGCTGACAATTATTTTTCAGGCTCTCGTTGTACCGACTCACGTACCATTGGAGAGGCTACCAGCTGGGTGGGGCATTCAGATGGTGACCGGTGGATTAATCTTTCTGATGCTTGGTCCAATAATCGGCTGGATCAGAGACGCTTACGGCAATTACACGAGTGTTTTGTACTTTCTGGACTTTCTTTCCGGTCTGACAATCGCGTCGTGGACGCTACAGGCCTGGTGTTGCTCCGAAAAACGATAACTATCGCCTAACGAAAAACAAAACTGAGTATCGATGCTGCCTTTGAAAAAAGAACTTTGCACCGCCTGTCTCGAACAGCCGGGTGAACTGATACACGTCTCGAGGCGACGAACGATGAGTCCATTGACCTTATTTCTTATCCGATGTTTAGACAACGATAAACGATGCAAGTAAATAAAATAATGCAGTATTAACTAACAACGTGTCAGTAGCTTATCGAACGCGTTTATATATGCATTTCACGGAAACTTCGGAACTATCCAAACTCTAAATACGTAAATAAGTTGCACTACATTGGTGATCGATCTGTCGGCGGTGAGAGGTTGCGCTCGAAAAGAGATCTCAGGATTTCGACGCGGTTACAAAGCGCACCAATCGCGAACGAAAATAGTGATAAGAGGTCTCTCCATGATTAGATTGGCAGACGAGGAATGGTAACGGACACACAGCCAAAGGCGACGAGTAATTTATCGTGACTGTGTGTTTCGACTCCGAGGACAAGCAGCCAGCCCGAGGCATTCAGTCCCCACTAATCGTCGTGTTTCTCTGCATGAGGCGTCAGTAGTATTTTTATTGGCCGGAAGTTGCGTAAGGAAGAGTGGCGAAGTACCGACGACTACAGTTACTCTGCGGGGAACAAAGCTGCCGCTGGTCCACGCCGGCCTCCGCGTACCCGCGCACCGATCCATCGATTTCGTCGATCAAACCAAATGTGTCATCCGTTTCGGTGAACGAGCTATTTTTTTTTTTTTTTTCATTTCTTCGCCGAACCTGATTAACAAGTGAAAGTCCGTCCAATCGAATGGTGGGGAACAAAATGATACCCCCCGATGGGGGATGGGGATGGGCTATAGTGATAGCTTACGGATTGAACAATGTGAGTACCGTATCACCGGATACGAAATTGCGAGTGGAAAAAACTCGTCGCAGGAATAAACTGAATAATTACAGTAACTGAGGTCGTGGTGCGTGCGCGAGCTGCGGGCCGGTGCATCGAGAAGATAAGATAGAATCCTCCGCGATCTCTCGCGATAACGCTAAGTTGCAAACCATTTCAAAGCAATGTCTTTTCGTATTTTCGTGTCTTTCTCGAGACCGCGCTGTGCGACAATGATAACAACGATCATAAATTCATACGTTATCTTTCCGTTCTCCGACTTCGGTTTCTCTATATCTTTTTTGTTTCGGTTTCGGAAGTCATTGTCCTACTTTCTTTTGGTGTTTTTTTTCTTCTTTATTTCTGCATGGTGTCTAGCGGTTTTTAAAATTCTAGAAGCTCTTGAAAAGTCGTTGAATATTATTTTGAATGAACAGCTGAACACCATATTGTGATGCACTATACAAACACTTGCCTTTATACGTACTTCACAGGTAATCATGGTTGGAATGTTACAAGGTTTCAGTCTCGTGCTGAAAGACGCTTTCAGGGAGCACGGCATAGATGCAACTGACAGATCGGTAATCATCAGCGTAAATTCGGCCTTCGGAATGACCGTTGGTCTCATCCACGGTCCCCTCCTTCGAAACTTTGGATATAGGAAGGTCGCCTTGATCGGGTCAATAATGTTTACATTGGGTATAATATTGACCGCTTTCGCCACGACATCGGCTCAGTTCATGGTTACTTATGGAGTAATAGCCTGTGAGTAATGCAATGGATCACGCGAGATAACACAGAACTCGCCGCTTTTGTTAGTGGCCATGAAATTATATGAGAAAGAATACGAGTACACTAAATTTTTATTATCTTCTCCATCTCGAAGCAATGGGCGTAGGATTGACAATGTCATCATTTTCACTGGCTGTCAACACGTACTTCACGAAAAATCGTGGACGAGCTGTCGGAATGGCTATGACAGTCACCGGTTTGGGACCGATAATAATGCCTCAATTAACTTCATACCTCCTCTACACCTACACTACTCAGGTATTTGTTATTTTATACAAATTATTTTTTAACGCACGCAACAGGCCGATCTGAACAAAATCTATGCTGAGAGACTTCTTGAAATAAATAAGCACATCATTGTTTTACATGCTTGCCGATTGCTTCGTTTCCCTCGTAGCAAAGTAAATGCATCTTCGTCTTTTTCCGATTCCTTCGATCGACACTTTTTTATTCAGGGTACAATACTGATCCTTGGAGCAATGACGCTTCATTCTTTAGCCGCAACGGCCCTACTTCAGCCAGTAAAGTGGCACGCGACATTGCAGCTCGAAGAGCCTGAAAATGAGGAAAAGAAAGGTACGGTACACTCTTGACTATTCTCCATAACTATCTAAAGCGTAATGGATAAAACGTAATGAATAAAAACGACCTGCACTTATGTATGTTTAGAGCTCGGGGCAAAAGTTATGAAATCGATAACGGAAACGCAAGGAAATGTCCTGATAGAGAGCGAGCAACGCGCTACAGGAAAATCTTCGACGAGTATAAATAAAATTGAAGACAAGATAAATGGTATCGCCTGGAGAAGATCGACGTCGATTCCCAATCCACCGGAAACGGATGCTCCCGATTCCGAGGGCCGAGCGTTACCCTACAAATGGTGGAGTTCAGGTAATTAAATGTCTGCTTGAATTAACTGATAACGCAGATAGAACAATACAAGGCCGTGTAATCTTGGATAGGGAAGAGCCTTGAGACTATAAATCTGGGTAGCAGCAAGATGATCTTCGACGAGAACATGACCTTTGGCCCTCTGGTGATACAGGACGATGAAGAATCGGAGACAAAATCTTTGCGAGACGCTGACGCGACCACCGGAAACGAAGCTCCTCTTGGGCTCGAGGATAAGTTCCTGAATAAGGAGGTACAGGAGACTTCAGCGAGCGCGGAAAAAGTGTCAGTAGTCGAGTCTCTTTCTGATACGATATATTTTAACATCAGCTTCATCCGACCCCCACACAAATCGTCGATTCTACCTGTGAAACAATCGATAATCATCATCAACAACTTGATTTTACTGGTATGTAATAATTACAGAATTAAGAAGAAACTAGGTGACTCATGCTTGAGAAGAATGCTGAGAAGAATCGTGGAATTCTTCGACTTCGAGCTCCTACGTGACCCGGTTTACGTAAACATGATGCTCGGCATGGCAATCGCGCTATTTGCTGAGATTAATTTCGCTGTTCACACGCCTTTCATTCTCGAAGATATGGGATTCGGTAACGAAGCCATCGCGACTGTTATGAGCACGATCGCCGGCGTTGACCTGGTGTCTCGCGGTTTGATACCGTTCATCAGTGAATGGCTGGGCCTGCCCGCTAGACATATGGCTCTGATAAGCTTGCTGATTCTAATCGTTAGCAGATCCAGTAACGTATCCACATACCGTATCCACCTATCGATAAATGCAATACAAAAAAAAAATAATTTCCATCTTCTCTGTTTTGTCACCAGTGCTCATAATCTCCAAAAGCTTCGCCGCGGTAATGGTGATATCGATAGGTCTTGGATTTGGCAAAGGTGTCCGTTCGGTCAACATGTTCCTGGTAATTCCGAATTACATCCCTATCGACAGACTGGCTTCGGCTACTGGTATTCAGATGGTCGCCAATGGTGTCATTCTCATGGGCTTCGGGCCATTTCTCGGTGAGTAGACGAAAAAAAAGTTCCGTCACCATTTTCAAATAAAAAAAAATACGTTAACAAAGGCAATTTCCATAGGTTGGTCACGAGACAAATTCGGAACTTACGGGCCTTGCTTGATCTTTATAAACTCGACGACGGCGTTGACGATTGTCATGTGGTTAACGGAAATGTGTATAGTCAGTAGAAAGAGCAAACGTCGGGAGAGAAAGCAGCGATACGAACAAGTCGACGTAAGGGAATGACGTGGAAGCCTATTTGGGTACATGTATATTTAAATTAAAAAAGTAAAAATGGTACGCCAGGTACCATACCAGCATCTCTCGGCGGCACGTCACAGCCTCATTAAGGTCGTGTCCTTGTTTGATCCCATTTGCCGCTGAAGCGGATCTAATTACCCGTCAGGCGAATTCTCGAACTCTTTACGGAGTCACAACTCCATTCGCGCTCGCGCTCCTCGTAATCTGCGGTGGATCGTGTAAAACAATGAAACCGCTTTTCTAACACCAGTCTTCCGGGGTTTCTCAGGTTCTCACGGGGTGTTCCGCACACGTCTCTCCTCTCTGGCCAGAGTCTGTATACAAATTCGCGAACGCCTCGAGTACCGGGGGATTCCTACGCGTTGCCTCGAGCACTCCATACCGCAAGAAGGTCAGGAGATTCACGGAAGACAAAGAAATGATAGAATGAGAAAAGTGGAAGGAAGAGAAAAGTTAGGATTAACTGGAGCGTACGTGGAAAGTGCTTTGGTCAAGTGTCGCAAGGTCGTTTTTTTTTTTTTACTAACGCAGCATGTACAACATACGACATGTAACCGCTGGTGAATTTAAATTAAATCGTCGACATCGCACAGGACACACAATTATGAGTATGCAATTCACGTACTCGAGCTCTCAGACTATCAAGAGTCTCGAGCCTCTGAGTTCCCGCATTCGTAAAGTTGGCGACGATCCAGCTTTGCGAAATCGTCGAAGCGAAAGCGATACGAATTTCGAAAACGGTCTGAATAATCGAGAACGGTAGAAAAGAAAAAGCCCGTTCGTGGGGTCGCTCCGGTACGTGACGAGTATCCAAACGATCGGATTCGTCTGTGTGAGGTCTGTACGAAATGTCTTGGAAGGAAATTGATTCTACGCTTACTTTCTTTCGATTACCGAATTCACTTCACGAATACCACGAAGCACAAAAATCGACTTGCTTGTATGCGGTTCACCGTTCCGAATTGACATTTGAACGAATACACTTGCCTAGACGACTTGCCGAGTTTGAGAATACGACGGAACGATCGAACGAACTGGAAGCGCCGTAAAATTCACGTTACGACGATGACGAAGCTCGATGATAATTACCAATGCATATGAAGCGTACAAAAATTAAAAAACCAAGAAAGGTGACGCGAAATTTGCACTTCCAAGTCATTCGATTGACATGTATTCGTCTCAGTCGGCTTTTTGCAAGTGCGTATTCTACTACGATAACTTACATGTCTATAGAGTCTCGATTCTCCCGGTACGTAGAGAGTTCAAGAGTTCGATAACCCGAGCTCGAACACATGCACACACACGACACACTGGTATTTAAAAAAATACGTATAAATATGTTTTGCAGTCTGTTGATTACACGCGCACGTGATTTCACAAATATTCCTTTGCACCTTACACTGAGTCAGGTATGTTGTAGCGTCATTGCTTCGTATGGGACACCTAGAGAGAAAACAAAAATACACATGAAAATAATAACGATTCAACGAAAGTAATTCGATATAACAGAATCGAATGAATTGTCTTGCCTGATGATTTTACCTTTGAGTGTCCCGCGTAGTGAATCGGATTCTTCGGCGTAGTGGTTTGATTGAAGGGAGCGGCGTATGACTCGTGTTCCATTATACCCCATAGTGGGATCGTCGCTGGACCTGTCGAGGCAACCGCCAGATTGTTCACAGCCTGCGGTAGAACCTGATAGGCTCTCTCTATCGTCTCGAATTTGAGCAAATCCGGTTGCTTTTTTGGATTCCCCAACGTACCGACTCTCGCAGATTTATCTTCACTTTTCTTGCGAATCGTCGGCACGGTCGATACGGTCTGAGGGGTGACGACGTACACGCGTTCCTTGTTCAGCGGGGAAATTGATACGGGAAGTTGATCCCAGGAATCTTTCTCGGTAGTCGATGTCGAGATGCTCGTCGCAGTCGTTGACTTCGTTTCCTCGGGAAGTACGGAAGACACGTCATTGTGAGACGAAACCTGGAGGAAGAAGTGCGTGCCGTTAAAGTTAACGAAGAACCGATGGAAAATTACGAGACGATTTTTAGAAATACACAAATTTGTTACCTCCACGTGAGAAACGTCGATTCGATTACTAGCCGCACTTTCGTGCTCGAGATCGTTGAAGCTGAAGCCAGCGAGAACGTTGCCGATTTCTTTTCTCGTGCCCTCTATCGAATCCGTCGCCGGCGCCACCGGCTCCGTAGTCGTTAAATATTCCTCGGGTATTTTCTTCGACGGCGACAGATACGGACGCGAAGACTTCGGAATTGTCGTACTGACCGTCGTGCCTCTCGAATACTCCTGAATTAGAATTAAACTTTGAGAAATGTATTACAACTCTACAGGTGTGAAAACTCTACCGATGTGTATATTTATATGTATGCGAGTTAGAAATCCTTTCTTCAGCGCGCGAAACTTCGTCGTACAGTATAACGCGGGTAAAAGTCGTAAATCCGACGCTCGTCCCACATGCCTCGTTTGCACACAACTACGTACGTGCCTCTTCGCCCGTTTCACAATTTTGCACAGTCTCCTTCCACCGTTTGTAGTCGAGCCTGATACTATTCTCGTATTTTTTTTTTTCTTTCTTTCCATTACTCTTTTCTCTTCGCGATATAATACACACTCGCATAAAAATATGCAGCACGTTCACTAGCGATTATCCTTGGTCTAGCCACGCGTCTATTCATTAATCAACGCTCTTCGAGAACCCCGGAAGAATCAACGGTGCGATCCGCGGTAACTTCTTACCAGTCGCGTCTACCGCTCATTATTATATTCTCTCTCTCTCGACACGTGATAATCCATTATTATCTATGAACTACTTTGCGGCTGGCACTAGTTTCTCACCGGTTATATTTCTGAAGACGCGGAAAAAAATAATTGGATTCGCTCAGGTTAATGATTTTATTCCCGAGTCTTAAATATTTCATAGCTTATAGTGAGGGAAGTGTACTTTACTCTGATCGCAGCTCCCTACCTGAATCGTCCAATTATCGATATTCTTCTGTAATCTCAAAACGTCTATGGATGTGTTGGCACTCACTCCCGTTGGAGACCTCGCAACTTCCTTTGCCCTGGATGAACTTTCCAGCGATTGGAGAATGTGAGAAACTTTGTTTTCGACCCTTCGGTTCTCTTGAGCCAGATAGTCACGATTCGTCTCGAAAATCTGAACTTTCCTTCCTTGCGTTCGTCCCGGCGTAGTTTTCGCACTCCAATCCTCGGGCGAAGGATGAAAAGGTTTTGGAGTGTATTGGGAAGTGTAAGGGATGATAATCTGCACCTGGAATTCAAGAAAAATAATAATCACAATTTCTCTGCGTGAAAAAAAGTTAAAAAAAAGGTCTTGATCACACATTACAATGCATTTCTTCGAGCGGATTTTTTTTAGTCGCCCTAAAAACGAATTTGAAACTTTTGTCGTGACGTCACCTCCGTTTTGTAAATCTCAGCTATTCACCGGAAGTGACGTCATCGGTTTTTTTTAGGTAGAATAATCGGTTACCTGTTTATTTCTTTTGGCGCCTTGAGGTCGATTCACAGGCCTCAAGTTCTCGTCGTTGGAGTCCACAGGACGCGAGTGCGAAGGCTGAAATCCCGAGCCAGTGTGAATGAGTCGTGGATCGAACCAAGCTTTGCCTTTATCGGAATCGCCCGGGATTTTTTCATCAACCTTCTGAATCTCATCTTTTTTCAAGCTGTCGTAAGACTTTACGAGAGCCTCGAGGAAAGGCTCCTCGGTCGTCGGTCCCGTAGGAGTTTCCTGTTTGAAACCGAAACTATCTTGATCGCCAAATTTTATCAAACCGGGATGAAGACCGGTCTGTTGATTCTGCTGAAGCTCGGGATTGCCCGAAGGACCTGCAGACGAATGTCCCTGAGAGTTTCCATTTTGATCTTGTATCCGACTTTCGTTTTCGGAATTCTGGAAGCCCTGGTGGCTTAAATCGTGGCCAGGCGATCGATCATTGTATCCATCCAAACTCGATCCATTTTCTTGCCCGCTTCCACCAGAGGATCCCACGGAAACATCCAGGCTAGCCGGCAATGCTGCGACATCCTCGAATATCACACGTTGGCCGCTTTCGCTGGAGAAATCATTGGTGAACGACGAGGAAGTGGCCGAGGCGATGTTCGCGTCCGCACCATCGCCGTCGGGCCACACAATTTTTGAAGTGTCTCCACCGGGCCACGTAGCGTTTATGCCGTAAGTGCCGTCCGCGTTCTGAAGTACCACAGGAGGGTCCTCGACCGCTCCCGTCGACGTCGACGAAGACGCACTCGAGTCGTTCGAATCTTTGCGTCCCTCGTCTGATCCTAACGAGCTCAAGTCGATCACCGGCGACTGTTCGAAATGTATAACGTGCTGACCGTCCGAAGATACTTGGATATTGTAACTGGTGTCCTGGTTGCCGTTTCCCGAACTCGCACCCGAGGCTTGTCCGATTTCCGATTGTCCCAGACCGAAATTTATCGACGACGTCACCGAAGTGTCTTCGTGCTGCGAGGATGCGTGAAGGGTCTGTCGATGGTCCGAATTCGAAGCTCCGTTGTCATTCGCGTGATTTTCTTCGTGGGAAGTAGGTGGAAACTGATGTTCGGGACCCGAAGCAGTTTCTGCTCCCAGCGGCAACTCATCGACGTAACCTTCGTCCGAGGATCCTCCGGTGTAAGGAAACTGACTGTGCGGCTGATTGTCATTGGGAAATTCGAAGGAAGATCCACCGTTTTGGAATGTTTGCTTGTTGTACTGCTGGCTCTGCGCGGTGGGAAATGAGGAGCCCAGATCCGAGGAGGGATTGTGTTGTTGATTGTTATTAGGAGGTTGGAAGGAAGGTCCGCCATTTTGGAATGGTTGCTGGTTCGGCGACGCGTGAAATGGGAAGCTCGGATCCGAGGAAGGATCGTAATGTTGATTGGAATCGGAAGAACTTCCGGCTGAAAATTCATTTACTAGATTCGCGCTTGCCGGTCGAACGCCCAATGAAGAATCTTGACGATTCGATTGCGAGATCGGGGGTGGATTGAACGTGCCTTGAGGCAGAGAGTCGAACGGTTTAGCTTTGAAAAGCGGTGGCATAGCCCCGGTGTACAAATGAGGATTCGGAATTGGTCCGGTAAAAGGCGATCGGTACTCCGTTTGTGGTGGATTGAAGTTTTGATTGTTAGTGTTGAACTGCGTCGCAGATGACGAAGGTGCTTGAAGATCGGTGCCAAGGGCTGGTGTACCGAGCGAAGGTCCGTAGCTGAAATCCGGTGTCTTCACTTCGTGCGAAGGCGTGTGATAAACGTTCGTGGCGCTGGCTTGATGCTGATTGAAAGTGGATTCCGGAGATTCGGGGATCCTCACATCAGCGGAACCGGCTGCGTAACGGGAGTCCACGGTGTTGACACCGTGATAGAGGGGAACCCAGGGTACGTAATTACAAGGATCGCAATTTTGGGAGCGTTGAGGTGGAAGGTAAGGAGCGCCGCCCTGAGACGAGGAGGGAGAAGGAGACTTCCCAGATTGGTATCTAAGATGAAAATATCCAATTACTATGTTGCACATCGAACAGACACACTTCAACCAATTTTGCTACGATGTGTTTTTTTTGTTATAATAAGAGTACAACAGATTTTTTTAAATTCTGAAACATCGATGAATCTTGTTAATTTGTTGCTAAGTGAGTTATCGAGTATCACGATCGAGCTCTCTAATCTTAACGTGTACACGTTCACCCCTTAATTTCTTAATCAACGAGCAATAACGCGCGCGGAGCAGGTGCGTCCGAGCACCCGATCTATTTCACGGCGAATTCAAATCACTTCTTTTACAAGCGCGCTGCGACGAACCGCGATTGCCAGATGGTAGTATTCTCCTCACGATAAAAGCGAGACGGGGAATGGCTGGGTACTTGAACCGGTGAGGCGAAAATTGCTCGGCAGCTTGTAAAACCGATCGATAGCATTGGATTTAACGATTGAATCTCGGGAACTCGCGTTCTATGCAACTCCCCCGGAAAATTCTATTGCGTTCTAGCGTAGAGTCGCGTAACCCGGAACCGCAACGGGCGCGAATTTTTAACAACTAAAGCTTACCACCCGCATTTATAATTTCTTCACTAACCTTCCGTGAGGATCCGTCGATGGTCCATAGGACGCAGCGGGCGGGCCGTAAGAAGCCGCCGGTTGGTTCCAAGGTGGAACCGGCGAACCAGGTCCATGATTCGACAGTGACTGCTGATATCCGGAATTAAAATTCCCAGATTGGTGACGAAGATTGTCCGGGCGTTGTTGCGGCGGTGACGGAGGTCTCTGTTGCGAGGAACCACCTCCGAAGGGATTGAGCCATCCCATCAATCTTGAGAAATAACCCGGCGACTCGGTGGGCGGGGGATTCAGAATTTTCCCGTGTCTGAATGGCGGTGACGAGGAGGGTCCGGGTCCTGGGGGTCCTGGCGGAGGTTGCAAGCCTCCGGGATTCCCGTGAACTCTCGGGTGGAGAGAAGGTCCCGGTCCTCGATAAGCGTTTCCATTGGGAGGCGCCGGTGGTGTCAGATACTCGTTCAACGTTGTTCTTCGACTTTGACGACGCGGCCGGATCCCATTGTTCGCTGCCGATACCGATGATGTTTCCAGGCACCAACAGCTTATCAGCAGGCTTAAGCACGCCAAGCCCTGCAAATATTTGTCACTTCAAACATCTTGATCTCCTCCTCTTCCCCCCCCCCCCCCTTCCCCTCTCTTTCACTCTCTCTCGACACGGGAAAAAGCGGTTGACGGCAGTTGGACAGACCGAATAAAAAGTGCTCATTTTGTAGGTTTCAAAAAGGTTTCTTATTATTTCGGATTTTATTGACAAATGTATCGGATTAGAACTATTCTCTGACTTCCGTAATAAGTCGATAAGCATTGACGTGCCATAGGAAATGCGCCCGATTTCTCTTCTTCGGGAGTCGGTGAATAGTTCATACGCGAGCGGAGACTTTGTAGATACACACGATGTGTGCTTAATACGGGAATCACGCACGCCGCTCGCCAACGTCGTAACCAAAGGAAACAGCGATTGCCGGGAAGTATGAAGGGAAAGAGATTTTCAAGCTTCTGATGAGATAAAAAATAATTAAAGATTACGCGGTTACAATCTGTGACCGAACCGTGTGGTGCTTGACCTGTTGGTCATAGATGTGCGAGCGTTAAATCGACCCTGACCGTGAGCGAAAACACTACGGCCGGCACACACGCGATCTACTCTACTCCGGTGTGAAAAAAAAAATCGAGTCGGCGCTACTGCTGGTAAGCTGTTACGACCGCGTCACATACACACCGGCGCAACAACCTCGACGTTCCCGAGGAAGCGGCTGATGGGATTATACTGTAGCGCAGGCACAGTCAATGGCACGAGAAAGAGAATAGGCACGACGCTGGCTGAACGAGCTAAGTGGGTCGACTCGTGAGAATCATTTCGTATCTCATCACCAAGCTCTTCTGATCCTCGCCCGACACCTAACCTTTCCCGCGATTCGATACCATAACTTCATGCAGAACTTGGCTGTGACCATGCATTCATCTCGAAGGCTGTGGCGGAACTGTTCATAAAGCAGATATCAGCGGTCAGACTTACAGTTTCAATGTAAAACGGTGTTTTTTAAATACATTTTATGTATTTAATCGGAATTGAATTGCTTCTATAGAAAATAGCAGCTGGTATGGTACAAATAAAATAACATCTTGGAAATGCAAATTATAGGGGAGAACGGGGCAAAATGGCACAGCGGGGTAAAGCCGGATAACGAGACAAAACGTAATTTTCCAATAACTTGTGGATGGCCGCGGTGGTCGTTTGTGGGGCAAAACGGGCTTGAAAATCCGGATGTATCGTTGGAAGAAAATGGGGCATCTAAAAATTATTGGAAAACTGAGTTTTGCCCTCACTGTCCCGTTTTGCCCCACTGTCCCATTTTGCCCCGCTCTCCTCTATAGCATTGACGAAAGGACACTCAATTAATTGATTAATTGCAACATAGTATGAAAGCAGGTTGCCTTCTCCGACTTTGTACGAAGTCATCTAGATAAAAGTTCAGCGACTTTGCGCCAATCATGACAATGAATGAAATCGAAGGCTCGATTGACTAGAAAACGGCGTTCCAGTTCACGCCACGAGCGTTCTGAGAGCGATGCCGATGCGTCTACGCTGTAATAGTAGGCTGAGAAAAAAAAATGCGAAACCGGAAGAACCAAGGATTAATTCTTCTTAGCAGTCGTCAAGGCATTACTCGATTGTACAATACGATTCACAGCAAAATATTTTTGGGCCAGGCAAAAAAGAGAAATTTAGAAAGAAAAATAGTTTCGAAAAATACGCCACGACTCTCTAGATTTGTCGTGTCGATGAGAGTCCTGTCGTCGAAAGAAACGAAACGGTACCATTTTATTGTCAGAAGTTAACTCGGTTATTAGGAACCATCAATTGCCATCTGCGAAAAAGGCGTCGGTTGTTGTAGCTCGATATTTTACAATGTACTCATTCAGGACAAGACATCGGGCTGCAAAATAAACGCAAATAGGCGAAAAACGATCGTAAAAATAGAGGTAGATAAATTCTCCTTAACGACTGTTCATACCGCGAAATCATATTTAAAGGAACTTTGCTTGCCGTCATGCTATTTACGTCAGTTAAGTCAGCGATACCGCCCGGGGCGATATTCTCAACGAGGAATAGAAATAAAAGAGAGTAATTCTTGGTGGGCCACGAGGAGACTCGCACTTGGCGCCGGTAGCGAAGGAGCGAATAAAGCAGAAGGAGAATGAAGCTCACCGCGAGAGAGCCGGAAGCGACCGTTACTCCGCGACCGTAAGAAAGTGAAGAGGCCTTTTCCCTTACCGCTCGCGATACGTGTACCAACGACGTACACTAGTTCAATCTGCCGTGTAGTCTACTGTAACAGACCGCAGACCGGCAGTCGACCTCCCGCGGAATCTCTCGCACGATAAATATATATTAAACACTCTCGGGGCGAATTGTACCTACACTGTAGCACACAGCCAGTTGGTCTTTACGGTTTCCACTCGTAATATGTATGCACCACTCGTAAATACTTGCACAGTCTGCATGGCCATCCTCTCGGCATTTCTCTCCCGCGCTTTCCTCTTTCACGCGCGCTGGCATCTTCATAATGAATCAAGTATTTCCATCCATTAAAAAAACCAAACGCGGTCCCTCGTATAGTTGTATAATCAATACAAATATACGAGGGTCTTTATAGATAGCTTCAGGGACAATTTGTAGGTCTTTGTCACGATACATCCCACTTTTTTTCTATCTCAATGCTAGGATACAAATATCATTTACACAAAATAAATTTCAGCCAAAACTCATTTTCGCCAAAAAGCACTCGACCACTTGAACCGACGAATTAAATAGACGAAGTGGAAGTTATAAAAATAAAAAAAAAACTCCAGGTCAAGATATCGATGCGCTACACATGAGAGGACGTACACCGCGTGTAGCGGCGCAGACGGGCTGTAAAGGCATCGAGAGTCGCGAAGCGAAGTGACTCGGATAATGTAGGTAAGTGGGCTGTGGGGATTACGAGAGTCGACCCGTGTGCGAGCCTCGAGGTTCCACTGTGATGCTGCACCGACACGCACACGTGAGCGACGATGCTCGTCGCATGTGCGCGCCGAACGCTGCACTATAATCCTTGTCCGACGCAGACATTGCTCGCGTTTCGAGATGGTCCGAGATCCGATTGAGTTAGACGTGAAACCGCGGTGAATTACTCGATCGACTTGGACAATATTTATTCGTGCATGAACGCTACGACTCATCTATCGACGCTGGAAATCCCATTCGTGACCCCGAAAGAGTAACACACGCACGTGAAAACGAAACTCTTTCGCGAATAAGAAATCGTACGGTTAGCTTTAAATAAATCGAACGATGAGCCAATTGCAAATTATACGAGATCTCGTGACTCGACGAGTTTCTATCGACGACAGTGAAGAAAGTCGGAGGAATCCATGTGAGATGATCAATCTCTGCTGCGGCCGGAATCGTTTCTTTAATACTTATATTCCTGGATATAGGAGTAATATAATCTTAGGTGCTGCGAATGCTCTACGAGATGTTGCTCAAACGGGAACTCTTGAGGGAAGACTGTGATTTCTTCTCGTTGCGCGAATCATACATTATACTTTTTAATTTTATACAACTTTTATTTCTCACTGCTGAATAAAGAAAACGAGGCTATGAATATCTTGTTGTGTTATTTTATCTAGCCGTATCTTCGTTCGTCTGTTACTTTTAATAGTTACTTTTAACAGGTAGTCATCCGCTGGCCCGATCTTTTCGCGTTACAAAGTCGCAAGCTTGTCTTCCAATAGTTTTCGTTCTAACGAAAACTATTGGAATACAGCGTTCCAATAGAACGAAAAGCGAGGTCGTCTAACGGCGTACCCGAAACGATTATAAAGAGCAATGTGTCCCGAGGTAAATGAAGAGACAATGGAGGACGAGGAAACGAGCGAGATAGATGCATATCCTTTCGACAGCGAGAGCTCTCAAGGAATGGAAAGCTAAAGAGGAAGAAATTATTATTTCTTAAAAAAAAAGGTTAGTGCCGACCGCGATTTGCCGGTACAAAAATCGTTTATTAGCACCTAAATAATTTATACGCAAACATAAAAAATACTGTATTCTTCTAATTCACTGAAGTCAAATGGACGTGAAGGAAAAGGATTTGTTTTCTGAAGCTCCCTGCTAATGTCATAAGCTGTTTTTCCATACATCTTATACCCGGCACATTGACCTTCAATATCGATTGGATATAAGTACGAATTGAGAAATCTATTTTTATTTAAAAAATTTGATTAGAGACATGAGACTTGTATTAAATTATTGTTAATGACTGACCTACCATGTGGGATTTATGTTTATTGTTACAGAATTATAGTATCTAACATGCGGTTTTTTTTTGTCATGCTACTTTTGTTCATAATTTCTCCGTGCTCGTTGGCGCCCACGAGCTACTAAACGGCGGTACGTAAAAAAAGGCCACTACTACAACCCGAATGGTTTCTTCCCACGTGTTGCAGTTATTATATTATGTACCCCCGACAACAGGCATGAGCGCAGAGCTTTCATCTTTAAGTGATATACGACCGGTAGCTATGTATGTAGGTACATATGGAAGATCCGTGCAAGTTAGAAATCATACCAGTGACTCCATGGTGTTCGAGAATCGCAACATGGTTCAGTAGAAAAAAAAAAGGAATTGAAACTAGTTTCGTCGACAAAAATGTTGCTCTACTTAAATGTTATCAGTCAACCGTCGTTTCACTAAGTTCTGTCCTATATTACGAATATATCAATGGTGTAATACCAAAAGGCAATATAGGCTTTATACAAGCATAGCATACATGCTTTTCGAGTATTATTAATTAGACTATTGATATTTGATCCAATTATTCGATTTCATAACTACAGGGAAAAAATTGTTTCTAGTAACACACTGGTAACCTATTAAGAAGTTCTGGCGAGTACGAGTCGTAAGTTCCGCACTAGTGCCGGCGAGGATACCATTAAAAGTCGCCTACCGCAGGCTTGCGGATCAGGTTCTACTCGTCATTTTAATCGATCGTGCCCCGCACGTCACTCTCACTTAATCTTGTGGCGAAGATGATTCAACAGTGAACAACTATTTAAGCCAAGGAAAACTATATCGAACACTATCATTATTATATGTGTGAGTTAATCTTTAATACTGAGTGAATTATTATATACAACACGTGCCGATGATATTATGTGCGTTAAAAAATCGATAAAATATCGGGATTATTATACTTACGAATCGAACGTTCATGCTTTCAGTCCTTTCGTCTCTGTAGCATTACACTCTGATGGCACACACGAAGAGGTGGCTGGGCAGTTTGCACACACCCAATTTTAAACAACTTCGGCTAACTATCGTAACGTCCTTCGCACCTCGTCGATGGAATATTCCCAGATGTTGAGGGAGGCGTCGCATAAATAACAATTTATAACTAACGAACCGATAAAAGAAAAATGATTAATATAATAAACTACTGAAAGGTCATCAACGGCCCATCGCGAAATTTGTTTAGGTTGCACGCGCGATTGTTTTTTGTGTTTATTCAGTTGAACGACGCGGTGATGAGACGGAGATGCGCACTTGACCAGGGTCAAAGAGAGAGTCCATCAGCGCACGGTGCGCCCGGGTGACTTATATTCGAGAGGCTCGTCTCTCCTCTGTGGCCTTACCACATCCACCACCTCCAATATACTTCGCGCATTTGGTTCTTCACTCGCACACTCGCTCCAGCTACAGTTTGTACTCTTCCAACTCACAGCAGCGGCCTCGTGTGAATGCTGCGCACCTTTCGCCCAACGTGCATCGCGTTTCGCCAAAGGTTCGTTCTGGCGCTTACCTGCTACACGGATTCGTCTACCTGCCGACTATTCGGAGTCACCCTACCCGTTTTCCTCGGTATTTTCCACCCCCGCAAGATTAAGCTTTGGATCCGACCGTCCAGAAGAAAAATTCCGAGAAAAATCTCTGAACGAAGATCTATTCGTTTGTGAATCCCGCGTGTGCAGTGTAGCAGTTATCGACACATGAAACATAGTGCTTTAAAATAGCATATCTGCTCTGCCACATTCCATCACAAAATACCCGCTCCATCACATTTTCTTACCGACACGTGGAACGACGGACACAAAAGAATTTTGAAGATCTCCACGGACCTGACGCACATCGGGGAATGGAATCTTTTACCTTCCTCGGCATCAATCTTCCCGACCATTAACGCCCTTTTTTTTGTTCGTAGAAATATCGAGATCTCGGAGCCCATTCTCGAATATCCATTATAAGACAAAATGTTTTCTCATCCGTATACTTTTCACTATTCTTAGTGGAGCGCTCGGTCGTTGAAAAAGCTTTGTAGAAATTGCATAGACCGTAAATTTCGCGTCCGATCGTTGCATATCAATGGCCAAACTACGTTTCGCAACGTGTGCGTCCGGGAAAAGTATTTGTCGGGATCTTTCTTTTTGAAGAAGTGAACCGAAGAAGAAGGGAACTCGAACCTCCAAGTCGTCGTACGAGAAACCCACGGTCTCCCATATATTTACAACCTTAAACGTTTGCACTCGGTGTGTTTACAGACTGGCAACGGGTATATCGAGAGCTCTTGTAGATGTAACGCAACGCGTGCGCTTATAACGAGGAAATCGAGGGTGAATCTCCGGAATACAAAATGGCATTGCAGAAAGCGACGAGAAAGTCCATATGACCGGGTTTAACGTCCGTATGCGTGCGTCTCGTGTACTTAACAAATGTTATATACCTATATCTGCGACACGTATGTGCGAAGCCAAGTATAGCAGAATCGATGCTTCGAACGCGGTCTCTTCTTGCACCGAGTCTAGGTTCAACGCTCTCGGAATACTCCAATATGGTATTAAGTGTACATTGGTGATCGTCTTTTCGCGAATGTGGTAAAACACAGCTGGAGCAAGACAGTCGCGGTTTCATTGATGCTCCTAGACGTGGACTTATAAATTGCCCGGCGAAAGCGAGTCTCCGATGAGAGACAGTAGTTCCCGAAGCCAATATATAAACTCTAGAATTTCACGACAAAATTTTTGAAAATTTTCGTTAGATCATTTCCGGTTCGAAAATCTAGTTGTTCGACCGGAAGTGACGTTATACGGGAAATACTTCACTTACCGTTTGAAAATCTCATTCTCGGCCGAAAGTAACGTACTTCCGGTATGACGTCACTTCCGACCGAAGAATGAGATTTTCAAGCTCAACAGCTGACCCCGGTTGGATTACTTCAACCTCCAGAAGTATTCGCCTTTTGCGCGGTAATCGCCCAGTTATTACATACGACTTCTGCGCAACTGTAACTGCGGTTTGAGTACAAATGGTGGAAAAATTTCTCGCGCGACGTTCACTTCCTGTTCTCACCTGCGACGATGAGTCGCGCGATTCGATGTTTCTAATTATCTCAATGTCGTCGAGTGTGAGCCGTCTTCTTCACCTTGACCCAGAGAGACAAGTGGTACAGGATGTTGGACCACCTAAGTTATCGTTACGCAAACATAATAAAGTTAATTTTACGGTGATGCATTTTTGTTTATTCGTTACTCAATCAGACATCTTTTGAACGCGCAACGAGAATAATATGTAAGATATACTTCAAATATTTTCTATGATGCCGGAGGAACTTTTGTAGTGGCTTCCACAGCGTCCCTCAATAGTTTGAATTCCATGACACTGCGAACGTTACCACCGTCAGCTGCCCTAACGATTCTCTCGTTGGACCACCTATCGATCTCTTCTCCGTTTACCGGATTCTTCAGCTGCTCCACGAACATTACTGCTCCGACTTTCTTGACTCCTCTGCGCCTTCTGGAATGGATCCTGACGTCGATCGGGCTCGCCAAAACCTTCAGAATGTTCGACGACGATGATTCCGCAGGTTTGCCTGCTCCGCCGCTCGCTTGGGAATCCAGTTCTGTGGATATTCTGAACGATACGTGATCCATACCTTTTTTAAGATCTTCCTCAATGCCTGTTATACTCTCTCGAATAGCTTTCGCATTTGTTTCTTCGGTTGTATTTGTATGTTTGTCTTCGAGAATAGTAGTTTCGCGCTTTTTACGCGGTGAACTCTCCGTTGATTCGTCTGTCGAGTTGTCATTATTTTCTTCAATGGCTCCCGCCGTTGATTCCTCGAGAGGATCCACCGATTTCTCACGCACGGATGCACCTGCCTCTTTATCCTGTCGAAATACCGTCAAATTGCTCAGACTCTCCGAAAGCTTCTCGAAAGTCGAGCAATTGAATATCGCCTTTAGCGTTTCTATGTTCATCGTATCGTTCAGTGATTTAACTTTCCATAGGAGGCTTTGATTGCCGTGTTCGTTGGGATTTTCATTGATCAGCAGATTCTTCTCGACCTGGACCAGTTTCTCCTTTCCTTTATTCTCATTCACACGCTCGAGCAGTATCTTTATTCTAAGAGCTAGTCTGTGACGTCCTCTGCTCGGTGGCGATGTCCAGGCCGAAGTCGGTACGGTGCTCCGTCGGGTTTCCAAGGTTGTCGATACGTTGTCGATCGTGGTTGACGAATTCTCCGACTCTTTCGATGCCGCTTCAGTCGTCGTTGACTTCGTCTCGACTACCTCTGGAACGGAGTCGCCCGACTCCGACGAACAAGAACCCGAAGCCGAGTCACAAGATTCGGATACTTGACTGCCACTTTTACTCGTACAATCACCGCTCGATGAACCGTCTTCGCAGGTTTCGGAATCGGTACTGGACGATGGAGATTCGCAGGACTCGCCGCTCTCGTCGCAAGTCGACCCTTCAGATGTCTCCACGCTGGCTGAAGAATTTATCGAAACTCTGCTAGTTTCCATCGAAGCCAAACCCGCTTCCGTTGATCCACAACTGCCTGGTGAATCGCAGGATTCCGGAGACAAAGTAGTGTCCTCTCGATTCGAAGGCGAGATCGTTTTATTTCCCGTAAGAGTCGAAGAAGTTGTCAACGTGCCGCAATCGCCAGATTCAGAATTTGCAGAACAATCGGTCGATTGTTCGCCCGGCAGAGACGAATTTCTCGTCGAATCCGTCAGTCGTGCCGTCGTTTCTATCGCCGGTGTTAGTTCTTCGCTTTCGTTAGTAAGTATCGAGGTATCTGCATCATCGTAACTATTTGTTACTACTTCAGGCTCCTCAGAAGTTACCGAATTTGGCGATTTATTTAATTCTTCGATCGGAGAAGCAGTTGTAACGCCATCAGATATCGAAGCTGATTCGTCGTTGCTGGAATCCATTGATACGCAATCCTCATCCTCGGAACTTTCGTCGCAGGATCCCTCATTGTCATTGGTCCGCGAGCTGGAAAGGTCCAAGTCTTCTTTTTTATTAGGAATCAAAGGTTGCGTGCTTTCTGTAGTCGAAGAATTTGTGTCCTCTTCCTTTAGCGCTTCGTGCGAAAAATTCTTATTCCCCGGCACGGCCGTAGCGCCAATCGTTTCGGCAAGCTCAGAGTCTCCAGCTTGTTGCGTCATGGCTTCATCGTCCGTATTTATTAGAGTTACCGCGTCTTCCTCGTTACCCGCAGGCTGTCCATTGTCAGAAATATTTCCGACTGGTGCAGTCTTCGTTTCAGTACCAGCTACTTCTTCCGAGGAGGATTCCGACGATGTCGAGCATTGCGCAGACCCGTCGTCACATTCGGAATCATTTAGTGGCACGATCGTTTTCATCGAAGGTTCCGTGAACGTTTCGTTCGGCCCTTTCATAAACGAGTCTATCGTCGGTGCGTCTGCTCGTTCATTCCCAGTTTCCAGACTGCTCGATTGATCGGAACTGTATACCGAACAAGACGATCCGCTGCAAGAGCAATCCTTTGAGCCTTCCTGGCACGATTCACCACTGTCTTCCGTGCTGATACCTTCATGGTTTCTCCTGCCCGCCGACTCTTCGGAATCAGTTGTAGGCAAACCCGTCGTGTTTCCGGACACGCAATCCGTGTCAAGCTCATCGCAGACTTCGTCACTAGCCCGGCCAGGCTCGTTCGGCAACAGTGTTGACGAATTATTTAACGGCAGACCTTCCTCGGGTTCTTTCACCGCCTCACTTGTCGTCACTCCGGCGGACAGTAGATCGTTGCTATCGGGTGGGTACGTCGTCGGAACGATTTCTTCGGTCGAGCCGTTCGCCGATGAGCAGTCATCTTCTTCGCAGAGTGAATCGGTGCTCGGTCTGTCGCAATCCTGGCCGTCCTCGCAGGAGGCTGAAATCTCGCAGGAACCGCTGGATGTGCAATCCGATGACAATGAGCTACTCTCGTCCGCGTTCGGCCTCTTCTGATGGCTCTCAGTTGCGCAATCTCTGGGTTCTTCGGAAGACCGGACACCAAGATCGCGTATGGACGGCCCGACCTTTATCTCCACTCTTTTCTTGGGATTTTCGGTGCCGTCGGGCCACTCGTAGATGTCTTTCGACACGACCGCACCTACGCTGCATCTGATCTTCCTGTGCTGACGAACGACCAGAGGACCGACGCGACTGACACTCGTGAAATTCACTACCCGACTCCGTTTCGTGTTTTCATCGATGACTTCGTAGAGCGACGTCTTCCCGACGGCTTCCTCGTCGCCCGGACCAATTTCTCCCTCGAGCCTCTCGCATTCGAGATAATTGTCCGGTATCGTTGCGGAATTCTCGAAGGAAATTGTGAACTCCCTTATAACCAGTCGCTTCGGAGGATCGAATGCGGGATCCTCCTTGATCGTTGTCGTTTCGATCCAACAGAGCGCTATGTCCTCGCCCACGTTGACGCTGCTACTTTTTTTCGCTTCGGCCTCACCCGCCATCTTGAAGTCTTTGCCCGGATCGATCGACGATATGTTTAGCGGGATGCTGCGTGTGTAGGTCTCATTTTGTCGGCGTGCCTCGTTCGTACATTCCGCGACCGATACGTCCTTGTTGTTTGGAACTTTTTGCATCTCGGACTCGAGAACCGAACCGTCAAGGCTACCGCCATTACTGATTTTAGATTTCTCGCTAGAATCGATATCAGGGTAATCTTCGCTACTGTCTCTCGGTGACTGTTTCTCATAGAATTTTACATTATTCGCAGCCTGGACGACGTTGGCGTCGATACCGTTGCTGAAATCAGAGTTGGGCCTTTCGGTCTTCGTCGATCTGAGGGCCGAATCGGTTGTCGGTTTTGGTGTCGCCGTTACTGATCGTGACTGTTCAGTGGCAGGGGTAGTTTTTCTCACAGGGTCCGTAGATTCTGACGGCGACGAGGGAGTTGGACGCACCTATTTGCATTACGATCGAGTTTCGTAAAAACGTTCGATTCATTGCAGCATCAAAGTTATAAACAAAATAACGAATCGTTGCTTGTTACCTCGTCAGCAGGGTGTTGACCAAACGGCACGGCATCGCTGACGCTCAGCCGACAAAGCTGTTAAATTGCAAAGAAAAATAAAATCAAGTCGGGCTAATCTCAATCGATCGTCGAAGCAACGTTCTTCGGGTCGTTATTGTAGGCTAAACGCGATTTCCCCTTTCACGTCTCTCAGCAATCGCCCCGAATTCGTTTGGAATATGATCGACGAACAAGTTCGCGCAGCGTGAGCGATTCTGACCCGCAAAACCGAAGGCATCGATCGGTAAGCCCGACGTGAATCCCAGTCACATACGAGCCCGGATGGTCGGATAATCGTTGCAATCCTGATAACGCGTTTTTCAATTAAATTTCCAATGATAAGAAACGCGAGAGGGTAAAGTATTCGCGCGAATGACTCTCGCCTGGGACGGTGAACCGGCCGCCACCTCGGGCGTTTATAGATTTCGGATTGTTATTGGCTTCGTTCAGCGAGGCTGAACGAACGGACATTGTCCATCAATTCGATCGACCGCTTTGCAAAGTGGACATAAAATTTTATCAATATAGCCTTTTTAATATTTCGCCGATTAATGAAATTACGAACGTCGAAGCGATTTTTTTATATTTATTTTTTTATGCGCAGCCGATAGACAACGTTCCGATTGCTCGAAGGCGTAGCTCGAACTGTACTCTCCTAATCGACGAACTAACACACACCGAGCGAAAAAAAAAATGAGGAACTCTGGCTCGGTTCCAACCGTCGGAATAACGCGTGGAATAAAATATATATCGAGGCGAGAGCGAGAACGCGATAAGAAGAACAATGGTGATCGTGTCAAGCGAGAATCCATCCGCGTTCGCATGCCCGCGGTCATTCCGAAGCCGGGAGGATATGGGTTACTGTTTCGTGTGTATAACTGCCACCGATGTACAGTAATACACTCTTTCCTGGACACGGAATACATTTAATGTTCCACAATTTTACGAGCCTCCAGTTAGAGGACCTAGTTTTTATTTTTATTATTTTTTTCTCTCCTATTATTGTCCGAAGGTTGGTCTCGTTCTTCGTTTGCCTACTGCACGTATACGAGATACAAGATACGATCAACTCGGTGACCAACAGAGTTACACGTTCGTTCTCTCGTGTCCCCCGACTTCGCGGACAATTAATTCCCGAACTGTGGCCGACTCTTCTCGCGTTATTGACTTAACGACCTACGACCGAACGAACTCGGCTCTCGTGTCTCCGACACGGTCAAGGCAAGGACAACTGTGGCGGAAAAACTCCGCAACAACAGTGACACCGAAATTTTATCTAGCGAAACTTGATTGAATCAATGAAATTAACACGACGCAAATAATAATTTTTTGCTTATTGTATAAACGACTGCTTACCAATATTATCAAGGGGATTCCCCAAGCCGAAAATTGGCACAACATCCCTCCGGTGAATTCCACGTACGAACTCTCGATCCGACCTTGTTCGTTCTTTCCACTGGTAGCAAACGCGCACTCGTCTTTCGTTCTTTTTCGTTAAACCCTTTTCGTTCCCTTTATTCTTCACTGTCAACGCCGCAGCGCAGGACCACGATGAAGAGATTAAGAAACGCCGAGGAATGATCACGCCGCTCTTCGGAGCTCGTCTCGTTACTCCGACGATGGAATCACGACGCTGCACGATCTCGATCGGACCCCAAAGTATATTGTTTAATCCTACGAATCCCCTCCACTCCGATCGTCTTGCAAAGTTGACCCCACCTCGGATGCTGCCGCTGGACCACGGTACTCGATATTTCGAACTATGTCGCTACCAAGGCATCCGGGGCGCGCGGTAACAGCTCGTTACACGTAAGTTACACGCTCTCGGTGTGCCGCGTATGTGGAACGACTTCGAGGGGATCGAGCTATTGTACACCGCGAAGAGAACCATGGACGGGTTTGTCCCCTTTGTCTTCCGGTGCTGCTCGTTTGTTACGCGTTTCTTCGCTACCGATCATCGTCCTCGATGGCCACGGAGAGTAATTCGTCGAAGCAGAGAGAGAGAGAGGGGGAGAGAGAGAGAGAGAGCGCCGGACTAGTGACGTTCGTCCTCAGGTCGCAAAATGCCAAACGTAATTACACCCCGTTTTCAATTGGTTTCGGACGATTATGTTCGATTGCGCGTTCCCAATTGTGATCGGATACGTTTCAAGCACTTTATCGTCGGCGAAAGATGGATCCTTGTAGATAAGATATAGATAGGTAAGTAGATTCATTTATTGTGCGTTGTAAATTCCAATAATATTTAAAACAAAATTAGTGAATCGTTGAGCTGAGCCTTGAATTTCGGTAATAGACAAAATTATGAAATACGAAATTTGATGATAACATTGCGTTATGTAATTTGGCCTTTATAATCGACATCTTCGTGAGTAATGTCATATTAGGGACGGAATGTTCCTAATCGTCAATTATTAAGAGAATAACGTGCTTGCAGCATCTCAGGAAACTATCAAGACGCTGATACACCATGTAATTTACTGACTAAGGTCTTATTAACTTTCCCATTCTCTGAAAGGGAGTACAGAGTGGGCACTCGATAACTATCTCAAATCGGCAATGTTATCGAACTGTTAGCAAATACCGCATTCAACCATCAGCATCGCATCGGTGTTAGCAATACCGTTCTCTTGCACGTACGGGCTGGCAATGATCAGTCCGTAAGAGAACGGACCACTTCGACGTCTACTCTTTTTACTTATAGGGTGTATTCTGCATAGAATATTCCGAACAATTGTAATAGCTGATGTCACACGTTAATAAATTTTGTTTGCACATTTAAAAAAAAAAACATTTCTCGTCAAACAAAAAAGTTTGTTCGACGAGAAACAAAAAAGTTTGAAACTTTTTTTTATTACTGTGCATACTCAACGACGTGACATGTGCATCCGACGAAAGAAAATTTGAAAGATTCGATCATTCAAAAAAATTGGAGGAATGAAGTATGGGAGTGATTACGATACGTCATAAATCGTCCAGCTAAATGGTACGGTATATTAAAAAAAATGATGAGGTCAATTAAGCGATGAGATAACGAGTCGCGTAAGTATGAACGGTGTGCAAGAAAAGGCCAAGTGCAGCAAAGTTACTTCGCCACGAAGAGCCTCAACACCAAAGTCGGGAGCCGAACCAATCGGGCCACCGTTGCCGGAGACGCTTATTGCGTCCTTACACAAGAATCCAACACGAACCCGTTTTCGAGGTATTACAAGTAACTACAGTTTCATCAGAACGATATGGAGTTTTTTACCGTACAGAGTTGCCCGTGTCAGACGGGCGTATTTTCTCGGTAAAAACCCACGCGACGAGTCTTTCTGACATCGGTTACGCATATAGTATCGAGGTGAAAGGCACGGCGTTTCGGCTCAAGCATCACCGGGCGAATTCGTCATAGTTCACAGTTGTCCATCGACTTGACCACATGCATGCTCGTGGACATGTACACATATTCCTGACGACAAAGTGGCAGCACAGTGAAAACGTTTCAATTTTCGCCAGAAGGGCTTGAGGGCCGATAAATCGTAACTATGTGGTTCCTCGTGATCTGTGTCTCATTATTTATCATCGTTAAACTGGCTGCCGATCTCTATCGACCAAAAAATTTTCCTCCTGGTAAATACCAATCACATAATTGTTGCAAAAAAAAAAAATGTGCCGTCGAAGACATCGCGGAAGAGACGAGGAGTGTAATTAACGTAATCGTTTCAGGACCCCGAGGATTACCGTTGATTGGCAATATTCTCGATCTCAAGAGAGCGGTGAAGGAAACATCTTCTCACGGCAAGGCATTTTTGCATTTTGCGAAAAAGTATGGATCGGTTGTGGCGCTTAGAATGGGACTAGCCGATCCGCTGATAGTGGTTTCCGGTCGCGAGGCTGTCCTGGAGATGTTGCGACGTCATGAGTTCGATGGAAGACCCAACGGATTCATGTTCACTCACAGGACTCGAGGAGAGAAACGTGGGGTCATGTTTACCGATGGTAATACGTGGAACGATCAGAGAAGGTACATAAATTCCCATTATAAAAAAATTAACATTAACAAGTGAAACAATACGCTCATATTTGATGCACGACTAACGCTCGTTGTTTCAAGATTCTCCGTGCGTAATCTAAAGGTATTCGGATGGCACGGACAATCGATGGAAGAAATGTTGCTCGACGACGCAATTAATTTAACCAAGATCATCGAAAGAGCACGCGAGGATGGACCGATAAAAGATATGGACGTGCACACATCGTTTGCGGTCATCAATAGCTTGTGGTCGATCGTTCAGGGATCCAGGTGAAATAAAATAAAACGCACACACACACGATCGTTCCTACCGATCAAGGAATAAAAGTGTAAACTTGGTTCAGATACGATTTAGAGAACGGGGATCCAAAGATCATCGACACTTTGCATCTGATGCATCAAGCCGTGAAGAAATCCAACGTCACTGGTGGAATTCTCAATCAACTTCCGTTTCTGCGTTACATCGCACCGAAATTCACGGGCTTCGAAGAGCTGAACGAGAGGCTCGACCAAACGTGGCACTTCTTCGCCGACGAAGTAACGAGGCACAAACAATCCTGGAAGCCGGGAGAAAATCGAGATCTCATAGACGTTTATCTCCAAGAGATCGAGGCTCGGAAGAACGATCCGACATCCTCGTTCAATGGTGCGTCTTCTACATTACTCTCGATTATTTTCATTTTTTTTTTTAATTCTTCATTTTTAATTGCAGAGATGCAGCTGGTCGCCCTTCTCAAAGATTTGTTCGCTGCCGGAATCGACACAACGTCCAATAGCATCGGTTTTGCGATAGCTTATTTGACGGTACACCGAGAAGTGCAGGACAAAGTCCAGGCGGAATTGGACAGAGTCATCGGTAGAGAAAATCTCCCTTCACTCGCGTCAAAAAATTCGTAAGTCTGCTGCGTTCCTTGTCTTTTATTTGATGAGCTAACTAGCAGACTGTTGGAAATTTAGGGTTCCCAAGATTTATCGGGAATACGGGACTTCCGATCGAAAAATTATTCTCAATTCTGCTGAAATTATTGTGGATTCTGAAAAATGTGCACAAAGAACTCAGCAAAATATATACGAGAAGTAGAAAAATTATTGATGCTACAGAGCAATTTTTTCTTCAAGCAGGCTGCCCTACTTGAAGGCTACGCTCAAGGAAGTTTTGAGGCTCGCAAATATCGGACCGACGACGATACCGCATCGCGCTATGGTCGATACGACTCTTATGGGTTACGAAATCAAGAAGAATTACACTCTGTTACCGATGCTCATGAGCGTCCACATGGACCAAGAGCATTGGGGTGATCCCGAAGTCTTTCGGCCAGAAAGATTTATCAACGATAATGGAGAGTTCGTCAACGATCCGTGGGTCATACCGTTCGGAGCAGGTCAATATTAAATGCAGTAAAAATATTTCGCATCGCTTACATCCTCCACTTTTACGCAGCTAATGATTCAATTCAACCGGTTTTTCATTTATAGTTATATAAATATATGTATTGGAATTTTACGCAGGGCGCCGAAAATGTTTGGGGGAAACTTTGGCGAAGAACAGTTATTTCCTGTTCGTCGTGTGTCTTCTCCAAAAGTTCCGTTTCGAGCTACCCTCCGGGCGGGAGAAACCGTCAATGATAGCAGTAGATGGATTCACGCAATCGCCACCACAGTTCGAGATCGTCGTAACTAAACGATGAACTAGCGTTCATAAAATTGATATTTTATTGCCTCCAAAGAATTAATACCTGTAGAATTAAAACGATAGTTGTAGACGTTTTTTTCATCTTCTGCTGTCCGAAGTATATGTTTATTTGTATATCGTTAACCCGATTAATTTGTACATTGTTCACGTCGGAGACTCGCCTACGATATCTCTTACCGAGAACGTTTATAATTTTTTCTGTTTCCTTTTGAAAAAATATACCATGTTGTCGAGGCCGGTTATCTTTCCTATTTACACAGGACAACAATGTTTGTACGAACGAATAATTCTATCGAGAAGTATGTTCGCGTCCTAGCCTTGAATCTTTTCCGTCAAAAGCTTCTCGAGCTTGCGCATATCCACGGCAAACTTGCGAATTCCGTCGCTGAGCTTGTCGCTCGACATCTGATCTTCGTTCAGAAGCCATCTGAACTCCGCTTCATCGAGGCTTATTTTTTGGAGATCACACTTCTTGGCGCTCTCCTCGTTAAGAACTCTGCGCACGGGCTCGTTACTCTTCTCGAGCTCCTCCAGTAACTTCGGGCTTATGGTCAAGAAATCGCAGCCACCGAGTTCTTTGATTTCACCTGGAAAAAAAAAATGATAATAATAACTATCCAATACGATCGAAAATAGATAGAATTTACGATAAATGACAAACTTTACCAATGTTACGGAACGATGCTCCCATAACGACTGTTTTGTATCCAAACTTCTTGTAATAATTGTATATCTTCGTCACCGATATAACGCCAGGATCTTCCTTTGGCTCGTACGTTTTTTTCTCCGTGTTTGAGACATACCTGCAATATTTTTATCAGTTGAATTAACGAAGTCTTTTTTTTTTTTTTGGGACTTATTAGATAATTATTACCAATCGAGAATTCTTCCAACGAACGGAGAAATCAGTGTAACACCAGCCTCAGCGCAAGCGACTGCTTGAGCGAAGGAAAATAGTAGCGTCAAGTTGCAATGAATTCCATAGTCTTCCTCCAGTTCCCTGAAAAATACGATTGCGTTGATGAATTTTTATGTTTCACAAGTCGCGTCCTGCATTTTTATGCGAATGGGTGTCGTAAGACTGTGCATACTTGGCGGCTTGTATGCCCTCCCATGTCGACGCGAGTTTGATAAGAATACGATCCTTGCTCACGCCTGCTTCTTCGTAAAGAGCTATCAGTTTCTTGGCTTTCTCGATGCTGGCTTCCTTGTTGAAGGAGAGTCTGGCATCGACCTCGGTAGAAACTCGGCCGGGAATTATCTTCAATATCTCTTGACCGAACAGGACACAGGTCATGTCGATGGCCGACTCGATTTGCTCAGCAAGGGTTCTGGAAAACATTGTAAACATGATTCTCATATTCGCGCCCATTGTATCAGTGTATTTTCGGGGAAAAGTCATAACTCACGAGCCAACTTTTTTTCCATGATGAACAGCTTTGTCGAGGAGGTGAGAGTATTTCTTTTGATTTGCGGCAGCTAAGATCAGCGATGGATTAGTTGTCGCGTCGGTTGGCTTGAACTGCTCCATAGCTGTAAATCAATCGTTTGCAAGATTTTTTTTTTCCGATCAATCAGTCACACCGAGATCACATTGTTTCACCAATATTTGTTACATATTATCGCGTCTCGATTACATAAGACTCGCACAAAAAACGAAACGTAAATCAGCGTGAGTACGCAGTAATGCATTTTGAAGTTGGCGGCAAGAAATACTAATACTCCAAAAATAAATGGAATGACTCGCGCAGATGCCGGCCGGCGATCGGAGTATTCGGCGGCCCACATCGGCGCGGAATTGATTGACCGAACAGAATCTCCGATTTAATTTCATTCTTTTTTTTAAACGTATGAATAAAGCATCGTATTCGAAAAGTGGTTCGATGTGCCGCTCGCGAAGCGTATCGAAGAGCCTTCTAGTTCTCTCCCCCCTCTCCAAATCACCCGACTCGCTATTGCAATAATCATAATCTATAACCTTCACCTCTGGCCTGATTCGCTAGACTCAGAAAACACGCGATCAGATGTAAAGAAATATAAAAAATTTAACTGAGATGAATAAAAAGTGTTTTCATCTGTAAACTTACCGTGAAAGTCACCGGTATCGGCTACCACAGTAGTCATCAGCTTGAGCTGATCCAGCGAGCTCGTCATTTTAGTTTTCTTGCACTGCGGTCCGCTCATTCTCGTTGCAAGTTTATGAATTCACGCTTGTCGAGGTACACGAGTCACGATGCCGACGCTGGGACTGTAACAGCGTTCTCGAAGCCACTCATTCTTTTACACACACGCACTCTTCCACTTATCAGGCTTGCCAAGCTTTGGGTAACAAACGTTTCACGGTATCGGCTTCCGTTAGTTCAAAACGACGATCCGACGAATCTGTCCCCTGCGATATAGATTTTCCATCTATGAATACGTGGAACCTTTTTTGTCGCGGGTTTTGTCATAAAAGCTGTAGACCGTTACTCCAAAAACTATGATTATTGAAAATTATATCATGTAATAAAGTACAACGTCCGGATTTCATATAGTTAACAGTAGTAAATACACGGGGAAGTTTGAAGACAACAATTGGGGTCGAAGCTAAATAGGAAAGAGTCGTAGAAAAAAGTGAGTATTCAATATATTCTCTGTTCACAACGTGAAATCTGCCCGCCCGTCTGCACACAGTCTAGTCAGCGCACAGTATACTTTAAAATACTGTAATCCCATCGTTATCGTATAAAAATACCGAAGTCCTGTAACGACTTTCCATTTGTTAAATTACGTTTCTTCCCGCTCCATTATGCGTTTCCTGTATCCGGCACGGATGTTGTTGCTGATAATGATTGTGTATCATATATTCGTTGCCTAAATTTTAAAAAAATGTACCTAGAATCTGTTGGCTCAGACTTTTTCCGTCGGTGTCTTGTCGGCGTTCGTTGTTTTCGGCTGATGGCTGTACATGAAGATGGAGCAAATTACGAGAGCAGCGCCGAATGCGAATTGAAACGTGAGAACAAAGTCGAAAAGGTAGATAGACGCGATACATGAGATTACTATAGCGAGGGAAGTGGCAAAGCCTTTGAGAATGTTGTCGGCGTATTTAACAACCATGGCGACGATGAGACCGCCCCCGGCTTGTAAAACGACTAAATACCATACGAACGAATCGTAACCGAAAAAAAATCCTCGAGTCTTGATAACGTCACCGTCGTTGAGTAAACACGTGACGTAGCCGAATGGAAGCGATAAAAAGCTCAACTGCACGTTTCTCATCCACACGGAAATATCCGAGCCTTTCAGGATCTTTTCGAAATAAATACCGGCAAAACCGGATAGAAAACAGGCGGTCAAAGCGGCAGAAAAACCAAGCCAGTGGTTCTGCACGATACCCGAGGAGACCTTGGCTGGAGCTGCCTGTGCCAACTGAACGAGTACAACACCCAACAATAGCAGACACAGAGCGCCCCATTGAATCTTCAGCAACGATCGCCGGAGAATCGTCACCGCAAAGAAGGCGGTAGTCAGAATTTTCAGTTGATAAGTTACCTGGAAACCAAATACGAATTAGCGATTGTTTGAACAAGGATTATGATAATAAAGAAAATGATATTTTCAGTTACCTGATGCGTCGCTGCGTCCAAGTTAGATGCTGATACGTATAGCAAATTATTCTGTATAATATAGAGGAACGACGGCACGCAGACCTTCAAAGTATCCATCGGCTGCTGTATTACGGTTGTTTTTAGGACACTGATGAATTTGGGAAAGGTCTTCTCATCTATGTACACTAGTGCTAGGCAGGTCAGCAATTTGACGACTTCGGACATAACGACGGCTGTAATCATTCAACATCTTAAGTTTTTTTCTTTTTATGTTTCTGTCCTGCGAGTTGCGAGAAGAAGCTTACCAGTGGATGAGAGAAACATATCGCCTGACCGAGTACGCGCATAGCGCATGCTGAGTCCCACCAAGGCATTTTGGAGGGTAAGTGTTACCAAACTGACCCACTTGAGCATTTGACCATTTTCTGCAATAAACATTTTACTGCTCTTCACTGACCTCTCAACTTGCGATATATATCTGCGATATTTGATTTTCTTACTATTCTGTTGTTGAGTCATATTGGCAGACTCGATTTCAGTCTTGAGGCGTTAGATGTCCAGGTTACACGAATGTTCCATTTACATGGTCTCTGAAAGAATTGTTCAGTCATAAAATTATCCAAGGGTAGCGCAAGTGCCAAATCTGTTACAACTATTATTGTGAACAGAATTAACATTGTCTACCGATGACCCTTACGGAAACTTACCTTTAAAGATAAGATGTATACCTTGTTTTTCTCGTTTTAATTGAATATCAATGAGGAAAGTGTGCATCAGCAGGTGAACATTAATCCGGAAGGGAGATAAGAACGAATCCCGTATGGCAGACCGTAAATATGATACTTGTTACAGGCGAATACACATTTGAAGTTGAATCGAACTGATTGGATATTTGTAACTTAGTTAATTATAATGGGAGTTTGTTTCAACGTGTCATTACTTAGTATTGCTATCATCAGAATGCTGATGATGAGTACACGTTGACACGAATTCTCGGACTGTCACTTCCATGTAGTCTGACATAGCCAACAACACAACGCAACGTGAATTCGTCTTCACACTCTCGCGTGTCGCCACGATAAACCATCAACCGGAAGTTCGCGTTTCGTTGCAGTGCTGCCATCACTCGACGCTCTAGAGAATTTATTTCGGCAGGAGATTCTCTAGGGATTTTTTTTCAAGGTCAGGCGCTTTGAGAAAGTCGATAAAATTTATATGCTTTCTGTATTCTCGTTATATCTATTGATGATCGCCCTGAAACATTACATGGATAAAATGAATAGCATTGATCTATACAATGAAGGATATTTACATTTTGTTTGCAAGAACATTAAGGAATGCTCATCGTCTCATTTTGTATCAATTCTTTATTTTTCCATACAAATTATAAACATGTTTTTTCAAATACTGTACATATACTGAATTCTATTATATTTTTAAACCTCTAATTTAATGATATATCATTTCATTTTTTTTTATTTTTTATTTTTTCATATACTCGTTAAATCAACTACTTTGATCCTCGTTTCGTTTCATTTATGATAATATAATATACAGGTAGGATTCCTTGTTTTCTCCGCTTTTTTAAAAATGATTTTTCAAAAATTATTTTCATTCACGTTTATGATCAAGCTCAATTCTTTGATATGGCAGTTCCAGGATATGGAAGAATACAAATTGAAGTTGCCAAAATGAGAATAACTGTCGCGATCTAATATCCCAGGCTTTTGAAAGTTATGTACTAGCATATCAGTAATGATATTCAATTTATTCAAGTACAATCTGCGGAGTCACTGTATTCTGGTTTGTTTTGTGGAGCAGACAATGAAACCACGAGGTCAATATCGATCTTCCATCGTTACCGTTCCGACTGACTCTTCGAAACAAGGCAAAATTGATTTCAAATGAAAGTTAACTTCTCGAAGGCGTGACTAAAATTGTATAAAGTTAGTCCGATAAAACGCTTATCGATCGGATCAATTGTTGACGGCCTTTAGAACACGAACATCCTTTTCTTTAATGGTCATTGTGTGTAAGTTATGTACAAAGATATTTAACAAATCTGTAATGCGCTGTAGAATTTTCATCATGAGTCGTGTACAATGCGAGCTGCTTCCCGTTCATTTTTTTTATTTTTATTAATTTTATTTTTTATCTTAAACTACTTCTGCCGTTTGTATCTTTGCCGGTTGTCGAATTTCGATATCATCAATATAGAGTGAGAGGGTACTATTTTCTATCTTCACAGAAGACATAGATAAATATATATTTTCATAATCTTTCCTTATAAATGTAATTCGCTTACTTTAAAATCATTAGTTATTACTGTTCATAATCTTAGTATCGGTGCTCCTTTTTTCAATTTTATGTACTTCTTTATCGTGTTTTTTTGCCTCTTACTGTATCTCACAATAAATCATCCGCTGTATTGAAACAAATTTAATGTAAAGGTCTTTCGTCGGTATCACCAATTGTCACGAAAGAATTTCAATTTAACGTCGATCCCCTTAATGCACAACCACGGAGATGCTAATTTATTTTTGTTTTGTCTGACAAATAACAATCGCCACATCGAGCTGCCACTATAAATTTTGCGCTAGCATCTCAGTGGTATCCCACAAAGACATCGGGGAAAAGAGTAAAATAATTATTCAACCTGGACTCTGCAATGAGCTTTAGTCTGACGAGCTTGCTGCAAGATATCTCCATTAAAAAAAGAAAAAGTAAGAATAACTACGAAGTACAAAAGCTGCCAATTTTCTATTTGTTTGAACCGAAATTGAAATAATTATATCAATCAAATAAAATTCCTTTCCTATCAAAGCGAACTCTATCTAGCAATTTCTTTATCTTTCTCACCCACCCTGAATAAAAAAGGACATATTTCTGACTAAAGAGAGATCAAAATACATTGCCACTTGTTTCATAAAAGTTAGTTACAGTAACAATACGGGTAATTAATATTAATGTATCCTTAAAGTATATGTATTCCTTCAGTTATTGTTAGTGTTTACTGCTCGGTAGGCAAGTTCCGTTTGATAAAAATTAACAAACGGATAATGACAAATCAGAATGAGAAAAAAGTAAAAAAAAAAATAGAGAATTTCCAAAGCACGCGACAATGAGGAATTAAAAAGGTAAACCGAATGGCGTGGGACTTCTAGATACGACGTAAACATTTCGATCAGAATATGGTGTATGTGGTCCCTCCGTTAAAAAATTTGAAGCTTGTCGCGTCGAGGGTTACTTTAAGTACGAAACTCGATCGAATGGGGGCATCAATTATAATTTTGTCTCACGTGTGTGAAAGCATTCTTTGAGGTAGCTTACACACGGGCATGGATACCAGACGCAAACTATACAATTGCTTTTGAAAATAAAAAGTGGATCTACCACTGTACGAAACGTGAATGTACAATTTGGCATCTGATTACAAAATGTGTGTATGGAAAGATCATTCGAAAGTTGAGCTGTGAAGTTAAAAAAACTGCCAACTATCGTGTTGACTTATTAGCCCCGCGCCACGGGTTCTCCCGTCCCATGTTGGTTATGCTCGCATCGTAAATGTAATGAAAGTTAAAAACAACCAGTACGCTAAGTAAGAAATTCATCCACGTAATAACTATAGAAAAAGAGAGTTCCTTAGAGTACAAAATAAGGTGATTATAAGAAATACAAACACATCTCACTAACCTATACGTTGCTGCCTAAAAAACATGGGTGGGAACGCACGAAATTTGATGCAATCATTAAGAATTCATTGTTCCACCGTCAATACGGACAATTGTCTCACTCTATTGTGTTTTGTTTTTCCTAGCAGTCATTAATGAATATGAGCATTTTTTTCGTTTTAAAATCCCACAGGTGTTACATCGCAAATTGAGTAGAACAAATTTTTCTATGCAATGAAAAAAAAAGAGTGCGCAAGTATCTTTTTTGACCACCATTTTCTCTCTCTCTCTCTCTCGCTCTCTTAACCGATGTATCCGTTGGCTAATAAAAAAATAATTAAAAATCAGGAGACTCGTGAATCGTAATGGCATCCTTTTTAACTTTCATCTCGGTTAAAACTTAAAATCACTTAGATAGCTTTATACACGATCATTTATAACAATGTAAATTGTAATCATTGCGTTAATATTTAACATATATACTCTTATCCGTAATATATGTATAATCTGTGTGTGGATGTCTTGTCTGATCTATTGCCTAGTTTAATAATAAAACTATAATACTAATAGTTGTCTCGGTACTGCGCCATTCCAAGGTCACGGTATTGAATTAAAATTTTGTTTTTTCTTAACGAAGCATATACATATATACTCGTATCGGTGACACGCGATATCTTCGGTTCCCACGTTATTGTCGTACTTCGCACTTATCTAATGTTTTTCATTTCCTAAAATGTTGAATGATAGAAAAACATTTCATTTCTTAGACCAATCTCTCATTCAGGGTCATTTAGGGTGATATGGCTTGTCGGGAGATATCGTCGATAGTGCCTCGGTGACGGCCAATTTTTATTACATCGCCACCACCGCTTTAAGCATCGTATTTGTTGAATTTTCCGTGTGATATTCAACACTAATATTTATAGAATTGCTTACTACCAATTCTCAATAAATTTTTAAAAATCTATATCTCCTGTTTTCTGCTTAATGATAAAACATGCTCATATCACCCGGAATTACCCCATATCGATGCGATATAAAAAGAAAATTCATTCGAATATTCTCAAGTATCGTTAAACGAAACGATAATAATTTTTTTTTTTCGAAACCAAACATGCAATCGCCAGTTGTACAAAACTGGAACTTGGAATGGCTAGTACAGTCGTGCGTGTACGTCGATTGTGTTATCTCGTTACGGAGCAGATTCACCGTAAACCCTAAATGATTTTATCACGGGGGTATCGACGTAACATCGATAGAATTAAATATAATTCTACGGAGAATCTCCGTAACAAGCGACACGATATCAATGTAATTGAAATTATATAATCCGTGTTTACAACATGTGTGTATTCACGGATTTATGCTTCATGTCATCTGTGAGTTTTGTGTCTCGTGTGTTAGTTAGTGTGTCGCGTAAGTGTCGAGTGTACGAAAACGCACGTGTTTAACATGCTTTTGTATGGATGATTTTATGTGGTGGTAGGCACTGATGGGGGTGGATGGCTGCATTGCGAGCAGATATTTAATCAGGCTAGTCCTTGACCAGTCTGTATATGTGATGCTGAGCACCGTGCTCGGACGTCGATACTTCGAAAACGTACGCCGTACATAGTAACGTCTCGCGGGTATCTCTGTTCGTAACAACCTGGAAGAACAAAATATATTTGAAATTCATAATCTGTTCTTACGTTGCATATCTGTATCGTTTATAAATACAAAAAGAAAGTACAATGCAATAAATACCTGAAGGATAGTGAAGTTCTCGAGAACACTATTCATCATGTATTTCTCAGGCAGGTGCTTCAGTTTGTGAATGAAGTTGATCATGTACTCGCACATCGGCGAACGGCTGATGCGATAAACGAACCTGCCATTCTCGAACCTGGCATACTCAGTCTCCAACTTCTCCACCACTTGTTTACCGAACGAGCATACTTTCGTCGAACACGATATCGTCATGTTCTCGTTGCTCTCGTATCTGGAATTTTTAATTTACACGGTTAACGGCGATTGTGGCGAGAGGGGAGGCTCGGAGAAAAATAAGAAAAATCACTCACTGGCTCGTTACACCGTAAAACGCGCTGGCTTCATCTTGGATGTTCGTATTGAGATCCGCCCAAAATTTGACGAGGAAGAAGGCAGCCTGTGGTCCCTTGTCATAGAGCTCTTTGAGGCCATCCTTCTTCTCCGGAAACTTGTCGTATATCTGCCTCACGTCTACAGCCTCGAGAAGAGGATCCGCATATGTCGTAGAACCTCCTATGTGGACGAATAGGTGTTTGTGGTACTGAAAAAAAAAATTATGTTAAAAACCAATTATAGTCGAACTCATTTAGAAAAAAAGTGTCTTATACTTACGATGTCCTGATCTCTGTGCTGCTCCATGTAGGCCGAGAATTCTACGAGTCTAAGCTTGTGAGTGGCGATCGCACGTCCTTCCCAAGGTGGAGGTGGTTGTGCCTGTACCATGTCACCACTCGAAACAGCGGTCGCCGGTTTTCCAGTGTAGGTCGGTTGTGGGAAAGGTTTGACATCTTGCGACGTTCCCGGCTGCAGACCCGGTTGCCAGAAGTTCTGAATGACAAATAAAGAAAAAATATATACTTTTGTTCATGCTGTATGTGTCGTGAAGAACTTCCGATAACTCTAGTTTTTAAAAATGCGGAGTAAAAAATGGACACAGGTAATTATGTAATAACACGATTAAAGAGTTAAAAAACTAAGACGCATTGAAGGTAGTATATAGCTGTATGGACGTTTAGATATTTCTGTCTGTATATCCACGTATCAACGCCTCTGCGAGTATTTCATTTTGTATGCGAGTATTCCATACGCTTACAGAAAAAATTAATAAAAGAACGATGGACAATCAGACCATACACAACAAGGGCCCCTGGGGCGTTACAGCGGAGGGGACCAAGCGCAGTTTTTTATTTTATTTCTTTATTTTAAGGAAGTTAGCTTTATTTTTTTTGGGAATTTATCTTCGAAGAGTTAACAATCAGATGGCACAATTTCTCGGCGATATTTGATCTACGATCAGCGATATTTTTTTACACCGTGCGACATTTTGTTTATAAACGATTTTATTTTTCATATGCTATCGCTGTTGGTGTTAAAAGCCAAGAAGACATTATTTGTTGAAAAAAAAAATGGTAAATATAGCGTTAGATCTGTAGCGTACGAGACACAAAGAGCAGAGCGAAACACGAGGCAATTTTTAAGTTTGCTTTGAATTCGTTCCGTTAGTGTCGAAAGGGGTTTTCTCGAGAATCGGGACTTACCGCTCCCGGATAGGAGACGGGGGTGGACGCGTGAAGGGCTAGGTGCCCCACGAGGGCAGGGGGTATCTTGTTGTGTATCGCACTTCCGGCTGATACTATCTGAGCGCTTGACATGCTCGACATTGTCTGTAGCGCCTTCTCCTTCGCGGCATGATCCTACCAAATTATTATAATTCATACGATTATCTATACGATGCCTCGAGGTATAAAAAAACAAAAAACTAAAAAAATTAAAATTGTAAAATGAAACGGTTATAGCAAAGCGTCAATAAAAACGACGATTGTTACAGCGATGGCATACAAAAATATCGGTTTGGTCATAAACGTCGCGGTAGGAAATCCATCCGACTCGATAAAAAATAAATGAAAAAATACGTCCGGCGAACGAAAGCCAGGGTCGATTTTAATTCAGCTACAAACTTCAATATTCATTTTTGCAGTAGCCTAGGTCACGCGCGAGATAGAGTAGTCGTTGTATCGTCGATAGTGCATTCGTGTGTATCGGATACGGGGTTGCGTCCGGTATCGCTTTCCGTCGATTTTTTCAGACAGGACAGGTATACACGATTTTCCTTTTTTTTTTTGTTCCTTCTTTCTGTCGAGAATTTATTTATTGATTGATGTTTTTTCGGTTCGCCGGAGTATCAGTTACAGCCGAGCGACGAGTGCAAATGGCTTTAGGATCGGATATAAAATAGCCAGGCCGTGTGGGATGCGCGACAGTGTTTCATTGCTGTGTCTGTGCGACCGAACTCAGCGTTTCATTTGATTTACGAGCTCGGGGCTCAATTTTTTTTCCAAATAATCCCACGCACTACAATATTGATCGAGACCGCAAAATAAAAACGAGCCCAAAAATACCCTTCGTCGAATCGTTGTCTCTCCAACTATCGCGGTATTGGCATCAATATCGAAGAATTTCTTAAATTGAGCTTTATTGCCCGAACATAGTGTTGGTTAAATGACACTTCAAATCACACGTCTACCAATACCACTAGTTTAGTGCAATAATTCAAGAATCGTGAAACATTTGAAACTACAATTAACGCATCAATCAATTGTCTAAAGTCGATCGCAATAATTATCTCCTTTTAGGGCCGACCCATCGTTTGCGACCATACTCATTCTTTTTTATTATAAATCGTTTGCCTGTATTGTCAATGTTGATATCTCGATAGTGTCCACATAAACTTACAAAATTATCCACTCAATATTATTTTGGATTCGATTCTACGAAAATTTCTAAGCGAGATCGGGTTATTCTTTGAATGCGTCGATGACGAGAGACAGTCGAAAGCGGAAAAGAGGATGCAGTTGTTTTAGTTCGCAGTAGGCGATATCACGTGAATATTTGTCGAACGATAGAGCTTTATATTTTTTTGTATGTCTATTGTTTTCATCCCCCTTAGTTTATGTATGTATGGGGAATTACAGGTCAAATCAGCAGCCCATGAGCCTCACCCCCGTGGACTTTGTTAATTTTTTTTCATATGATGTTGTTACCGACCTATTAGAATCTTGGAATTTTTCCCAGATTTTTTTACCAACAGTGACGTTTTTAAATCCTCGAAAAAAAAGTCCGAAAACGACTTTTATGATCTAAGAAAATGCACACTGATTGTATGATTTAAAATATGATTTTAAAACACCACCCGATAATGGGATCTCAATATTTACTATTTTTCGCAGGTTTTTAGTTTCTTTCATGTCGTAATTGAAATCTTTATTCTCTTGATCGGTCATACCTTTCTCAAATATAAATGGATTTCAATTTCTCTGAAGTTTATAAAAATACCAGAAGAATCAAATACAATTGATGTAATAAAAAATTTAATTGAATTAAATAGTAAATATTGAGATCCCATTATCGGGTGATGCTCAAAAATCATATTTAAAGTCACAGAATCCCTGTACATTTTTTCAGATTTTTTAAAACGGCGTTATCGGAATTGATTTTTGAAGGATGAAGAATTTCACTGGTGGTGTAAAAATTTAAAAATCTGAAAAAAATCCCGAGAGTCTTATGGGCCGGTAACACTTAACATAGTAAAAGTTAGCTTCCTCTGTGAGAAAGCAAAATGAATAAAATCGCCGGGGGTGAGGGACACGGGCTGCTGATTTGGCGTCGAATGCCCCATATACAAATATAAAAGCATATATATATACCTATAGAAAGAGAATAACGGCCTCGTGGCTTGATGGGAACGTGCCAGTGTCCACGTGGGAGGCCGCCGTGCGCGCGCTTTTGTGTGTGTGTGTGTGTGTGTGTGTGTGTGTGTGTGTGTGTGTGTGTGTGTGTGTGTGTGTGTGTGTGTGTGTGTGTGTGTGTGCGTGTCTATTTCCGTGTATCAAGCTACGAGCGAGAAATTCGCGTATCCTCTAGCTACAATTGCCGCCGACAGAAATTCCCAACTGGGGATGAAAATACTCGGGGAGGGGGACACGGTTTGCGTGGCCGATGGTGCATTGCACGGTGCGAGCTGCTAGCTAGCTGGAGCCATCCCCCTCGTGCAACCGAGTGGCGTCTATATTTATTGGACGTACATTGCCCGTTCGACGACCAAGCGCAGAGAGAAAGAGAGAGAGAGACGCATGGATCTATCTATATGGCTGGTGCACTCGTAAGCCCGTGGGTTGTGCTGTTGCTGACGTTGGCATACATGCCATTCCCCCAACCCGAAATCGATTCGTTTAATTGAGAGGGTTTCGCCGCTCGCTGCATTGCCCCCAACCCTTCCGATCCGGCGCGTTCTCCGCCTTCCGAGTGTGTTGTTGTTTTTGTTGATTCGTTCTCTCTTTTATTCGCTTTTTTTGCCACCGCTTTATTCGGCCGGTTTTTTCGTTTTGTTTTTTTTTTTGTATTTTCACAAAAAATTTGAGGGAAACGCGAGGTATGTCGAATTTGGTATATTGCCCCGCGGGGCCGCGATTCTATCGAGCCTTTTGGCCCTGGCGTGTATTTATCGACATTCTTCAGCGAGATTGAGGGGCCGCCCGGATTGTTCGAGGTAGATGTATAGATGAGGGATGATCCAACGAGAAAATGGACCCAAAAATTTGTCCAGCATGCGTTCCATCAGAATTTCTTGCTTCCGCTCCACGACTCCGAGCTCCGAGCTCTCCTGTTTTCAGTGTTATCACCTTCCGAAAGTTAGTACTGCCGAATGTACTTAATTACTGTAAAGGGCTGTGGCGAATCGATTGAAACGCGGTCGAGTGATTGTTGCGATATTCGGTTAGGCCGTGGACGCCGGGAGTCTCGCCGATCCGGGTGGCTCGACATTCGCACACACACACACGCGGAAAGAGAATTCACATCGTATCCCATACCTCTCCACCGAAGCCGCGTACGCGCGCGCCGGAAGCGGAAACCAGCAAATTACGTCACACACCGGGGGCAACCGGCCGGACCTGTGCACTGGCATCGGTGAATAACGTCGGTGGTATGCGCCGCTGCGGTAACAGAGGCGATCAAACGTAGAAACGCACACGCGTAAACAAAAGCTCTTCGCGGCGTGTACTTTATTTTCTCTCTCTGTCCTCTCTACATCCCCTGGTTTACTGTGTTCGCTTCGCATCGGGGCGACTGTGGAGAGGGAGAAACTTCCAGTTATCCATGGCGTTTGATACCGGTATACCCGCCTGTTCAATCCCTCGACAACGTCAGCTACACTCCCAACTAACGATAAACCGCGTGTATTCGAGAGCGGCAAGTCCGGGGCTTTTCCCCTTTACGTTCGTCAGAGACACCGCGCGCGGAAATGCACGAGAGAGACGAAGCTAACTCGTGTCACGCTTGCTACAAAGAGAACCAGCTGCGAAACGAATTAATCGAGTCCTAGTAACTTTCTTTTAATCTTCATTAACGACAACTTTCTGTCTTTAACATTTAAATAAATACTAAGTTTCTAAAATAAATGTCTCCAATCGATTGAGATCGAGACGTTTAAAAATTGTGTGTTCCACAGATTCAGCTTTTTTAAATCTTTGGTTTGATAGAAATCTTAATTTTCTTCGTAAAGCAAATTTTCCTATGGCTGATAGACGTAACCCCTGTTTATTATCCCCCACACTAACGCGATTCTATACTCGCGTAAAACGCATTTGCGATACAGTCATTGACGTTTGAATATGGAAAGGTACATAATGTATCTATCATCTATCTATATATATGTATGTATATATATAAATGCTATATGCACGAGTGCCTCGATGCACGTGCGCGTGTATGGCTACACTCGTTACACTACAGAAGCAGACATCGTGGCTATCTATCGAAATGGGCGAGCGGGCCACCCCGACTCTGATTTATTGACCACACGTTCTGCTGCACCGTGCGCGCTCGTCGGGCTCTCATACAATTGTTCCCGTAACGCTTTAATAATTCAGCTGTTGATTAAACGGCCCGGAGAGTTCATTTTTACGCGTTATTTATTCGAGCGTATTGACCGCACGAGCGAACACACTCGTCGACATTATCATTGTTATTATCATCATTATTTGATACGGTATAAAAATCGAGTATATCGAGGCGGATCGATCAACCGTGACAATTGCACGAACGAGTCTTTCAGGTTTCCGTGTATATTTTAATAAATTTTTCTCGCCCCGTGACGCAATTTGCCGCGAAGCAGGAGAAGGCTTGTTTCGTTGGAAGTTGAACTGACGAAGTTGGCACAGATTTGTATATGTTCCAATTGACTCACCACTTTCAGTTTCGCCTGGATTTCCCGAAGTTTTCTCCTCGCTAGGACCTGTATGTGCGAGGACACCTGCTTTCGCGTTCTCGTCTTACCGGTCCTCAGTTTGATGTAACGGGCGATCAGCTCGTTGCGACCTGTAACACGTGATCGAAAGAAAACAAAAATAGAATGAAGAATAGTAGTGGCGGTGGTTCGGAAGATAGTGGAAAAATCTGCTCGATTGGAATAATGGTTTATTGTTCTTTAACGATGCGAATTCAATCGGAACGGTATCCCAGATGAGATTCCCGATTTTACTGCTGGGCAGAGAAAAATTAGAAATTTTCTCTGTGACGTCGCTACCGTTTGAAAAATCAATTTTTCGATCCGGAAGCGACTATACATTGCAGTTGTAAGTGTTACGTGCCGCACGTGCTGAGAGGAAATCTTCCTGGTCTCAGTGTCGAGAATAAAGGTACAACAGTGGTCTGAGCACGTGCTCCCGAGACATCGATAGAATCTGCAAAATATATGTATGTCACGGTAATTCGTATCGCCGATGTCTCGCTTAATCCTCTACAGAGATTTTTTTCCCTTTTAAAAGGGTGCGCGGGGCGTTGATCGCACAGAAAATGTTATCACACACTGTGATCTTTTATCGGCGGGTCTGCGATTCTGTCCGCGCGCTTCACGAGAGGCACTTTATTTTATAATACCGAACTCTGCCCGGGTGGAGAGTGAAAAGCTCGCTACGAGTTGGGCGTTGCGAATTCAACGATAACCAAAGTTTATCTGCAACGATGCGAATTCAATCGGAACGGTATCCCAGATGAGATTCCCGATTTTACTGCTGGGCAGAGAAAAATTAGAAATTTTCTCCGTGACGTCGCTACCGTTTGAAAAATCAATTTTTCGATCCGAAAGCGACTATACATTGCAGTTGTAAGTGTTACGTGCCGCACGTGCTGAGAGGAAATCTTCCTGGTCTCAGTGTCGAGAATAAAGGTACAACAGTGGTCTGAGCACGTGCTCCCGAGACATCGATAGAATCTGCAAAGATCTGGAGTACTGGACGAATAAATATATGTATGTCACGGTAATTCGTATCGCCGATGACTTGCTTAATCCTCTACAGAGATTTTTTTCCCTTTTAAAAGGGTGCGCGGGGCGTTGATCACATAGAAAATGTTATCACACACTGTGATCTTTTATCGGCGGGTCTGCGATTCTGTCCGCGCGCTTCACGAGAGGCACTTTATTTCATAATACCGAACTCTGCCCGGGTGGAGAGTGAAAAGCTCGCTACGAGTTGGGCGTCGCGAATTCAACGATAACCAAAGTTTAACGGCGCTTCGTGAAAAGTCGTTTCACTACGTTCTCGGCGATGGTTTTCTACGTGTATAATAGAGAGTCTTTCGCTTCCAGGAGTATAAGCATGGCGTGTAGGAGATCGTCGGAAGGACCCCGAGAGTTAGCCTGATACCGCTCGCCGCTACACGAATCGATTCTATTCGATCTGCAAACGGCATTCTATCGCGGCGACTTATCGTACCTATCGGTGGTTTATCGTCGACAGCGTAAAACGCCCGGTGCCAGTGTACGGAAAACAGTGCACGGACTCGGTTTCGCACTCTATCACACCCTCGGACGTTCTGACGTAATTGAAATAACGGAGACCGAGCTCGATAAATACTGTGGGCGAAAGCCTGGACCGATTTAACAGAGCCATCTATTAAACCAACAAATTGCAGAGACGTGCTTTCTCTGAAAAAAAATTATGATGACTAACTATTAGTTGGACCACTACGTTTAGATAAAATTAAAAAAAAATTCCTTGTACCAATTATTAATTCTGCAAACGCATAATTTTTCCCTGTCCGAAAATACAAAGCTTATTTACACCGCGGGAGAAAGGTCCATCGGCAAATTACTCTGATTATTACATGTAAGGTTTTGCATCGATATGTAAATATGATGCGTCGAACGATTGTGTTCGTTGTCAGCGCATGCTTCCGTAATTAAATCTGCAAGAGGACGTTGAAAGCGAGAATGGAAAACGACCTTCATCCTCTCCTGGAAATTTAATATTTATCACTACCAGTTAAAGTGCGCGGTGCATGAGCCGAGCTCTATACTTTTCCTTTGAGGGCTCCTCAACTTTGTCTTCTAACACTCGTCGACCAGCTTCAACCCTCTCCCTGCTTCGACCCTTGTCTCTCCGTATCTTCCATTCCTGTGTTTTCTTGGCTCTACGCTTCACCCTTCGTTTCTGCGTCCCGCGCTCTCTTCACTGGGGCGCCCTTCGTCGCTCGTGCGTCCTCCGCATCTTTCCGTCCATGGAAAACCTCTTAATGAATTTCGAAGAGGACGCCCCCTCCACCTAACGCGAAACTCTCGGGAGATAAGAGAGGGGGTGGGCATCTCGAAAATTCATTAAAGTCTAATCGTGACTGGTTCTATCGTTTACGATTTTCGCTTACACATCGCTCGCCTGATTTTCTTCCGATATCGATTGCTCTAGCTCACCTCTCGCTACGATTTAATTTCACTCGGTTGCGTCCGGCAATGCTCGACCGGGGACGGGCGCCATCGTCGAGCAAGACCGACGGTTGGGGGGGGGAGAGGGGGGAGATTATTTAAGCGTTGGAAAACTCGAGCCTCGGCCGCGGCCAACTCGGTGAATAAATTATTTTCCTACTCTCCACCTCGCCGTGCCAGATCGGCGCAGAAGTTCGCTCGAGGAAAAGTTCCGTGACTCTCTTATGGATAGCCGCTACCCCTCTGCTGCACGTTTTCAACTGCGCGGAGGCAGAGGCAGTTATCCCGCACGGCTCACGGATTATGCAGTGTTCCAGCGAAAAGCTGTTGGACACCGTTATACGAAAAGCAATTTGACGTGAAAAAGCGATTTATATCTCGATTTATACCTCGCAATTTATTCAAGCGATTTCTTTTCCCCCGACTCGCAAACTTTCGCTTGACCCAACATAATTTTTAATTCATTTTCGATGTGTACAGTCAGGGATGTACGAAGACCGTGAATGAAATCCGTCGCACGGTTCGATATGAGGTGAAGCCCGGTATGGCAAGACGGAAAATTGGGAAGACGGTCGAGAAGAGGGAAAGAGGGGTGGGTGGAAGCGGGGTGGTTCGGGAAGGGCATAAGAGAGGAAAATATCCGAGATTCCGAGCGAACCGCGTGATGACTCAATTCCGCAAAGACCGTTAAATGGCCCGGCATGAAACTCTCGGGCCTCCCCCGGTCTCGCCTCACCGACGGACGAGCGTTATACGGCCCGCGTTCCTTCTCTGTTTTTGAAGGCCGAACATTCTTGGGGGCTGGGGTTGACTGTACGCCCCCTGAACGGTGGAGAACGCCAGTGCGTTCGACGACGGAAACACCGCGAACGGTTAACAAGAGTAAGCTCTCGCGATGTTCATTTGCCGGTTGATCCGCCCTTTGCGCGGTACTTGCGCGATCCATTCGTGCATAAAGATTCCTCTCTGAATCGCCGTGGCAATTTGTCCAGCCCTTCGTCGTCTCGAGGCTCTACAATTTTTTATATCCGCACCTGAGGATTTTTTTCTCACGTGGGGTTTGGTCCGACCGGCGGTTCTGGCCCAACTCTGACGGGAGACCGGACAGACTTCTGCCGGGGTGTAAGTAACTGCTAGGGAGACGAACCCCGTCTGGATTAATACGCAATGAGGGTCGGTTCTCCAAATAGGCGCGAGCGTTTATTTACTAAGGAAAAAAGAGGTTGTAGGCGTTTGGAGACTCGTCAGCGTTATTGATATCCGAATCGCATCTTGCGTACACCCAGAAAAATAATTTATTTGACGGCCACCGTTTATTTGGTTTAAGTAAAATATTCATTTGGTTTAAATAAATATTTATTTCATTTAAATAAATATTTATTTCATTTTAATAAATATTTATTTCATTTAAATAAATATTTATTTTATTTAAATAAATATTTATTTCATTTAAATAAATATTTTTTTCATTTAAATAAATATTTATTCCATTTAAATAAATATTTTTTTCATTTAAATAAATATTTATTTCATTTAAATAGATATTCATATAAGTCAAATGAATATTTTACATACAGCAAATAAACGGTGGCCGTCAAATAAATTATTTTTCTGGGTGTAGACGTCTGAGATGCGCGGGCAAACCGTGTCCTGAGATTACATAGGCACGAGAGGTACATAGTATCGACTATCAAAGAACAGCGGAGGATGCTCATCGATGTACGAGGTGGTTTAATTAAACGACAGATTGTAAACGGTCTGCTTTGGCGCTCGTCTTCGTCGACGTGGCGTGTTCATCTCTGTTCACGAGAAATCGATGAGATATAGAGGTAGAAGGAGACGCTCGGTATAGTCGAGGGAACGTCTAGAGATAACCGTCGATAGTGGGACGACGTTGCGAGAGAGGCTTTCTCGCTCAGACGTGTGTGGTTCACCTCCTGGAGGAACGTCGAGGACGGGGAGAGAGCGAGTGCAAGGCTAACGCGGGCTTGCCTGCCTGCCTCGACGTTGGATGCGACGCGACGGGCAATCAACGTAAATCACTTGGCTGATGCTCAATTTAACAAGAAGGGCCATTATGATCGTGGACTCGAGTAACGAGCGACGGGGAGCGCCAGTTCCCCCACCCGATCGACCACGGAACTCGACAGCTACGAGATATATATAAACTCCCCCTCCCCCCTAAACCCAGTGTTTGTTGCCTCCAACCCTCAAACTTTGCAAACCCACTTCCTCTATAAGATGGCACATATATCTTGCATGGTATATTGAAACATGGATTATTGGCGAGGTTATCGACTGTTTACGATTTATCGACTGTTCTGAGAAATGAGAAATTATACTATGGGAATTTAATTAGAAAATAGAAAATATATGTTTCATATTCAAAATTGCTTTACGGAATTTTTTTCCAACTTCCAGACGAAAACGAAAAATATTCAATAAAGACAATTATTTTTTATGTGAATTTAGTTGTAGCGACGGTTCGTCGTCTTCATACGCTGTGTGTGTAAAGAAATGAAAATTGATAATCTTCTCGTTGATTTATGAATGCATTAACTTGTCTTTATCATCACCAAAGATGAATAACCACGTGGGTAATGTAAGCGGTGTGTACGAGGGTGGATATGTCGACAAAGCGACGAAGACGAAGGGAATATCTTTGGTGAAGCAGAGATGAGTTGCTTGGCACGGTGAAAACTATCGATCCTGTTCGAATCCTCCGAGCCGTAACGCAGCCGAGAGCGCCAAAGCACTGTTATTGTGCAGCAGCAATGGATGTGTACAGTGCATGGATGGAAGAGCGTGGGTTTGCCCCCACCGTGGGAAACTTTTTCTTTCAGCGTCGTCGACGCGTGTGGAACGCGCGCGAGCTATACAGCGAGAACGAACGATACGACGACGTTTGTTATGCCTCGCGATCCGCGCGTTCTCTCTCCGGCGAAGAGATTCTTACGCTCGAACACGACCATACGAATAGCGAGATCCTTATCCGAACTCTGCCGCTGCCGTGCGCAAACAGGATAACTGTCTTTCTTTTCGCCGTAACCCGCTAGGATCGCGGAGGATATCTTAGACTCTTTCCTTTTTTTTACCTCGCAAGTTAGTTTAATCGAAAAACGGGAGAATGTTCGTGCCTCGTTCCAAGATCTTTGATTATTCAAGCCTCTACCGCCAAGCCTCTTTCCCGTAGATAAAGAAAATTCCTATCGAGAAAAAGAGATTTTGATATTGAAGCTACCGAATTTATCGGTCGAATTTAAGCGTGTGACAACTGCGAAGACGAATAGGTGAAAATGTAGGTTATTTATTCTATTGCTTTTGCTAAATAGACGAGGAGGAACTTCGGCCGAGGAAAGTCCTCGAGGTAACGGCGTACGTATGGAGAGTAAGCAGTTTCTCCTCGGGCATCGAACTTCGACGAGCGAAGTACCGTGATAATCGATGGTACACAAACATCGAGGAGGTTCCAAGGGGTTTGGAGAATGGATGAGAGGGTTGGGTTGGTTGGTCTTCTTGTTGGACCGGCATCGAAGTGCGTTCGAGCTCGTTTAGCCGATTAGCAACTATCGACGAGAAGCAGCAGCATTGGCAACGGGTGAATCGAGCCAGAGCCCAGTGCTTACCCGTGGGTGTTATCCTCGGGAGTATATAAGCGCCGCTAAGCCAAGTAGTTTCTGGACCGTTGTACCAGCTTGTGCATATTGTATGTAGTGGACCTACCGCGGAGGCCTTCGCTATCGGCAAGCGGATAAGCGATGTGATTCCATTTGATCCGTTTGATCCACGTTTCAATTCTTTTATTGCATTTCACCTCCACTCGCGAAATCAGCAGCACTGCGGCCGATAATGGCTAAAAATTACATATTTTCTGCCATTATAAGAGACATGATGAGCTGAAGGACCAAGGTCGATGGCTCGTTAGCTGATAATGTTATCATACATTCATGTAATCACCAAGCCAAATGTAACATACTTGACAGATCGAGAACCAATGTAACACATCGCTAATAAATTGCTTGTACTACTACTAAAAGACATGCGATAGATTCGTGATAATTTTCAGAAATCCAAAGTAAATCATCGAGCATCAAAGACAAAAGAAAAAATACGATTGAATTCCGTGATACCCTCGAGTCCGTAATTCGGCAGAAAGTGAAAAGGGTCGATCTCTCGTAATCCCTGACACGGTGACCCCCGCCTTTTTTTTCCCAAACCTAGCCAGAATTCAGCCTCTCCTTCGCATCCTCCAACTTTCGAGTCCGAACATTCGGCTCTTCCGGGTCGTAACATCGACGAAGCGAGCGGAAGGACCGTGCAGTTCGATCCGTCTTCCATTCTTTCCGTTTTCTTCGCTGCGAGTGAGGGAGCAAGAGAGTCAGAGACGGAGTGAAAGCCGCACAGCCGAGGCGTTCTACTGCAAGCTATGTACTACAGAGAATCGGGAGGAAGTGGCCAAAGTAGAAGCGAGAAGGTATATACAGCGGAGAAAGCTAGAACCACGTCCCTCCGGTTCGTCCTGGCTTTGGGACGAGGCCGGGGCGAGTACGGTGGAAGCGGCAGCTTCTCCACTGGCAGCACCCCCTTCATCGCGATTCTACACCGCGCCACTTCGTCCTTCTCCACCCTCGAACCCGCCGGAGCTTGGCTCACGCGAGCGTCGACGACCGAGCTGGCTCATCCTCCGCTTTCCCTCTCCCACCCTCCCTCTCTCTCACTTGCTCTTCTGCTCCGCCGTTCTGTTCACTAATTGCACATTCTTCGCATAGTTTCGCCACCCTCCGTTCACGGGGTTGAGGGGCTGCGGAGGTTGGTTTGTCGGCTGCGGGAGGGTATAGGCGAGTCCTATTCGTCCCATCTCTCGCGCTCCGTTTTCTCCGTCCCCCTCGCTGTCCCGTTGCTATATCTTTTTCCTTCCATCTTCCTCGTCCGCCGGCGACCGTCTTTCTTCCTCCTCCGTCCCCGAATGCATTCTGTCCCGGTCGTACTCCTCTCGCTTCGGCTACATTGTCGTCGTCGTCGTCGTCGCCGTCGCTCTTCCCGGCGTTCGGGACTTTGCGAACAGTACCATGAGCTTTCCCGTTTCAGCTTTCGTCTCTTTCTCCCTCGAAAGAGAGCTCGCCACCTCTCTGTCGTCTTTCCTCGCTTTCAGCGTGCAACGAGAAGGTTATGGCTCAGCCCGCCAGCGTATATACGTATGTACGTGTATACGTATAGCTGGTGGAGCTCGAGGTTCGGCTTCCAGAACTCTTGCATCGCATCCTCTCCTGTTCTTTCTCGCCCGGTGCCTTCGCCTTCCTCGGTTCTCGCAGAAAGGCCATCCTCTATCTCGAGGTTCGTTCGACTTTCCTTCTTCCACCTCGAAGCTCCCTTCGCCTGTGTACCTGTGTATGTAGCAGTTCGCTCGAGGAACATCCCCTAGCGTCGTCGCTTAGCCGGCCTCCATCGTCGCACCACTGAGTTAACTCGGGATCGCGGTATCCCCGTCGCGTCCTTGTGCGACAAGAACGCTTGTCTACATATCTCTCACTACGTGTAGATTAACAAAGTGTAGATACGTTTAATATCATTTTGGTGACTTTCTTACAGCGCTGAAGTAAAATTAGTTTCTCCTTATAAAAAAAATTTAACATTTAAAGCACCTAAAATTTTTATTTGTATCTCTTCCTTCTTCCACCTCGAAGCTCCCTTCGCCTGTGTACCTGTGTATGTAGCAGTTCGCTCGAGGAACATCCCCTAGCGTCGTCGCTTAGCCGGCCTCCATCGTCGCACCACTGAGTTAACTCGGGATCGCGGTGTCCCCGTCGTGTCCTTGTACGACAAGAACGCTTGTCTACATATCTCTCACTACGTGTAGATTAACAAAGTGTAGATACGTTTAATATCATTTTGGGGACTTTCTTACAGCGCTGAAGTAAAATTAGTTTCTCCTTATAAAAAAAATTTAACATTTGAAGCACCTAAAATTTTTATTTGTATCTTCTTCCTTCTTCCACCTCGAAGGTCCCTTCGCCTGTGTACCTGTATGTAGCAGTTCGCTCGAGGCACATCTCCTAGCGTCGTCGCTTAGCCGGCCTCCATCGTCGCACCACTGAGTTAACTCGGGATCGCGGTGTCCCCGTCGCGTCCTTGTACGACAAGAACGCTTGTCTACATATCTCTCACTACGTGTAGATTAACAAAGTGTAGATACGTTTAATATCATTTTGGTGACTTTCTTACAGCGGTGAAGTAAAATTAGTTTCTCCTTATAAAAAGAAATTAACATTTAAAGCACCTAAAATGTTTATTTGTATCTTCTTCCTTCTTCCACCTCGAAGCTCCCTTCGCCTGTGTACCTGTATGTAGCAGTTCGCTCGAGGCACATCCCCTAGCGTCGTCGCTTAGCCGGCCTCCATCGTCGCACCACTGAGTTAACTCGGGATCGCGGTGTCCCCGTCGCGTCCTTGTACGACAAGAACGCTTGTCTACATATCTCTCACTACGTGTAGATTAACAAAGTGTAGATACGTTTAATGTCATTTTGGTGACTTTCTTACAGCGACGAAGTAAAAGTAGTTTCTTGAAAAAAAAATTTAATGTTCAAAGCACCTACAATTTTCATTTGTATATTTTTCCTTCTTCCACCTTGGAGCTCTTTTCGCCTGTGTACCTGTATGTAGCAGTTCGCTCGAGGAACATCCCCTAGCGTCGTCGCTTAGCCGGCCTCCATCGTCGCACCACTGAGTTAACTCGGGATCGCGGTGTCCCCGTCGCGTCCTTGTACAACAAGAACGCTTGTCTACATATCTCTCACTACGTGTAGATTAACAAAATAGAGATACATTTAATATCATTTTGGTGACTTTCTTACAGCGGCGAAGTAAAATTAGTTTCTCCTTATAAAAAAAATTTAACATTTAAAGCACCTCCAATTTTTATTTGTATCTTCTTCGTTGTTATACTTTTAAGCCATTGAGGTGTAAGTCGCTGAGGTTGATCGATTTAAAAAAATCGACATCACCTACAGACGACTTCGCTAGAACGATTAGTTGATTATTGGGCATAAACAAAAAAAAAAAGAATTTCTAACACGGGGCAATGCAGAATCCGCAGCCGCTAGTGTGACGGGACTCTTTCGGTCACGAGCTCGCCAGCGTTCGAGAGCGCGAGTAACCGTTGCGCCGTAAAACGCATCGTAAAACGAAAAGAGATTAAAGCACCGGCATGCGAGCGCGTGAGCCGCGGCACTATATTCGTAGATTTACGAGGACGATAAACGGGATTATGCGTACCATAAACCTCGAACGATCTCTCGAGTACGCGGTACATAGTCATAGGGGGGGATGGAAAAGCATAGCCCCGCGGGAATCGAGAAAGTCCATAGTTCCCTCCCTCCGTTCTCTTCCGAGAGTTCTTTGCTAAACTTCCAATTGCGGGATGGGTTTTCATGCGTGCCCGCCGCAGCATGTTAAAGCCGCCAGGAAAAAACTTCCGGTATGCGCCTACTCTCATCATGAGGAAAAAATGCTCCGGAAAAAAGAAAAAAAAAGGGGGGGGGGGGGGGGATAGTTTATCATATGTCAAAGGATGATGGAATAAACTTATGAAAAGTGTGAAGCCGTAGAGCATTTTTTTATCCCTTCGTTATTACCCCCTTTGCTTTATTTTCGTGCATTTTCTTTTGCCTCACGCGATAAGCACGTTAAATTATCCAGGAACCCTTGCAATCTAAATTAGCGAGCAGCGCAAAGCGCCCGTTGAAGACGAACGGAAAGCAGAGCCCGGTGGGTTGAGATACGTGCTGCGCGTCGTGAATTAATATTCATTACGTTGTACGACGAAGCGTCAAAGAGCTGTTGTTTCTCTATTCGTGCTCACGTGTGTATTATACGATGTGTACGCGCAGTTACAGCCGCATGCGTGAAAACAATCAACCTGGTGTTCTCTACTGTCGCCGTGTGCCAGTGGAGCGTTAATTAATGTACTCTACCCGTGCAGCATAGCATACGCTTGGTGTATATATTTCAGATCCGTGACGCGAAAAATATACGCCGTAGATCCCCTGAATATGCACTTTTCGTACGCGTGTATATGAGACGAGACAAATCCCTTTTTTAAAGAAGCGACGAGGGCTCTCTTAAATAATCATAATTGCATGCTTACGTTAAAGGTACACAATTTAATTATTTTAGTATTTATATTATTATAATTATTATAAGTTTTTCTCAGTGTACATAGGATACGCGGATTTGCAGTCTATATAAAAATGTTGTATGATATTACTCTTATCTGCCGGCAGAAAAAAAAAATGCCCTTGCCTTTATTTGATCACAAATCTAGGATGTTGAAAATTTTATTTTTAGCTCTAAAACTCGAAATTCTACGATACCGCGTATGCGTCTTTCCCCGTTCACGGGTATGAAGGACGACAATGATGACTCCACTACTGCACTCGTCCTTGTCGTCCTCTTGTCGGGGCGCGCTATTATACGTTCGAATTTAATTAAACTCCGCGATATGTCAAAGGACCTCGCAGCGTCGACAAGACGGACAATGCGCGGACGCGGATTATTACATCGCCCTCGAGTCGGCCTATATAGTGTTCGTGTCCCTCGCAGGCTTCGTGCACTGCTCCGCCAACCATAATACCTAGGTCCCGGGATATATCCAGGATATTCCGTGGGTATACACCTCTCTCATCTGCGAACCTTCTCCGGCGTCAACACACCCGCGCAGAAACTAGCGCAACGCTTCACGAGTTTATCCTTCGGTTGTATTTGTATTGCGTATGATAAGCCAGTACTTTCATCGTACACGTGTTACATCCCTAAAGACCGAGATTATATGAGTAGCGCCGTCCAGGATATTTGCCTGTGTGTACGTGCAGCAGAGTTTCCTTTCGCCGTGTATTTCCAGATCTATAGGCGAACGAAGCCCGGAAATATATTCTCTACCCTTGTCAAAGCCAAAACTGTCGGAAGAAAGCTCGGTGGCTGTGCGAAGGACGATATTGTACATACGCAGAGCATGTCTGGATTTTAAGATACATTAACAGCGAGTCTATCGATGTCTGGCCAAAGAAGGAGAAAAATGAAACACGTTTTTTTCTCACTACATCGGTGGACGAATCACTTGAAAAATAGAAACAATTGTGATTGATAATCCAAGTGTATGCGCTTTTTTTCTCGGAAGAAAATATCGTCGGATAGCAGCACAAAGATCAGAGACTGAGAAAGCCCTTTGGATTTTATCTCGTAGACTACGAGTCCCTCGGGTGTTCCGGTAATCGACGAATTCTCCCTAGCAGGAACGGCCATAATTTCACGGTTCAACGACGGAACACCTCCTCTTTCGACACGAGCTCTCGGGGATTATTGGATTGAGTGAGGGATAGGAAGCGGGAATCCGAAATCCGTCGCGCTCGAAGATTCACGAGTGGAAAGAGAGAGAGTCGTGTATTTGCTTTCGATGTTAAGCGTGGAAACGAAACGACGTTACCGGATGATCTCAAGAGGGTATCGCTCTGTACCGTCGTCCGTTCCCCGTAGTGATCGGAGAGGATCAAAGTGTACCCGACCATTCCACGCGTCATTAGCAAAGTCTAATTATAGTTCGGAGTTAACATCGAGGATGCCCGAACAGTTTCATCTGAAACTCGGTACGAATAAATACTGCCTGTAAAGGGCGGGAGAGGGATTCGGACTTCGTTAACGATCGAGTGCAAAGTTGAAGTTAGATTTGCGAAAGAGCGTACAAGGGGATAATGACCAACGGATGAGAGTGTGGAATGGACCTTCCGCCGAGGAAACGGCATTACACGCTCTTCTCCCTCCCCCTCTCGGTTCGGCATTTTCGTCCGAAACGCCATCGCGAGGCTCATACTCTGCGGGCTTCGGAAAAGCCACGGTCTCCGGATGACGACGACGACGACGACGATGTAGTCTCGCAGAGACGCACGGCACCCTCTCGGCTATCTTCTTCCGTCGGTCAATAACTGGACACTGGCGTGTTCCTTCTCTCCCCCGCCCCCCAACCCGGCCCGCCCCACTCCCCACCGTCCGTCTGCAGCCGACCACCTCCTTCTTCATTCCACCCCTCCCCCTCCCCCCGACCCCTCCCTACGCGTCTCGCGACCCTCCAGCCAGCGTCCCTAGGATACGACCCTGTCGCCCAGAAGATTGCACCGACGACTACATAGCCCACAACTGCGGCTGGACTCCGAGCTCTCTACTCGCCTCCCTCCACCCACCACCAACCGGACATGCAAATATTGAATTTCTCTTCTCACTCCATCCCTCCTACCCTCCCTTCTCGCCTTACTTTTTTCCCCCGTTTTCCTTGCGCCCGATCGGCTGACTGTGAGGACGAAGAATGAAGAGAACGGACTCTTCTTTATACATTTTACCGAGAAACATTGCTCGCTTCGACGGATTGGAATATGAAGCGATAATGAATTGAAATGAAAAGAGGAAACGGAACATCAATGGATATAGTTTTGCAATTATAAATTCGATAAATCGTTGATTTTTATTGAGAATTTGTCGGCGTTTTGGCGAAGTAGCGACGGCGTACACCCAGAAAAATTATTTATTTGACGGCCACCGTTTGTTTGGTTTATGTAAAATATTCATTTGATTTAAATAAATATTTATTTCATTCAAGTAACTATTTCCTTAATAAAAATAAATATTTATTTAAATCAAATAAATATTTTACTTAACCCAAATAAACGGTGGCCGTGAAATAAATTATTTTTCTGGGTGTAGTAGCTTATTAGTACTCGGAAGACTTCGCTCTGGCTATCTACGCCGACTGGAGAAAGACCGGTGTGGCGTTTAAGCGAATGGCAGCCAGTTTGGAGTCAACGACATGTTGGGTTTTTCGAGTTACGGCAGTACTCTACCTGAGCAGACACGTTTTTATACTTGTTGCAAATTTGTAGATTTAAATTCTCAAGATACGGTCCCACGTTTTTTTTTTTCTTAGACAGTGGAATAGACGTTTTCTCACCAGGATTTTCGTAACTTCTGCTACCGCTGTCTGTCGCTCTGGCGTATGACCTATAAACCAGGATACGACGACACGCTTTACGTTCGTTTTGCTTCTATAAGCGAGCGTAGAAGATCGCCAGCGGGTCACGGGACCTCGTGAATGTAGCGGCACGAAACGGTCGTAACCGAGAAACAGCAACAGCGGGAGGCTCAACGTTTTACCGCGATCGGATAAATGCCAAGACGAAGCGTGTAGTAGTAGTCTCTCCGCCTAGCTATTTTCTCTTCTGTTATTATTCTTTTCCTACCATTCTTTACTCTACTTTAGCTTTTAAGCCGCTTATGTTTATTCCGTTGTTTTGTAGTTCCACTCGAATGTTAAATATGATTCATATATGAACATTGTCACTTATGATTGTTTTTGTGTACTTTTAGCATTGCCTCTTTGTGTAGAACTCATTTATACCTGGTGTTGGCTCGCTGATCACGAATATAACAATTGTATTACTCCCAATCCAATATTTTCCATTTTAATCCAAAAAATACTTTTTTTCTGCATAAAATCGCGCTCCTTAATGTTAATTTTTGGAAAATACAATAGCATTTGCTAGACCCAACATAAATTTTCAAACAAACTCAAATTTTCGGGGAAATAAAAGATTCAAGGACATTAGGTGAAATTCAAGGACATTCCGGAACTTTTTCAAGGTCAGGCAAAATTCAAGGACAATTCCAGGACTCCAAGGACTTCAAGGACCGCTGGTCACCGCGGAACACCACATAGCAAAAAATATATTTTCGACGATTCAGGTTCCTCCGAGCGAAAGTCTCATCTGACGATAATATTGATCCATTGTATACGAGATACCAGATTGATTTACAAACGCTAATGTTCTGATCTTTATATCGTGACTAACATTAGCACAGTTACTGCCCATCAGGGCAAAACTCAGTTTTCCAATAATTTTTTCATGTCAAATTTTGTCCCAGCGGCACATCCGGATTCTCCAACCCGTTTTGCCCCACGTACCACCATTGCCACCACCCAAAAGTTGTTGGAAAATTGCGTTTTGTCTCATTATCCCGTTTTACCCCGCTGTGCCATTTTGCCCCGGTCTCCCCTACTTTTACACGGAAGCCTAAACGCTTATCCGTAGAGTTCTTGTACCGTCGCGGTTCGCAGCGCGCATATAGGTATATTAATTTTTATTTGCCGCGAGTTTTGTCAGGATGTCGGAGTCGATGGGAGGGCAGATAGCGAGTTCAAGAAAAATTGTGTGGGGAAACTGTGGAATCTGAAAGAAGCTTCTAAAGTTGCAAAAACCGATAGTCGTCAATGTTTTACTTCGTGATGGTGAAATAATCGATTGAATAATAGTAGCGAGATATGGGAAAAAAAGAAACGTTAAAAAAGTCGATACAGGCTGCAGAGGCGATAACGGAAGGAATTCAGAACGGTGACTCGAGCGAAACAGCTGAGATATTCGATTCTGGGAGAGGTTGGGGTAAAAGTCTGATCTCGTTTATTGGTTTCAGAGCCGAAGGCAGTATGGACAAAGAAATAAGTTTCCCGACGGGAAGGATCGATGGGCAATCGCGTTAAACGATCCTCCTCGCGCCTCGTTATCCTTTGTTTCTGTCGGCGGAGGATCTACTGGAAAGGTGCCGAGGGGAAAGGAAGAAAAAGGAGAGACGCAGCGTCGCCGAAGACGAGAGAAGAGGCGAAAAACCTCTTTCCTTCTTTCTTCGATGTATTAGCTTCGCCGACAGAGAGAGAGAGAGAGAGAGAGAAAGCTTTATTGCCATTTAAAGTTCGAGCAGAACGTTCGACCCGACGATAAAGAAAGATTCGAGTTCAGCGAATTCCAAGAGACGAATCGATGATGCAAAGACATTGGCGCGAAAGATCCAAAGAATTTGACGAAAGCTAGTATCTTAAGGAAGAAACTGTGTTCACTTGATCCGACACGAAAATTCGGACACGCGAAACGAGGTCGAAGACGAGAAGGATCACCGAAGGGATTCGCGCTTTCAGCGTGAAAAAATGAAAATTATAGAGGAAGAATCGAAAGTTGATGTCGTCCGAGGCATTAGAGAGACAGGGGGCTTTCGTCGAGTTAAAGGAAAGCTTCCAGACGCCGAAGGAGGGCTGGTGAGCTATCGAGAGTGGCGGGCAGGCTTGTGTGAGGAGTGGCGCGCCGCAGGAGCGTTATTGCTTTGGCGGCGAGAGGTCCACGGCCAGTGGTTATAAGGTGGTGATCGTGAACGCCGGTGGTGTAGGAGGCAATATCGAGGCGGTCACGTAGACTGACCTCAGCACCGAGCAATAACGACGCTCGGCGTGGCCGGCATCGATGCCTTCTCCGATGCGACGCAACGACGTTTTCCGCACCGGGGAACTTATTATCCACGGCAACCTTCGCGCGCGTCTTTCTGCGACGTCTTTCTCCCGATCGATGGAAAACGCGTCAACAATCGAAGACGTCTTCGTGGAATATTTTACGCGGATCTTCTCGCTATTTTATAATAGTTGGCGAATTCTTTTGTTTTTCCGTGATTGAGTGAATAACTACGGAAGGTTTTCGTCCCAAGTTTGATTGTATCTACATAAATATTAGATCAACGCGGGATGACCTAAAATTTCGCGGTGATATAGTGGAGCCAGAACAGGTCCGTCTCTTTCACTTGAGATGAGACTCCATTTTTTATTTTAAATATCTCGCGAAAAATTGACAAAGAGGGACCGTTTCGCTGCGCTCTACTATACTTGGTAGAATAAAATTTGTTGTTTCGACTTACCATACATCTTTCCCTCATCGGACAGTATGATCTTCCGACGACCGCATGGTGGATATATCGTGAGAGCTTCCTGGAAGCTCTGCTCGATATCCGGCGACCAGACGCCTTCAGCATCCGCCGCCGACAGGTCCTTCTCGTCCTGCGAAAAATAAATAAAAAATCAATATCTGTCCAATGTTGTTTGTCGTTCGCCTTTTATTATCGTCCGATTCGATATCGAACAGCAAAACCGCCCACTACCGCCGGAACAAAATACCGTAAGGATTCTAACCGCTGTGCGGACGAACCCGGCGAGCGAAGTAGCGAGTATCCTTTTGTCTCTGATTTAAAAACACTGGAACGCGCAAGGTGTGTTCCCGATCCTCGGGAACGTACCGAGACGCGGGTGCCTTTAGTGAAACAAAGGAACCATGGAACATTCTTGGCACGCCACCCGCCGAAGAACGAGGGGGCGAAGAGGCGGTGAGGGGACGAGAGATTACAGGGACTTGGTATAGCGTATAGGAAACGATGCGAAGCCTCCCCTAACGTGTACGTACGTACACACACATTAGTCACTCGTTTGAGTGAGACCGAGTGGAAAGGGAGAAGTATCTCGATTTTTTTTTCTCAACATGTGCCAATCTCTAAGATCTCTCTCCTCAACCTCAACCTCTCAAACAAGTTCTTCGTTCATACGTCGGTGCTATTCGCGAAACGGCTGAACCGCCTCTACCGGTAGCGCCGTGGACACATATCGTGGAATTCCGCATTACGAACGGATGAGAAAGGTGTGCGCAAGCGAGCGGGATATCGTATGGACTAAGAGAGGAGGAAAGAGAGTGAGAGTTCGTGTTGCACGAAAGGCGCGAGAAACGAACGATCGGTCGAGACATTAGACATCAGGCGAAAGAGAGAGAGCGAGAGAGAGAGAGGGGGGGGGGGAGGGGGTAACACGGACCGAGGCTTCCCGGAATTCGAGTCACGTTCGTTAGCTCGATATAATATCGTCAAGCACGCGACTTCGTCCAGGAGGAGCAGCAGCTCACCGCGGAGATTCTCACTAGGACATCGCGCCCCTTCTACACTGCTGCGGAAAGCGAGCCAGCGAACGATAAGCTGAGGAAAGTTTACAATTGGGTATTCACTCGACCACCGTATCTTGCGGAGTTTAAAAGTCTCCGATACGGAAATTCAGTCGACTGGAACACAAAGGGAAAGTGATGGTTTAGTTTTTTCTACTGCAACGTAAAAAAAGATTTGTACATTCAAAAATCATTTCCGGTCCACAATTATTTTTATCTTAATTTTTCCTTTCGTCACTAACCGTAGGTGGAAAATTTTTTATCACCTTCGATGAATTTTTGGTCACCATGTTCAAAAAGGATTAAATTATGTATATTTATAAAAATTCTGTCGAAAGGTTATCATGAGAAATACGGACATAGAATGGTTTTATGTAAATAACCCTATTTTTGAGTAGTAAAAATTGCAAAATTAACGAGTGAAAGTTGTGAATGTTTGTGGACGAGAGATGTTTGTTAAACGTAAAAACCTTTTTTAACGTGGTAGTGGATTGAAGTTGGGGGTTCAGAGCGCTTAGCGAGCCAGCGAAGTGGAGAAGATCCGTGCTGGGTCAGACAGTCTTCGCGTCGTCGTGGTTAGGAATGAAGAATGATTGGCGCATGAAAACATTTTCGGGGCAAAAATAATATTTTCGTGCAGCAGCTTTCGAATGACAATGTTCGATCGATGTTGTCGAAGAGTGTGTTATTATTATTATTGCTTTTTGTACTTACATCGCTGATTTCGCCAACGTCGAGGTTTTTCGTATCCGAGCCGGAGCCGTTGGCGTCGGGCGGCGGCCCGGAACTCGCGGGGGTCCACGGCGAGGAAATGGTGTCGGCTGCAGCCACCGCACTGCCTGCAATCCGCAAAAAGATTATTTCTATTAGTCCCATTAATCCAACGAACGTTACAAAGCTAACTGAATTACATTAATAATCATAATACCGCACTCTCTTTGTACATGAAAATTCTACCGTGCATTCCGGTTGTCAGCGAGTGATTTATTACCAGATATCAAATAATAATAATAGATAATCGAAAATTCATCAGAGTTACTTTCGCTCGAATAGTTCGTGGACACAATAATCAACGAGGTTTCCGCTGTTATTATTGAGACGAAAGGATGGAGGGATAGTGCTGTCCCGGAAGGGGATGAGAAGAGAAATGCAACGAGAAAAATAAGTGTCGAGATGCGGGAGGATGAGAGAAAAAGAAATGAGAGTGTGAAAAATATAGAAGGGGCCCGAGCTCAACAAGTGGTCGCTGATATCGCGTATCAGTGCTCAAGCACGAGGCAGGGGCAGACCGTCGGTGGTTGCCCCGCCTTCGGAGGGTGGAGTGAACGCGGCGAGAGTCCCTCGACGCTGTATTTCCTCCCTTCCAATCTCCGGCACACACATACCCCCCTCACTCGACACTAGATGCTGTCACAGCTGGACAACCCCTTGAGAAACAGCTCGTTGGATTAACACCAACCATTCAGCAAACCGAATCTCTCACCTTGTACTTCTGTCATCCCTCTTAAACGGAAAACCCACTTTACTCGTGCAACGACTGTGCCCGTTTTGGTTCACGACTCCGCAATACCAAATAGCCCATTCCCGCCTCCCTAATTCGTTGCAATCCAGTTCCCAATGTAATCCACCGCGACCCATCGAACGACGCTCCGACGGAGCTTGACCAAGGATGAACCATCCTTCAATACCGCCAGTCGATTGATTATTTTTTTTTCGCCCTCGAGTAATGATTACGTAGGAATGGCAAGTTCCAACGACGACGCGGATGTGGACAAGGCACGATATTTACGGAGATACAATACGTCCTGCATATATTATCCGCAGAAGTCCGAAAGCCTTCGCCGGAAGGTCGAATTTATCACTTCGTTCTGACGAATCATTGGTAACTCGGGAAGGACGAACACGATTATTTTTTCTCCCGTTTACGGACGCATCATCGTGAAATGCGGAAGGAGCATTACTCATCGGTATTCCGCGTAAAATGTACCAATATTTTTTTACCGCGTGGTAAATATTTGACGGATCGACTATTCTTTTGCCAATAGAAATACGATAGGACCCAGAGATTCGCATGCGGAAATCAGTGAGCTGAATCAGGTACCGTGAAATCTGAATAATTAACGTAAAAGTTATTAAAGTCAAATCCGATTATACTCGCAAGCTCTTCCTCTACCTACACGCGAATGCGCTCATAGCAGTCTATAATATACCCTCCCTCGGCACCGCTGAAAATTGAATGAAATTGGAAAAACACCACCACAAGCAACACAACCGCCTCCTCCTCCTCCCCCCTCGCTCCCCGCGAGTTCGGTGAGGTGTACATTTTCGTTTGCAATTTTCACTGCAGGTTTGGGATATGCACCGGCGCATCGAGATATAACGTGTGCATGCATGCAAGAGTGCAGGAGGGTAGGGAGCACGATGGACGCGACCGAACATGAACGTGGCTTAATAGAGACGCGGGTCTGGATGACGCACACATGAACATCGCAGACGCGGAACCCATACACACCCGTGCTCGTACGGGAATCGCGTAATACGCGTGTATTAGAGTGCAGCGACGAACGCGTGCGTGTTACTCGCGATCCGGTAGGAGCGACGTCGGGCAGGATGCATAGATCATGGCGGACGACGCATGGTTGCATTCGGCGTCGGCAAGCTCCGTCGACGTGCCGGGGTGAGAGAGAGAGCGAGAGAGAGTAGAGATTGAGAGGATGAAATTCAGGGTGGGTGGAAATGTGTGGATGATGGATAGGGAATGGTCGAGCGAGCAGCGATAGGGAGGAAAGGGGGCGTTTCGGTATGCCAGGGCAAGACCGCAGCCGTCTAACTACGTACGCCCGGACCCGGGGAGTCTAGAGTGCACAACACTCTGGCGGAGCCCCAGACGATTTCTGAACGGGCGCGTGTACCGCCGCTGCTACTCGAGAACTCTCGTGACTTCGTTAAATTCACCGAAAGCCCGCTAGGCGAAACCTTACAATCGGCATAGCTCAGCGACGACTGAAACGTAACATCCGCAAGTTGCGGGGAAGAAATCGGGAAGAAATTCTGTATGTCACGTATGGGCAGTTGGAGGGGGAAATACCACTCCCCCCCCCCCCCCCCGGGCTTATCGCAGGACGATGCGAAATTCATCCTGACTGAATTATACGCCGCAGCTTGCATCAAACTTATCACTGTGTAAAACTTTATACACAAGAGAAAGATTAACTAAAAACTGTAACTGGTAGTTTGTGCAATTGATATCTTCTGCAGCTTTCACTTTGGAAAAAAAATACGGCACATAGGTAACGCATAATAATAATCTTTTGTGGAAATCGATGAAAAGCGGTTTTTCCTTGAAACTCGCGTTTTCAACTCATGTAAATATTTCAATGAGGGGTGCGCTTGTAGCTAGGAGGAAATGTATATATATATATATATACGAGGAGCGAAACGCTGAAATATCTACCCCGCAGCTTTCGGGACTCCTCCGACGTGAGACTTTCTCCAACGCGCATATATATATATATATATAGATCTCGATATGAAGGCATGGAGGGCGCGCAGCGCGGTTATAACGGCTACTAGGGGTTGTAGTAGGTGAGCTGTAAATTTGGTGTATAACGATTGGAGTCGGGGGGTCGTTTAGATCGTGGGTAGGTGAGAGAGGGAGACGAGTAGAGAGCGATAGAGACGAAGGAGGATGGTGGTCGGAGTGTTTTCCTGCAGCGTAGGTAGGCCATGGAGAAAGAGAGTGAGTGTGCGTGTGTGTGTGTGTGAGAGAGAGAGTCCTGGTGACGGTGCTAGCATGGGGGAGAATATGCTGGACTTCGGAGCCGCTTCGTCGTCCTCGACGCGAGGAGGGTTGTCGAGTCGGCTCTCCCGGCGAGAGCGGGATGGAACGAAGGGAAGCGAGGTGGCTCTCTCGCGCAGGACGCAGAAGCATTCATAGGCAGGGGCCATAGGGGGTGGCTTCGGTGGAATGCGTCCCGTTTAATATTGCGGAACATTATATATCGCTTGGCTCTTGTCCCTGGGTTACCCGGGCTCTCTCTCCCTTCCTCCCCGTATCTCGGCTTTACTTCTGCTTCACGTCGTCCTCCAACCCTGGCCACACGCCACACGTGTGCGAGGGGAACGAGGACAAACCACACGGACATACACTCCGAGCGGACTCGGTAGATACATGCATTCGTGTAAATGTTTAATTTTGCGAGATACCCAGTCGCGTATTGAGACGTCAGGATTATTAGAGTCGATTAGGTGTGACCGAGTGAAATGACTATCCGTGATCGGTGAAGGCGAATACGCCGTTTCGGCTGGGCGTTGATGCAAACTGGCATTTTGGCTCGGGATGATATTCGAGTTACGTTTGTATGTCCACAAGAGCGACGTTCGGTACTTATAGAAGATGCGTTGATCGTTGGTCATTGTTGTGCACGGCGATGATTCCGTTAACCTGATATAAAACTTTCTTTCCACGCTCCCTCTTTTATCTTTTCATACAATAGCATCGAACTTTTCGATCCTATATGCAAGAACTCGTCCTCTCTTTTGTATCTCGGCGGGTCTAAACCATTATTACAGTTGAATGTCTCACGTACAGTTGCGATCCAACGAAGCTTATTGCGAGAGAATAGCGCGATAAAAAACTACCGAGTTGCGCTGAAATACGAAACGATGCGATGAGTAATGAGAGACCATCAGCAGCGGCTCTGGAATACGAGACTTGCGACACACGCAGAGCGAGAATAATGTACAGTGAGAAAGACCCGCGCAGAAATAGCCAAGTAGACGGACAAAGGCAAGTGAAAATCGTCGAGGGCGAATTTCACGGGATTGTGAATTCACTCGGATTGAAAGAGAATTGATGGAAGAAAAACGAAAATTTCATGCATGTATCAGTGTCGCGCGACTGAAAACAAAGCGGAGGAATCGAGCAAAAAAGAAAACAGAAAAAAAATATGAAAGAGTTGTCGAAAATGGTGAAGAGGAGCCGTTGGTTAACGCCGCTGCTGTTGCCGGTGAAGAGCGACAGACTGAAGCAATTAATCTCCGCGATTTTGCTCGACGTGGCCTGTGACTCTTTCTCTCTCTTTCTCTGTCTCTCTCTCGCTCTCTCTTTGCACTCTATGGAGGAAGTAAAGGGCCTGGTCGCGCGGAAAAGGTTTCCTCTTTTCATTCTCTATCCGCGCGCACACGACTCAATTGGCAGTTTCTCTTTCCATCTCTTCGACTTCACTATACACCGTACAAAAAGAATAAAGTCCACGTTCGACGCGCTGCAACGATGCACTCGACACACGCTCCGCTCTCCACGGTCGTCGTTGACGCCGTCTCATTGAAAAGCGACTAATTGTGAATATTGCGTAAATAAACATCCGCAACGCTGGAAAAGCGTATGAATGAAAAACTGGAAGGTTTAAAAAGAAGAAAAATTACGAGGAGAAAGGGGAAGTGCGGATTCAGCCCGGGTTCAAATTGATTGTCGTGCGGTTCACTCTTCCCTGAACAAGGAGAAGTAATTCTTCTCCTTATTCGATACGATGTATCGAGTTTTATCCGTGGATAAAAAAAAAAAAAAATGATTCGCCGAATGCCGTCTGCACTCTGGTTTTTGGTGCGCCGACGATTGCACAGGAATAATTCGAGACTTCCCTTCGTTTCGCTTGGTCCGGATGATCCCTCGTCGCCGGCGCGCTCATCGTCCCCTCGAGGAAGCTCGAGACGGAAATTTTATTCTCGTTTACAAAAAGGAGGGATGGTACGAGAGGGATTTTACACCGAGTACACCGGTTAATTCACGAGTTCGTCGACGCTCGAGGCGAGCACGGTGCTTACGAATAAAGTGAGGATGAAACTCCCCCCGCGATAGTAGCAACGCGTCATTAACGCGGGTTGAATCCGAAGAGGCGGGAAGTTGAAGTTTCACAAAACAAGAAAAAAACGAGGGGCGTTAATTGCGCGAGGTCGAAATACGGAATATATGAAATAAAAAAAAATACAAAGATTCTAGCGAAAAGCCTTTTGAATTCAAATGAAAAATCTCTTTTTCGGAGTCGAGGAAAAATGGTCTTCTTGAATTGCCCGCGAGAATTTGTACGGGCGTTGATGCGCGCGCTGTATTCGGTCTGAAAGACCAGCGGAGGATACGGAGGGGGCAACATCGGTGGGATCAGCTCCGACGACGATGCAGCTCCTATCCTTCCGTTCCCTTCCGAGTACGCGATCCGGCTTCATGAAGTTTTGTCGCTCGCAATTAGAGGGATTAATTTACATACCGTCGGATTAACCGTTCGTCCATGCATTATTCAAGGGTATGCTAATGGCAGCGCCACCACCACCAGCAGCAAGCACCGTCGCCGCAACGAGCTTCGCGGCTCGAATTAAAGTCGATAATTGAATGCTCCTAGCGCAGGTAAGGAAGGGTGCTGAATACATCCGCACTGCTTCCAACGGACTGATATGCAGATAAAGCAAACGAGAGACAATATGCCAGCTCGCTCGATTGCCATTGTCTCTTTACCGTTTTATCGAGTCTACATCTTCATCGTCGAATAATCGCCCGATTCCCGCGGCCCTCGAGGGTCTACCGTGATTACTTCTTCACTTTCCTCGAGAGAAGAGAACAAAAAAAAAAAAAAAACTGCACCAGAAATGTTAAATTAGTGGTCGTCGTCAAACTTCTTCAATTTCATCTGGCAAGTGTTTGCGGTTAGTCAGTTAGTCTTTCGATTTTGATTTTACCGGTACGATTGCGGCGATACGCGTTCGGCGAAGAAATGAACCGAGATTGACGCGGTAGACCGCAGAGGCACGGAGCAGAATACACTCTCGTGGCACGGGAGTGCGTCCGGGCGTGTAAAAAGGGCCGATGATGCGATCGAGGAGAAGGTGCTCGGGCGAGCGTGGTAAGCGGAGAATATACGCGAGAGGAACGAAGCGGGGGGCTCTTTCTCATCGGGGATGGTGAGGATGAACCGAGCAAAGATGGGACGACGGAGAAGAGGAAAAAGGAAGAGAAGGAACGGAGAGTGCCTCAACGCGGCTCGATCCTCGGCTTCGACGCCGACACACAACTGCTGCCGAAGGACAACCGGTTTTCCTGGTACTCTCGCGGGTACTACTCCCGAGTGTCGGTATAGATAAGGGGGCGACAAAAAGACGCCCTGGACGTCGCCGCCGCCGCCGCCACCGCCGCGAGCAGGAGAGACCCGCAACGAGGAATACACACACCATAAGAACGTTAAGTACGGGGCTCGGGCCGAAGGAAGAGAACCAACGATACGAATCACTGCTGGTATACAGCTGGTTACGGCTCCTGGTCTCTTTGCTGCCGCGGCCAGAAGCGCGACAACATCCGTTACGTCGCCACCAGGCGCATTAAATTAAATTGTGACTGTGACAATCGGTCGAATTATCGAATCATCTTTTTTAGTAATTGATCATTATCGTATTAGAATCAAAATTATTCATCTGCATGTTACAAACACGGTAACAAAAAGGTTTGTGCATTTAACAAATATTTCTTGTCCACATACGACCAATCTTTTTTTTTTTTTTTGTAGACGAGAAATTTTTTGTAATGTGCGAACCTTTTCTACTGTCTTCGATTATTTTTTCTTGACTTTCTGGTACTTGATTCCAAACCGTGACACAAATTCGCATCCGAAGCTTGTTACATCTCGTTCCAGACTGTGCCAATTATAAATCAACGTCTCGTGTCTCTTTTGATGTTCCTCTCACCAGTTCGCGAACGGAAACGATCGCGGAGACGGAACTTCTGTTCGATCCTTGTCTCGCTCTGTAACACCTGAATACATCTCTCGGTTGGTCTTTAACCAAATCTCTCTCTCTCTCTCTCTCTCTCTCTCTCTCTCTCTCGAGAGAGAGAGAGAGAGAGAGAGAGAGAGAGAGAGGGAGAGAGAGAGAGGGAGAGAGATGATCCCTTCCTTCTCTCATCGGTGTAAGTGGTCGTGTGGCAACCTCTGCCCTTTCTCTCCACCCTTTCGACTGCGCTCTCGCTCCGCCGACTAGGAAGTGCAAGTCGACACGATATTGCCGAGTGGGGGTTCGATGAGTCGTACACACACACAAACCCGCTATACACACCGATAAACGATCGTATAACGACAACTACGCGGAGACAGCGGAGAGTTTCCCGTGAACGTACAGGAACCCCATCTCGGGCGAAGCGTACATAAATTCGAAAACTTGCATACAGCAACCGAGTGTGCACTGTGTGCGCGCGTCCTGTATCTCCGGAGGATCATTTAACCGAGATAATTGCCAAACATTGTTTACCTTGTTAGTCGGTAGCTGACTGGTAAACTCAGTTGCCGGTGTGCGAACGCGCGCGCGCGCTCGCGCGTGAGAGAGGGAGAGCGAGTTAATAACCAACCTCGAGTGCGAACCCGTGTGTAAATTAGCGACTTCAATTTGTAAGCGCTCGCGTGACTGGCCCCACTATACATCGAGCCGGGCTCACAGAAACCCAGTCACCAATGTACCAGAGCACCGGCACTGTATATAATGCTGTAGTAACACTATGGTGCGTCGCACAACACAACAACGGGAGCTTACAAAGTAGCGAGATAGAGAATTTCAGCTGTAGCGCGCAAGACGAAAGATCGATAACGAACGCGCGCTTTGCGCTCTCCTTGTATGTAATGTTTGTGTGCATAACCCTGTTATACCTACGATATACACAATATTCGAACCCGAGAAATTCGAAAGTTGCACACGCCTGCGCTACCGAGAACCCGTCGGACGATTAGACGTCAGACTTTTCGACTTCTCTGTGAAACAGCAGAGTGTAACTATCGATTTAGGACGATAAGGCAGATAGTGGAGAATCAATATCTCAATTATCAAGATTTAAAAAATCTTACATGGGTACGAACCGTAATATTACTACTAGATAAACGACACTGGCTGCCGTATGCCAAAAGTAGCCAGAGCGAAGCCGAAGGTCTTCCGAGCAGTGAAAATCACCATAATGTTAGAACGCCACTGCTTGGTAGAGAAAAATAAAAATTAAATCTCTGAACGTTATTTCCGGTTTGAAAATCTCATTTTTCGACCGGAAGTAACGTATTTTCTCGCGTGAGTAAAATTATTGGCAACTAACCACATTATTCACGATTGAAATAAAGTTGATCTGACCGGTATTTTATTATAACCCCCTCTCTCGCGAACCTCCCTCTCTCGCGAACCCCTCTCATTCTGTATAAAGTAAGTTCTTACATGAACTCCAGATTTTTATCTTAGCGGCTCTAAGCTCCGTGGTCTGCGCAATTGCATACCTACCTAAAATATATATATATATATATATATGTATATGAACCGCAATCGCGCCTGCGCTGCTGCGTACAGCCGACGGAACTCTTTAGCCCTTTTTTCCGAAGGATCGTCGATCCGATGGAGAGCGCGGTCACGATATAAAGGGCAGCATGAAAGAGAGACGAGAATGGAGGGGGGGGGGGGGGGGGGGGGTGCAAGAGGTTACGGAGGAACCGAGCACAGAATACAACGGCGTGTTTCGAATTGCGGGGAACTTCTCTCGTTGCAGCTCTCGACAGGACCGCTCTCGCTCGAAAAAGCTCGGCGTGCTCGGGGTAGCTCTTTGCCCTTTTTTCACCCCGTCTCTCGCTCTCACGCACAGTGTCACGCAGGCCTCTTATACTCACCGGATGTTTGCCGTACTCTGTGCGTTCCTTTTTTCTCTTTAATTGGTAGACACGCGCTGACATTACCCCCAAAGAAACAGATTCCGCTTCGAGTATACTTGGTATTTCGACGGGACGAGGACGCTCTACGACTTGACGCTATCTTTGGACTAAGAAATCTTTGGCGAAGTATGCCACGCCACGTACATGGAGATACGCTCGACACGCCGAAAGAATCACCGAGAATATATCTTCCATAACGCTGACCTAAACTGGTAACTGATTAATTGTCCGTAATATCGCCGTTAATACAGACTTTTGATAAGAAACAAACCATGTTTGCAGATTATCTTTGGACAACTTTTCTCAAGATAAAAAAATCGTACCGACCGAAGTGTAGGACTATCTAAATGTAAAATAGCGCTCAGTATGTCGTGGTGAGACACGCTCGACACGCCGAAAGAATCACCGAGAATATACCTTCCATAACTCTGACCTAAAGTAACTGATCAATTGTCCGTAATATCGCCGCCAATACCGACTTTTGATTAGAAACAAAATACGTTTGCAGATTGTCTCTGGACAACTTTTCTCAAGAGAAAAAAATCGTACCGACTGAAGTGTAGGACTATCCAATTGTAAAATAGCGCTCAGTATGTCGTGGTAAGACACGCTCGACACGCCGAAAGAATCACCGAGAATATACCTTCCATAACTCTGACCTAAAGTAACTGATTAATTGTCCGTAATATCGCCGCCAATACAGACTTTTGATAAGAAACAAAATATGTTTGCAGATGGACTATCCAAGCAAAAAATCGAACCGACTGAAGTGTAGGACTATCCAATTGTAAAATAGCGCTCAGTATGTCGTGGTAATTAAGGCGAGAATCGTGGAGTGGGTTTAAACTGCAAAGCAAAGTCAAGGGAGCGAGTGAGATGCTGCGCCATATCGTTCTCCCTTTTCTCTTTCCATCTTTCTCTCTCTTGGGAGAGGCGTGAATTACACAGGAGGGCCAAGCGAACCGGCAGACAGGCTCATTGTCCTCCGCTAGTTTAATTAATGCAGCTGAACCGGCACACAGTACTGCTGCACTCTCACCCTCTCGCTGCCCTTCCCACCTTCGTCACTCTCTTTCTCTCATCTGTTACCTCAAACCTCGTGGAATTATATCTCCCTTTCTCTCCTTTGCTCTCCGTCCTCCGCTTGCTCTCATTTACAGTCGCTCCCGTGCGAGCCAGCCAGACTTCACGGTCTCAAATACGAGAGCTCCGTTCTACACCCTCCGGCCAGTTTATCTCTCTATCCCTCTCTCCGCTGTATTTCGTTCCCTATCTTCGTCAGCTCACCCCCTCCTGCACACTCTGTACCCAACCCTCACAACATAAAATCGTAACCCTCGCCCGCCATCTCGCTCGAATGAATGCGCATAATATTCCCTTCCCTTTTATTGTATAATATAATATTCGCGCGCGATTAATCGACAAACAGGGGCACGATGATACGAGGTAGGAAGATAGGGATGTTACTCGACATACTCAAAACGACCTTCAACGCGCAATCCCTCGAGCTCATTTAATTTTTTGTCATTACATATTCATTCATCTATTGTCACAAGTACTCACGAGCATTTTTCTCTGTTTGCCATTTTGAACAAGCGCCCGTTATTCAAAGATTTTTATTAAGCGCACAGAGGTTAAATTAATTTTTCAATGGCACACAATTTTCTTGCACTATGAATCCTATTCAGGGCTTCTAAAGCGTGCTTATTGGGTCATATATATCTGCAGGCATGTGTTTTAAGAACTAAGCAGCACGCGGGGGGGTGACAAAAATTCGAGAGTAATCTACCATAAACATCATTTGTACGCAAATTTTTATCGATTGTCACAAGCACTCAAGAGCATTTTTCTTTACTTTCCATTTTGAACAAGCGCCCGGTATTCAAAGATTTTTATTAAGCGCTCAGAGATTAAATTAATTTTTCAATGGCACACAATTTTCTTGCACTATAAATCTTATTCAGGGCTTCTAAAGCGCCCTATTGGGTGATATATATCTGCAGGCATGTGTTTCACCAGCTAAGCATCACGCGGGGGGGGGGGAGGGGGGGGGGGGCAAATTCGAGAGTAATCTACCATGAACATCATTTGTACGCAAATTTTTATCGCTCACTCGTCGCCGCGCGTCGCGGCTTGGTTGGTGTCACGTTACACAGTTGATAGGGACACGCGGTGAGAGAGGACGGAGTTTAATCGTCATCGCGATCTCGATGAAGATTGAGAACCACGGCGAGAGAGTTCTAGCTCCGTCTTGCTCGAACGTTGCGTCGGGGAGGCGGTGAGCTTTCTCGTTCTCGTGTTCTCCGTTGATCGCACGCCTCTTGTCCATCCATTCCTCTTTTCCCCTACCTTTTGCATTCGTTTTCTCGTGCTCTCGCTCGCGTGGAATGGAGCGAAGGAAAGAAGGAGAAAGAAGAATAAAGAGGGACAGACCAGGCGCTAGGGGTCAAGGTGCCGCTCTGTTGCCGCTTCTCTTTCTTGGCTAGCAACCCGAAGAGGCTGTTTCTGCTGTTACTGGACTCTCCCGGAGACGGGAAAGGGGAGAGGGCTTGGGCGATAGAACGAGAGACAAGAACAAGAGTCGACGGACTGCACACCATTGTTACTACTGAATTGGTTTAAAGCTTCAAGCGCCGACGCGGTATCTGCTTCTTTCTTTTTGAGCTTCCGGCGAGCTTTTCTGCGCCGAATAAAAAATCGATACCTCGAAAAAAAATATTTGGCCATTTTGAAAGTGGAAAAATGAGAAGGGGTAACCCTTAAAATTTTTCGACGAAAATGGTATTTCTGAAAATAAATTTTCTAGAATTTTTTCGTTAATGTAATCGGTTGGTAAATATGCCACTTGAAAACAATGGCGAAGGTTTTAATTCGATATCTCGAAATTTTTTGAAAAAAAGTGCCGTTTCGCAAAATTTAACATAGGATTCCCTATGCTGGAAATGGTGAATTTTAAAAATTTCGAAAAAAATACAAGTCGCATGTGTTTTGAGCCGGAAATGGGCCACTTAAAGCCAATGGAGGTGGTAAAAAATCGATACCTCGAAAAAAAATATTTGGCCATTTTGAAAGTGGAAAAATGAGAAGGGGTAACCCCTACAATTTTTCGACAAAAATGGTATTTTTTCAAAAAATTTTCAAAAAATTTCAAAAAAAAAAAGCCGAATATCGAGCCAGCAACAAGTGAGAGATTCGTCATCGGATACTGGCTCGAAATGCTGTTTCTATTCTTCTCAAATATTGAGAACATACCCAAGATATTTTTTTTCCAAGCTTTTACAGGGTAACGAAAAATGTTGATGAAAAAAAGGAAATACTGAGTGTGACCTTTAACTTCGAGAGTATCGATTCAATTACGCACAAATTCGTTCTCTTTGCCTTTTTTCTTCATCCTCCGCGGTGTGTATTACGTATGCATAAGCCTTTTTTTGTCGCGGCGGGGGTCAGCGTGAGCTCCGGATGCGTACGAGGCACAGGTGCGTTGGACTCTCGTGCGTGAATAACCGCGTGCACCGAGAAAGCCTCCGGGCTATGCAGCGAGGAGCAAAACCGAACGGACGGGTATAACCGTTCGTTCGTTCCTCGTGCATACTTGCATGAAACGTGTTGCAAGCGCATACTATACCGTAATTAATAGGTAGTAGGAAGGAGGCAGGGAAGGTGAGTACCAGCGGAGCCAAAAGTCAAGCGCGCGAGACCGCTGATAGCGAAGTATATATTAATCTCGATGACGAAAGAATAAAAAAAAACTTAAGCCGAGGCTTTAGCGCGTTTAACGACTGGGAATTATGCTCGCGGTGGACGGGGTGGAAAGTCAAGGAAGGGTGAAAGGCACAATTAAGGGGACGCCTAATATTGCAGACCCAGTTTCGAGAGAGCGAAACCGATGGAACAACGCACGCGACCCTTCGTGACACGAGGTCGTCCTTAAAACGCCGGCAGCTCACGTTTCGTCCCACTGCCGAGAGCCGGTTCGTTGTGCATGTAGAAAGTCGACTACGGTATTTGTCGAAGAAAGAGGCTCGATGATAAATTGTACGGTAAAAGGCACCGGCAAATTATTAATCCGAAAAACGTAACTCACAGCGTACTGTATTGAGACTCGCGGAAATTCGAAAATGTCTTTAAAGAGTCCCTTCGAAGATGGCGACGAGTGAGTCACCGAAAAGCTCTGATTATCCTAAACAGAATCGAATGATGGTAAACGAAACGTATAGTGAGTAAAGGCCTTAGGGTACCGTGGAAGGCTTGCATTATCGATTCTGGCACACCAGACACGCTCCTTCTGCTTTCTTGGCGATAATTCGCCGACTCTCGTCGTCGTCGTCGTCGCCGCCGCCGTCGCCGTCGTCGTCGCCGTCGGTTGGAACGGTGGTCTTGGATGCCCCGTGGCAGCAGCGACCCTTGACTCTCACCAAGTTACGCAAACTTTCCGGACTAACCCGCAGCGGGTTACAGTAAAGGCACACGGGTTGTGTTCCTCCTCCGCAAACTACCGAAAGCTCGTCTACTTCTCGTGGATTCGTGCGAGATTATAAAGGTATCCGGGACTTGCTGCCCAGGCCGGAAGTGAAGATGGAGACCTCGTAAATTTCCGTCGCGAGTCAGGACTCGAAACTTTCGTATCTCATTTATGTCGTGGAAACTTCGCGAGATATGCAAAAAGATAAAAAGAATTAATTATCCTCGATTCGGATCGATGAGAAATAAAATTGCACGACCGCTACGGAGGAGAGCGGGACGGAACGGACTATTTTTACCTGCAATTTCTGATGCTCGGCCGAACAATGTAACAAATAAGCGAAATATGAGCAATGATTTATTCCAAAAGGTCCGCGAAGCTCGGTGATTCTCTCCTTCCGTGGAAGTCTCGGGTTTCTACATTATTTCCCTGTTGCTCGTCTCATTACCGCACGCCGCACATGCTCCGGTTATGTGTTCATCTACACAGACATATGGAGCCTCCGAAGGGACGGAAGAATATCGTGGACATACTGGGAAGATATCCTTTGCCGCACGCAAACTGAAGTAGCGTGGTCAAGCGCACGTGTGAGCCCGTCAAGGCACCATTCGTTAGACGCCTACCCGAGAGTGCCTTCTGCTCTCGCGATATCCCTCTCGGACCTCGTTATAGATCGCGTCATAGGCGGATATACGTGTAAAGCGTGTGCGAGCATCGACAGGATTACCAAGGAACAGGAGAACTTGTTAAAGGGACGCGTCCTTTGAAAGTGGAAGACGCTTTAGTCACGTTTCACGTTTCCGCTTAACATCTTGCTCCTAACTCTCTTCCGCCCCCCCCTCTCGGGACACGGCACTTCCGTTCTGCGGATTATTCGTGAACGTGGAAGAGAATGAAGAAAAAAGAAATTGCATCTACAACAAAATACGCTTACTCGTTTCGGAGGGGCGGAGCGAAGTTTGCAAACGAGAGTCCAATCTTTGCCTCGCTTCTCACATTTCCCTGGGTTATTCTCTTTTTCATGAGCGTGAAAGCAGCAGCTACTTCTTTCACGCCTCGGTCAGTGATATAAAAAAAAGGGGAGACGCAGTGGCTCGTTACCGCAACCGTGAGCTTCTCTCTCGCTGTACAGTCTCGACTAACGAGCGCGTAAGAGCGAACGCCGCTGGTCGCTCTCTCGGTGCATGCAGTGATAATGCGTTCGAAACTGCGAACAAGTGGCTGACTCTGCCGACGCCATGGAAACGAAAAGAGCAAGAAGCGTCGTGAAGAGAAGCGGATGAAGAACAAGAAGAATGCTCGGCGGGACGACGCTGAATACGCGAGCGAGCCAACACACGTCTCGAAAGACTACTTTTTCTGCAGCTCTTATTTCGCGTTGCTCGCTCCCGCGTCGCTGTCGGTGCGAGTACTTCGTACGCATAAAAGACGCGAACGGCGAGGAGGAAGAAAAGAAGAGTGCTGTAAAGTGTCGGACGGAGGCATTAGGCGCAGGCACCGCTCTCCCGACACTCGAAGATGATGGAGGCATTATTATCGAGCCCCCCCCTCCGTGTACGATCTCGTGCCTGGTGCGTGTAATTCTCCCGCTCGTCATGCGGGAAAGGAAAAATTCAGAAGGGAAGAGCGATGAGACGCTTCGTGTTTTTTCTCATTTTTTTTCTGGATTTTTAACCTCGAGGAAATGAAAAGGACTGGTGAGACTCGGGGAGTTTACATTTACTCGAGTGGCCATATCCACTCGGGAAGACAGAATATGGAGCAGACCCAGAGACACACAGCCGGGCTGAGAGATTTATTTGTGTGTTATCACGTCGGATCCGGAGTGGATACGGGAGCGAATGGTAACAGAATGGAATCGAAGAGTAACGAGAAAGACGGTTGAGGAGAGACGAGGATGGGAGGGAGGAGCACCACCGAGAGGAAGAGTACGCGGCAAGAGAAAGAGGCAGCGGGGGTGCCAAACGGGTTGAACGTCCGCCGGCGTTCGAATATAAATAGCGTCTCGACGTTCGTACACGTTTCTACCGTTTCTCTCTCTCTCTCTCCTTCTCTCTTCGTAATCTACTTCGTCCTTTTTGCAGTTCTTCTCCTTTTTTTTGTTTCGGGGTTTGTTTAGTTTTTGCCCTTTCGCCGGTTCTGCTCACTCGAGCCTGATGCATGCAAGTTCAATTGTCGCTTCGTATTTCGTTACTTCCTGGGACCTACACTCTTCCTTATTGGCATCGGACACACTAAAGAACTAAGAAAAAACTAAGCGAGACGAAGAATTTGCCGTGAATCACGACCGGTTCGTCGAAATGTTGATTCTTTACATAACTCTGTTTTCTTTTTTTTAATTATTTTTAAAATTATTATCTGCAGAAATATTCTCGAAATAAATATTAAACGTGGAAATGGCGAGACGTAAAACGTTTCACGCGGAATAAAAGTCGGACTGCCTTTGTGCTTCGACTTCAATCCTGGATTGTTTTCTCGCTTCGTTCATTTTTAATTTAGCTCCGTTTCAACTTCGCCTTCCGCTTCGTTTTACCGTTCACATCTCCCCGTACCCTTTCACTCGGCATTAGAGCGTCGGGCACGCAACTTTTCATCATCGGCGTTAAACTTTCGATTCGTAATTTTTCAACGGCTTTGGCTCTCAGCGGGTCTTGCGGCAAGACTGCATCAACTTCGGAAGGTTTGAGAAGATCCTTGTTTCTCGTTCGTCACGCCGTTGATGATGGGCCGGGAAAACGAAGACGGAGGGTATCTAGCGATGCTCAGCTTCTTCTGCCCGCGCCTTGTGCGAGAGGCCGCGACGTGAAATTAGATTTCCACGGGAGGTCGACGCACCCGACGGGGCGAAAAATAAAATCGACCGGAACTTAATCCCTCCACTCTGGGCTGCTCACTCGCTCGCTCTCTCCGAGTGAGTGCGCTAGCGGGAGATGAGTAAAAGCGCGAACCCAGAGATATAGGAGGAAGTATGAGGGAAGGGAGAAAGAACGGCGAGGGGAAGGTATCATCCTCGGCCGTAATTAGAATCCACTTCGTGGAAATGGCTCCGGGGCTTCGCGAGACGGAGAGAGAAAGAGCAGCCCAGCAGCCACAGTAGCAGCGCAGCAGCCTCCCGTTCGCTGGTCCGTTCATCTATCGCTCGCTTGCGCAGTTATATAGTACCTGTGGCAGACGCCCCGAAGGAGGCCCCGAAAGTCGACGAGAGTTGAAGGAAGCAAAAAAAAAAAAGAAAAAAAAGAACGGATCAAGGAAGAGAAAAAGAATGAAAGAAATTACGAGGAAGAAGACGTCCGTTGCTCTGGTGAGTGAAAGGAGCGTACGAAATCTCATTGAACCTTCAACGTTCGGGATAATCGAGTCTCCAGGGATCGAATCAGCGATGAATACGCGAGAGATATAATTGATTGTAAAACTGATCGGAGATTTCTATTTGTAATTTTGTGTGGGTGGTGTCGCAGGGTTACTCGAATACGACACTTGGACGTTCGATACATACAATTTTGGCTACACGTGCCGAATAATGAGGCATTGGATGACTGTGTCCATGTAATTCACAGGGTAATCACCCGTGTAATTCACTGTAGCAACATCGGACGAAGGATCCTCTACGGCAGTAGTTGTAGTTGCAACAGTTATGCAACAACTTTGGGAGGGGGGTGTCTCTCGCATGCACAGGTGCAACGTAGACAACCACACTACCACCTCTGCCTACCGCGAACTCTCTGTGTTATAATCTCCGTTTGCACAACCTACTAACCAACCGAGCGAGTTCTCTTTTGCTAATTAATACAAACCACGTAAACCGCTGTGGCTAGATATAACTACCCCTTTCACTTCGCAGCATGATCCTCCGTGTTTTATCGCCGATTTGCGAGGATATCTCACCTTCGTTTACACTCAATTTGGATCTCGCCGGTACATCTGTTTCATCCATCGAACTTTGTGTTCCTTACTCTCGTCGGTGAACGTACAAATTTTTGACCGGTTGAGGACCACTGAGAATCGCCACGCGGTGCGAGAGGACCGAAAGACAGAGTGCACAGTTCTCCGAGGGGAAGAGAGGGAGAGGGAGAGAGAGAACTTGTGCTGCACTTCTGGTGGGGTTCAAATGTCACACGGTGACTCACCGTTGTCGCGGCTGTACGAAGCGTTTTCCTATACGCACACCCAGACCCCAAAGTAGATACTTGTGCGGTACAGTGGCGAGTATCTATTTACGTACTGGTGCCGCTATCATATCAAAGCAAGAATACATGGTTACATGTATGATTCCGGTGTTGCCCGGGGAGAGCAGTGGCTCAGGTGAACCTGCGATTCGCTATCGTCCCATTGTAACACAGTTTTGCGTTATCGACCCCACGGTACACCGGCGTCTCCCGATGAGCCCTTTTTCAGGCTGCGCGTGTTTTCATGTATTTTTGTTTCGTTGAAGCACTTTCACGTGTGTTCTCCGGACAGGTTGCATGTGCGTGAGTCTGAGTCCGCTGCTGTAACAGCCGGTGGGGCTGATTTCCAGGTAAAGGGCCTCTCATCGCGGCGTTGCCGGCTACTCGCCCGACCGACTCGCGAGTCTCTCCGGATGGCGGTGGACGTCTGCGGGCATAAGACGAGAAGAGTCGGCGATCGGCCCCCCGGTACAAAGTCTGCCGGACACGAGTCTCGAGAGAGGGAAAGAGAGAGACGGTGTGAGCTAACGGGTGTTGTCGGATCTCCCGTTTCTCTCGGGTTTCATCTCCGTCCTGTTCTCGGATCCCGCAATTCGTTCTTTCTCTCGGGCCCGATCGTTGCCACAGCGCAATGTTCTCCGTATTGCCGGAGGGCAACGATCAATGGATGTTTAACGATTTGGCAGCTACTCTCCTTGTCTTGCGTCTCATTTTTGTTTTCTTTATTTTTATTTCTCACCCTCGCTGATTCATTGAATTCGAGAGATGAATGAAAATTCGAAGGGGGTCTCTTCGTGACCGGCGTGGAGATGAGGATGTGGCGATATTCGGGTCAGCGCTTCTTATCGGCGAGCTCTCGAGGAGCGCTCGAGGATCTCCGTGCTGTCTGTTTAGTTTGATCTACTTGATTGTATCTTATTTTTATTTCATTTTCATTTTAATTGCAGTTATCATATTTTTATTTCTCCATATTTCTCTTCCTGTTTTGTTTTGTTAAGGATTGATCCTAACTTACAACGTTGCACCCACTTTAAGCGACTTTTTCTATACCTTTTGCCTAATTCGCCTCAGAGTTAAACTAAGTCACGAATAAAATCTTTAACCAACCGATCAATCAATCTCTCCACGCAACAATCCGCACACGCGTGTTCGTGCGCGGGCTCGTCTATTTATCGAGAAAACTTTTCGCATTCTTTGGTATTTTCTGTCAAAGCGTAGCGACGGAGATGTATCAATGGAACACTCTTGATAAAACATTACTGATCAATTAGACAGCAGCATCCACGATCATTGCACATGGCACGAAAAAATATTTATACACTCCACGAATTAAGGTCTCGTATCGCTGGAATGACAGGATCTCGACGCGCCTTGAACAGAAATAGATTCTGCAGGTCATTCGGCACCATGGATACAGTTGAGCCATGGCGATCCGGGGGAAGGATATCCAGAGAAGTGTGCTATGGTGCAGGCCTAGTGATAAATACATCCTCGGTGTAATGAGATCGACGTGATTTAATGGATACGAGTGGAGCAGCGCACTGTTTGCTGGGCGAGGGTTGCGCGTATTCCACTCCTCAGTACTGTAATAGACGCCTGGCCTACAGTCGTAAGCCCGAGAGAGAGAGAGGGAGAGAGAGAGTGAGAGTGAGAGAGAGACAGGCAGCACAGATCACCTATATAATACGCGACCAGGCGTAGCGGCAGAACAATGCCATTGAGATATTTCCCGATTGCCCGAGAGCTTCGGAGAGTCACTGCCACGCACGAACCACATCCTGGCACTTAATTAAATCGTTCCATGATTCGCTATTATTTATTTCCGACTAAGACTCTCAAAGAACCCTGAAATACGTTTTTTAAGTTTTTCGCCGTCGATATTTTATCCCTTCTCAGGTTCGTTCGAAACATGGCGTCTAAGAAAATTGTTTCTCCGCACTTGAATTATTCCTGGGACTAAGTGGTAGGCTGGCAAGAGTTCGGTGTGCCGATACTTTCTGGAAGTCGGAAATCTACCATCGGCCGTCGTCATTAACAATATTACCCGGAATACGTTCGATCATCGCCGTGGGGGCAAGCGAGTGCATGTACCCTTCAGACTAACGAATTTTTTTTTCTTCTCTCGCTATCTTCTGCACGAGAGAAGCGCCGTGCCCACGCCTCTTCACGATTCCTTTGTACTGTCATCCAAAGGCTCGCTCGCGCACTCTCGGCTCACACACGCCCGTACCTCGTCGGCTCAACGTACGAAACGTCTCCCCGACATCCACCTACGGACCTTCCTCGCCTCTCCCACCGCCGCTATACCCTTTTACATACCCCTTTTACTCTTTGTCGCCGTCGCTGTGTTCTCCTCAACGTTATATACATAAATTCGATATCTCTCGAGACCGAAGAGACTTATCTATCCGTGAGAATCGCTCGTACAAATACGCGCTTCAGAGATTCACGACGATTCTATCGGATATTGCTGAGATAGTAATGCACGGAAAAAAATTGTTAATAAAAAGAAGAAACGGTAGACCGCATCATTTTGTTTCTGCCCACATTTTACGATAAACCGGACGCTCAAATCAGATATTCCCGGAGCGAAGACCGTAGGGAGTGAACGACCGAATATAGATAATGAATAAATATGTAAAGCTTTCCTTGTATGTCTCTGCATATGTATGAAGATTTTTTTCTTGTTGCCGGTTGTTCCTTTTTCTCGTTTTGCAACTTGATTATTTATGATTCTCCCAGTCAGGAATTGCACAACGGGCGAGCGCGAGTGTAAAAGAAAGAGGGCGAGGAGAGAGGCCCAGGATCAGTTATTTGAGCGAAGACAATGGACCAAGCGTTCGTGCTGTATTTACTACTCTACCACTATGATATAACAGAACGACTAACGGGTGGCAAAAGTTTAGCGCTCGCGTGGGTAGCACTGACGCATTCCGCAGTTGTATATCGTCGTCGGTCGTCAGCGAGAGAAACGGCAAAGTTTTGCCGCGCTCTTGTGTGTAGCCAGGGAGCTGCTCCCGAGAGATAGAGAGAAAGTCCGGGTTAACCTGGTGCTCTCACGCTCGCATTGTGCTAACTGGCTACAGTACCTACTGTGCAGTTTAGCGGTACAGGCATAACGCATATACGTCTTTCATCGCAGGCAGCATCTTCCAGGGTGCACCGGACTCTCTGCTAGCTGCTTGCTGACTTTGCAGCTCTGCAGAACCGAGAGACTGACGATAAGACATGGTAAGCAAGGGAATGATGAGGGGTGGATGAGTGCAGAAAGACTCTGCAAATTAACCCCTTGAGGAACTCTCGTGGAAGGATCTTAATAAGGAAGGTAATGAGGGCTAAGTCAACCGTAGATTTTCTCGGGATAAGTACATTAAGAATAGACGGGATCGTTCATGAATAGTTCTAAAAATTATGGACCTTGGTGTTCGATAAATTTCGAAGATAGCGGATATATGAAATATCGAGAGTGTTTGCAAATATCACAAAGATGAATAAATGAATAGACGACACCACTCGGGCAGTGCACAAATGAAAGATTTTACAAAGATTGGCAATTATCTTGCGATTTTGTGTCTAAATGAATTCCACTAATGCGCCACTTAATGCAGGACATCCGGGCCGCGGAGCGGCAGCTCTGCAATCGCGAATACAGCTGAGCTCTAGCTTTTTATAGTATATAAATAGGCAGAGTGTACACGTGTATTATCCGCACGTTGCTTCGCCGAACACCCTACGGGATAATCGTCGTTTATCCCCGTCTACGATTCGCCTCCGCTCTCGTGTCTAGATCGCTTGCAGGACTATCGCGTGGCTGGTCCATCGGTCGAAGCGTGGCATTCAGAGTGACGGACTATCTCCATTTATCGCATTCCACCCGACAGAAATCTCTTTCCAAGAACATAACGCATCGAAGCGTGCAGAAAAGAAAACAAAAGTGAACGATCTGCGACTTTAGCTGAACAAACTCTCAAACCCTTTCCGAGTGTTTTTCCCTCCAATTTATATGACAATTTGAGTTTCTCTCAACATAACGGACAGCTGTTTTCTATTTTTGGGGAAATTCTCAGAAGTCCTTTCACTCCCGAATTTCGTGGAAACAATGAAACTTGGGCAACTGGATCTCGTCAACGTCGTCCGCACGAGAATGTATTCTGGTATTCGAGTTTCAATAATGCGAATCCGATTGTGCAACGAAATACTGAGAGAATCGTTACGGTGGTTGTGGAGAACAACACGTGATATCGAATGTATGTACGGGCGCTTCAACGTTTCGTTTCTTACGATGGGGTCGAGCACAAAGAGCTGGTGGATGAACCAACCGATGGCGTGGTTAATTACGACTCCGGGCGATTGTTTTTGTTCGGCTAACAAAGTAATTGGTTGGCGACCAACTAACTCGTTAGCCAACCTAGTATATCGCCAACAGTCAATGTCGAACACTGCATTACGAAATATTAGAGTTAAAAGTGCTACAATGATGGCGATAAAGAGCGATGAGAAAGATCCTCGATTTAATTCCCCTGCAATTTCATAGTCGTAAGTTTTCACGGTGTGCTTTACCGGGTTTGAGTTATAATTTATCAGTTTACGTACACAAGCGATCCGATGTGTCTATCGTCCGCATCATCGCATCGCTTGTATCTATACACACTTTAATGACATATACTCGGGGTAACAAGTATGGTATAGAGAGGTAGCGATGTGGCCGGACGCAAATAGCCGCGATGGCGAGGTATAACGACGGGCCACCGGTTCCCGGTTTGCAATCTCTATTATGTATCGGCCGATACCGGAGCGTATATCACCAACCACCACCACGTTGGCGAGCGCACCTCCCGTGGACAATGATAGATCAATGCGACACGCTCGAATTAATGGCCAACGCGTAACTCACACATGTTCCGAGTACGACGCTGCGTGTATCTCTATCGGAGTAATACACGTACCTATATATTACGCGTATTGTAACTAACCAGTACGTAAACGAACGGTTTCACCCTTCCCTTTATTCTCACTACTGTGTTCTATATCTAAAGCTGTATTTCTATTTCTATCCGGATGGGGTTCCAGACTGGACGTACAATAGTAGCCGGTTATCGGTTGCCCGTGCTTTCCGCGTAGTCGCTTCCTGCTATCGCCCAGTGGGTTACACACATCGATACACTTTGCGCTCACGTACGTCCGCACATATAACTTTGAGAGAAAACATTCCGAGTTCAAGTTTGCAGTGCATGAAGGTACACTGTACAGCGACGTTTCTATCACAAACGAACGCAACATCGTGAACGATCTAATTACGAGATATTCGCATTAACTATGTATGACTCAAATTTCATGATTTTGATGTTGATTTATTTCACATGCATTATGCAACGAATTGTATTGCCAGCGGCGGCGAGAGTGTACTCCGCACGCATCTACAAATCGATGTGTGTGTGTGTGTACGTGTAATTCAAGAAGAGGTGTTACCCGGCAAAAGGCTGTGCATAATAATGACGAAATTGTGGTTGGTTGTTGCAATTATTACGACCGTAATGAGGTGCGTGCGTGTGTGCGCGCGCGCGCGTGCGCGCGTGTGTGTATGAGTGTGTAGTTGGGAGAGAGTGAATTTTGTTGATCCACGAGTGAGAAACACTACAACGCGGGGGAATATAATAGAAGCGAAGCTGCTGCTGGATGGTGCGATGATGCCCAGCGATTAATCATGCCAAGTCCGTGACGGCGTCGGCGTGCGAAGCCACCGGGCAAGCCCGTCGCTTCATTTCGCTTTTGACGCTGCTGCCGTGGTGTGCGAGAGCTCGCGGCAGCGGTTTCGCGAGAAGCGCCGAGAGACACACGACATTCGTCTCCGTCGGCGGTGCGAGAGGAGAAGACGAGGAGTAAAGAAAGGATCTACAGAAGAGCGAGCGAGACGAGCGGACGGACCGGGCTCATTTTGCCCGAATCGAATGACCGCGCCTCGGCTAACTCGGTCAATTATCTCGTTATCTTTGACAGGATCGATGAACGATCCGCCGGCTGTTACGCGGGAATTTCGAGAAGGTTACAGCCGCTATGCGCCTAACACTGCATTTCAGCACGGGAACTCGACAATTTGTAGTTATACTACGTACCCGTATTCGACGTTAGAACGTGAGAAATTCGTAGGACACGGAACGAAATTTGGCTGTGGCTCGCAGTTTCCGATAGCTAAACTGTCCGAGTCCACGATCGCAGGAATTATTGGACTCTCCTTCTTGTCCCTTACCCCGCTCGTGAGATATTCACGCTCGCCGAGCGGTAGTGGCTCGTACAGCTAAGACTATGCTCATCGCGATCATCACTCACGTCGTTGTGTCTCGGGGAACAGCGGAGCGAGAGCAAGGAGGATGAGACAGAGTGTATCGGACAACGACATATCGAAGCGACGATGTTACCCCGGAGGAGACTTCGATATTCGACGCTCGCAACCTTCGAGGCGAATGGACCGACGCGAGGGTGCTCGAATGCCGGGCGCGTTTACGCGAAAGCTTATCCCGGGGAGAGAGAGAGAGGGATCGACGATCCTTCGTCGATACCTCGACGGCGTTCACCAACCGTCGATGTTCGTCTTGTGTTCGAGATATGGAGAAGACAATGCCGATACTATAATACATGTATACCGGCGGGTTGTTGGGGCGCGGGCGCTTCACGCCCTCGATATTGACGATGGAATTTTGAAACCGAAAATTTACATTTCCGGAGATTTATCGAAAAAGTGACGTCATACTCGAAATACGTCACTTCCGGTTTGAAAATCTCACTTTTGGTATAATATGGGTACCTCGACGGCGTTCACCAACCGTCGATGTTCGTCTTGTGTTCGAGATATGGAGAAGACAATGCCGATACTATAATACATGTATACCAGCGGGTTGTTGGGGCTCGGGCGCTTCGCGCCCTCGATATTGACGATGGAATTTAGAAACCGAAAATTTACATTTCCGGAGATTTATCGAAAAAGTGACGTCATACTCGAAATACGTCACTTCCGGTTTAAAAATCTCACTTTTAGTATAATATGGGGTGAATAGAAGCCAGTATCGGGATTTATAATAATCAGGGCCTTGTACGGGATCCTCTAGGGGCGCCCCCTGGATTGTTGAAAATTGGGACAAACAACTTTCCAAAATGTATAAACGATTTCAGATATATTTGCGGTGAACGACACGCTATCCAATGCAATTTCACGTTGAATGTAGACCTCGTTCTCGAGAGGATCGATTACGTCATAGACCATATTGCTTGTATTTGTGTATTCAAACTGCGATAGAATGATTTAAAAAAAAATTGTTTTGTTGTTTAAAAATAAAGACAGCACTTACTTTTACCTAATATCGTCGAAATCCTCCCTTAAATTTCGAGTTCGCTACACAGACGAAATTTTCTAATTAAATCGTAATTGTCGTCTCGCTTCCGACACGATCTTCCGTGTCCAGAACAATTTGAATAGTCCAACAACGCGACGTTGTGTACAGATACAGCGGGGAAATGGAACGGTGTTACGGTTCCTGCTACCGGGTCGGTGATTCCAGTTTCTGTTTAGCTTCTATAGCCAAACCTATCCTACGCTTCGGTCCTGCATATGAACGGACCCGTTGCACGGTCCCGGCTTTCGTAATATATTACTCCGCGATGTCTCCTGCAATTTACGTACGATTATGCAGATGCCCGAGCGGTTTCTCGCGAGCTTGCCTGCGTGTGCGTGTATGCATACGAGCGGAGTCGCGTTGCGTAGCGTTGCGTTCAATCGCTCTTGCATCTGTGCACGGGCTGTACGCAGGTTTGTTGTATGCGGACGTATTGTGGTATCGAGGTAGTGCGAGGAAGAGAGCTCTACCGCCCGGCAGGACGGCGCGTTACGTCGCTGCCACCGTCGCCGTAACCACTGCCGGAGCTTACAGTTTACATAGGTAACTCCCGTACAAACACTCTTCCATTACCTCCTATCGTATTATACCTTCACCGTGTATTTTATCTACACGCACACACACGAGTACCACGTCGGGTGCGTATCGCGTTACGTTTACCATCGACGCGAATGCACCATGCGCGATCCACATACGAACCGGGAAAAATCTCGTCGACAAGAGAAACTCGCGGGCTGCGCCACCCTGCCTATTTTCACGGATTGTATTACACTCCGTGAAAATAGGCGGGGTGGCGCACCCCGAGCGGGGTCCGATTTCAAGTTCCGATGTTGTTTCGTTTTGGTTTTTGTTCGTTTCTTGATTTTTTTTGTTTTTTGTTTTTCGAACTCAGAGAATATAAACTGTAAACTGTAGTGTGAAAATAACAATGTCCCAAGGTGACTAAAAATTGCAAGGTTTTTTTTTTTTCATACGACGAAAAAAGTTCGTAACCGTTACGACGTGGAAGTCACAAAATATCGCCGGGAGACATGAAAGTTAATACGCTGATATGTATGGATCAGTGGGAATTCTGCAGTATGTGATAGAGTACATGGTTACCCGTATGTATAAACACGTGAAACGTTTCGACAGAATATCGAGGAGTCGAGGGGAGGGGGCTTGAATATATTGTGAGTAAATGCGACCCGTTCCCGCCGATTTGCTGACTGGTCGGTTGAAGCTCAGTGGAACTCGTGTATCATAATGTCGGGAGGTCGATGCGCCCTCTCGTCCCAATCGTTCGAATAATAATGCACGCAGTCACGGCTGGTCCGGATGCGATGATTACGGATTCTTTACCGATTCCAATCCAGACTCCGTACGCCGTGCTTTTTTAAAATACGCTTCCTCATAAATTCATTGCGTCCCACTCGGTTTTCCCGAAGACAAATCGATCGACGAAGCTGGTCCACTGGGATAATATCGGGAATGACAATATTATTCGCACAAACTATATTTAATGCACAAAGCAGTTTTCCATACTTCTTTTCTAGTTTTTCCAAGTCGTGGATAGATTTTTCACTAAACATATTTTCTGTAAAATATTGATAAATTTTCCTCCTCGATATAATCTCCGCAACCCCGCCGTTTTATGGTGATAAGAGCCTGCAGTGCGTTCGCGACGACGAGTAACAAGACTGCTCCAGTGTCACGTATAGTGGTTACGTTTCATTAAGTGGCGTGTGCGGAACTGGTGGCACCGATCTGCGCACCGTGAGAGAGAGGGAGAGTCCAAGCGTACGACAAACCGAAAGAGGTTCTCGCAAGAGACAGCCGAGCACCGGATTACATCTCGCGGGGTATGTGCGATTCTTCGAGGTCGTTTCAACAACCTTTCGGACCACCCACCGAGTTCGCGGGAAATATTATCGCGAAGGAGGAAAGAACCGCAGCAGAAGCGAAAGAGACGCTGACAAACCTCATGTCGGGAAGGCGCAAGAACGGATCTCGCGAGTTCGCAGCTGAGAGGTCTCTTCTCTTCGCCACGCGAGTGTGATCGTCCGCAAAACACGCGAGGCGCAGACGATTATTTTTCTTTTCGACTGGTTATTCGACGAAGCTGCGCGAAGTCAAAGACGAATATATACAAGTATTTCGGATGTCGCGATCGAGAGATTGCTTCGAGTAGAAAAAATGCGAGAAGAAAAAAATAAAAAATTCGATAACATCTTTTCGTTCGGACAATAGCCCTGCAAATGACGTGAAAGGCGAAACCGTGATGAGCGGGTTCGAAGGGATTCGGGAGCGAATGCCGGAAAACGCTTAATGGCACCCGAGGTTCCCGTAGTCGAACCATTACCGTATTTTTCTCAACGTATGTGAGTGTGTGTCGTTGGCGCACGGGAGGTTTCTTCTCTCCCGAAGTAGCGAACGTACAAGAGACGCATCGTCTCCTAGCAGCGGCATTCATTAAGGTCATCCAAGCTTCTCCCAATTTACGCGGACGTGAAACTGCTTACCAAAATTATCCTACAAACACACGGGAGATCAAACCGGAAATTTGATTATTTATAACAACTCGACGCCAACTACATTACATTTTATACAAATTTTCCGTTATAATAAAATCAATATAACGAAGTGGGTTAAGCCACTTGTGAACTGCGCTGGAACACTGCAAACAAATCGTTGCTTTGTAGACCGAGGGAAGCGAGTATTTTTTTTTTTGTGATTCTTTATTTTCTCTCTTTGGCTTTGAGTATCTCTGCCGCACATTGCACTCCTACTACCCCCTCGGGATTCGTGTATCGGTTCACTATGCAATTGGGGTGGCGCTCTGAGCAAACTCGGATGATACGCGCTGTTGCTCCATTCAAACGATGCGTGCTCAATGAGACGACGACGAATCCGCAGTGAATTTACGGCCTCTTGGGCACTGACCGGAGGGGTAACGCACGATGATTTTCATTAGCGATGATTATTGTAGCGTGTGCGTGATCTTTCAGTATACACAGATCAACTGTTCCCCTTACGCTCCTCTATTCACTGTCTTTATCTTTCATTCTCGTTTTTCCATTCGGTGTTTACACACTTCATTGTGAATCTACACGAACGAGCCGCTTGTGTGTGCAGAAATAACACGCTACACGACGAATTTATGAATTTCACTCGAATACGAAAACCGGGATTTCATTTATACATCGAAAGATAACAGAAAAGTGACAACTGCAAAGGACCGATCGAATCTTTGTTCATCATCGCGATTCCCAAAGTCTCATTAGCTTCAATAACATTCTGAGTGACGAAAAAATGTGTTATCTTCACTTCAGTCCGTGATGCAAATTTTTAAGAGTCGAGACCCCGATTTAACATTAAAACGTGTCTACTAACAGCGTAAACAGACGAGCCATCATCGAACACTCGCTATTTTAAGCGAATCTGCTTCCGGCAATTATATAAACGGAGTCGATGAAAACTTGCTTCGGTACACTAAACTATAAGCGTATTCCTTACGAGTCCGTTTGCAGTTCTCTATGAAGGGAGCGCCGGATCGGAGGGGTCGATCCGACCAAGATAGAACACTACCTTTCTCATTCAGCGTACGGCACCCCGACACGGCGGTGCCTTAAGCGAGAGAACGAGTGGAATCCGCGATGTAGAAAAGCCCCAAAATCGTTTGTAACCGGCGGAAAGAGACGGGGCGAAAGCGCAAACCCCCGAAGCGTGTTCCGCCACTCGAGCCACCTATTCTCTCCCAATTTCGCGCGAGTGCCACCAGCGTCGAGGGTCGGGAGGAGCCGGCTCCGCTAGCTTTTCGGGTTGTTCACCGAGGGAGGGGGTGGGTAAGTTATGTTACGGTGTGTCGGGGTCGCGGTAAATGCTGTTTTCGCGTCGTTTGCCACGTTCGTAATAGACGACCGCCGGAGGGAGAGAGAGACGCGTTTGCTCGGTAACAGCAGGCTGTTGTACTCCCTATATACATGTTTCTACAATGTACAATATAGCTGGATAACGAACGCATAAAAGCGTGTATCAGAGGCTATACGTAGTCGATCGTATAACGGTGAAATTTTACGCGTGGTTTATATCACCGTGTGGTGCAGGGGGGGGAATGAACAGCTCTCGGAGCTCGGAAATTAATAAGGACATAAAGAAGCAAAAGACTAACAATTTTATTTGATCGACTGATTTGTAGGACAGTCCAGTAAAAAAAAAATAACCAAACAGACACTCGATCGTCCGGTTAGTCGTGAAGATTATGAAACTCGTGGTGGTAAAACGATCTCGTTCTCGGACTCGCACGATAGGGCATCAGTTTGATACACGCAACGATCGAAAGGTCGAGCTCCGTCGAAACTAGGTGAAGGAGAAACAAAAATTTACAAATAGAAGCATTCGTAAGAATCGGCGGTAAAAAAAAAAGTAGCAGATACAAGGAAGAGACTCATGTGCGGCTTAGAGGCACGTAGAGAGAGGAGAGACAGACAATCGGACAACACGACTCCGGTGCGATTGGTGTAGGTTACACAAGGTAAGTCGAAGCGAGGAACTAACCGAGTGTCGATAGGGCTTTGAAGCGCGGCTCGATTGTGCAAAATCCCTCGCGTTACATGTGTACTGGTGTGTAAATTTATAAAATACAGTACAGCGGCAAAGAGAGGTGTGCAGTGTATGGATGCTGAGAGAGAAGGCGAGAATACGTTGTCGAGGTGCACACGCCGGATATCGAGGTCGACCGGTTCTCCGGCAGCCGTCGCGGGGCCGTTAAGGGACATTGCGACACGGGGACCGTACTCTCGCGCAGGGTCCTCTTGGTGTGCACTCTCGTTACTGCCGTTGTGTGTTGCTTTGCTACCCCGGAGCTCTCTCCGGTAGCCCCGCTCGCAAGCGACGTCTCGAGAACTCCAAGAATTGCAAATAAATTATTATTAGCAGAGGTGCTCGCACAGCTCGTTGGTGCTACTATGTTATACATGTGTGTGTGTGTGTGTGTGTGTGTTATATTATAGTATAGAATAAGCTACGATCGCTTGGCTCGACACCAACGGCCGCTTCGTGGAAAGAAAAGTTCGCGACTGGAATTATTATCGCGTACGAGAGATTGACGAGGCCCGAGACTCGATCTCATACTATTGCCAATGCGACCATTCGTTCATGAACATTCAACATATTTTACTCCGCTCGCAACGGAGACTGACGTATTTCGCCTGTACACTCGGGACTGTATAGTGCATTATATTATGCCTAGCTTGTCACTTATCGATCATCGCCGAGCTCGTAATTGTGACCGTACATACCGGAGCGACAAGAAACCGCATGTAATTGATGTAAAAGAATAGAATTTTTAGAAATGCAATTTAATGGGTCGACGTCTAGGGATGCTAGGTATACATTTGGGTTGTATCGATTGCAAAATTTGTACATTCGCCATCTCATTAAATATATATATTTAATTTATATATATATATATATATATATATATATATATAAGTTGTGTTGTAAATAATAACACAACTTAGCAGAGGCGCGACGAAGGTGTAGTTTGGAAAATTGGAGTTGGAAGTCACGTGATAATCGACCGAAACTATTATTCGCTCGCTTATGACATTATTCATTATGTGTACAGACATCGGAGCAATATTTTTCGTCGATGTTGGCGGCCATTGCGCTAAAATTATTTACAGCCGCTAATTACCGGACCCGGATCAACTTCGCGTGCGTGTTTCACGGTCCACAGCCAACAGAACTACTAATCGCGCGTGGTGCTCGATTCGCGATGCGGTGATAATTCCAAGTGAAACCGAAAGTCGTTCGACGGTTTAAAACGGTGTGGACGCTGCTCCCGGAGCTCTCCGGGTGTGCGGAGTCGCTCGAGCGTTTCTGCAATGCACGGCGTGTGTGGCAATTAGAAAATCTATAATTGCGGACTAAGATAACGAGAGAAGTTTATGAAACATGTGATGATGGTTCAATAAAGGCCACAACCCTCTGCGAATCTCTTTGTAATATTCTGATATTCCCGAATACGTCGATAATCGACCAAGTAACAGTTTGGGGGCCGTTTGTTTATCTGTAACACCGAGTATAAATCCCGAATCGATCGAGAACTACTTCTTATGATTCACCACTCATCGATGATTTTACCGATCGAGTCTCCGATCATGTCGACGAGCGAGTCGGTAACTCCGATAGCGCTTGCGCAATTTCGGATAAATTGCGAGGAGAATCTGCTGAATCACGGGAAGCAAACCTCGCCGATGACCAAAATAAATATATTAAATTAGGCCGGCGAAATATTTTCCGATACACGCCACATATACTTTTTTGTCCATATTATGTATACCGTATATCTTAAAGTTCTAGCATGCTTCTTACTTCTCTAACGAATCATCACCAACAGCTTCGTGAAACGAAATAGAAAAATTCATACAGGAGAACTACCGTCACCAGGAGAAATGTCAACCGATACAATCTCGTTGCTACACGTCATCGTGACTCTCTCGAGCGAGAGATGAGAAAAGATATCCGGAAAGAATAATGGCACTGTACATATGACATACTACGGTTGAATGAATACTTGCAGCTTGTTGCCCGATAGAGATGAATGAGGAGAGAAAAATGAATAATGATATTTACAGTGATTGAGATAGCAACAAAGAGAGATTGACAAAGAGGGAGAGAGAGAGAGAGAGTGAGAGAGAGAGAGAGAGAGAGAAATAGAGAGCACTTATATGACCAAGTAATGTAATCCAAAAAAAAAAGAAAAAAATCAAAATGTCTACGATACCGATGCTATTCTGAGTACTGAGTTCCCAGTCTTTCATGAGGATTTCTCGGGCAGGTCAGGATGACGTCGACGTGGATGCACCTACAATGCAGAGAGCGTTCGTACATATTTATACACACATCTTAGTTCTTATTAAAACAAAACTTTATACACGAAACGACGTAAGGCGCGATGGAATCACAATAATAATTAAATCAATTAATGTGACAGCCGAGGGGTGGGGGGATAGAAAATTTCGTTTCGAAGCTCGGGAAATCCGCGAACAGCGCTTCTCGGAAGGTTTGTTTTTTGTCAACAGTTGCGGCACGCCGGACGTCCTGACTTTCACGCGAGACTCGCCAGTGAAATCGCCTAGGTAAGAATAAGAGACGTTACATACGGCTACATATGTATAGCAAATATTATAGTACGCCGGCGACTCATCGTTGTTCTTCCGAAGCCAACGTTGATTCTCTCTCTCTCTCTCTCTCTCCCGAAGCTCGCCGCGTCACGCTCCCGAGGGTCTTCGGAAAGCGTGAACAGGACGCACCGTGAGTCCAGAAAGAGCACGAGACGGTGTCTCTGTTTTTTTTTCCCCTTCATTTCCATGGAGAAATTACGTAAGAATGCGAGACGATCAGAGTCCGGAGAAGCGAGGTAAGGCGAGCGAAACGCGCCTCCGATTACGGTTACCACGCGTTGTTGCGATGCGATTCTCTCTGGTACCCTGCACTATGGTCCCGGCGCTCTTTCTTCAACCGGCGCGAGCTTGTTTCGCGGCTATCCGCGTTACGAATTGTTGCCACTTCTGTAACGGCTCGATGAACCCCGGCTACCATAGCGTTATGCATTTCTGTTCGCTGTATTTTGTACATTACAGTCTCGTACTTCTGTAATACCCGTACTATAATACAAAGAATATTCACGAAGATGTAGATACTATGCATCGAAGAGTACGTGTACTGTAGAAATTATATACTGCCAGGGGGGATGGAGAGATTGTAGAAAAATCGTTTCATGACGGGGGGGGGGCGGACACGGTTCTTGGCACACGTGGAATTATTTAGCCATACAATCTGTGGAGAGCCGATTACGACACACGTGATGAGTTCGAACGTTACACGGTATTACGGTTACCGTGCCCGCATATACGCTTAACTTTATTATCGCGATTATTCGTGGGTAAAATTTCTTCGAAGAATGTATCCGGAAACCTTGCGTCTAAATAATTTTATTACGGAATAAAAGAAAAAAAATACCTGTCGCACCTTTACTGCTATGTTTGATACCGGTTAACAATCGAGGACGCTGAGCGAGCTGACCGTGGATCCGATATTTCCGAGCGACGTCCTATCTTTTTTTTTTTTTTTTTCATTCTGTATGTCGTCTCTCTGTATTCTACATTTCGTTTGAAAATCTCGAGCGGGAGCTTCCGCGTCTTTCGCGTGTGTGCCATCGAGGCCGATAAACAAAGCGAGCGAAGTGTCCCGCGCAAAGGAGGAGAAAGAGTGTTTTCCATGCGGAAGGGAATCTCGAGGGTGAAGAGCCGCCGGTATAAGCATGGCTTCGAGAAACTGCGGAAGCTGCGCGTTGAAGCGACGACGCCTCGGGGCGTTGTGCGTCAAGAGCCTTATCTTTCGAGCGTAAACATGCATTCTTCGCGTACGCTACAGTCGCAAAGAAACTTACACATTATCGAACGTCAGAGGGACCGTTTAATAAAAAAAATCTAGTAACACGAATTTTATTTTCCGACGCTATAAAAAATGGTCGATTCTTCGAAAATGCGATGGAGGTGTGCGAGTAATTGTTGGGTGGGTATTCCCCGGGTGGTTGGTTGGAACGGATTACCAGAGTGCAATTAACGCTGCGGTCCTATACGTTTCGCGATTTTATTCCGAGAGAACAAGCCCCGCGCTCGACTCCCCGCGAAAATTCATCGCGATACCGGCCGCGGCGAAAGCCCGTTTCGCGCAACAACAGGATACCGCTATGCCATCGGCGCTATATTCGTTGCGGTATATATAGTCGAAGTGGAGCAATACAGCGGGAGAGGATGGTCACGAGAGGGAGAGAAAAAAGGGAAGCCAAGCGCATTCAATTTGCAAATGCAGATTGCTTTTCATTTTAATATAAATTGTTCGAAACAAAGGCAGTAATTATGCCAGGCTCGCTGCCTCGCCCCCGGGGCGACCAATCGGGTTGCGGGGGTTATTTTTCTGCCGCCCTCCTTGGTTCGGGTAATGCTCGACTATCCGCTACCGCGATAACAACCACAAGTTTGCACGAGTTTGCCACCACGTCCGGAAAAATCGACTGATTCGGACACTGGCACTTTCTCAAGTATCGTTCCAAATCGACAAAAGCAAAATTTCCCGACGACATTGTATTTAAGATAAATCCAACGACTGTTCCGGCCTCTCGTTTATACTTGCTTTCATTTTTCAAATTTGACTTTTTTTTGTTATTAATAATATATAGTAAACATACGAGTCTGTGTATTTGTTCTCTCGTTGGTCAAGCACTGGAGGATCCACGGAGTATGATGCACAAAGCCCACATACAGGGGATTTGCTCAGAGTGCAGAGAACGACCGGGAGAGAGCAAGGGGATGTACTCGGGATAGGAGGGTGAATTTGTGTGCTCTCTTGGCCGCAAGAGGTGAAATGCTCGGGTTTATGGCCCGCGAACGATATTTGCCCCGGCTCTCTCTCCGCCCCCCCCCCCCCCCCACCCGCCCCACTGTCCCGGTCCCACCCTATTCTGCTGCATTGCCGGATAGGGGGATTCTCTACTCTTCCCTTGCTCTCCGATGCCTCTCCGCAACTGCAGTCGCGCCAGGGAAGCCGAAAACCGGAAACCTCGGAGTGAGCTCTAGGCAAGAGATCTCTCCGGTGTGAGGAGCCACAAGAGGGTAGAAAGGGGGTAAATGCAAGAGCGCGAGGACGCGAGAGAGATATAGTGAAACCAGTCGAATTCCTAGCATACCTTGGGCCAACTGGTTAGCGAGCGATTTACGATATTGTAAACCGATGCGACGGCGAGTGCCGAGACCGCCGAACCTCAATCTAATAGTGGCGACTCTAACCTCCCGCCGATCTCGCCAACGGTATGCCGGGGATACTACATTGTTGCTGCAGCAGCTTCCACCTCCCCCTTTCTCATACCAGGAACACCCTTAGAACGGACAACGAAAAATTTTTACGTCGGCGACATTCGGTGTTCGCTATAAAATTAAGAGCATCGTACGAAGAAAAAAAATTACCGAGATTAATGCGCTGGCAGCATCGGCGCATTGTAATTTCTTTCGGTGACCACGATAGCTTTCGATATTTTCACTTTTGCTCCCTCGTAGAGGAAGCTTTGTTTTTGTGAAAACAAAAATTCGAGATTTTAATGAAAACGTGTTCAGAACAATATTGCTCAATACAATAAAATAAGTGGTAGATTGATCATCAGTATGAAAAAAATATATTAATTACAGTCCCGAATGGATGACTAACGATATGAACATTTCAATTTTCAACATTATGATGATATGAAAATTGCATTAATTTTTTTCTTAACATCGATTTTGTTTTTTGCAGTGTTCAAGAATATTTCCATTCAATAAATTATACGCGATTAAATTCAGTTTGAATATCACGATAATTGAATCGTGGTACCCGAAATGTTCTATTATCGAATCAACGCCATTATTTTTGCATGATAAAGTTGTAGAAAATCAAGTTTTCTCATTCAGAGTCATCCATCGTTGTGCGGTATTATACCAACGCGGTTTCAAAACTTTGTTATTTAAAACCACCCTGGAGAGCGAGAGAACGGCGCGAGATACGAGAATGATTTAATTAGCGAATACTCCGAGTTTCAAATAACATAAACGGGGGTGAGCTTATTCGCTCTATGGTATTCTCCTCTTGGGTGCGAGAGTGTGTCGAACGATAATGCAGTTCCAGTAGTGGAAGTGGATGGTTATAAGCGAACGAACGGCTGGCTACGGAAGGTCGAGAACATCAGCCAGCCACGCGGAATAATTATATGTAATCGTACCGGCGGTTCGGAGCTTCTCCAGTTTGTTCTCTCTCAATCGTTCCATCTCTTTCTCTCCAGCACGCCCTCACAATAGAACGCCCTCTCTCGCACGCTCCACCAGCAGCCTCCGTCGCTCTATTTCGCACTAGCAATTATCAATCAATTACAGTTATTGAAACATTCAGCAACCGAACCGCTCGAATCGCCGGTGTTGCTCAACAAACTATCATCCCTGGCCAATTTTGCCCCTAAGCCGCCAAACCCGTGTAAAATAAAAAGCCTGCGCTAATGCATTAGTTGCATTAACCCGTTGCAATGATAATAAGACTGTTGAATTTTATAAGAATCAAGTTGCCAAAATTGAATTGGCCCACCTATGCGAGATTTGACTGTACCTCTAAACCGTGACCAATTCATCTTCCCCCCCCCCCCCCCCGCTCTCTCTCCCTCTCGCTCCGCCATTCTCATTTTTATCCGTACCGGAATAAAGTACCGATGGTCGCAGCGTGTCCTTTTGTTCCCATATAAATCGAGGAATTCCAGGATCCACTATCCGCAAATTGACTCGTACCGGCGACAGCAATATCAGCAACGCTCCGCGAGTTATAGCATAAAACGAGATTCGTTTGGTCATTCGTTCGGTGAATGAACGAATGACCAGACGAATGGTACGCAACCAGCCAATACATCAAGCGGTGCCGGGAAGGTTGCATGGGCAATCCCGCCGGCTCTTCCCGCCTCTCTTCCTCTCTCTCCGGAGGGAGAAAGACAGGCAGAGGCAACTGGGAGGCAACCGGAGCCCCGCGCGCACCGTCCTCGCAACCCGATGCACTTTATTTCGCGTGTACAGTTACATTTTTGCGGTGTCGTCGGTAGAACGATCGCTACTCTTCTTCCACTCCGTGCACAGGTTGCGTACGGTACACCGAGGGCTCGTGGATATCGTTCTGACCCTTCTATGTAGGTTTTTCCCCGCTTCCTCTCTTGTCCCTTTTTCCATCGACGATCCCCCCTGCATCCTTTGCCCAGTCCCATGAACGAGCCTCCGTCGGTGTACTCGGCCATATGTATCTTTCGTATGTACTACCCACCCGGTGTTACACGTTCCTGCCGTCGGTCGTGGTAGATACGTCCGTGATTACTTTTCATTTTTCGTATACCAACTCGCGTGTACGCCGACGCCGGAGCGGACAGCTCTAACTGCGGTTAACCACCTGCAGCGACACTGATTTTTTTTTTTTTTTTTTTATTTCCACCTTTCTTTTATTCATTTTTTATATCTGTAGTGTTCGCTCGATAGTTATTAGGTTGTACGGTTACGTGTTGTTTTAACCGGGTATTTTCGGGTCGCGGGGACGTCAGCCGCGGGACAGTTGGCGAAGCACTTTATTCCTAGATCAGCGAAACGGAGAGGGAAGACCGGGTGTAGTGAGCGAGATGGTGGAGCGAGTAATTAAGGCACCCGGCAACGAGGAAACGTTTGCAATACGCAAAGATTTGACGCGTTATATCTCGCGAGAGTGACTCCCTGGGCTTGGAGATGAGCCAAAACGAACAGCCACCAAGGCGGCGACGATGTTGGTGCGGTCGACCAAAAAATTAATATCTATATATATGTCTGTTCGGCCGTTTTCCGCGTATACCGTGAAAGGGCGTAGCTTCGCTCAAAGCTAATAATTTCCGAAACGTAGGGAATTGTTTTATACCGTGGGCAAAAGTAGTGGCTCGTCCGCCGTACAAAGAGTTTTTGGCACAGCGGGAAATGAATAAAAATACCGGGCAAAAATGAATGGAAGAAACAAATACACGTAAAACGAGAAAAAAAAATACATGCGAACCCGGGCAGAGGACAAAAGAGCACAGGTTATAAATTTTCCGAAAAAAGGGGTTCATAAAAATTCCAAGCCAATATTTATTTCACCTGCGATTGCTCTCTCGCTCTCTCGCTCTCTTTCTCTCTCTATTTTATTCTATTTTTAGTTGATATCTTCGTCTTTATCTTGTGTTACCGAAGTAGAATTGATGAGCGTAGCCATGCACGTATGGCTGACTCGGTCGCAGCATAATCTCGGTTATCTCTTGCTTTTTGAGTTGTTACTTTATTCTTAACTCTCTCTGTCAACTATTCATCTAGAATTAATGTTTTTAAACGCTATGTATTATTTACCACATAAGTCAATCAATCTATCCCCCCCCCCCTCTCTTTCTCTCCCTCAAGGCCCGAGCATGCTTTTCGCGCATGCGCGACCTAGCTGGTGCTTTTATATTTAAAACACGAAAGCCGATGTGCTTAAGCTATACGGTAAGGTCATTAAGGAATCCGAAAAAAAAAAAACGATCGAGAATGAAAAAATATAAATTCGTTCGCGTGGAATGAAAAATGAAAATAGATATTGATATCAGCTTGTCGAAATATCAAATGTACCAAATATTATTTGCAGCTTCGTAAATTATCTTTAAAAAAGGCGGGACGGGGAGGGGGCGCTGCTCGCATCTTTGCAGCATAATAATACAAGCGTTAAAATTCTCTTCACTCTGGGAGATATGGTGAAAAAATCATACGCCAAAGCGTGCGACCAGCCGAGAGTTCCAAGAGGTGCTGAGCCCTGGGCTATCGGAAATATTTTACTACGCCCGAGAATTTATCGGGCGTTCGTACGTAAATATTTCAGAATTCCTTGGCGACGATAGCGAGCACGACTTTGTGCGCGTGTGTGCATCGAGAAAATGCGGCTACGAGACAATGAACACCGGACGAGATTGTTTATTTTAAATATAATGAATAATGATTAACACGTTTAGTGCGTCTCACGTAGAGATAAAAGAATGCACGAGTTTAATAAATGGGTTTAATAACGACAGGCTCCTTTCTTTCAAGATCTATCAATTTCGTTAAATAAAAAAGATGTTTTCAGTTTTGTATTCCATAAATTTACACATATGTATTTACATTTATATTTATGGACTATTGAAATTTGTAAAAGGACATTGCCCGTTAATAAACAAATAAATAAATAAATACATAAATAAATAAATAAAATCGTCCCTTACTCCAGAGAAGCAGAGGGTTGCCGTTAGTCATGTGTGACTTGATAAAATTGGACGGTGAAGAGATAAGACAACGAGGATTAACCTTGTCGGACATTCTCGCTTATGCGAACCCTCGTCGCACGTCCTTATTGCGTTATTGGGAGGGAGTCACAGGAACTCGGCGAGTTTATTGCCAAGCAACGAACGACAGAGTGTCCTCTCTCAATCCACGCATACGTGATAAAGGCGCCATCAATCACGCAGAAAGATAGTTAATTCGCAGGGCGATAAGACGAATGTACTTGATTCGTGTTCGAATGTGACGCGCATCGATAAATTAGTCGGGACAAAATCCAGCATCCAATTACGATAAAGTAAAAAAAAAGTGACTTTACAACCTTATTATATCCGTAATGGTAATTTAATTCAATCGACGAATATTATAATGCAAAACTGTACCATGGTATTTACCTGTACAGTCGGTTCCTTCTACAGGATGGCTGAGTAGAGCATTTTGCCCTACTGAGCTCAGCCCTCGATTTTCCACTTTCGAGGATTCTAGACCAGCTTACGACACGAGACGCGAGATGAGAGGCACTTATCCGCGCGTTTATTGCGTGCCGCGAAGGCTCTCTCGCTTCCGACGTACACTCGAGTTGAACCCGAGAACATTTCCCCACTGAGATGGAGAGAGAGAGGGAGCGCTAGCGATAAGACGTGCTTGCACTGTACGTGGAGGTGATTAATTATATTTAATTTATATTCGAACCCGAGAGCCTCGACTCGAGAGTATCTCGTCTCTCCGGGTCACGAAGAAACCCCTCAGCGGATCCGAATTACTTGGGGTAACTCATCAACGAGATACTCGGACTATCGCTCGAGCATCTCCCGTTTCCTGTCTTAAAGAGAAGTTGAAAACTATCGAAGAAATGACGATAAGATTGATAAGAAAAAAAAGGCAAGATAGGACATAGCGTTTGTTCCTGAAGAATACACGGTCTCTCTTGGCAGTTGTGCGACAACAACGGAGCACCCTCGAAATCACACTTGTTGCTGAGGCGTGACGGCTGAGTCGCGCAGCCCCTCCGTTCGAGCAAGGTAAAGAGAATGGACGGAGACGGTAGGCGAAGGATAAGAAGAGCGGAGTCAGAGGTCCCTCGGTGCGGCACTTTTACAGGGGGACCGAGTGGGTATTAAAAGAATTTACGAAGCAATCTCGAGACCCGATCGTATACGCTCGGGGTTTTTTTGGGTGATCGCGTAGGGCGTGTCCCACCCCTGAGAAAAACCATTTTCACCCTCGACTATTACCCCTGCGAGTCTCCACCGAGGATTTGAGAATTCCGCGCAATAGCCTGGCACGTAGCCGGGAGACGAACGGTGCTCCTTCTTTTTCTTTCTTCGAAATTTCCCCATAAAGTGACAATATGTTCGCATTATTAATTTCACCTTCGGTGCATGCAGCCGTGTGTGGAAGAAAAGAGAGGAAGAAAAATAATGTAGGGATTCAACTTTTTACCTTTGAGCGGAAAGAATCGAAAGGAAAAAATAAATAAAATTTGTCAGAATTCGCCACGAAGGCGGCGACGATGTTGGTGCGGTCGACCAACAAAATTGATATCTATATATATATCTGTTCGGCCCTTTTCCGCGTACACCGTGGAAGGACGTAGTTTCGCTCAAAGCTGATAATTTCCGAAACGTAGGAAATTGTTTTATACCGTGGGCAAAAGTAGTGGCTCGTCCGCCGTACAAAGAGTTTTTGGTACAGCGGAAAATGAATAAAAATACCGGGCAAAAATGAATAGAAGAAACAAATACGCGTAAATCGAGGATTTGAGAATTCCGCGCAATAGGCTGGCACGTAGCCGATGGATGAACGGTGGTCCTTTTTCTTTCTCCGAAATTTCCTTATAAAGTGACAATATGTTCGCATTACTAATTTCACCTTCGGTGTACGAAGCCGTGTATGGAAGAAGAGAGAGGAAGAAAAATAATCCACGGATTCGACTTTTTACCTTTGAACGTAAAGAATCGAAAGGAAATAAAGAATAAAAATTTGTCAGAAGGAAGAGAGCATCCAATCGTGCGAAGTGCACAACAATCACAGTGCGCCGTTCGGATGTGCTGGCTGCTCGTCGGATTGAAGAGTGCAAACCCGAGGAAGTGTGAGGTAAAAGCGCGGCGAAATCGTATCGACCGGAAGTGTACGGCAATTCCGGTTATCGATTCTCGTCCCGACGACTACGGCTATACCTTCGCCGCCCTGCCGACGCTTTCTCCTCCGCCTCTCGGAGTGAACGCCGAGTCGGAGTTCGCACTTCCCTCTCGCGCCCTCGCCTTCCACCCGGGACTTGGACTATCGGCGAAGCGATAACTCGAGACGCGTCTGCCATAAATCAAACTGCCAGCGGAGTAGAGTGTTCTCTGCCTAGGCTCGCATTCCCTTCTCTCTCGGCCATAGAGCACTCCCTCCCTTCCCTCTCAGCCGGCGTCCGCCCTCTCCCTTTCCTTCGCGTCCTCCGCACTCTCTCGTCCTCCTTATACCGTTACATACGCTCGGGATTGCCCCAAAGCTCTTCCGTTTCGTTCTCTCTGTTTTTCTCTTCCCACTCTGATTCTCACACTTTCGAGCCTGAATTATAAGCGAGCCATTCGGCGCGATTTTATTTAAACACTTCAAACATTCGACGTTTCCCGGTGCCGCCCAAAGTCGCGCGGGAAATTAAACGAGGAACAAAGTGAAAAGAAATAATAAAAAAAAGGGCCAGCAGGAAATGCACTTGACGCATAGAACTCAGCCGCCTCCTATTGCCAAGCGCGCTGCTGCTGCGTCGCGCACGGTCGCCGATGAGTCATCGGAGATACGGAAAACCGGTTCGCCACGGATCCTCGATCGAGGGAGAAAGAGTGAGAGACGACTCCCTGCCGTCCCCTTCCTCTTTCGCTCCCCACACACAGTCGCGTCGGTCGCGTGTGCCCTCTCTCCGCTTCTCTTCCATCCGTACCGGCGAGATCTCTCCTAGTGATTATTCTTTCCGTCTCCGTCGCTTCGGAGTCCGCTCTCGTCCCGTCTCTTTCCGCTTCTCTCCACTCTTACACGAGCCCGCAAAACCGGCGTCTTCGCAGTCGTCGAATCACGGATCTCCTAAAGGCCGCACGGCATCGTCGATTGTCACTTTGTCGTTGTGACTCGCCGCTCTCCATGTACCGGGTGTTCGATTAATGTTACTCGGAGAGTATCGCGATCGTTTATTTATTTTTTTCATTTTATTTTATTTTTTTATTTATTTTTTATTACTTCCCTCTTATTTGATTTTGTCGCGGAGAGGAGTACGGATTGAGCGCGTCTCGTCGAGACGGCTCTTTATCTTTGTTCTTCGACTTTCTTCCTCTGGCCAGTGCGAGATCTCGTACGTGACCGTATCGAATGTGGGTCGAGATATCGTTGGCGCCACGGGAGGGGGTCGTTCGCTCGTTCGCTCTCGCTTCCCTGCCCGACGCCGATGGGAGAGAGGCGCGCATCCGTGATCACTCTTCGAGATCAATCTTCGATACGGGAGATCGTGGACTCACGATTTCGTTCACAGACGCTGTCACAGAGCGCGCTTTTTTTTTTTTTTTTTTTTAATCTCGTAAACCCTTAACCCTCAACGGAACGAGGTATTCGTTGAAGTAGATAGCGGAAGCTGCATCGGCACTCGGATGCTGATTACCAATTACTTAGCGTGTGCTCGATGTTAGCGCGAAATGAGGTAACGCGATGGACGAGAGCGCGCTGGGGTTTGAATTTTTCAAATCGCATTAGGGCAGCGGCGAGGGTAACGAGGAAGAGAAGAAAGAAGCGATCGGGGAACGGGGACACAGACTCGACCCGACTCTCGGCTGTACGCGCCCGAGCGTGGGGGCGACGCGATGGCGCCGTTCGTTTTGCGTCGCATTGTTTCACGCACCTCGTCTAGCCTATGCGCCCCGTCAGTTCGGTAACGAGATACGCATCCCCCGTTTCGCGTTCACTATAAAGACCTTACTACCTTGCATTACTCACCCGAGAACCTACGTTTTCTCTCCATTAGGGGAGAGCCTCGTAAAACTTTCCAATTATTGCGGTTATTAATTTTTTTTCGAAAAAAAAAACGTTTGATATAACCTTGGGAGGGAGCCTGTTTACCGGAAACTGCTGCGCTTAAATTCGCATCGCGAGTATCTTGGATCATCCTCCCGCGGCTTTCTCGTTGACCCCAACGGAAACGAGACGCGAGGCGCGTCGCGTTGCGTCTTTTGCCCCCGTACACGTACGAGATAATTAAACCGCGCGGAATGGTCGGCAAAAGGGGCGCAAGGCAAAAGGCTACGCGGAGGGAGGGATGATTAAAAAAAAAAATCTTAAGTTTCGTGAGGGCAAGGGAAAAATTCCAGGGATTCTGGAATTCCGGGGCGAAGCTTTGCTACTCGTTCTTTGTTACATACGCGAAAGCGCAGGAAAGAAGAACGAACGGAGAAGGAAAATGAGCCGCGCAACGGCTTCAATGGCTTTTCCGTGCACTCTCTGTGCGAGAATATAATGTACGTGTGTTTCCTTGCCATTCCGTTTTTCACAAGCCGCAAACCGGCCGCGTAATGTGCGTCTCTCGCGATGAAAAGATTATATTATTTGTGCCCCCCCCCCCCCTCCCCCCCGCCCCCTCCTGGCGAGTTATACGTAGTATGATATGGTAATCAAAGCCAATCGTTAAACAATGAGCGGGACAAGAATGTATGTGGATAGAAAATCTATCAGGAAAATTCTGTCGGTAAGAGACGAAGCAAACTACTCGGACACGATCCACCAGGTAAAACCGTGCCATAATACACCCGCAGTCGGGTTATATACACCTGTGCAGAATCGTTGCATACAATCTGGCTTCTCTCTGGCTTCTCTCGATTCGTTTCGTTCAGAATCTCGAACGGGGGCGATTGCGCATGCGTAAAGTTACGCCAGTGGCCCTGAGGGTTTCCCGCGTAATTCCGAGGTTGCTAGGCGTTTGTTTGTGCGAATGACCGAGTTTTTCATATTTAACCGTACTCGCTGGCATTAAAAAAAAAAACTGTGATAGGGATTATGCCCTTGTCTTAATACTTTCGTCGAATTTTTAACATTTACCTCGAATAGATTTTGTTAAATTGTAAATTGCAAGAAAATATGGGATTAGTTTCGGAAATCATAAATGTTGAGAGAGATTAGCCTCCGCACGGCAAGTTTCAATGACATTTAGAGATGGTCCTGCCGAGGAGTTTTCTGACGCGGGGAAAGGTCGAGAGCCTATCGCAGGTAGGTCGCGTTGATGCTGAGAATCCGCGCGTCTCATCTTCTTTCTTAATTTGTACTTGACGACTCGACGGCCTCCGTCGCACCTCCGTATACCTGACCGTTCTCGTGACTTTGTATATTACACAAACTATCGGTGTATCTTCTATAGTCTTCAAGTTCTTTTTTTTCCTCTCACGCGGCCGCGTGAATTTTCAACTACACAATAGAAGGTCAACGAGTTTCGTGGACATTCCTCAATCTCTCGCCACTATTGCCAATTTCGAACGAACTTGACAGATGTGGATATGTACCGTTGAGGTTTCACTTCAATCTATGAGCCGGTGTATTTATGTATGTATGTATGTTCCCACGCGTATGTATGTATATACATATATATATATATTCTAGGGGGGCTCACGCGCTTCGCGCGCTCGCAACCCTTTCTGGACAGTAGGGTCGCCCCCGAACGGTTATCCCCCGCAAAGAGTAAAGCCCAAAACGCATATCCCCCGAAAACTTAAGCCCCGAAACGTCACTTTATTAAAATATTGTGGCCCCTTGATTTTAGATTGTAATCCCAAAAATGCGATTTCACATTCGAGCAAACTGTTTTCAGTGCATAAAATCGAAGATACAAATGTCCCACTACACTTACGCACAAAAAGGCCAGCAGATTCATGTTCAACGCATGAAAATACGTCGGAATACGTCGTAGTTAATTTTATTTAAAAAAAAGATAAAAACATATACTAAACTTAGTATACATTTTTTAACAAACTCAAATTTTCGGGGAAATCCCCCCCCCCCCCCCATCTCGATTCTTGAACACGGTGAGAGAGACATCGTTCGAGATTTACTTCTCACCACTCTTTTTCCCTCTCACTAACGTCTATCCACCGTTCTCTTTTCACACTCGTTTTTTTTTTTTTTTTTTTTTTTCATTTCCATCCTATCCCGATCTTGGCAGTCGGCGAATTGCTTTGTTTGAGGAGGGACCGCTCGGGCGCCGGTGATCCGAAGAAGAAGCAGAATAGCGAGATATATACGCGGCTCGATGAGCCTGAGAATACTGCAGGCGAACCGTCCAAGAGCCGCGCTTCTTATTCGTTTTCTTTTCTACTCTTCTTATTTCTTCCGACCGCGACCACTGGAGAGTCCTCGGACTCTTCTCTTCCTTATCGACCGATGTACCTTCGAGCGAAGACAAAACATCGGGCTATTCTCGGGGACACTCGGTCGTTACTGTTTTTCCGCGCGAGCCGAGCGTGCCCCGTCTTCGAAAATCGCCGTTGCCCAACGGTGCAACCGAGGATACGGCGTTCCGAAACCCGAGCCGCGCTCGAGCGGCTCGATTAAACGGAATTACACGCCGGCTCTACACTCACCGACATACCCATAACGATCGCGAAATTCTCTCTCCCTGCCGTTTGCAAGAAAATTGAATCGTCGACGTCTAATAAATGACCGTGGGAAAATCTCGCTACCAGACGCGATCTTACACCCTACGCAAATTGTCAAGATCAGTTCTCAGTTGTTCACCGTCGAAAATGTATGCAAGCGGATCGGAGATGATGAGAGGCGATTGGCGCACAACGATGACGCCACTATCGAAACACAAAAACGAAAGAAAAAAGAAATTCGGCCGAGCCGAAGGAAAACTCATCAATCGTCCCTTCCGTCGCCACCGATGAGAGAAAGGTTCTCGCGAATGAGGCGCGAGTGAGGGAGATGGATATAAGAGGAATCGACAAGCGAACCGGAGAAAGCAAGATTGAAGATGCGAGCGAGACAGAGGAAAGGTACGTCGGTTGGTCGCGGCGTTCACGAAACTCGTTGGAAGTCGAGGCGAGACGTGATGGATCGTCTACTCTTTCCGTTCGTCGAGAGAAAGATCCGTTCGGAGGGATGAACGAGAGGCGATCGAGGCGATAGCCCGTTCTTGCGAGCGGTGGTCTTCGATTCGATCATAGACGCATCTCAGTGTTTCATAAGCCATAATCTGCATGAATAATAATTTTAAAGACACAACATTTATTTGTGTTTATATACATATATATATATATATATATGTATATTTGTGTTTGTATTTGTTTGTGTTTGTGTTTGTATTTGTGTTTGTATATATACATGTACATATATATATATATATATATATATATGTATACACACATATAACTCGAAAGAACGAAAAAAAGTGAACTAATGATGTTATCGGCAAAGAGATCGTTGCCTCTCGATCGTCCCATGAGAGTCTGGAGAAAGAGACTCAAGAATCGTAGGCGAATTCAGCCTCGTGTCCAAGTAACGCGGAGGGGTGCGGATAACTTAACGGTTTCTTTTCTCGTCTTCGAAACACACCGGGATACCTCGATTGGCGTACAACCGGCTGAATATCCCTTGGGACAACCGGCGGAACGTTCGATCCCACGCTAGTGTCTACCTGAGCCAGAATCTTCCACAAGATTTATTGCCTCGTGCGTAGAAGTGGAGTCGAACAGCGGCGGCGAGGAGGAGACTAAGCTAGGAACACCTTCGGATGGAGAAGAGGATGGACCAGTGACTCGACCGCGTTTCGGCTCTCGGAAACGCGCACCTGGGAGATTTAATGGTGCGTTCCATTAACGATATTTGTCTCTCTCTCGCTCTTACGCTCGGTTGGATAATACGGACTAGCCGGTGTAGTGCTTCTGGGACTCGCGTCGTTGAGTTGGCCAAAGTTGAGCCAGGTTAGTCTTCCGGTTGAGTAAACGATGACGCGTTCGACAGACCGACTGGGCGGGTCGAACGTTCGAACGCTGTGTGCGCCCATGGCGCCAAACTCGGATTTTTATTATTACAGTCGCTAAATTAAAGTTTTGTATGCGCTTGCGGGAAGTATCTTGATATATTTGTTTCATATCTGACCTGGTACGAATATTGTGGAATGCATCGAGGGCAATACTCGGCATTATTTAATCTACGTTTAGATATCGATTCTTCACTGTGACTTACCTGCAACAGAAAACAATACATTGACGATTAAAAAAATTGTTGTTTGTATCTAGAGTTGTTCTTATTATTATTCGATTCTATGTCCGAGTGTGTAATAGCGTAGGCTGCATGCAAATATGAATGTGTTTGAGCGATAGAAAATTGGATCGAATAACCGCTCGGTTACCGAAGTTAATCAATCACATTACCGATTTTTACGATAATAGGTTGCAGCGAGTCAACGATTATAATTTTTTTGTGTTGCTTCCCCATAAAGTAATAATTGGATTTCAATATAAACGTGCCTCGGAAAATGTTCATATGGCTTTCTCATAATGTTCCTCTATCCGCGAAGCTTCCTCTATGAGGATTCCAACAGAACAGTGAATTCTTTCTCATAGAAAAAGCTTTGCGAATAAAGGAACATGATGAGAAAGCCGTATGAAAATTTCCATTTGCAAATTTTTTTCTTCGTTCCTCACACGTGAAGCGAAATGCGAGATACCCGCCCTATAATATACGAAAGGAGAAACGAAATACTCTATGCCCGCAAGTGTCGTGAGTTAACGCCTTTTCGTTTTCCGCGTACAACGCCCACGCAGACTAGTCTCCGTGTCTCACATTCTGGCACACGTCCAATATTCCCTCGGGCAATCCTTTCCGCAAACGATAAAAACGTTAATAATATCTCGCATCGTTCGGAAACTCTGTTTTGTCTCTTACACATTAACGCGTACGTACATAGCCCTAAAAAGAGTTACTCAATTGTTGAAAAATCAAATTTTTCGGCGGGAAGTGACGTGTTTCTATTTTCACAGAACGAATAGCGCAAAGCACTGTCGCGCGCTGCAACGCTGCCTTACATCTCCAGAAGAGCCGAGGGAGTTCGATGGTAACGAGGTATACACTCTCTTTCTCTCTCCCCCTTCGCCTGTGCCATCTATGATCTGGCCAGTACAATCTAATTGTCCCTCGGGCAATCCTTTCCGCAAACGATAAAAACGTTAATAATATCTCGCATCGTTCGGAAACTTTGTTTTGTCTCTTACACATTAACACGTACGTGCATAGCCCTAAAAAGCGTTACTCAAGTGTTGAAAAACCAAATTTTTCGGCCGGAAGCGACTCGTTCTATTTTCACAGAACGAATAGCGCAAAGCACTGTCGCGCGCTGCAACGCTGCCTTACATCTCCAGAAGAGCCGAGGGAGTTTGATAGTAACGAGGTATACAGTCTCTTTCTCTCTCCCCCTTCGCCGGAAACTCTGTTTTGTCTCTTACACATTAACACGTACGTACATAGCCCTAAAAAGAGTTACTCAAGTGTTGAAAAATCAAATTTTTCGACCGGAAGTGACGTTTTTCTATTTTCACAGAACGAATAGCGCAAAGCACTGTCGCGCGCTGCAACGCTGCCTTACATCTCCAGAAGAGCCGAGGGAGTTCGATAGTAACGAGGTATACACTCTCTTTCTCTCTCCCCCTTCGCCTGTGCCATCTACGGTCTGGCCAGTACGATCTAATCGTCCGATAACGACAGAGAGACGCGGTGGAGAGTTTGCACGATGATCCGGCGTCGGTACATCGTCGGCGTCGAGTAATTGGGTACAACGGGGTACATATATGCGCGTCGTGCATGCCCGCAGTGTACAACGTTCCGCGGGACCCGAACCCAGTATCGGCCGAGAGGTTGATTATCGCAAATTGCGTTTTCGCAGAGCTCTAGCCGCTCGCGCGAAACGATTTCTCTCCTCCCTCACTCATATGCCCGCGATACTAAACGTACCGCAGACGCACACAAGGGTGTGGGCGTTACGCGTGGGCTAAACTCGCCCGTGCCGCACGGGGATTTGAATATATTCGCGGAGCGAGACACGAACCGCGCACGTGTGAGTGTGTCTCGCCTCGGTTTACAAGTATTATACACCATGGCGACGGAGAAGCCAACAGTTCGGACGATTCGCGTTCCTCGTAATCCCGGGAAAATCGTTTTCCCCCGTTGTACGTATATTCGTCGATACATACGTGTAACTGTATTACAGGTTACACAATCGCGCCCAGGCTTCACGTTCGAACTAGGAATTAAACCTACGCACATCTCCGAATCGTCATACAACCTCCCCCGCTTACACGCTAAATAGCTTATACGACACACGGCCTCGATCCGCACGATATCCGCTATTACATTGCGATATTGACAATGTTCGGTACTTCCTGGTTGTACGAATCGAGTAATCGGATTTCAATGTAAACGTGCCTCGGGTATCGGAATCGGGATACACGCGTAATACCGAATCGCGATTCTTGGTAAGAGAGGGTTTTAATCGAATCTCGGCGAGCCCGGGAGGAGCCGGCAAGGTGTATCGCGTACCACGAGGCGGATGGGGTATAGAATCTCTCGATTCATCGCTCGTTTCTCCGGCTTGCCAAAATCCCCGCTTCACCCTTGAAAACTCATCCAGGTCTCGGTGGTCTCGGACTTAGAGGGGAAGAGCGGGGCAAAACGGGTCCGTCCTCACAATTCGTCGCGAGTACGGACTGTGTGTAATGGGCTGCTCGAACATGTCTCCCTGTAATGCCAACTGTATTCTACGAGTTTATTATACGCATCGATGTAAGGACTCATAAACGAAAAGGGGATATCGAGGAGTGGTGTCGAGACTCGTTACATCGCGGGAATACGTAATGCGTAAAAATACACCAAGGAGAATACTAACGCTCGACAAATCACACGAGTACGTAAATAGTCGAGAGCACGTAGGCCGCGGACACACAACTGTACACCGGATGTTACTTTATACCCGTGTTTCTCACTACGCTATGAGCAATTCTGCATATAAAGTCTGTTTGACGATTCGGAGAAACTCGTTGCGGATTTTTTTGGAAGATACCTTTGGAATCGGATGACCGATATAAAACATCGATATAAAATATCGATATATTATCGGCGTTTTCAAGGTCGAAAATCAAGAGACGATCCGCTACAATGGTACGAGTCAAGCGAAAGGATCGGTAGTCGTTGATTTTTGTCGACGTTGTCGGGCCGAGCGCTGCCTTTGGCGAGAAGGAAGAGACTCGTCGACTATTTTAACCGTCAAATAAGTCAGTCGTTCCGTCGGAGAGAAGTCCGAGCGGATGACGCCCGTTGGAGGCCCCCGGCGCACAGCGCCGGTGAGCGTCGAGAGGAAAACGCGGACGCCATGATATGTCGATCCTAAAGATAGAGCACCCCGAAACAACCATAAACCTTTTTATTCGCCCCACCACTCGCTCGTCGCATCGCGCCGGCGATGTCTCTCTACTCACTTTCACTCTTACCATTTAACCTTCCACACTCCTTTCAACCGCGCACCGTCCTTCCACATCGTCGACGGCTCGAGAGACAAAAAAAACAAGAACAAAATGTAGAGGCACTTGGAAAAATCGGGCGAGCCGCCACTGAATCCGCGCGAGTGAGGAAAATATTCTCAGTTATCGCTGGGCTCGTTGAATCCCTAGATTGAAATATTTTTAGTCCGGAGAAAGAGGTTTAGAGACTAATGGTTCGTAGCTGTACGGTAAATTTAAAAACTTGGCGCCGAAGATGTGTAAGCCGGTTCATTAATAAGCGATTAAAGTGTACAATGTACGAATAAAATATAATACGCTGAGGTTAATGTGTACAACAGGGAATATATAATACCGTCGGGTAGGGCAATTATCATCCGACATCAATTAGCGAGTCGTTAACGTCGAAATCTTCTGTTGGGAGGGTCGTTACGCGAACCCGTTAATCACCTCGGTGCACCAAAATTTGCCCGAGCATCCCATTGAAATATTATCCTACAAAATCACTTTTTCGATACTCGGGGATTGGCGAGCGTGGGAAAATTTACGTGTAATCGAGAACTGATTGAAAAAAAAAATAACTTTCCTCCGCGCGGTTGATTGAGACAGAAAATGTCAAGCAGCATCTAGTCCCGATCGATCAAAAACGATCAAGAATTTTTACCGTCGAGTGTTAACCGAGACGGTCGAGCTGAGGGTTGCCGGGCTCTCGAGGCGCATTTAAACCGTTTTATGAATCCGTAAGAGCACGTTTATTGGCCTCCCGGGATCTAAGGCCACCAATTAAGGGCCCGAGAAGTGAGTGGGTGTTCCCACCGAGCGAGGCTCGAACGCGCTAACGAACGCGCATTAGCCCGACGAGAAACTACGAGATGAGATAAAAAAAATCATCGAGTGCGCTTGCTCGCCCGCCCCCGCTCATTTTAATTCTCGTGTTGAGAACCCCTGCCCGCGATAGGTGATCGAAAAAATGAAAAAAATAAGAACATCATGAGACGGGAAAAAACGGCTCGACGGAAAAATGATGAAAAAAAAAATCTTACTTAATTGCGCTGTTGGCAAGTATGCGATATCGAAGGATAAAGGGAAAATGTTTTCAGGGAGCGTTACGACCTTATAATCTTCGAATTCACTGGCAGCACGTTTACTTCCTGCCTATGGAGACGACGTTATCACATCCACCGTTGTGGTGTTGTTCGCGCGTTTTCGTCCGCCGACGACACAAGCGGTAAAACGCGGCAGATTCAAGTCACGGTCTCTAAAGCGAGTCGTCTGAAGAAACAAAAACACAAGATTTCGCATCCTCGAGCAATCAGCACGTACATACGACCAATGCCGAGATACCGCGTCGATCCTCGTTATTTTCACCTATATATATATATATAGCGAGGCACACGAAACGCGAATGAAACTGGAAATAATCTCGCGCGGAGTCGGACGAGTTTAGCGAATTTGCGCGATAATGAAAGGCCGAAGTATGCACGTGCAAAATGCGACGGCGACACGATAGCGGGGAAACAAGCAGCGCGTGTTGAAGCAAACTTTTTTTTCTTCTCTATGTATTTTCCTTTATTTAAACTCTGTTGCCAATTAAATCTGTCGAACGCGTTTACCAACGAGCGATGGTAATGTCGCGAACCAATGAATTTTCTAGAAACAATTAGAAGCTCATTCGCGAAGGAGCCTCGAAATCATTGCGACTGACGAATATCGAGGAGGTTGACGCGCACTCGCGTCTCTCTTTTCCTCTTATGTTTAACCGTGGGCGCGCCGCAGGTAATCGAGATCTGACGGAATAATACATAAGGTGTCGGGTTTCATGTCTTTTTTAATTTTTTTATTGCGCGAGTGAAATAAGCCCGGTTTACCGTCTGTGAGGCTCGAGGGAAAAAGAGAGAGAGAGAGAGAGAGAGAGAGAGGGAGAGAGAGAGAGAGACAGCTATACTCTATCCTACTCCGGCGTTCCCTCTCGGACTTGTTCTCCGAACCTGTGGCCGTTCACGTGGCCTAGCAGAACGTTTCTCCTTCGTCTCTCGCTGCAGAAACAGCTTCCATTCATCCGCTGTCGTGAGCGCGCCCGCGCCAACTCTCGTTATTATGAAATACCATCGTTATACCGTTCCGTGACGTCAGCCAGGTGTGGCTTTGCGAGTCTTTCTCACTCTTCGCTTCATCGTCATCGTTCACTCTATATAGCCCGCCCTCTCTCGGCGTCGTCAACATCGGCCAGACTCCGAAGCACGTGTACTCTCCTCAACGTCACTGGACATTGCCAATCGTCCTCAAATACACATTCATTATACATCTCATCCTCCTCGCTGCCCCAAAAATTTTAATGAAGATACAAATTATTGTATCGTATTGGACATGTCAGTGAGTTGGGTTTTTACACAAAACAAAACAAAAAATTGTCGCTCATATATTCCTCGAAATTCGTTGCATGGGCTTGCTTTTCACTAACCCGTTGGCCTGAAAGCCACTTGTGTGACTGGACATTGCCAATCGTCCTCAAATACAGATTCATTATACGTCTCATCCTCCTCGCTGCCCCAAAAATTTTAATGAAGATACAAATTATTGTATCGTATTGGACATGTCAGTGAGTTGGGTATTCATACAAAACAAAACAAAAAATTATCGTGGATATATTCCTCGAAATTCGTTGCATGGGCTTGCTTTTCGCTAACCCGTTGGCCTGAAAGCCACTTGTGTGACTGGACATTGCCAATTGTCCTCAAATACAGATTCATTATACGTCTCATCCTCCTCGCTGCCCCAAAAATTTTAATGAAGATACAAATTATTGTATCGTATTGGACATGTCAGTGAGTTGGGTTTTTACACAAAACAAAACAAAAAATTATCGTGGATATATTCCTCGAAATTCGTTGCATGGGCTTGCTTTTCGCTAACCCGTTGGCCTGAAAGCCACTTGTGTGACTGGACATTGCCAATTGTCCTCAAATACACATTCATTATACATCTCATCCTCCTCGCTGCCCCAAAAATGTTAATGAAGATACAAATTATTGTATCGTATTTGACATGTCAGTGAGTTGGGTTTTTACCCAAAACAAAACAAAAAATTGTCGCGGATATATTCCTCGAAATTCGTTGCATGGGCTTGGTTTTCGCTAACCCGTTGGCCTGAGAGCCACTTGTGTGACCGTTTCGGAGCGACAGACTCGACAGGCCGTTGGACACGTTGTACGTCCGGCCACGTCAAGAAGACATCTGTTGTCGACGTCGGGATGCAGAGCTCTCTGCCTGCTTCGCGAAAAATCACGCGACGCTCAAACTTACATACGGATAAAGAACGATGGAGGGGAAAGACTGTGAGAAGAAAAAAAATTTTAGTGTCGAGAAGATTATGAGAATAGTGGGAGAGAGCGAACGAGAGACTATTAGATTGACCCTCCCAACTGCACAATGTCAATTCCTCGTTATGTTCCTTCGTTCTTTGTCTCTTCCTATTCTTCTGACGGAGTACTTCTGGGTTGAGGACCCGAGGACAATCTCGGCAGAAGAAGATTCTCGCGGAGCTAATCTTCGTGATGTCGAAAATATCTATATACATATATTTTTCAGGACGAAAATGAAGAACGATAAGACGAACTGAGCTCCGAGAGTCTTCATCTGGATTGCCGATAACAATTGCGAGCCACGCACTCTGCAATCTTTTTCTGCAATAACGAGGTTTCTCCATCTTTCCTACCCGTACCCGTTGTTCGATATTACACAGAAAAAAAAAATCGATTGAGTCAACAAAATGTGCGCTTACGGGTGGCGAAACAAATGTTTGATTGATCGAAAGGAATATCTCGTTGATCGAACTAACAGGCCGTCGATTCAAATTTTTCTTTGCTTGATCCAAGAATTATTTCATTCGATCAACCACAAATTTGTTTCGCCACCCGTAAGCGCTCATTTTGTTGACTCAATCGATTTTTTTTCTCAGTGTACTCCTACCCGTACCCGTTATTCGATACACTCCACTGTTATAACATATTCTATTTTGAACTTTCGGCGATTTCGACCGATGTGTTGATAAGGCGAATTATAAGAAAGAAATTGCAAGTTGAGATTTTTTTTTTTTATAAAGATCCTGACTGTTAAATTTTTTGTTTTACCACCTTCAAAAATGAGTTACAATTTAGTGAACAGTGGTGGCAGAAAAAGGTTACAGAGAATTGGACCTCCATCTTCGGCTCTGCGAAGAGGAAAATGAAGGGGACGAGGGGGGAAGTGCAAACGAGCTAAGAGAGTGACGAGAAGATGAGACAAAACCAGAGCGCGAAGGAAGGAAGGAAGGAAGGAAGGAGCGAGTGAGTCGAAGCTCCTTCCTTTGTTCCCACGCGACGGCCCGTCTTTCTTTCTCTCTTGTCAAGAGAACTCCGCGACCCGATGTCAACCCGGAGGAAAGAGAGTCTCTTCGCTCGGGATCCGACGGGCGCTGCGAGCACAAAGGAGCGTCCTTCGCAGTGTCCAGCTGAGGCTGCCGAAGAACTGCGGCATCGACGAAAGGAAGAAAGGAAACGAAAAAAAAAAAACAAAACAAAAAAAACCCCCCCGAAGAAAAAATATAAAAATAGGACGCTGAGGATAGAGAACAAGTTTCGAGAAGAATAGAATGTACGATAATTTTTTAGATTATGAAATGGAGCACAGGAAATAATAATTCGCGAAAACGAGAGGAGTGATCCGCAGTGCATGAAACAGAGAGAAATGAATGAGTCGAAAAAAGGGAAAAAAAACGAAACAGAGAATAATCGACGAGAGGGATGCGGAGTAAATTGACCGGTACAAAGGGGTTCCCGTGCGGAGAGTCTGACCGTCTGACCGAAAGATAATTCGGCGGAGCCAGTGCAGTCGAGAGCTCAAAGGACCCGCGGCACGATATATCAATGGCCTGCTTGCTGCAAAAATTCCAACTATTTGCGATACACAAAGAAAAATACCAAATCGAATGCCGGGGATAGCCGCCAGGAGCGGCAGCATCGGCAGTCTCGCGGGAATCCTTCCTCTTTCTCTCTCGCTATCGTTCTCTCATTCCGATTTTATTTACCCTGGCAACCCTGTACTGGCATAACAACAATAAACTTTCGGCCCCCTCGCCAGCCAGTCCTTTTTTTTCTTCATCTTTTCACAGTTACCGACGCTTTGTCAACTCGTTTCATCCCGCCCGAAGATAATTGTTGCACACATCGTACAAAATTGTGTTCGCGAAATGCGATATTTTTCTACTAAGCGAGGGCTTGAATAAAATGTTGGTAACCATAGTCCCAAGGAAATATATCTCCGCTTATCGCAGTCAGGGTTGATGGATCGATTCGCAAAACACCGAGAAAAAATTGGTTGCATTAACCAAAAGTCGCGATGACATACGTTCAAAGCTGTTATTTGTTTGGTACAAACAACTACGGCAAACGCACTCGGATAGATCGGGCACGAGATGAGAGAGATGTCTAGCTGGCTTATTGTCGAATCGACGAGATGCCGCGCTCGGTGGCTACACGGTCTATTGCAAATATTGGCAGGCCCAAGGAAGAGGCGGTGGAGGACGACCCAGTGATGAAACCTAATTGGGTAAGTCGCCCTGGCTGTAAGCCAGCGAACAAGCGCGCAAAGCGGCTGCTCTGCAGCACCATCAGCATCAGCAACAGCAACAGCAACAGCAACAGCAACAGCAACAGCAACAGCGACAGCGACAGCGACAGCGACAGCGACAGCGACAGCGACAGCGACAGCAACGGAAACGAAAGCGGAAACGGAAACGGCAACGGAAACGGCAACGGAAACGGAAACGGCAACAGCAACAGCAACAGCAACAGCAACAGCAACAGCAACAGCAACAGCAACAGCAACAGCAACGGTAACAGCAACAGCAACGGCAACAGCAACAGAAGCATGAAACGGCGAGCGAAACTCTCGTCTATCCAGTCGAGTAGAGTTGGTTCGCGAGTCGACTAGCCGGTATAACTCCGTTTCGCTCCCTCTCTCCGCACACGCACGCACGCACACACACGGACACACACATATATCTTACGGTATACACAGAGGAGGTTTCTCGACCGAGTCAGAGATGGGAAACTCGATGCTCGATTCCACGAGAGACACACAAATTGCCGGTCGGCGCGTTTCGCGTGTCGTCCCGTGCAAGGGCAATGGTGGAACACAAATACACGTACATATGTACACGCCTATGTATCCGATAGATGTGACTACATGGTACACCATAGACAGTGGTGCGCTACTGTGTAACACTGGCACAAAGCCCCGAGCTCTATGTGATATACCTCCGGCCATCGAAGCCTCGGGACGAGTATCAATTTTATGTCGAATTAGCATTGATACGCACGTGGGTATCTGCTTTCTTCAGAGAAGAATACATTTTTTTTCATAACTAGACGTACGAGTGAACGGCAATTGTTGTGTAATCATCGATAGGAAACATTTTTTCGCGAATCACCGCTAATATTTTTTAACGTAACAAACTAATGGTTGATGCCCTTTGCACAGTTTTTAGTAGGTCTATGTGGATACAATATGATTGCACCGAAAATTTTAAGATTATATGTGCAAGAATCAGTACGATATGCCACGTGACGATATCGCCCGTAATTTCCGCGTAATGGCTCAGTAAAACCGTTTTCTTTTTAGCTTCGCATCTGCAACATTTGACAATTAATTATTGTCTTGCCGTAGTTCATGTAGATAACATAAAATATACTAAGGCGTGTTTAATGCGATCACTCTATGCTTCTCTACGCCCAATCGACTGCTATTATCACTGTCGCCATATCACCCGTAGTGTCCGAGTGATATTGCCGATAGAAAATATTTATTTGCAATTAAATCACGTATCGAAAATATTGAAAGTTCCGATTGAATAACTTCATCTCGATGTTCCCATAGTTGGTTACGATCAAAAAGTTAAGGTTCTTTTAAACGTTAAACCTTAAATTTTCATCGTTTCAAAAAGCATGGTCATATCACCCGGACTTAGCCTATGTGACAATTGACCGAAGCGACAGAAGGTGTATAAAATTTTTGTTTTTTATTCGTTAAAATCTGTCGATCTTCGGATAAAATCGTTTCAGGGTGGCGAATATATTCACCGGACCAACTCGGACACGAGTGCGAGCAACGCGACGACGCACAGGCGCACGCACCGAATGCTGCGGCACGACGGCTGTGTAGTTCTTTCCGAACAGGAGGTGAATGAACCTCTACACTCGTTCGCGAGCGAACGTTGAGCTGTTGCAGCCTGTCGTCGGATGCCTCGTGCATCCGTAACGAGGATCGGGTGCAGCGCCGTGCGGCAACGACGCAACCCGCCTTGACAAGTGTGCGCCGGAGCACTGGAAGCTCCTTGTGTTTCGCGTTACGAGCCTGTACACTTTGTGGCGAGGCTGACTAACGTCGACCTTACAATGACGCGCGATAGATGGAAAGGGAGAAAATATACGCAACTTATTATAATTACACCGAGCGTGACTCGAAATATCGACATTGCAACTCTGCAGACTTGGCGAGTTGCACAATGTATCAATTTTTCATCGAACATTTTCAACCACAATTGTCTATGTTATATTTTTTCAAACCTGCAATTAATTTCCGAGCTAAAGAGGTCAAATGTAAAGGAATAAAAAAAATTAAATAAAAAAATAATAAATAGCGAGACAATGAGTGACACGTGGAAGAGCGACTGCGTTGTGCACGCTGTGAACCGAAGAGACAGTGAATCGGGAACTAAAAAGGCGATACTTACGAGGCTAAGTACGCGTTACAGCGAGCCGAGGAAGGAAGGTGCAGGCTCCTGTTGCGTGTTTTCGCCCGTACGTATATATATTCATATGGAATACAGAGGGGTATATGGTACTATTATATCCTCCGACATTTCAGATGTATGTAGACGCGCCGAAGAAGAAGCGGTGACGGCGGCGGCGGCGGCGGCGGCGGTGGCGGCGGCAGCGGCAGAGGTATCACGCGAGGCGTGGTGGAAAGACGCGCGAGCCCGAACTCCCAACGGCTCGTCGCTTCTTCCGAGATGAATTATTCATAACTCTCGGGAGGGGAGGGGGACCGAGCGTAGACTCGACGAGGCAACACCGAAAGACCTTGCGTGTGCCCGAGAGAACTCTGGCTTACTCTTCCCCTGAGCGTTTTTCTCTATCCTTCTATCCGACGGACTTCTCTACCTCACGTTACTCTTACTCCGCGCGGGCCCTCATGCGTCCTTCAAGACTCTAACCGACACAGAAAATCCCCCGCCCGTCGTAGCTTCCACCGGCGCGCGCTTTTACCTCTCGACACCGGGTATTACGCGGTTTCCATTATTACACACTCGCTTTTACAATCTTTGCTCTATATTATTTCACCAGAAGTTCAACGCTGAGACAAATCGTTAGTTACTACTGTTACTCACGATGCTGTCTGACATTTTGTATTTTTTTTATGAATTTTAATATTTACACGGTCTACAACGGTAAGATTATTCGCGAGAAAAATCAAACAGGATGGACGCTAGGAAACACGGTAAATAATTCAACAATCCACGCAGCTGTTTACAGGTGATCTCGCGCGATTCGACACTCATCCTCGCTTCGCGGGCTACATGATATGTATGTAGTAGTATTTGACGAAACCTACTGTTACTCACGATGCTGTCTGACATTTTGTATTTTTTTAAAATGAATTTTGATATTTACACGGTCTAGAACGGTGAGATTATTTGCAAGAAAAATCGAACAGGATGGACGCGAGGAAATACGGTAAGTAATTCGAAAGTCCACGCAGCTGTTAACAGGTAATCGCGCGATATTCGACACTCATCCTCGCTTCGCGGGGTACATGATATGTATGTAGTAGTATTTGACGAAACTACTCTTACTCACGACGCTGTCTGACATTTTGTATTTTTTTAAAATGAATTTTGATATTCAGACGGTTTACAACGGTAAGATTATTCGCATGAAAAATCGAAGAGCATGGACGCGAGGAAACACGGTAAATAATTCCAAAGTCCACGCAGCTGTTAACAGGTGATCTCGCGCGATTCGACACTCATCCTCGCTTCGCGGGGTACACGATATGTGTGTAGTAGTATTTGACGAAACCATTAGGCTATTGGCCCTCGGTAAATAGAACTCTCTGAATTTACATATCCAGTTTGTCCGCTTCTGACTGCTGAATCTACACCGGCTTCCCTGACGGTTGTTCGGTGTTACGAGAGCGTTCGCTCATTGACCAGAATCTCGTGGATCGTCGCGCTGCGGCGGAACGTCCCTAAATCCTCTAGTTACAAATAACTGTATCAATCGGTCTCCGATAACCAAGTTTACGCCACTCGTCTGCTTCGCGTTTCTAAGATAGTACGGTAAAGCGAAAGAGATCAAATGAATCGGATGAGCAGCAAAAGCGAGAGGGATAAAGTTCGAGCGAGGGAAGAAACGGTGCGTCAGCTCCCGCCAGAAATAACACGGGTATACTTAGACGGCCCTCCGTCCAAGAACCCAACCAAACCCCGCGGACCAGCGAAGTCGACAGTCGGCCTCTCCGAGAGAGACCGAATGAAAAACGGCGTGGACCGAGCGAGGCCTCGAAAAAAATATTTGTCATTTTTTTTGTTGTTTTTCTTTCGTCCGCCGTCGTTATGAAGAATTTATAAGTTACGAACTATCGTAACGGTCCGTAATCCGTTGTCAGATAATTTTAGATAATTCACCCGAACCATCGTCCGGAGAGAGTTATTTCCGAACGATGATGGAGTATGTAACTGGGCGATAACGAGCCTCGATCGATTATCGTCCGACGATTCATTATAATTGGCTACCTGCCGTGAATGTAGCTGAGTTTACGGCACTGTGCGACGAGCGAAGCCGCTCGAGCCAACGTGTCCGACGGCTCGGAAAGATGACGGAAAGAAACAACGGAGTTGCGAGGAGTAACGAGATACGCGCCGAGAGGAGGAGTGCGTGTTGTACGCGGACAGCGACAGTCGACGGGCCCCGTTAGAAACTCGCGTTCGCCGAGTTTACGCTCTCGACGGAGACGCCAGGCAGACGATAATGACTGCCTCGTTAATCTAATCTGATTCACGCGGCAATAATGACACGTGAAAATGGCGGTGTACCGAGTACGCCGCTATCGTGGCCATTAAAAATTGTAATGGCAATTGTCAATGTCAATTGTCATGCGTACGTATGGTCGCGTATCTGCACGTATATGCACAAAAAATAAAAAAACTATCGACCCATTTTCGTTAAAGGTCGCTCGCAGTTGTCCCTCGCAAAGAGTTAAATTTTTTTTTTTAATATATGCAAATGCGCTATTTGTTTCTTGTGTGTCGGGCTTGCTGGTTGGCAAGCTATGGCAAAGTAGCGTCACGATGAGATGGGTCGCCGGTAACTTAGAAAGTGTCTCGCGAGAGTCACGATCGTTACCGGTTCGTCGACTCGCCGTACGCTCGTGCCACAAGTTCCATTTTTTTAATTCCATTTTCTTTTCTTTAATTTTTCATTTAATTTTTACAAAGATTTACTAAACGTCATAAAGTGTGTGCTTAATTATGCTTTGAGTTTGATTTTGTTCCGCTTTGAATCGACGAAAGGTTTACACAGGGAATCTTCGGTTCGAGGTGCGACAGCTTTCATCCCGTTCTGGAGGACGGGCATGAAAGCGTTTCGACTTGGAAACGAGCGAGCGAACTGTGCGTGCTCGTCGGTCGCACGCACGACAGGGCATGACCAATGAATGACGTTGGGGTACGTCACCGACGGTGGATGGCAAAGGCGCAATTTCTTCCCCGTTAACGACATCACCGTCGCGTCCCTCGCCTCTCTCATACGCGAAAGGCAGACCCTCTCGCGAAGACCTCCTCATAACTGTAAAACCCGTTCTACGACACCGACCGCCTTGATTAGTAGGAGGCTGCGTGTGCATCATCGAGCTTCGCGCTCATCATGCCAGCGATGCTTACATTGTTAGCGAACAAGAAATTGCGACACTTATGGCGATCGCAGGAGATTAATTACAAAGTCGTCAAAGGATATTAAATATTTCCTTCTTTTTACCCAGACTCGACGAAACAAAATAAAATGGGCGAAAGGAAAATAAATAAAATGTTGCGAATCTCGACTATCGATAGTGCGTGTGCCTGTGACAGTGTGTGTGTTGCCCGATAGAAATACAATGTAATTACATTGTATTTCTATCGGGCAACAGACACGGGAACGTTAAAATAGTAATTGGTACATTAGAGAGATATATAGAGAGGCTAACTCTAATAATAATGATGAAGCATCTCGCGGCTGTGGCAAGGGGGTGGACGATCAGCGAAACTGTTCGCGAGGCCAGAATCGACAGCAGTAGCAACAGATAAGGCACGTACATCAACAGTGAGAGATTGACGTTGCGCAATATCGAGCTCGTTGACAAATAGTTTTCAATAGGTATATACGGCGCGCTTGTGTACTTCATTCGTCAGCGAAAAATAACGCACCGATGACGGTGCTTTCCAAACATTCGAAATAGACGTTTTAGCCGGTGAAAAAGAGAGGTGAAAGAATAATGAAATGGAGTTAACCGAAAGAGATAAAAGCCGAGGCGAGAGATTGAAGTCTTCGAAAATTGAATGACCCGGAGCGAGAAGGACCGAACGGAGAGCGTGCTGCAGGTGAGTACAGCTCAATGTACGAAAGGGCATCGCGGCGGTGGAAGCGAACGAAGAAAAGGAAGCCAGCCGTAGAGAAAGAGAACGGGGAGAGGTAGACGAAGCAATTTAATTTCGCCGCGAAGGCGGTAGTACAATAACGCGGTGAAAACGCGGCGGTGAAGTCGGAGAAGAGAAGAAGGGTACGACGTGTCGCGGTTTATTACATTTTTTTCTTAGCGCTGCCAGAGATCTCTCTGCTCTCGCTCGCAGAACTAATGGACCGCACGGAAATAGTACCAAGGCTAAGCGGGGGACATATAGGTATACACACACGTATCGGAGATCAGCGAAATAGTAATGGATCTCGATTTATCGAAAAATTTGATGACGATCAAAGATTCGACTAAAGACATAAATTATCCGGTTCGGACGAGGTGCTAAAAAGAACAGCGTGGATTTCCCTTCGAGAACTCCTCGAGGCTCGATGTCGTTTTTATCTGACGGAGCCACACTGACTGACAACCCGTGAGAGAACGACCAAGAGGGGAAAAGAGGAAAATAAGAGTCCTCGTCACGTCACGTTTGCTTATCGATAATTATCGTAACACAATATCAACAACATCCCCAACATTCGACACGCTGCGACCACCTACGCGAACACGCGACTTTGAACCCTGACAGGTAGCATTCACTGATCCCATCTACAATTACCGAACCTTTTTTGTTTTTTTTTTTCGATTAATAAGTCCAGAAAATCGTGTTTTCGTATTTCGATAAATTTTATGCTCCTACCAATTTATTTCCAATCAAACAAATCGTTTATCCTGATCGACGAAACACGTCATTTTTTAACGTACTTAAAGTTCTATCGATCCAAAAATAGTGAATAATGAAGAAAGAAAAAATCACACAGGAGGCAATAATCTCAAGCCGTTATGACATATTGCGCAAAAAGTATGCGAGTGCAGTTGACGTTAGAGCGGTGAGTAAAACTTATATTACCGCGTAGGCTAACGTACTATGACATTATTATATACGTAAGAGAGAAATAACGTGTAGCAAGCGAGCGAGTAAGCAACCGTCACGCAAAAAAGGGGAGGGGTTTAGATCGGCCAGGTGCAGGCGCGACGCGGGACTCCCCCTGATTTTCCGGCCCGTGAACCCTGCAGCCCGTTCGCTCAACAACGCAAACTCTCCCCTCTCCGAATGCACCGGGGGTCTGCCGCTGCAACGACACGCAACTGTACTCGAACGTGATGCAGCAGCGTTTGGCTGCTCGGCGAGTTTTAACCACACGCGTGTCGTTCGAACGCCATAGTCATTGGCAATACGAGCGGAGATTAAAGCACAGTGATTCGCGTATTATATTTTCATTCGACGCAACTCTGCCGCTCACGGCACTTTTATACTCTTTTTAAGACGTGCGTTTAATAATTTTCGAAAAAAAAAAAAAGAAAATCGCTTTTTTTTCTCCGCTTCAATGATTTTTAATTCGACGTTGCCGTTTTAACACATAAGATAGCAATTCGATCATGGGTATGCATTGAAGTTCACTCTCTCTGGAGAGTAAAAATCCAGAGTGGTTTTGATGCGTGAGCCTCTCGCAGCTTCGGTCGTTTTCGCGAGCCGTAATTTTAGTTGCCTCTCCGTGACGCCGACGATTTGGCACTGTCTACGGAAAATAGGAAACCACGAGAGTTCGCTAGGACGGAACCGGGATGGAGGTTAAGAAAGGGAGTACGCAGTCAAAGATAGTGACCGGACGAGAGGGTAGCAGAAAAAGAGAAAGCAAAAACCCACGGCAAGGCAACATTCCGTTTGCTCTTTCGTCGTCTCTTATGACCCGCGCGCTCTCGTCGCCGTTCTTTAGCGTATAGGGAGAGAACGTGGCGCACACGCCAACTCCATGGCGCCTATTTATATCGCAAAGAAGGGCGGCTTAATGAGTCTAGGAACTGTCACACCGAGTGAGATACGATCCTCGACTCCTCGCTCGGTGTCAACGACCAAAACGACCAAGATGTAAAGAGGGTCAAAGAAAATATATACATGTGTATATGAGAACCTACGAAATTGGAAGGTCCAACAAAAAAGATACATAGAAAAAGAAAAAATTAATGAGCATAATCATTCACAGGTTTCATTTTGCGAACAAGTTAGTTTCAAGAATAATTCGAACTAAAGGTCTCTGTGCTATCGATTACTCAATAATCAATTAATTAGAGGTACAGGCTATCTTACAATCTCGAAGAATGTCAAAGAAAATATATACATGTGTATATGAGAACCTACGAAATTGGAAGGTCCAACAAAAAAGATACATAGAAAAAGAAAAAATTAATGAGTATAATCATTCACAGGTTTCGTTTTGCGAACAAGTTAGTTTCCAGAATAATTCGAACTAAAGGTCTCTATGCTATCGATTACTCAATTATCAATTAATTAGAGGTACAGGCTATCTTACAATCTCGAAGAATGTCAAAGAAAATATATACATGTGTATATGAGAACCTACGAAATTGGAAGGTCCAACAAAAAAGATACATAGAAAAAGAAAAAATTAATGAGTATAATCATTCACAGGTTTCGTTTTGCGAACAAGTTAGTTTCGAGAATAATTCGAACTAAAGGTCTCTATGATATCGATTACTCAATAATCAATTAATTAGAGGTACAGGCTATCTTACAATCTCGAAGAATGTCAAAGAAAATATATACATGTGTATATGAGAACCTTCGAAATAGGAAGGGTAAAAAAAAAGATACATAGAAAAAGAAAAAATAAATGAGTAAATCATTCACAGGTTTCGTTTTGCGAAAAAGTTAGTTTCAAGAATAATTCGAACTAAAGGTCTCTATGCTATCAATTACTTAATAATCAATCAGTTATAGGTACAGGCTATCTCACAATCTCGAAGAGGATCAAAGAAAATATATACATGTGTATGTGAGAACCTTCGAAATAGGAAAGGTCGACAAAAAAGATACATTGAAAATGAAAAAATAAATGAGTATAATCATTCACAGGTTTCGTTCTGCGAACAAGTTAGTTTCAAGAATAATTCGAACTAAAGGTCTCAAGGCTATCGATTACTCAATAATCAATTAATTATCGGTACAGGCTATCTCACAATCTCGAACTATGTCCGTGGCTGTTGGAAAGCATCGAGAACAGAATTGTAATGTTGTCAGTGCGAATCGTACAACATGTGACAAAGTATACGATTGATATGAATGAAACGGACATCGACCGATCTTGCTTTAACTGTTTCGGATGTTTTCTGGCTGCGGGCCTCGCTCCTTGCTACAATCGCGCATATTACACAGCCTCCGAATTCCCGTCGACGAATCTCTCTCCCTCCCCCTCTCTCCCTCTACCTAGATCGAAATAGACAGATTATTTTGATCGTCGTGCGCGAAGTCGAGTCGTGAAGAATCTCCGAGAGGAAGAGACACGAACCCTTGGCCCTGGTGACCGAAGTAAATTTTCCGTGCTAACGGATGCTCGTGGACAGAGGCTCGAATTCGTTATTTCACTCGCTGAAATAGAGTGGCCAATATATTGACGATGGCGCGCGCGAGCCAACTACCTTCTCTTTGAGTCCTCAAGATTGTCATGCAAATTGAGTGGCAGTTGCAGTTTAACGGAGATCAGATAAGAACCGGAGTTAAGGGCTCTTTCTACTCGGGGCAAATCGAGTACCGATTATTATAATGTATAAGCCGGTTGGCATTCCGAGTGAGAGCGAGATTATTCGTAGATCGATAATTTATCGATGGCGAAGATCTCGCCGGTAGAACCACTTGCTCCGAGCTCCAGTATGTCACTGAGCGATACTGAAAAGATTTTTTTTTTTTATCACATGGAGTCGCCTCAATTTTCGAACCGTCGCAGCTTTCGTATATCGAAATCAGTACTTTTAAAAAATTACAAAATGTAAATTTGTCGGACATATCTTTAGTATTGAACTCTGCCGATGAACGAAGCTGGAAACACGCTAGTAAAGTGGGTCGAAAGTTTACAGCACGAGTATCAAGTTACCAGTGAGGAACTGATAGACTCGCGGTGAGAGAACTGTCTCCATCGATAAGCCCGATTTTAATCGTGGCGAGAAAGAGGTCCCTTCCGGACAGATAATCGAGACGATATTTCTCCGAAATTATCGCGCGAAAACGTGTGTGCATTTTACCGGAGGATACACGTTGAAGTTGCCTGTGTAGGCGGTGAAGAGTCTGCGCTTTCGTAGAATTATCCATGCGCGAGCTTGGGCGCGTTTTACACGCTCGAACGAGAATTAAAGGACGTGTTTATCACAATTTCTACCATTGAACCGAAAATCTGTGAGCGTCGGAAGTTTCGACGAAATTTTAAACAAATTATAAAACATCGAAGGTGTATTATTACTATTGATAAGTATTGTAATCATACTCGACATAACGAATACTCGGTGAGACATTATCCGAAACTCGGGAACAAATAAAAAAGATTGGCATTAGCATAAACTCATATGTGTAGAGTGTATAAAATAGTAATTCATGCACCAAATTTTTCGGGTTGCAAGAATGTGGAGGAAGTCAATGACGAAACAACGAAAAAAAGCTCCCTCTCGGGCCCCTCCCGTCAATCTTGTACACACAGAAAAATTATTAATTGAGTCAACAAAATGTGCGCTTACGGGTGGCGAAACAAATGTTTGGTTGATCGAAAGGAATACCGCGTTGATCGGACTAACAGGCCGTCGATACAATTTTTTCTTTACTTAATTCAACAATTATTTCGTTCGATCAACCAATGAGCGCTCATTTTGTTGACTCAAACGACTTTTTTCTCAGTGTAATAATCGGCTCAACTCTTACACACACACAGACACACACGTATTTGCCTTTATTTTTATTCCTGTCTCTACCGAGAGCTCGGAACTCGAAATGTTATTCGCCCAATGAAGCTAGAATTCTCCAGATACCCGCTCTGTACCACCTATAAACTTGGCGCGTACCGAATTTATGACGAACGGAGCTTCGGCTCGTAGAAAATTATATTTTCGATAACCACAATCGTGTCGTTATTGTGAGGCGTCAAAACCGACGGAATGTTATAATACATCCGGCGAGCACACGGAGCTCTCTGATCTAGGCGCGTATATCACACCGCGGTTAAAAACTCTGTTTTTATTTTCCTTTCACAATAGGCTGTACGTACGAACGAGACACGCGCTCTACCGGTGCACCTCAACTTTATGAAAAACATCGTGTCTGGGAGACACGCTGGGGCATTATTGTTGTTATTATTATTATTATTTTCATTATTATTTTTCTTTATTATTTTTCTTATTATTATTGTTATCGTTATTATTATTATTATTATTATTATTATTATTATTATTATTATTACTATTATTATTATTCAGGATTAAGCAATGCGTAGTCGAGCGAGTTAGCGTCCGATAATGTTCCGCATAGGTGTATATAATATCGAATGAAATTATCGCACTACTCTAATCCCGTTCGAATCCCGTCGCCAATGGCTCGGGCCACAGCATGAATCACATGTCCCACCTTTTCGTTCTCGCGTCTCCCCACTTCGACAGCGAGATTATGCTAATCGATGCTTCATAAACCCGGAAAACCAGATCTACACCACAGATAACCTACACAGATGGACCTACTTTGCTTGAATTAAAAATATTTCTTAGTCACCGCTCGGTGTGAAACAACCAGTCTGCTCGGTTTCACAAAGCTTTTTTCACCATCTTAATTTCGTGTTACACAGTGATCGAATGATTACGTACATTTGATCTCGATCGAAGTTATTATCGACAGTGTGTGTGTGTGTGTGCGTGCGCGCGTGTGTGTGAGGGGGGGGGGGGGCAAAACCGCGTGTCGCCTTCGATAAAGAAAGGAAACATGGTGGTGGTGAGGTAAACATTATGAATTTCCATCCTGTACAGTGGCAACGGAATTTTTCAACTGATTTATGTCCTATCAAATGCGAATGTACGAGTTTTTTTCTGATGAATGAACAAATTTTTTTTTTCTAAAAACTCACTCCAAAAATAATGCACAGTATCCATCCAAGTCGGGCGCGTTGTAGGTCGAGCTTTCCTGCGCTTGTTTCACAAGTGCCACGTTAAAAAAAAAAAAAAAAAACACCCAAAAAAGTTCGCAAAGAAGGTTATGCACCGTGTATTATATCTTCTCACAGATTCGCGAAGTAACGGAATTTTAAAGGAAAAAAGAGAAATTAAGAAGAAGGGCCTCTAAGGGCCTCCTCCTTTCGTGGCTTATTCCGAAAAGCAGAACTGACGAGACGGATAATCGTCAATGGTTGTTCCCAAGCGGCATGAATAAAACAACAAAAACACTCTTTTATCACTGTTCTCGTATTCCAAGCAATAATTTGCACGATGAAACACAAACTATAGTCGCCTTTTTTACGATTGTTTTGTCTATACAAATTCACGTATCGAACGACAGCACGAGGAGAAAAAAAGAAATCTAATCGAAACAGAAATCTGCTCCGTTGTAATCGCGACGACCGCGCTATTCGCTGTTGACGCGACGGCGAACGACTGTCGACGCGTTCATGCGAGATACGTCAGAAGAGACGTCGACGGCGCACAAAACGGCGAAACATTTCGAGAACGTCACAAAAAAAATACCGTCGACGAAAGTTTAAATCGGATGGATAACTTTACCGATCCGAGAAACGAAATTTTCTACAAACTCTCGATACTTAGAAACCACAATTCCCTGCACGGAGATGAAGCGCGAAATTGTAAAAAAAAAAAAACAAAGAAAGAAAAACTGAACAAATGAACACAACACTCGTCTCAACGCGAAAATGTTCACTAACGCCGATGTTTCCCGCGGCGTTTCCTCTCACAAGCGCGTAAACATCGTCATATAAAAAAAAAAAAAAAAAAAAAAAAACTTCCGAGATGGGCTTCCAAAGTTCGCACGAGCACCCGTCCCACCGGTACTGGACCGCGACTCGCTCACTTTTTTTTTTTTCGCTCGAGCGGCTGCGCGCGAATTATGTTTCTCTCGTTCCCGCCGGTTCACTCGTACCGATAGTGTTATATCGTCCGAGTGAAAAGGAAGCAGCAACAACGCTTTCTTCTTTGGCCGATGCAACCGAGCGGCGAGAGGTGGGGGGGGGGGGGAGGAGGTTTAGTTTACCGCGCTGGTTATGTTGATGGTTCGGCTGCTGCTTGCCGGCAGTCTCTTCGCGTGCTGTATGTGTACCGCCGTGTGTAGAGTAAATAGCCTGCCTCTTTCACTCCCGCGTCTAGGCGCGCGGTAGTTTCCGTAGACTGTTAGAGCGGCGGCTGACTGGCTCTGGGTATATTCGCCGGCGAGCGCGGGGCCGTTTTCCACCACGTCGTCCCGATCAATAATTCACCATATATTATCACCCACTAGCAGCGTGAGCGTTGTGCGTTCCGTCCGAAGGCACAGGGTAGTTTCTACGAGAGCCGAGTTCTGTGTGGCACGAGTCGTTGACGCGCGTGAGATTGAGGAGAGACGGTTTAGTAGTCGCTCGTTAAAATCCACGAGCCCGCGCGATTGCTTAGACGTGCTGCTGGGTGATGCGCGAGAAGCGCCCGCGACGCCGAACTTGAATGCGACGACACGAGCAACCACCAGGTTGAGATAGAGCAATTCTTTTGCGTCTACGAGTGACGGAGAGCGACAGAGTACATAACGATATATATACCGTCCACGTACCGGAAAAAAAAAAAAAACAAAGAAAAAGAAAGCGATAAAATATTATTTCGATAGTTCGTTGTTTTTTGAATAATAACAAATTGGTTGTTATTGTTATTATTGTTGAAAGAACATCGGTCAGGATGTGGACGCGACGACGGAGACGGCAGGCGCGAACGACGTTGCCGGCTCGAGGCGACCCTTGACTCTCTCGCGCGCAGCCACCAGGTTATGTACGAGAGCCGAGTAGACACGATACGCTGCTGCCTTGTGGCTGTGGGCGACCGTCAGCCCGCTCGCCGCTCGCCGAGAGCGAGCGAGGGAGATGAGCCGAGCACGAGAGAGGGAGAGAGAGAGAGGGAGGGAGACGGAGAGACCGAACTATCGGAGATTGAGAACGCGAGAGTGAGAAAACGTTAGAGAACGCGACGCACGGCCGAAGCGCACGGTGTGTCGCCCCCGGGTAACACTGCACACGGAGCAGCGGCACTCACACGTCGAGACACGACGATCGGAGAGAACTTGCTCACCGCTTTCGCTGCCAGTCGGTTAATTCGTAGCGTTTTTTGTTCGTCAATTTTTTTTTTTTTTTTTCCGCTTTACATTATTTCGACAACGACGATTATCGGTGTGATACGTCCCGGGTATGCCGAACGGACGAGCATAGATTTGAAAAATATCGAACAGAGATAAATACGCGAATACCGCCGAAACCACGAGAGCGGCGCATACACATGACATGTATGCAAAGTATACAATCCGCACACGCCGTGCGTGCGTGCCATATAAATCGTCGGGGAGGAAAAATCAACGGCAGTGGAAAGATCAGCGGTAGCGGCGTTGCGACGTCGATTTCCACGGGCTCTATACACGGGGGTCTCTGTCTTCTCTACTCACGGTAGAACTGCTTCCCGACCTCACCGTTTTTAACCAGTTTACAGCGCACACACACACACACACATACACACATTTTTTCCGAACACATAAACGATGATTACACGATTATTGAAGTAACGTCGTTTTACGTATACGGTACTTACCACTGGGCGAGCTGACGTGGTAAGCGGCCGGTTAACACGAAATTCGGACGGTACACGGTCCGTAAATATGAGGAGTTACTCTGTTTTTGGTATGCCAGGAATGGCACAAAGAATCTAGACAACGCACACGCCTGCTGCGCAGCCGGTCTGCGCACACGCTGACACCGAGCGGCCGCGGGAGAAACCAGAAGCCGAGGCCTCACGAACGCCGACGAAGCTGGCCGAACGCCGACTTTTTTTCACTCCCACTGGAGGCAGTACCACGTGATCTTGAATCCTCCCCTCCACGCGGCTTGCGACGGTCAGTCGCGTCGGCACGAGGGGTTGGCGCGTTTGCTCTCTGCTCTCTCACTTTATATATCCATCTCTCTCCCCGAGCAACTCCACTTGTGTGTGTGTTTGTCGAGACTTGTGCCACCCCAGCTACCACCGTTTGATTTCAAACGCCGTGGCACTTGTTGATTTTCACCTACAAAAGATTTTCAGGTGCACGAGAATACTATACATCTTGGGCATCCCATGCGATAAAGAGCGCCCGACCGACTCTCATGAATGAGAATCAACCGCCACCCATCGGCTACTTCTTTAGTTATTAGTTATGCAACGAGAACAATGTAAAAATAATAGCGGTATACAGCTCGAAACTAATATAGTTTGGATCTCATCGATTCTAAATATGACGTACGTAGGAAAGCTACGCATCTTGATAATCAAGATTACAAGCTTACGATAATAAAGTCTTGCGTAAATGGTTGAAAATAAGCGAGTGAGAGAAAGGATTTTCGAGCTATACTGCATGCGGAATCGTAAACACGAACCTTCAGCGATCTCATTTGTAACTCTCGCTTCGTTCGTCGTCTCGAAGATCTTCCGTCTCGCTCGGAGTCCTGTTCAACGGGCCGTTTGTGTACTTAACGGATTGGAAGGATCAGCAAAACCGCTGCCGAAGCCGGTGCACTGCACTGTAGAATCACTGGGATAACTGACCCAGTGTGGCAAACGTACTTGCACGTCGTCGCTGTAGTCGTGAAAGCTTGAAGGGCGGCTTAGACGTCTGATGTTTACGCTTATTGAGCTGCCTGTCGAATTCGTGCTTACAGAGATTTCGCGTACACGGAAACGATATAGACCTCTCTCTCACTCTCACTCTCACTAACTCTCTGCTAATGCTTGAAAACTCTAGCCTCTCACCGACACAGTCGAAGCAGTGGAGTCGATAAAAGAGGACTCACGCCTCCCTTGCGCCCTGCGTTAAGATTCTCTCGTTACCTGCGTCGGATTCTCGTCAATGAGGGTCGGCCATCAACTCCGGGGTCACGTGATGAGGTGAAGGACCCAGTTTCTGACACTGACCCAGTTTCTGACAGGGGTCCCTCTAGCACAGTTGGCTCACCCCACCATTTGATATGCAGCCAATGGGAAGCGCGAGTTCGGGGGTTACAAACTGCGACTCTTCGTCCTCCATGTTTATCCCTATGATTTTGCGCGCTTAAAGAGAGAGAGCTGTGTAGAAGTGTCATAAACCGAGTCCTTTATCTTATCTCGTTTTTTATTTAATGTAAATTACCGGAAGAATTGGCCTGACAAATGGACGGCTTTTACTCTCTGCTACCGAAACAGGCGTGATCATTTTTACTGTCGGAAAACGCATGCAGGTAGCATATTTTTATCTGGCAAGTAGGATAGCGATTGACGTGATTGAACTGCGCATATCCATCCTCCGGACAACTTCGCGCACAGTGTTTACAACAGGAGGGCCTCCGATATGTAGTATTTTTATTGCCAACAGAGTGAATGCGACAGAAAACAGGGATAATTACAGTTACGATGCGGAGAGCCCGCTGCGAAACTAGTTCCGGCTGACGTACGGCAGCAACGTACAGGCGCAATAGCAATAGGAATAGGCAATAGGAATAGGAATAGCTATCCCTGCGAGGCGAGTCCTGGCCTCTGCGATTGCCAGACCCGATTTCCTAGCTTGATATTACTTAATTAAAGTTAACGCCCGATCCCTATCCCTAGCCTAACAGTTGGCAACACGCTTTGTGGCTTCCGAGAGAACTAAGTCGTTAGTTTAATTGCATTTTCGTGTGTACGCCGGACTAAGAGAAGAAGAGGAGGAGGAGAGACATCGGTGCACGATGCGTCGTCGCGGTTCTCGTCAACTCTGCTAGATGTAAGGGATCGTCGAAATTTTCTTTTGCATTCTTTTTTTCAATATTGTTTTCTCCACTTCCACGACGCGCGGGACTCTGTCGTATTACGCAATTTCGCGCTTTGCATTCAATGCGCCGTAGTGTCCGCAATACTGGGAAACCGGTGCAGGTTCATCGACACGCCACCCCACTCGGGCGTACCTGACTCTTACAAGAAATTCGCGGCGTCGCGATAAACTCCGGCGATGCCCGTCTCATAAGTATCGCAGACGATTTTACTGACGCTGCACGTTATCGTACTCGTTTAACAACGATTATAACTTGACTTGTGATACCAGATATGCTAACATATATTTCACGATTTTTTTCTTTTTTTTTAATACGCTGTTATTGTTTGGCCAATTGTATACAATGAATCTGTGAATCCACGCAGCAACCAAAAAGGGTGTATGAGGCATGTGCGATGATAGCGGGAAGTCAGTGGGGTTCTGGGAAATGTTGGCACACACGCCAGTGTACGGGGATCGGAGCGAGAGAGCATCGGGCTTTCCGACTGGTGTACACGTTTTGTATTATTTTCGTGGAAGCCTCTCGAGCTGCCCGATTGCTTTTAATTGGACTGATCAAGCGCATCGCTGGCCAGCCCAACGTACAGCGTCGAATAGTCGATATTGCACAGTGGTGAAACTCGACGTACGTGGAATACTCTGCCGCAACACTCGAACTCTACCCTCGCATCGATGTTTCCACGGCTCATCCCGGGCCTCTCTCTCTGTCTCTCTTTCATTCTCTCGCGCCATCCCCATGTATCTCTATGCAACGAGTTAATAATGGAAATTTCGAACACGAGGCACTTTCTCGAGATCAGCGAAAAATAATTAACGCGGTTTTGCAGTGCTACATTTTTAAGTCTACACAACATTTTCGTCGAGTCTCCCGTCGGCAAGGAAATGTTTCGAAAAAATCTTTCCCACCTAGAGTACGCATTAGGTGAAAAAAGATAATCGACCGCTGGAACGCCCTCTGTCCACCAGTGCGATGCAACTGCATTTTTACGGAATGTTACAGTTGCATCCCTCGCTCGATATCACAGACACAAATAATGTAAAAAATTCTTGGTCGCAATTTTTTATCTTACTTATTACTTCTTCAGCCGCGAAACGAGCAGCCACGGGAAGACAGTTCAATGCATTTCATTCTCATAATGGGGAGAATTTCAAAAATTACAAACGAATAAATAAATTTAAAAAAAAAACGTAGGACGATAGTGCGAGAGGTGTGGATCTACGAGATTCCTGTGCCTCGTCGAGGCTTGAGCGATTTACTCGGCCAGGTATTAAAATATAGCTCCGCATAGCCATCCATCTCACGATTCTCGCGAATGGCGCATTCGGAAAATTCCTCCCGTGTATCCAGAGTGGTAAAGAAGAACGGGAAGATACCGCGGGGTTGAGAGAGTTGCGCTCTCGCGGGGGAGGCGGGGGGGGGGGGGGGGGGGGTACATTGAAAGAAGAGAACGAGAGGGTTGAGGAGCCAAGACGGAAGAGGCCTCACCTGCCATCACATTATAGTGTACGGCGGAAGGAACGCTTCTCAACCGGAGCTCCCTCGCGCATTTTCATCGAATTCTTTCCGTTATGAGGAATGTCAGGAGCATGCCGAAGAGTGATATTATTATTCGGATATCACGGTAGATGCGCGGGCTTATGGCAAAATAATACAGTCAGATGCATTCGGTATCCGGCGAAAACCCGACTAGAGTAGAAAATCTCGTAACCGAATATTCGTTCGCGAGAATAAAGCCTTCGTCGATGGTAGGTAATGCGGAGATTATTTCGTCGCTTACGCGAACTTGGACTGTATCTTCATTGTATTATTCGACCATTCTTGGCTGGGCTACTACTCCAGTATACCGCACATACTACGACATCCGATACGGAAATTTGCAGACTTCACCTGAGAGGAAGCTCGTAACTCTCTCAATTCTGGAATATCCTCGAATTCCCCGGTAAATATTTCATACCCGCTCACTGAAGCGAGGGCGAAATTGTGATGGGAATTTTTTTCCCGATCAGCACCCATAAGAGCTTTTTAGAATTTCTTACATCGGTACATTACATTTTTTGTGTATCAAACTATTTTTTTTTTTTTTAGGGAGTTTATAAAATTGCGGAATTGAGAGAGGAGTCCAAATAATGAGTTCGATTGATTCGTCACATTTCACGTTGGACATTGACAGTCGACAGTTTCTCCACAGCGTATGTGGACTACGCCACACGACGGCGACAAGGTCGTAACCTACAGGATCTTTTGGCAATTGGCCGATCGAACAAGTCTATTATTATATCGATCAGGGCGACGAGGTCGTCAACTGGTGGCAGAAGCTAGAAGACGACACACACAGACGCAACTCGTCAGCCGATAAATTTATAGAGGAACGCAGTGCGGCATGTACACGGACGTCGAAGCCGTCGAGAACGTCAACGAGGATTTCCTCAACGCTTTGGCTCTCCTTCATTCGTCCGACGAGGACAGTGCCGAGGGACTTAGAGATATGTTGGTCGCTGCGATAGAAAAGAAAAAAACCGACGAAAGCTCGTCCCGTCGAGTAAACAAGAAATCTGACAATTGTCCGACTAACTTGACCGGTATCGTGAGTCAGTTCGAGGATAGAATTAACGATGATTTCAAGGATCGCAGCTCGTCGTTCTCGAGCAGCGAATCAATTCTCGATTGTAATTCGTTGTCGCCCAGCGAAATGTTTGCGACCGACGATTCTCTGGAGAACGAGGACATACCGAGAATTTCCATCCCCGACGAGACTACCGGCGACGGTGTGGTTTGCAAAATTTGTAACGGCGACAAGCTCGGACCTTTGATACTGCTCGAGTGTCAGGAGTGCCAGGACGTTTATCATCCACTTTGTCACCACCCACCGGTCATCGACATCGACGTTTACGATCCGCGGATTGTCTGGCGATGCGATAGATGCGTCGGGACGTTCGACGAACCGGCGGGACCTTCGATGGTGACTCTCGACGATGGTATCGAAGCTTCCAGGGAAGAGACGACCAACGCAACCGGAATCCGGGTCACGAAACCGACGGGACACGCCAAGGAAAAACTTGGACGGACGGAAGCAACGCAAGTGTCTTGCTTCGGAAGAACGAGGTTAAGGCTGGAAAATCATGAGAGTTCCCTGAAGAGGATATCGAGAGCGACGCACAAAAATTCTACGACCACGTTGAAAAAAAGAGTCGGTTCGAGACTCAACATAAATCAGCCCTCACCTGCCAAATGAAATTTGGCACCATCGATCTTCGACCATGTAATCTTTGCCAGGGCCGCTTTATAAAAATGCTAACATATTGATTTCTTTTTTTTGTATGCCTACCGTTTATTCGATAATAGTCAATATACAAGCGTAATTCAATGTAACGAGTCGTTCGTTAAAAAGGGGTAAAACTGTGTTTTATTTCATTATCGTTTTTTGGTATTTTTGGGATTTGGGGCCTGACTGAGTTTGTATTCTCGGCAGCGGAGTATCTCATTTTCTTTACAGTCTAAACATTGCATTACATTGCTTATTAAAATTAAATAACGGATCTAATCTTACGGTATTCATTCGGAACTCTCCTTGGAAAAATCATAAAAGAAGCACATGGATAATTATCGTTATGTACACACACACACACGCACACGCACGTACGCACGCACGCACGCACGCACACACGCACGCACACACGTATAATAAATGATACAGCAAATATTGACAGCTTTCCATCGAGACTAGAGTGTGCTTTTTTCAATCCGTCCCTTTGATTTTTTTCTTACTATTTTCACTGCGTGTAAATTACCCTCGGCGAGATATTTCTCGCGTCGAGTATTACAGACGCACGCTGGCTATCACTGTTATATAGTAACATAACATACGATGTTTGGCTGTTATTAAGGTCAACCGAGTTCAACTACCTCAGTAGCGTGTCACTTTGATGCTTTCCGACGGTCGATCGCTCTTGCAGACTATAATTGATTCGAGTTTATAAAAGGAGATTCAGAAAATCACATACCACAGGTTACGATTTGAGATACATCTGATCCGACCTCGGCTTAATGCGCGAGAGAACCCACCACAACGTTATCTGACGTCAACAGTTCAACAATCTTTTTCTTTTTTTTTTTTACAGTCTCGTGATTGTTTACCGGAAGCATTTGTGTTTATTGGCAAAATTTCGAACACCACGGGGATAAGAAGATAGTTCGGAACATAAAAGAAGTTTCGAAAGAAATTGGTTCTGAAATTTGAATATCGATTTTTTTCTTGTCGTGATAGATATGTTTTAGTTTTTTTTCTTTCTCGTTTTAATGTACCCTCTGTTTCATGTCAACGGGCATTTGTACTTCGCGATTCCATATATTGAATCAGCCCTGCATCAAAACAACTTTAAATGATATTGGTTTGATTTACGTAGGTACTGCTGGTAAAACAGCTGCCGGGCGGACACTCCCGTCCGCGGCGTCATCGTTTCCAAGTAGCAACATAAATATATAAAGCTCGCAAAGCATGTCAAGGTGGTCAGAAGTTATAGCGGAAGAGCAACGGTTCCGATACGATAACGCAATATGTACGAATACCACAAATAATAATTCATCGAGCGACACTTAAGGGGTTATAGCTATAGTACAAGTTATCATAGCTCAGAGACGAACGTCGACAAACTGTTAAAATGTAAATTTCTAAAAAGCAGTATCCTAATATTTTGAGTTTCGTCCGTTGGAAGGTGTGCGTGTGTGCGTGTGCGTGCGTGCTTGCGTGCGTGCGTGCGTGCGTGCGTGCGTGCGTGCGTTCGTGCGTGCGTGCGTGCGCGTTCACGCATCTTTACAAAATCTGATAAGAAGATCTCGTCGCTAAATTATTTACTTTTTTGTTAGTACATTCGCATCGTTCAATTCAAGAGTTAGGTATGTGCGATGTATTTTTAGTGTATCACTTGGCACGGTATAACATCTGTTAGCGATATTATTAGTTCCTATGACGACATTATTCGTTATCAAGATCATCATCCTCTTCGTCGACGTGTACAGACTATCGGCTTTCCGATTAATTAATTAATTAATTGTATTCAGTACACGAAGTTGTGTATCGCCCCCTCGATTAATCTCTCTTGTTCTCTTATTGATTCGTATCTTAGCCAGATAAAAGATATGGGAATACATTTTTTTTTTAATCGAACACCTCTTACACCTCTCAACTTTTGTCTTGACTAGTCATACGTGTGCGAACAATTTATGCTTAAGTCGAGTTTGCGAACAATTCTCTCTATTATAATCTCTCCGGGACTAGAATACGGATCTTTCTTCATTTATTGACTGGACACGGTTTCATAACTTTACTGCAGTGCAATTTCTTCAAACTGTCGCAAATTATTGACAAATAATCGTGTCAGCGCTCGTGCGAAATTTCATCGTAATAATTGTTTACAACGTTCGGTGCGTACAAATGTGCAAAAATGATTCCGGCTCAACTTGCGTGCTGTATCTACGAAGTTAGCGGGGACTTGATTTGCTTTCTTTATCACTTACGACGGAAGCTCCCAGGCCATGAAAGTAATTTCACATTTTGTTTCCAAAGGCCATATTAAAAGATTTCCTGTTTTTTCAATTTATCTTTCGCGATTGTACGAGGAATACGTATAATCTCATACCACAGTAGATTCACCAATTATGTGCAGCGGATAGATTGATTTTAATTTTTAAAAAATAAGGCCGTACTATTCGTGGTCGAATTTTGTAGCGATTTTGTTGCCGGGCGCGGTGCAATTGGTCATTAAAAAAATAGTACGGGTGTTTTATAAAAGCCGCCGGGCCGGCGATTGAGTGCATCGTCCCCTCCGACTTTACGCGCCTTTCGAAGCGTTCGAAATTTCCCTACTTATGATACAGTTGTCTACGAGATAGGTAGTCTACATCTCAACGTAGTTTACCCGAGTATCCTATTTCTATCCTTAAAAAGTATTGCCATTTTAGAGACATACGAATCTCCAAATTCTCTAATATATGCAAATCTGCATTACCCTTTTTCTTCATTTCACATGTATATCTTTCGATATCAATAGTTTCATCGAGATTATGATATATTCGTACATCCCTATAAGCTATTCACTTAAAAATTAACACGCACAACTCTCCTCTTCACCTGACACTCGTGCGCACTCGCAAAAAACTTTTCTCCACTGAAATTAAATAATAAAATGCACGCATTTTATGAATGCATCTCACGATAAACTAAAATAATCTAGAATAGAGCAAATTTGAATGCTCTGCTACTTATTCTTTCCTTAGTATAATAATAATAATATTCAACACTTTTCAGATCCAACCTGTTTTACTCGACAGGTGGAAATCGAATCGACTAGAGTGTGTTTTCATTTTAATGAGTCGACTAGAAATCCTGTTGCATATACCAATGCGACGTCGCGTCCGAAAAATATGCGGTACAATAATTTTATATTCTACCTTGTACGATCTGACGTCAAACTATCAAAAAAAATAATGTATTTGCGACTTTCGTATTTAACGAGAAGAACATTTCGGAAAAACGAATTACCTACATGCTACTAAAATCATCCTTCCGTTCTTGAAACTCGACTTAAAAATGTCTACCGCTATAGTCACAACAACAAAAATAAAGGCTCTTTATCACTTCTAATACTCCGGCAAGTGCCCAGTGCCATATATTGAAAGTGCCACATCGATGATTTACCGAGTCACATTTGTTTCGACGATTCATCGATAAGAACCGATAGACAATGATTGTTATATCTTAAAAAAAAAAAAAAAATCCATCTGATTAGATAAAAACGTCAACGCGGGTATCTTACTGTTTTGTTTTTTCGTTAAAAATTTAAAACGAATAAAAAATATATAGACGAAACGCGTGCGCGTCAATTAAATTTGGGCCATCGTTAATTGACGAGTGAAAGGAAGAAAAGATAATATACTTTTTACGGCAACCAACGAAGCTCAATCTTACAGCTTGTCCAGTTTAAAGGCAATAGGCACTTTGAGATAAAGAGGGGATTTAGAGTTTTATTATTATTATTAAGTTTTTTTTAATCGGCTTTAGCAGCGGGTAAACCGCGTCCCACGACCAACTGCTCCTTGGGAAAGTCGAGTATCACGGTCACGTGAAACGCCATGTTGGCTCCGGCAATGATGTACTCGCACAGGGAAAACCAACTAAACGCTGTCAATAAACAATCAATCGTTGGATATCGAAATCCATAAAATCTATGATAGTGTCAATAGACAGATTACTCTCGTCGTTGTTTGGTCTATTACTCACCCAAGTCGTGACATAGCAGTCGATGTTTCAAAAAGAATATAATGAGTCCGATCGTGCTCGCCATACTTGTGGCGAACAATGCCTGTTTGTATTGAAGACTTTGTGCATTCGGTGTCATCAGGCGACCTAACTTTACAGCTGTCAGCATGTACGTGAGCGAGCTGATCATGAACATTATGAAGATTTTTTCGTGGACCGCTGAAACCGGTACATTTCACAAATAAAATATTTATCTTCGTACATATTTCATGCATTGTGTTATTGTCGATTCAGCGAAGCAGGGAAAGAATAAAACTGAAATCCTCGCAAAACAAAAGCGCCGAGTTTGGAAGGCGAGCACACGAGTCCCGCTGATTCTTTCATCCAAATGATATCAAATCCATAGTTCATCCCGGTATGAGTATGTCGATCAATAATTCCGAAGCATACTATGGTTTCAATTCAAGGTCGGCATGCATGCACGAGATAAGCGAAGACCATCCAACAATGAATTATCGATTCGGTTAGCACCTGTTAATTACATCCTATCGGGTGACGATGCTAAGGCATCGAACAGCCGTATCAGCAACGGGTTTGATAGACGATAGCGAATGAAATTTGCAGAAATTAGTTATGAAAAAAAAAAAGAAAAAACAATTAAACTCACAATAATTCTCCCTGTTCGAGATGTACGTCACTCCGGAGAGGGCAGCGATCTCTGCAATGTTGAGCCAGAAACAGAGATTCAGCAGTCTGCAGCCAAGAATTTTTTTCGGCACATCTTCCATGGATTTGAGTATTTTACGGTAGTAAGCGTGATAGACAGTAGCGATAACCAGTCTCGGACCAATGTGCAAAGCTATGCTGATTCGCCATAGGTAGCGCTGAGGCGATATGCCTGTTATAGCCGAGATCGATGGAAGTATGTTGTATACCTGAGAAAAAAAAAAAAAAAATTTGCTTTACTTGGAACCATCAGAGGTTCTAAAAAATTCACAGTTGTAACGAACTCAAAGATTTTTTTCTTTTTTTTCTGCTCACCCGACAGTGGGTCTCGTGAATGTCCTCTTGTTGAAATATGTAAGCGGTAACGAAACATATTACCAGTGCTATAAGTGGCAGACAAACTGTGACGACACACAGTTTTCTGAACGATATAGCCAAATGAATGGAGCTCTTGGCACTCCCGACATTGTTGAGCTCCATTTCTTTATTCACTAACTTTCCAGTATGCAGCATCGAAGCTTATTATTATGATAGCATGACTGCTTTTCGTCGGTGCCAGGATTTCGAAACAGTCTATTCAGCGGTGGATTGCTATAGCTGAGCATCTTGCAAGGCACATCTTCGACGCCACGAGAAAATGCCTGCAACCAATAATAATAAAGAATGAATAGTTTGTTGGATGCTAACAGTTTCGACGTCGAGAGCTGGGGGCGAGAGAGAGACGAGAGGGGGGAGGGGGAGAGAAAAAAAGAGTTTTTCTAAAATGCCAAAGATCTACATTTCCTGGCCCTGCAATGATTTCGTTCGTGACATTAATCGCGCGACTTGAAACATCATTCCAGAAATAAAGCTTCTCAGTGTCGTGAAAATATCGCCCAAAACAAAAAACGTATCATTGTTTCGATTGATTTATTAGCGTGCGCGTGTAATTTCTATAGACGGCAAACGTAAAATATACTGGACGACGACAAAAGTGAGATGTAAAAAAAATTATCAGTGATATTTTTTATTTATGTATTCGTTCGCAAACATAAAATGTGAATGATGAGAGAACACTGAGAAATTGCAACGTGAGAGAAAAAACACAAGCAATGACATGTACAGCGTTGACAGGGTAGTCGGGCGCCATGTTAAACCGCGTATACGCAGTGCCGTAATGATGCGGTATTTATTACAGGAAAATTACTTCGCCACGGCTTTACGATGGTTTTATCGACGTGACAATGGTGAGAAGACACAACGAGTATGACTTTGATACTCGGAGCACCAAAGTTTAAGTGAAAAAAGCACGGGAAGATCGATTTACTTCAGAGGACGGGAAAACGTACCGTCTGCTATTCCCATTGAGATACCGTCGCGATGCCATCTGGCTTGGTTCTCCGGCGCAATCTATAAAGCGCTCCCTTGGCACACAATTTCAAACGGCTTGTCGTCACTTCTCCTAAATCTCAGAATCCCGAACGCTCCGAACGCCCGAAATTCATTTATCCGATGTATCGTTTACGCGAAATTGTAATCTACCGAAGGACTAGAAGACCGAATGCTCAAGAAGGCGAAATATTATTGTGCCGTCAAACGGATATCGTACCATTGGTACCGCCATCGTTCCATCGGGTGTTCGCGCGGGTTCTTTGAAACGGCGGACATGTTTTGGCGACTTAGGACACGACTTTGGCAAAACTAACAGTTGTCACGCAAGTTCGATCGCTAGAAAAAAAAAATGTAAGTAAACATTTTTCTTCGTTGTTCTTTTGTCTCGTCATGTGCGATTAAACAAATAAGTTGACTATTCGCATGGTGAAATTTCGTGGTCACTGCACTATTTGGGAATCCAAAATTTGGATGTCAATTCATCCATCAATCTCTCGAGATCGAAATCGATGGAAAAAAAAAAAGTAAGTTCGTACATTCTAACTTATGTGTTTTAGTATTTTCGATACCCGCGTTAGCCTGACAGGATCAAGAATGGTAAAATTACCGAGGTAGGAAATTCGTGAGTAATGTAAAAGAATTTTATTGACGATATTCTACGATCGTAACCTCCGCCGAGGTTCCTCCTCGGTCTCGTACTCAATTTCCACTCGCGATTTCTTCAGCCGATTCTTTTTCGAACGATCCTCCTTCAATAGCTTTCTTGGAGGTGATGTCTTACTGGTGGAAGGACGTATATCCTGTGAAAATACCGTTTTGTTTTTATACTACGTTTCTGCAATTCGGATATTATTATTTTTTTACTTTTTTAAATCGCATTGAGAACTAACCTCGATATCACTCGTTTCAGACTCAAAATCGTCGGAAACTTGGACTTTCTCGCGTTCGCCAGAATCGCTCTGCACTTCCACCTCGTATTCATCCTCGTCTTCGTCACTGTCCGCCTCGACGTAACGATGTCCATTCGCATCAACTTCCACGTCTTCCTTTTCCAATTCTCTCTCCAAGTCCTTTTGGATCTCTTGCTCTTTCTCATCCTATTCAATTTATCAGGAAGTTATAACTTTGATCGTTCTTTGAAAGCAATAATGTTAATTGGTTACCTCTAGTTCACTTTCAGCTTCACTCTCGCCCTCCACTTCCACGGCTTCCACAGCTTTGTCAAAGACTTTTTGTGGAAAGTTGTAAATGTCATTGTACTGAAACAACACATATATAAATTTGTGTGCGTCTCAGAGAAATTTAAAGTCCATAGGGCTCTCGCTTACCATTCCTTGCTTCAATCTCTCCATCAGTTGCTTCTCAATAGCTGTGTCGAGCTTAGCAGCAACAAGCGCCTTCTCTTCCCTTCTTCGCTCTCTTCTCTCAATCTTTCTTTGCAGAGGTACAAGCTTCTTCTGTCGCCTCAGCCTTAGTTTTCTCATGCGTATCAGATATTGAGTTATCTTTATGAATCTCTGCTTGCATTTTGACTTGATAAAACCCGGCCAGTACAGCAGATTCTCGTTGATCTGGTGTATAGCTTTTTCAAAGTTCCTGGAGAGCTTCACTCGCTCCCACTGTTCCTTAGGTGTGTGTATTCTAGAATAAACAGATTTTTTTTTACTCGCCGTATTTAGAATACATGCTTGCTTTGGGCTAAAAATTATAAACGCTCAATCCTACCTTTCAGCCGTTCTCATAAAGAGGTAAACAATACCATTTTCCTCTCTTACAGTCGCGTACTGACTGTTTGCCAGAGGGCAAGACGCCCTACTACATAATCCTGTCAGATTGTATTCATTGCGGCAGAATCTCTGTGACTTTGTACTGCAATGTTAAAAATAGTGTAAAAACAAATTCTTTTGGCTCTTGTAGCAATGCATTATTAAATTATACTCACTTTACTTTAAACGAGCAGAACGATTTGTTAATGATGCTCCACACAACCTAAAATATAAAGGTTACCATAATATTTTGAGATGATAATACATTAATTATTCGTTCTTCGATCACTTACATCGTCGTGCTGCATCTTGTTGTGTTTACTATTTGTACAGGACTAACAATGTTTATGTTCTACTCAAACGCAATAACGAATCTATATTTTCCAAAATTCTGCAGACGCACGTGCAGCGTGGATGTAGGTTTAGAGTACGTCGCGAGTCGCCTCGAAAATATATTAGCCATCTTGAGAAATAAGTTGCTTGAGGGAATCTACGAATACGCGTCGGTAAGGTCAGGCATTGCAGATCCATCCAAGCTCAATTTGGGCATTGCAAAATTCGATGTTTCAGTGTCCGATAGTTAGCCGGTTAGCAACGGTCATCTTTTCAAGACCTGGCACTTAGTTTAGTAGCCTAAAGCCACCATGGAAAAAAGAAGATCTTTTCGCGGTTATTTCATTTCATTATCTTTGACTCTCTCTTAGTAAAATTGACCACGTGTTTCATTCACACGGAGACTACACAGTACCAGAGGATTGGGGATCTGATTAATCGATAAATGGTTCATTAAGTCAACTGACAGATGACAGGTTCAATTCGAATAAAGAGACATTGATTATACCCTCCACAGTGTATTTGGTGACCTAGATTACAATGAAAATATCAGACATAACATCGATGTACGAGATACTTTGTCCTTTTTAGTTTGATTCTTTTTTTCACAAATACGCGACAATATTTAGATTACCTCTATAAGATTCACATATCTTATCCGTATGCGCCGATAATAATATGTGGCTTCGTGACATTCAACCCACCGACTAACAAACAACATTTATATATAACTTTACTTTTGTTCTGGTATTATTTTTTTTTTCATTGTTTTATACACATAGAATGGCGAACTGTAACATTGACAATATATGTATATGTATATGTATATATATATATATATATATATATATATTCGTGTATACATGATAGCTTGTACCTTAATTAGAATATAATTTTTTTGACTCGTTTCGAAATAGAGAAATTTGCAACTTGTTTTGAGTTATACAATAAACATTCGTGATTCGAAAGTAAACGACTTGATGAATTGAGTTTTATCCGGGCTCGGTAGGGAATTAATTTCATCGCGTCTCGTATTACAATACGAGACGCGAGATTCGGTTGATCAGCTTTTTGGGAATGAGTTTCAATTAAATTTTGTAGATATCGTCACGCTGATTCGCTTACTACATCGAGTCCTGATTTTTGATAAAGCGAACATAAGATTACCGTTCACAAACAACGAAAGATAAAATTTGCTCGAATTAAAAAAAAAATTGTCTGATAAATCGGCAAAATGTCGATCGTATAGTATATATAAAACTTTTCTTCCCAATAAACTTTTCACTGTTCAGTTACGTCAAAGTAAAAAAAAGAGAAATCGACATTCCTTGCCGTCGACGCTGAGACGAGGGTTTGAGTTATCGAGCTTGAATTGTTTATTTTTTCATTATCGTTTCTTTCGTTAGTTCCTTTCCCTGATGCCGTCTGGTGTGTGTATTGACGAATACTTCGAGTACAGATCGAAATGTTGTTTTTTTCCCTTGATGGTGAGCGCATAACTGTTGACTACTTCCGACTGGTCGTGCAAAGTCTCTCTATGGTTGATATTATTGTTGTACAATTTAAATTCACGCGATGGAATTTAGTACGCGTGATTGGCAATGAACAAAGCAGCGTCACCAGCCGCACCGGTCACACCACCAGCGTACTTTCCAAGGGCAGATTCGCTGTTGGCCTGTAGAGTGGAAAAGAAAAAAAACAAGAATACACATTAGACATAATCGTAAGAGCCTTTCGAAGCGTCTACACGACAAGTTGGAAGACGCGTCATTTTTGCATTTTTTAAGACGTGCACTTTTATAGATCGTGTGCGGTACGATATGACGATTGCATACTTTAATGTCAACAACCCATTGAAGGAGCAATACTATGTATTTGCGAGTTATTTTTTTGTTTAGTTAAAAATTCTCGAGCTTTTGACGCAATTGACATAAAATTGTGGAGCGTGGATGAAGGTATAATCAACAGGACACTTGACAAAAGTCAGAAATCTCGTTTCAACTGAAATCAATACGCTCTATACTATACAATCAGGACCGTTGTTTTCTTGCGCGTTTTTCCAACTTCTCGTCGCGCACGTTTGAATATTTAATAATAGAGTTGAAAAAATAAGCAAATGCGAGCAAGCTTGAAAAGTAAGGAGAATATGATAATTAGTTCTTAATTATTGGAATTACGGACAGTCAAACGGGCAGACAACGAGTCGTGCACGTGTGCATACTTACCGTGATGCTATCGTGCGGTAGCACACATAGACGCTTGACAGAAGTGCATTGAGGGTTTAGTACGCATGGGATTTGACGTAGAGAGAGGTGGCTCCAGCCTTGCTAGATATACTGCCGGCGGTGTATTTGCCTTGGCAGGCAGCACCGTTTGCCTAAACAAGCATATACAGGAAGAACACACAATAACAAACGTTCATGCGAGAAACACTGAAACTACTTGTGCTAAGGAGGGAAAACCAATTAGTTCACTCTGACGGATACAATGCAACAAGATCAACAAATTAACAGAAAAAATGAAATAAATAAAAAGAAGAATCGCTGGTATAGGAAACCAATTACAGAAAACTATCAAACAGGCTAAATAAAAGTGCGAGACAAAGATTTTAATTAGTTAAGAATGCAGAAGAGGGTAGTGGATAAATGGGAAAAAGCTCTTACCTTCGCACGCTTGATGAGTTCCTCCTGGCCAGCCGCGATCTGTTCGGGTTTTCCGCCCCAGGCGCGGAGGACGGATGCTTGGAGTGCGCGTCCGTAGCTGAAGGTCAGCGCCCATGGCTTCTTGCCGGGAAATTTATTGATGGCATCGAGATTGACGGAAGCTTCCTCCTCGGACTGTCCACCGCTGAGGAAGGTGACACCGGTCACCGCGGGTGGTACCGTGCGGCTGAGAGCCGTTACGGTAGCAGCGGCGATTTCCATGGGTGCGGCTTTCTTCGGGCAGCTCTGTCCGGGCGTGACCATATTCGGCTTGAGAAGAGTACCCTCGAGGTAGACGTGATGGTCGGCGAGCGCCTGAGTATCGACGAGGGAAAGAATGAATGAAAAATTATTCGCTACAGGCCGAGGAGAATTAATTGATCGATCAAAAATCGACGGTCGTAGCTGACCTTGTAGACGGCGGCGAGGACTTCTTCGGTGACTTGCTGGCAACGAGTCAAGTCGTGGTCGCCGTCGGGAAGGATCTCAGGTTCGACGATCGGCACGATCCTGGCACTCTGACATATCGATGCGTAACGAGCAAGGACGTTAGCGTTCTCGATGATGGCGAGTTTACTCGGGCAATCCTTCTTGATCTTGAGTACGCATCTCCACTTGGCGAACTGGCAACCGTCTTTCTTGTACTGAATGCAACGAGCCTGAAGATCGTCGAGACCCTGAGTCGTGCACTCGTCGTCAGTTCCGAACAGTGGTACGACACCCTTGTCGACCTTTATACCTGGGAGGATGTTACGCTGCTTGAGCAACTCGACGAACGGAGTACCGTCGTCGGCCTTTTGGTAGAGGGTCTCGTGGAAGAGGATCACTCCGGAGATGTGATTACTGATGACATCCTGAATTTGAAAAATTATTGTAGTCATCGTTATTGTAGGAGACAATTTTGTGTCAATCGCGAATCGATGCAAATACCTTGTTAGCGGTGAAGAGAAGCTGTCTGTAAGCCTTGCGATTCGCCTCATTGTTCTCGACGTTGATGGCCTGAAGACGCTTGCCAATGGTAGTGGTCGACTCGTCGGCGGCGAGGATACCCTTGCCAGGTGCGACGATCTGCTCCGCTATCTTCTTGAGCTCCGCCTTGAGCTCTGGGTCAGCTTGGAGATACGAATCAGCCGGCATTTTCTGCAGGAATAAAAACGCCAAACGTCAAGGTTGTCCCAAGAAAATAATAGTATAATCATCCTATAAAAAAAACTCTAAAACATTTAATATTTATGCTCGTCAAAGTCCCACACCCTGTTCAACTTTCCGCGTCATTCAAGGTTACTCGGGCTCGGTTGATATGATCAATTATAATTATGTCGAGTAAGCACGATGTGACCCCGCTCGGATGTTGGCATGACATATATCCATGACGATTTAGTACCGAAACCGAACGGCGGTAGCGAGAAAAAAAAATTAAAACTAATTTAATTTTTTTTATTTTTCTTAACAAACGGTCGTATTCTCTCCAAGTTGAGGCACCGTTATCGTTATAATGCAAATCGAGTAACAGTGTCGAATGATAACGGGTTTTAGTGATTCGCTGTTCCTTTCCCAAGTGAGATTTCTTCGTGAAAGCTCCGTATGACACAAGACGGGACTCTTGGACTGTTCGAAGAATAACAAGGGGCTATGTAGCGCTTGAGACCATCAATAAACTCGTGTGTCCGCCGCCAGGTTAAGCCCGGCTTACGTACTCAAGTTCTTTTCCGATCTCCGCGAAAGCCGCGGATCATTCGTCGACATATATATTGTCGATACTGGAAGTACAATTGATTTACGATAGACTATATTTTTCAATGATTCTTTCCTCTTGCTGGTAGACGAAAGAATCCGTCGATTACATATTTCTCTCGCGTGCTCTCTCTTCGATACCAGTGTTACGATAACAATATCCTCCTCCCTCGATTCATGCACCAGTTTCGTTAAATGAATATACTCTGCCTTTCAATAATATTACCTCGCAACTTTCTTCTCCGCCAATCCTCATCGTACAGAATTAATCTCGCAGATAACAAGTGAAATATTACTCGACTCACGCGCGATAAACATAAAATATACGTTCCGACTCCAGAAATTTGTATTACGGCGTTCACATTATCATATTTAAAAAACATTCACTTGATGAGCGAATCGACGAATATTCTCAAAGCAAAAAAAACATACATGAATAGCATAAAAAACAATTATATCGTAATATCATATCCAATACGCATAAATGGAATCTTAATATTTGTAATATCGGTATTAGGTTTTGAACAGAAATATTGTAGATACGCCTGCATAGCGTTTAGTTATTATTATTATTATCATTATCCGTCCCAAACGGATTATTCGATCAAACACCAAGAGGAAGAAAAGTGATTTATAATATAATTAAATAGATAATATTATTATTAAAATTCTCGACGAATGTTGATATTTTTTGATCGACCGCGTTTGCGGCGGACCCCGGGGGACGCGGGTCCCATTGCCTTCCGACTACATTTTATTTGAAAGTACTGCTTGTTCGCGTTCCGTTAACGGTTTGCTATCCGTGTTTCCCCGTTATTCGTTTCTCGTTTTTTTTAATTCGGTTGAACGGTTCGCGACGAGAGCGAATCCTCGACTGGCGCAGTGCCGTAACAACGAGGGTTGCTCGTCTCGCACGGAGAGAGGGCACAAGCCGCAATGCAGCACGCGCAGACGTTCTGGGCTTTGCGCGAATTATTCCCCGGCTGCCGCTACTGGCTATGCTTCTCTGGCCGCGATGCCAAGAACTTTCGTGGCTCCCCCGTGCCACTGGTATTTGGACGAGCCCCTGTTCGCCCTCCGGAGAAGAAACCGAACAAGTGTACAAAGATCCACAACTACTACCGACAATGTCCCGAGGGCAACGGGCTTTATTCTCCGACTTTCGGCTGCTCCCTCCCACGAGGGAATGAGCAGCGTCGCGAAATTCATCGGATATAGTAGTAGTAGTAATATATACGTTAATTACATCACGCCAAACGTTGCCGATCACAAGGCGTTCAACACGAGCTAAGAAGGAATCGGTTAACAGGCATGTGATAGAAAGGGGCGAATGAGGATACGTCAGCCTTAGCATTGAAAATCTTCCTGCCAACGACTCTCGTACGAATGTCAAAGAAGGTGCCCTTGGGTGACCTCTAAAGCAGTGATTCTCAAAATTGTTCTTTTCCCTATCGTCGTTAACTAACGAAGTGTAACTGATGAAACGCTGTTCGTTAGTTCCGCGACGACGATTCTCGTAAACCTTTCATCTCCGAAGCGACAATTTTTCTTATTGTTATCGAAATATTATTATCATCAATTTCGCGCGTATTTATTTTGTTTTATTGCTTACTTCTATTCACTTCTCGCCGCGAGGCTTTAATTCGCTACAATCCAATTGCAAGGGCAACGAAGGTGATCAGATATACGCCAGTGAAGCTCCATACAGATTAATTTTTTTGTTTATTTATTACCAAGCCGGATTATCTGGATGATTATTTTCTGCAAATGCAATCGGTTGATATATATTTTTTTATCCATAGGCGAAGAAAGTGACTTTGATCAGTCGGTATGTTGTTTTGTTGTTTTGTATTCGTATTTTTATCGGCGAGTAGCTGATAGCCAAAATTGCATAGCTTTGATATCTCTCCCCCTCATTTGTATTCGAAGATTCACTGCTGTGTATATCCAAGTAAACGTCTGAGTTAAGTAAGCGCCGAGGAGCACCGACGATACAAGCAATTAAAGAAGAATTTAATGGGATACCCGAAGAGTTACAAGGGTCTCCCTTTCGCAATGGGCCACATAGCTTCGGCGATAACGTCAATTCAGTTGGAATAATGATGCCCTGTGGTAGCATTCATTGTGGAGTAACAAGTTTCGTCACAAGTTGGACTATGGCCGAGTAGTGGCACAAAATTGTATATAGGGAGGGATAATGGACCAAGTCTTCAACTTCTCGCTTCCACCAGCGAGCACGGAAATAATTTCGGTTCTTCGTCGAAAATCTTTTTCTCCCCCAGTCACGTTCCCTCAACTTACGCGCGCTGCTCTTACTAGAGCAAAAATCCGATAACCAGAATTCCCAACGGACTTTGCATGTTGCGAATGAAAGTTGGGAAAATGTAAAAGCGTTTTCTGGAACGAAAAAACGAAACAAACGAGATCACGCTTGAATTTCCTTCTGTCCAACATGCACTTGGGCATTATTTGACTAAACCGTTCTCGGTCGTCGGTTAAATAAATTGGGAAAAATCGGAACGATGTATAACTTGTGGGACCGAGGAAATTGGTTATCTGGAGAGTGTTTGATGCAGAAGTTGGCGTTTTCAGCGAGCCCGGGGACCCGGTCGCGTGGGATGATCTAAACATAGACGATGAAAAACGAGAAGAGACGAGAATTCCAATTTTCGCGGATCTCTCGGATAGGTCTCGCGTGTTCTCGCGCACCCCTCATCGCTCGTAGAGAGCGGGAATTTCCTTGGGCAGTGACCTTCCCGCAGAGATGTTTTCTTCCTAATAGAGCTACATATGTAGATTTACCTATAGTTTACAGTTATTTTCGAGCGCATCTCTTAAATTTTATGTTCCCGTTTCTCGCTGTAGTTTAGTTTTGTTATTGTTGTCCTAGCAACTATCTAAAAAAAGTTTAAGCCGGCGAACCTCTGGGAACACGAAGACTCGTTATGACCGAGTTAAAAATCCATCCCCGTATTTAAAACTCCGCGCTAGAGGGAACGATATTCGTATGCCAGATAGAAATCGAATGCGAATCCGGTGAAAGGCAGCAGCGCTACACAAGATCGAAAATACATAGGCTCGTTTCTTTTTCACTGTGCTCGGTCCAATCCCCTATACCGACCGGAGAATCCGGATAAGAGGGAGAACTTGTCCCATAGCTGCCGAATGATATATATATATATATATATATATATATATATATATATATATATATATATATATATATATATATATAGGTACATATACCTAAAGAAAATTCCGGGCTATTCATACCTCCGATACCTGCCCAAACAAATTTCACCGTCCGATCGCATAATTCGACTCTGCGCGCAACGATCCTCGCTTGTTCCTGCGTGCGTAACGTTTATCGAGGATGAGGTCTACCAGTGGGGAGGACTATGGGGTCGATAGACGGAAATTATTCTGCGCCGGTCGCTGCCAGTGCGCACGCACACCTTTTCACCTTTCTCTCATCATCAATATTATTCCTCTTTAAATAATACGATTCCGAGAACTTCTGGTATTGTCGCTTCGTTCTCATAAAATTTTCGGGAAGATCCGGTGACGAAAATTCGCGCGATTTCCTACCGACGGAGATCAGCGACGAGACGAGCTTATCTGTACATATAGCGATGTATATTCTATTCGACTAATACGTACATGCAGTTGTGTACCGAAAACTTTCGAGTGTCACGAAAGTTAACAATTACCAAGTTTGCAATCCGTAAATTCTCCGTTTCAGTTTTTTAATGAACTTTCTTTATTCCGCTCGATAGAGATTGAACCGGATACAACGCCGCGTCGCGTCGCGCACTACGTCGATACGTCCGAGGGTGAGCGGAGTTCAAATTTCGTTCGTAACTTTCCAACATGAGTGTATGACACAATTATACATACACGATTCTCATGGGTTTAAATTGGTGAACCGCCAAATTTCTGTTCGCACTTGTAAACGAGCCTCACATCGGTACACGTGATCCGTATATATGCGTAATTACATGCAGTGAACCATTTGTGTAACGAATTTAATAATACTGGCGACGTCAACGCGCTTCGCGAATGTACCTTTGAATACTTTGAAGGCCCTCAAAAAATGTTCGCGATTAATTCGATGTGTTTTTTTCTTCTGAAATAGGAAATAGTTATTCTTTGTTTGTTTACGAGGAGGCTAAAGTTTCTCAATCGACGATGCGTTCGACGCTCATCGAGAACTGCGTGGATTCATTGAGGGATGAAAGTTTATCGGTGAAACGAGTGCGGAAAACAGATAGCGTAGCTGTATTGTTGTACAGATATGCAAATACATGTACGAATATTACAGGCTCGAGATATCTTTAGTCCGTCCACCAGCACGACGAGTTGCATAATTGAACACGACGAGTTACAACCGAGAAACGAGCATGCCGCGTGAACGTCGAACGTCGCAACGAAGATGCGCAGACTGAGATGAGTTTATACTATACGTCCCGAAAATAGTCGCCTCCGAATGACCGCCTTTATACATATATATGCTTAACATTGTGCCCGTGAAAATTACTACTAGGTCAATTAACGTATCTACCACTTGACGCTATGCCCAAAGTGTGTCACGCGGTCTCGAGCTTGCTTGCTTTCCATTAAGAAATCTATCAATCCCTAGAAATACGAATTTCGATTGTGTGCACGGAATAATCGATTCCGTTATTTAAAGATCGAGATGGTCGCTCGACGAGGGCTGTGGTAACAATCGTTGCCGCTTACGTCACATCGAAAACACCACCGATCGTAAATTGACACGAAGGAGATAATAACGAAAAAATTCGCGGACAGACGAGAACATCGGTGTATCCGCGCTGGGCGTTCCATTCTCACATCTGAGTCAGATGTCAGTCAAGGTCGTGATGACCGAGCCAGTAGGGATTCGGGATGAAACGGATCGCGGATTTTTCGCGGAAAGAAAAAAAAAATGGTTTTCATAGTTTTAGCTTGAATCGTTGCTCTTTTTTAATCAGATTGCTTCGAAGATGTTGTTCCTCCGTTAATTGTCGGACCGACGAATGTACTTACGTGCTTCGGAGTAGATTTGTGCGGTGTATGTGGGGTGTGAGCGACGAACAACCGTTGAATGGGTGGACAGCGAGTGAGCGACTGGCTGTTCAAAGTCTCGTTTGTGTAGGAGAAGCCGCGACGGCGCTGAGCAGATTCCTGCTCATCGGTTCTCAACTCTCCTGTCGGCGTTGGTTGCTACGTCACATTCGGTTGAGCAGGGCCGTAATCAGAGAATGCGAAAATTCAAAATACAAGCACCAAAAGGGGCTAGAGCGTGAGTTGTTACGCTAAACTGTGTATGAATTTCGAAACAGAAATTGCGGGAACTTTGATCCACAGACGATTTGCGCTGTGACCTCATTCATCCATCTTCGGTTATTGATAACATTACATCGGCTTGACGATAAAGAAAAATTTTATTTCCATACAATCCGGGAGCAGAATCGTAGTACGTCACTGTGAAGCCACGAATGAACACATGGTGGTCGAACGAGTAGGCAGGGAGTCGCTCTGGTATGACGACACATCGACCAGTGAGCGGGCAACGTTCGATTCGCGTCGCGTCAGTGTACGGCACTCGTCGCACGTATAGCGTCGCGCGACAGGGAAAAGCCCACTTTTGAGAATCACTGCTTTAGAGGTCACCCAAGGGCACCTTCCTCGACATTCGTACGAGAATCGTTGACAGAAAGATTTTCAATGCTAAGGCTGACGCACCCTCACTTGCTCCTTTCTACCACGTGCCTGTTAACCGATTTCTCCTTAGCTCGTATCGAACGTCTTGCGATCGGCAAGATTCTGTAATTTTTTGTTGTTGTAAAAACGCACATATACTCTATTATGCAAATTATTGTTGCATACGGATTACGTTAAACACCACAGCTATTTTTGTAAACGACGAGACTATAGCGATGACCTTAGTCTTCAGTCACACTGGTAAATGTATTTATAGATAAAGAACGTTAGGTCCGTGCTACACATTGAAAGGATACTATTAATAATTTAACCGTTTCTCATTCGACGTTTCGTAGCGCCCGATTTGGCAGCTAAGATTTCTTTTTATTATTATTTTTTTTGTATCGTCCTCCTCGATATTACTCTTCGTCGTACGAGATCGTTCGGAGCCGCGTGCATTTCTCGAATTCTTCGACGTTCAACTTTCCCAGGGATGCTTCGCTGCATCGTTGGGCTCGTTGGAGAAACACGGACTGAGCTTCGTCTATATTTTTAGGCTGGCCATTCCACACCTTCATAGCTGTATTCTTTTGAAAAAAAAAAAAAATTGTACGTCTAACAGATTCATGGGTAAAAAAGAGACCGAGCGAAAAAAGAGGTACGTGAAGAGCGCTTCCATAGCAAAACGTCAAAAGCCAGGGTTTCTTGCCGGGGGCATGGTTGATCGCGTTCAGATTAACCGTCGCATCCTCGTCCGACTGTCCGCCGCTCAAAAACATTATTAACGGCACGGCCGAAGGAACCGTTCTTCTCAGAGCGGTGAGCGTAAAGTCAGCGACGATCTGAACGTTGAAAATGAATAAGTAACGAATTACTGCGAGCCTACGAGATTATCGATCCAAAGCGATTGTGTACGTGAGGCTTGGTAAATTTTGTATTTTGGATTCCTGCCAAAACCATCGCTGGCTTGAGGATCATGCCCTCGAGAAACACGTGGTGCTCTTGCAGAGTGCGAAATATGACCGACAAAACTTCCTCGTGTACCTCCAGTGCGCGCAACATTTCATGGTCACCGGTTGTCTGTATCTCAGGCTCGACGATGGGCACCATTCTCGCACTCTGCGCAATCGTAGCGTACCTACATCGATCGTTCGAATACATAAATTATTACATCCAATATTTTCATTTATAAAACTTTGATCTTTCGATTGCTCGAAGAAGCGTTCACACCTTGCGAGAACGTTAGCGTTGTCGAAAATTGCCAATTTACTCGGAAGTCTGTCGGACAGTTTGTATGTACATCGCCAATTTGCGAAGTGGCAACCGTCTCTCTTGTACTGGATGCATCTCTCCTGAAGACTGTCGAGTCCCTCGGTCGTACTTTCGTTCTCAGTGCCGAACAGACGGACCGTTCCCTTGTCGACTTTTACGCCCGGAATTATATTTCGATCGCGCAGATAGTCGACGAATTCGTTGCCTTCCGATGTTTTCTGATGCACCGTCTCGTGGTTCAGAATAACGCCGCTCACGTACCGAGACAGTTGAGACTGCGTCGAATATCATGGGATTTATGCAAATTTTATTTGATGTTTCTAATTTGTTTAATGTAGCCGTTAAAAATGTTCACGACCTTGTCCGCCGAGAGAAGCATTTGCCGATAATCTCTCCGAGTGTCCTCTGTATTCTCCAGATCTATATCGCGAAATCTTGAGTTCAAGGATGACGGCGATTCGTCAATAGCCAAAATTCCTTTGCCCGGCGCGCTCAGTTCGTCGACGATTGTTTGCAACTCCTGCCGCAGAGATGCGTCGAGACTCGTGTACGTTGTGACTGTATCAACGATCTGATAGGGTACTTTAATGTAAAAAGCTTCCGCTATGAGGAAGCAAAACGGCGACGTTTTCTCGTAATACCAATATATCGAAGAACGATAATTCAGTTGGGGAGCTCGGTAGCAAGACGATTGAGCAACTTGTTTTTACTCTGCAACGCGCTATTGGCGAGAGATAGTTGAGCTATCGTTATTTCTTATTTCTGTTATTCCCGCGGGCTAAATATTGCGTATCTCGGGCTGTACATTTTCGTAACTTAAAGTCAGCGTTATCTCGCGCCTTGAGTCGTGTCAATAACAAATGTCTTCACAAATATTGTGTAAACGAGTTTTTTAAAAACATTAGATTGGAGGCTCGACTGACGACTGTGTTTATTGCCCCCGTATCGAGTTATATACGACTTTTTTTCCGGGCAATTCTAAATTATGAAAATACATCCGAATTAATTGTGATGACGAACCTTTTGCTTGCAATCGCAATTTTCTCCCCGACGAGCCATTTCGGTTCGGTAAAAAATCAATAAAAAGAAACCTGTATCATTCCATATATCACCGAATTATCGTGATAAACGAATGAATTTATTGTTGCATCGAAAGATGAAATTTAAGTTAATTTAACAATTTTTTAGGCTAAGGTCTGACGGGATTTGCGTGTTTATCAATTCCCGTGTGTTCCTTAATTCATCGATTTCTGTCGCTGGCTTCATTCGAGATGAATTGTCAATATATTTGAGACGTATCTCACATCATATTATTTTCACCAATTTTTTGTATTCCTTAATTCATATGTTTCTGTCACAGCCTGAATTCGAGATACATTAACAAGCATTTTTTTTAATGCTCTGTAATGTCCCTTGCGGTTTGAAAAACTCACTTTTAAATCAGAAGTGAAAGTACTTTATACAAATTTGAAAAATCTCGTTCTGACGTCACTTCCGGTGAAAAAGCCGAATTCAGAAACCGGAGATCATGTATTTCCGGCATGACGTCACATACGGTTGAAAAATCAGATTTTCATAGAGCAAGTGACGTCAATATGAAATTGAAAACAAAAAACCTCTCTGTCGTATATCTAAAATTTAGCCAGTGACAGAAACAATGCAGAGGGCACGAAAAAATTGTTCGATAAACACACGCACTCGACCGGTAAACGACTGGGGGCAACGGCACGGATATAAGCACATATTAAACTTCTTAAAGATCGTTTATTGGGAGATACATCACCATCTTGTGAAAGCCCATCAAAGTGTCAGATTGCTGCAAAATATATCTCGTAGCTATGCAGAGCCCATCATAGGCGCCGTCACCATAAACGCAGAGGCGTAATCGCACTAGATACGCGCGCTTCTCACAGTGCTAAATTTATTTTATTTCGAAAGAAAAACAAACGTGACTAAAACTCGAAGATCAATCCCGAGAAGAGGGTAATAATCCTGGTGTCGAAAGAAAACAGCATAGAAGATATGCCACCTTGCTCTTCAGTTGCGCCGGATCCTAGTCAATGAGTAAAACACATTTTCTTAACCTTAAAGTCAGGAACCAAGGACAGTATTGTTACAATCACATTATCGATATATATAGTCATCTATGTTGTTTATTAGATAACCGCAGCTACGTTGAATTCCCTTTATGACTATAAAATGTTCAACCAAATTAGAAAAAGAAAAGAAAGTGAAGCACTGTAATTTCACGAGTCTCTTAGCTTGGAGCGTTCGTAATCATAAAGAATTGTTATTGCTAGATTGTATATCGTAGAATGAGCGGCCGTTCTAAACACAAGTCGAGGGGATCAGATCATTTGTCAAGAAAAAACCAGAAGAAAAAATCACGAAAACGTTCCACATCTGCATCCAGCGATTGTGTCATCGTGACTTCTAACAGAAATTCCTCTACCAAAGACAAGAGACCGAAGCTACGAAAGAGAAAGCGCAGAAGCTCTTCAAGCACTTCCAACTCCAGTGATTCGTTGATAGGCGCGATAAAGCTAGATTCGCAATCGCACCAACTATTAGGCGAGCGTCCTGAGTTTTTTAAAAACAGAGCAAGTCCTAGAGCTGACAATGGGCTCGATGAATGCTTGCGGACGAGCAATCCATCGGGTGTTCACAGCAGCAAAGAACATTGCAAAGAAAAGTCTAACAAAGTGGATCCCGGAGAAAGATTCCCATTAATAGAACGTCGAGTACATTGCGCACCGATGAAACAGAAGGAAAGAGGTAGGAGAAAAGTGAAAGAACACGTCGACGGTATGGCGCTGACTAAAAAATTGAACAAGTCACGCAAGCGAAGAAGATCGTCTTCATGCTCGAGTTACTCCAGCGACAGCAGCTCGAGCAGAAGTTCGAGCTGTAACAGTGGCAGCTCTAGTAGATCTAGCAGTAGCGGTGGAAGTCACGAGAGGCGGAAAAGACAAAGGAAAAGGAAGAAATTGGCTAAGAAGATGAAAGAAGCTGAGAAGAAGAGACGCAAGGAGAGACGAAAGTTAAAAAGAAATAAGGAAAAATCAAGAGAACCAGTTGAAGAGATAAAACGGAATGTGGCTGAATTGGTGCAGGATAGGCTACTGGAGGATATCAATCTTGAATTAGCCGACAGAGCAAGAGTAATGGCACCAATGACTAAGGAAGAGTGGGAGAAGAAACAGAGCATTATTCGCAGAGTTTACGACGGTGAAACTGGTAGACACAGGTAAATTTATCGTGCGATTACCAACGATTCTCATAATTTAACCCTCCGTTTTTTTTAAATTCTTTATTTTCTTATTGCAGATTGATCAAAGGAGATGGTGAGGTGTTGGAAGAAATAGTCAGTCGAAATCGACACATCGAGATCAACAGACAGGCGACGAAAGGGGATGGAGCATTTTTTAATGCTCGCCTGGGCGTAAATAAATGACCTTGTACAGATTCATTTAACCAAATTATTTTACGAACGATTAATAAAGTCAAAGGATTGTACATACGTACTTTATTAATTTTCTTTTTTTTGTCTGCAGGCCCGTGGGGTTTTTTATGTACAGTTTGTTTCACAGGCCGGAAACATTCGGAAGCATTCGGAAACGACGATGTTCTGTTTCATGCAGGGTGTCGAATTAAAAAAACTCAACTCAATTATAATCTTGCGAACGGTCGCCCATTTTTCGTATATCTACCTGACATAATAAAGTACAAGACCAATGGACACAGTCATAGTCACTCAAGGATACTTGCGAACGGTCACGAACACCCATATTTCGAGTGTCCGAGAGTAGCCATGAGTGTCTATGTGAGGTGTCCGTGAGAGTGGCCATGACAGTGGGTGAATGGCTCAAGTAACCGAACTTTAGCTCATGGAATGGAATTTATACCATCCTGTGGGCAAAATTTTCTAATGACGGAATTTTCATTCATGGAATAGGATTTATTCCAAATGTAGTTATAATTCTGTCCGAAGACTTGTATCGTCGTAAATCAGTAACGTGTCATTATATTGAACCGTTATCTCGCGGTCAGCTTGAACTCGCGTATCTTACGCTTTGACAAATGAGCAACATCTGTTTATATATGTATGAAGATAGGTATATATGTATGTTCGCGAATGTTCAGTACCATTGGATAAAGTCAGTCGTATGACCGTCGCGATAGATAGGATCGTCGGATATCGGCGCACGGCACAAGGGACAAGTGCGTTCTCTGTCTAGCCACGTCGCCACGCACGTTTCACAGAATATGTGTTTGCACTGAAGAAGTACCGGATTCGAGTATTCCTCGTGGCATATGACGCATGTCGTCCCGGACGCTACCAATTGCTCCTTAGACGGAGATACACCCAAACTCTGGAGAAAAAATATAAAAAATTACAATGTTTTTCTTTTTCGTGAGAATTATGAGTTCAAAAAAAAAAAAAAAACGACTAAGACAACCCTGCGTACCACGTTCTGCCACATTTTCTTGAAAGCGCTCCACAAGAGTTTTCCCCGAGCCAGTACGTCGCTGAACTTGTTGTTAGCGTAGGCAACGGCGAAGAGATGGGCGATAAATGCTTCCGGTCCTTCGTAACAGTCCCAGAGATAAAAGAACCAGGGATAAACAGGTGCCGTGCACCGATAGAACTGCGAGGAAGCTTCCATTACAAGATAATATTTACCCTGCAAATTGATGTCACGAAATTAGCATCGCAATTAATTTTCTCCAATGGTCGAATTTCTTTGAAACTCACTCTCTTTTGATAGGGCAGTAGTGCTGGGGGTAGACAAGTGACAAAGATTTTGAGGGCCACGGTTGCGAGTTTAATCATCATATCGGTAATTATAACCGACCATAGAAGCTCCCACATCGTTGATTGTATCGTGTACATCCTGACAAGAGGCTCTTCAAATACGTAATACATAACGAAGAAACAACCAAAGATGTACAAAATCATGCTCAACAGTGTCTTCCAGCTTCTGTTCTGCTGCTTAGCGATCTCTCGCTTAAGATCCTTGTTGGCACTCATGAAAGCTACTAGGAGCCCGAGAAATAGGAATATACCAGATTTGTGATCGTAAACGCACTTGAACAGTAGTATCATAGCGAATGGAAGATACTTGTTAAAAATATCATACAATGAACACAACAAGTCGCGAGTTTCCGAGCTCAAAGGTACAGTCACCGAAGCATCCTCCTCGCTATTCTCGTTGTTGTTGTTGTTGTTGTTGTTGTTATTGTTGTTGTTGTTCTGACTACCGATCGTTGAAGCTTCACGAATATTGTTCAAATAATTGTCGGTCGTCGGTGCGTGGTGAAAGTTTTGATGCTCATTGGAGGTTTCTTGATGACTCGAATTTTCGGCCTCGGTTGACGATTCGTCGTCGACGTTTATCACGTAACTGTCCGTCGTCACTCTTGTTGCCGGAGTCTGTCGATCTTGAAGCTGCATGTTCAGCCAAGAAGTTAACGAAATAGTCGGTTGCTGCTGAATATACATCGTTCCATTAAATACCAATGAATCTTAGGATTAAACTCTTATTGTTCAGAGGACTATTTACTCACTGTACAAGTATGTGTAACAAGAGGTCTTATTCCTTGGAGCGTGGCAGGCATCGTACTGCTAAACATTCTGTTCTGTTCCATGGTTTGAGCTACAAAGCTGCCATCGGCCCGGTGAGTTGCCGGTGGCAAAGGTTCGACCGTTCGAGAGGTGTGCATCATCAGCAAGCCCTGCGGTGGTTTTGTGCGAGTTCTACCCTCGTTGAGTACAGACCGATGCTCGCAGAGAGCCTGCTGCATAGCGTTAGTTGTATATTCTGCCATTCCGCCTCTATCGTCAATTCAATCTCAACAAATCTGTAATACAATCGAATACAGATAAGGTAAAAAATGTATTCTTATTGATTACAGAAACTTGTGAAACTTTTCGTTTTCTAACAAACAAGGTAAATTGGGGGGAAACAATATTTTCAACAGCTGTGTCATATACGTAAGAACATAAGTAGTAGGAACAAAAAAAAACATATGTTGATATGTTTTTTTCTCTGGTAGTAGAAGAATATGTATTGTTCATTCATTTATTCGAATGTTGAAAAAAAAAGGTTTCACGAATGCAGCATCATTTGGAGAGCTAGAGTGTCTCAGTCACGTAAGCATTCCGAAGATCGATGATAACAAAAACAACGAGATAATGAGGTTAGATGTGGGTTGGAATGTGCGTCGCAGTGTACATTTGTACACTGCGAGAACGAAGATCGATCGTTTTTTTTGCGTAAATATGTTACGGCGTCGTTACGAATTTCGAGACTCTGAGTGAAAATACTTTCTACCTTGACTCGCCGAAATGTCGCGACTTTCCTGTCGTAAACTCCACTCCATTCGTGTTGCTTCGCGCAGCAAGGGTCTTCGCACAGTGGTGTCTCGACGAGAGAATTATTATCTCGTCGGCGATCGAGACATTTTCAGTGTGTGACACAAATGTCACGTCGATAAACAAATTTTGTCTACCGCTTCGTTCTCCTCTATTGACGTGACAATAGTGATGTCCTGTTTGATACTCTATTGGCTTGTTGCGTGCTACTTTTACAAAGCCATTTCGCGATGATGTCGCCTACAGCGATTCGTCAATGATCCAGCATCACGTTTGCGCAGTGATGTATCGAGACGTCGATCGTAACGCATTAAATGAGGATTGTCGCGATTGCTAAGCCTTAAAAAACACAATTACTTCACTCCGCACTCCAATGAATTATCGATCGATAGTTTTTGTTTTTAACTGCAGGTACATGACTGACATAACATTGTGACCAGGTATGCATTTTCAAGGATCAACGGAGAAAAAAAAGAGGTACATTTTTCCGATTTTTAATGTACTTAACCTTAGCGCGCTTAAGTTTATTGTTGTTATTCCTGACATCGCTTAAGGAATTCATGTAAGTGTAAGTGGATTGGGACTTTGGATGTTCAACCGGGATGTCCACTGCCCTGGCCCAAATTATCGAGGCAACTGCACCCAATGCACGAGCCAAACATAGTAGAGCTTGATTGAATTCCATGTCTTTCAGCCCGTATGACTTTTATCGGAAAAACGGAGAGATGATTCGTAACATTACAAAATTATTTGCAAATGATTTTGGTATATATTTGGGATGACATAGTTGAAACTATACCCGAAATATTGGCGCCGCCAGGGTGTTTTGCTCTGGCCATAATTTCATGCCGTTTGACGATCTAGCCGTCAGGGTCAAAACTCGAGATATCTCTCTGCACAGCTTTATCTGCGGATCTTCGGCCAAATGCTCATTAGCAAAGTCCGACAGCGTGGTGTAACGAGGGTCACAGAACTCAGCTTCCTTGTGTCCCACCAATTTTTTGTCCCTTTCATAAAATTTCTCAATGACGTCTCTTAGTGCCTCCTCCTTCGGCTCTCCTCCCAGGGCATTCCGTATCTTCAATTGGAAATCCATACACTGAGGGACGAAGAGCGACAGCGATGAGAAAGCTGAAACAGAGTAACATTCGGGTGGAAACTATCAGAATTGCCTGAATCATAGTTCCGGTTTGTGGTTCGTCGAAATATGCCAGCACCGAGGACGCCACGGCTTTGCTCAATTCCATTCGAGAAGCTCCAAGAATCTGGGTCACGTGAGCAGTCGGTGTTCCACCGTCTTCGTCACTGGGGCCAAGGTAAATAAGAGTTTCAACGGTGGAGCAAAACATTATCTGAAACCTAAGACAATTGAAGGGAAATCTTACGCGTTCACTGCTATATAAAGTCTGAGAAAGTCACCGATGGAAACTTTTTTTTCGTCGATCGTATACGAGGAAGCTTCCGAACAGTGGAGAAAAAAATCGACCCAATCATCGTCCTCCTTAGGATGTACTTTGATCTTCTCGCCAGTCCTTACCAGTCCGACGATCGCTGGCAGAGTCGCAAGAAATTCCATACCCTCCTCGTAAGTTTCCTTACAACGAAAAGAATCTTTGGAGCTGTGCTTTATTTAAAAAAATAGTTTTTCCTATTTTTGCCTCGGCTGGTGTAATACGAAACACACTGGCTGCTTTTAATGCACCAGCTGAATTTTCTTGTAATGTAATTTACATTTCAACAGCTATCCTCTCCGAATGTGATCGATATTGTGATGCATATTGCGTCAGGGATTTTTATCGAAAACCGCCGGATACAAATCGAAAATCCGTTCCTGCGTAACGGATTAATATTTCGTTCTGCCGTCCTTCCGGCGGACTACACACGGCTATTCTCTACTTCCTTGTTTTCCAATAATACTGTCCCCAAGCGTATTTCCCATTCGACCGAGTTCCTCTTACCGAAAATTCTACAATAGCTCGGACACGATTCTCCACATTCCCCCAAGTCCACCCAAATTCAACGGCATGAAAATTTCTCTCGGTCGGAAAAAAAAAGAAAAAAAGCGAATATCGTAATCGGTCTTCGCGACTGAATAACTAATCGATTGCCATACGCAGGGGCCCGTTCAGAAATGTACTTCGGATAACATAGAACGAGAGAGAGTGCTGCGCTGGTGCGAATGTCAGAGAGAGAAGCTACCCGGGTACGATTTCTGAACGCGGCCCAGCCGGTCTTCGTATCTTGCTCTTCACTCTAAATCTCTAATGCAGATAAAAAGTCCCGGAGATAAGATCGTTCCTAGGGGGAAAAAACAAACTATTGTTATTGCATCCGGTGAAGCTCACTTCCCAATGGCTGTAGTTCATGGTCCTCGATCCCGTAGTTTTCACGGCATATCCTTCCGGTCTTTCGAGAGCAGTCAGTGCCACGGATAATCTTCCAAGAGGCCCAACCATCTTCGGCAAGGACTGAACAACTTTACCGACGAAATAACCGTCTCCGTACTCGAGCCACCAATTTTTTCTCCTCTGTCTTCTGAGGTTCCAGTCAGCCACAAGGGAAGCAGTTTGTTCGTGCGTCGGCACGTCTCCGGTTAAGAGCAACCAGAAGACAGCTTCGGGACTTGGCGCCTTGCCACGCCGAGGCAACAGCCCGAGGACTTCCGGTATCGTCAATCCTCTGTATCGCAGCTTCGATCGTCATTGCGACAAATATTTTTTATCATAAAAACAACAAAAAATATGACGACAATACATTTACGATTGGTTTCTCACCCCATGTCGTGGGTCATTTTCTGACGTTTCTCTGATGCCAGTTTTTACGTCTTTGAGCCCATTGTATAGATCGTCTACGGTTATTTGACCGACAATCGAAGAGCCGTACTGCGATCGAAATTTCCTGAGCAGATCGTAGTGCAGGGGTATTTTCTCGCAGAGAGCTTCCTTGAGGTCGACACTCGTGCTTGGAACTCCCCGTGTAGTACTTACCTTTGTTTAGGGCACCTTATCGTTATCACACAAATCATCGGAGCCAGAGTAGTTTCACCCACCGATTCAATTAACACAATCGATTAACCTCGCCTGTTACTAACCGTCGTTACGTGTCGCTTTCTTGGTAATTGGGAAAGCTGCGGCGACGAAACTGTTCTCGTCTCGGTAGTTTCATAACTCGTCGACTTCGTTGCTAATAAACCAGCTCGGTTGAATATTGTACGGTGAAATTTTCGACAACGTAGTTGGAGCATAGTTTCCAAGGGCTGAAACTTTATCCGCTACAAATGTCGATTGGTATTGTTGTCGCGCGCGCGTTTGATACGGACTCTTCTAATAATCCCCCGAATACCCCAACACGGTAGCTGATGTTTTCTTTTTCATTCTTTAATTTTATAGGTTAAAAATAATAATGAATTGCACGACAAATTTAGACTGACGTTTCGAGAACATAGGAGAAAAGGTGTTTACGCGATGTTCATAAAGTTCGATGCTCATCTTGCATTTTCGCTCGGCTTAATTGTCCTCGATATTCTCTGATACGAAAGCTACCGCTCTGGATTCAACAGCTCTATCGGCTCGAAAACAAATTAACCAACTCAAGCAATGTTTAACTAGAAAAGTTTACGGTTTATCCATATCAGCGGAAATTGAGTTTACGAATTGGTGGACAGACTGTTTCACAAATTAAACCAATTTATATGGATTAAAAAAATTTTTTGTTCCGAAAATCCGTAGCGGTTAGAGTTTGAGGCACTGCGGAGGATGTGCCCGTACCCGAAAGGCGTTTGTTGGGGGGGGGGGGGGGGGGGGGGCAACAGAGAAAGCTAGTTAGTCGTTAGTTTCATTTTGCTTTTTATTAAGTCGGCAAGAGAACTTCGGCCCTTTGTATAATATTTGCGTCGCACGATCTCTCTTTCAACAATATAGTCTAGCAACGTTCGTTACAATTATCATTTATCAAATTTCAACCTTTGTCAATTTGGATCCAAGAGATCCTATTACATAGAAAAAGTCGGCCTGAATTATTCAAATTTTTTTTTTTTTGCTAAGTTTTTCAAATTCTTTATTCATCTTGGTTTTTTTTTTCTTTTGGTACGACAGTCAAAAAATAAATCATCTTTATCGATACCTCTCTCGTTGCGAGTAACAAGCTCGTCAAAAGAATAGTTTCACATGTTGTGTGTATGTGGGTGCATGCGTGCGCCGGCATGTATTTCTTTTCTTATAAGAAAAAAAGCTAATAGCGGTAGATAATAATTTCGTCTTGAGTAAACCGTAAGAAATACCAATGGAATAAAATTATGATTCGATCGTAAAAATTCGTAAAGGCAGTTTCGATCGCCCGAAGACACAAGGTTTCGAATCGAGAGACATAATAGGTTCATTATCGAATATGAAAATTCGTCGTTCGTATGATTAGAACGATTGAAAATCTTATGTGGCTCCGTCGTGTTATCTCACTCGTCGCGTTTCTAAATTCTTTTTGTTTTTCCCTACCATTAATCACTGTTGTGTTACATCGATCCTAACAATTGAGCTATCGGACAGAAAAATTCTTCGTTCGCTCGTGTTGACTTTTTTCTTTTAATTTACGCTATATTTTTTATCACTATCGACAGTACGAAATGCATATTCGCACGATCACAATACAGTAGCCTGCCTCTCTTACACAATAATACTTTTTAAAAACAATGAAATAAATATTATTTCACGGCATCAATTAATATTATTTATCGCGCTAGAAAGCGCGATAAACGAAATATTTCAACAAACAACTGTAACATATCTTCACCGAAATGGGATTTTTCCCGGTGATGGACCGAATGATTATTTTTCGGTTCTTCGATTAACGACAATACGCGCACAGGTATATAGATTGTTTTTTTTCTTTCTAAATTGAGACACGCGTATGAACAACGATACCAGGCATTGATGATCATGAGTCCGTTAAAATATTATCGTAATAATAACATTGTCAACGTCTACGCTTTAAGAGTCGCTTATCCTCTAATGATTAATGCCTGTTTTCCTTGAAACAGTTATAGTTGATTTTTTTTCGTAGTATAAAATAACTGTAGGTACTATTGCTTGAGCTGGGAGATCCCCGTTGGCGTGTGTCTTCTATTAGGCCGTAGGTATAAGTGTACAGTATTAATGTATAGTATAATTATTTAGCACGTAAAAATAATAATCGTAACGACGAAGTATACAAATTACTTCGTCACAAAGTTTTTGTTGTCAAATCCGAGAACCGAGTAATATGGAAGAAGGAAACCTACCCTTAAAAATGTTAAAGTGCTTGGTGTTTCTCATTGACGAATCGTATCGATCCCGTTGTCTATCTCGTGGGTTCGTCATTTTTTTTTTTTTCACACAAAGAGCCGGTCGTCCTTGCCATCGTCCCGATTCGACGATACTCGGAAGAGTCGCTTCTCCCGACCCATCTCCTCGCACATCCGACTACCGTAGCGATAACGAGATGACGAAACGTTCTTTGGCTTTGCGAGGAAGAATATTCACGTTTTTCCCGCTGATCGGTCACTCAAGGAGGTTGTTTTGTGCAGAATTGAAAGTTCGTCAGACCTCGTGGCTCGATTGTGTTCGCCCGAGGCCCTCGTGGATATCGGCTTCGTTCCATCGACGTTACCTCAACGGGGCTCTGCTCTCGGTGTTGCTGATGTCAAAGAAGCACGCATTTCTCGTTCGAATAGCGGGGTTGCGAGCGGTGCTGCTGCGACGGGATCGGAGTCGGCGACGGTGGCCTGCCCTCTACCGCCTGGATGCTTTTCATCAATTCCCGAAAAACCTGCAACGATTCGACAAACTCTGTATTTTACTTAATTTTTCTTTTTTTTTTTTTTTTGTTCGTTAGTCGGAGATTTTTTCGTAAATTGATTGTACCGAGAGTCAGTACCTGAACGACCCTGCAGTTGAAACGGGCGCTGCACTCGACGTACCCGCATCGCCAGTGCTTTCTCACGAGATTGACGATGTCCCGGTATCGTGCCCCGGCAGCAACGGCGCTGGAGAGTTTGTCCTGCTTATTTCCGACGACCAACAGCGGCACCCCTCGCATGTCTCGGGCCTCGTATATTTGCTCCCGCAACGTCCTTATGTACTGAACAAATGTCGACTCTGGTTATAACTATTGGAAAGAGAATCGCGACCTATGTATACACTTCGTCATAGCAGTCAATGTGTTGTGTGTTAAGGCCGGTTTTAATTCGTTCGTCAGAAAGCGTGAACGATTTATCGGCAATTTGTTTAAAACTAAAGGATTTTCCATGCCTCCTGTTTATTTGTGACACCCGACGAATCAATAAATACCGGCAATCCGTTTACTCAGGAAGTGTGTCTACGGGTGTTTAGCTTGTGTTGAGACGAGCTGCAATAATCGGTAAATATACCTATCTGGTCAATTAACCGTGGACAGTTATTTCCGACTTGATATTGTAGTATTTTTTGCAAAGTACGAAAAAATTAAAATTGACTGGTTCATCCAATATTTAGTTCTATTAAACTTATTACCGTCTGTGCAGTCTAACACATCGCATCTTTATAGATAAGATATATAAGACTGCACTGACTGTAAGTTTTTTAAGCATTAAGTTACAACGCGACTAAATTATTTTAGCCGCGTTGTAACTTAATGCCGTTTTTTTTCAACTAATTGGATCCGAAATGGGGTATACAAAATTTTACTCGTTTTCTCATCTATCACGCTACCTACTCCTCAGCGTGATGTGATGAGAAGATGTATGGAGTAGTTTTCCTCTTTTGAGAGCTCTTTCCTATTAGCGAAACCGTTGGTGAGAGATATTCCACGACACGTTCCATGTACAGATACATACAGTTATACAGATGTACACAGTTGTACACAGATGTACACAGATGTACACAGATGCACACAGATGTACACAGATGCACACACATGTACACAGATGTACACAGATGTACACAGATGTACACAGATGTACACGGATGTACACAGATGTACACACATGTACACAGCTGTACACAGATGTACACAGATGTACACGGATGTACACAGATGTACACGGATGTACACAGATGTATACGGATGTACACAGATATAGACACATGTACACAGACGTACAGAGATGTACACAGATGTACAGATATACATAGATGTACACAGATATACACAGATGTACACAGATATACACAGATGTACAGAGATGTACAGATATACACAGACGTACAAATGCGTACCGAGCGAGTGTACAAAACTTTTTCCAAATAATAATGCGCGAACATTCGTCGAGAGGGTTTCGTTGTGAAAAGCAACTAGAAACTTTTCGTCTCTCCTCTGTATACTCTCGGAAATTCGATATAGTCGGAAAAGGTATTTCGCTAGTATAATGGAAATGGAAATGAACCTGATTTTTCGTTCCTTCTTCTCGTTCCATTCGTTTCTCAATTTATCTCTATCTCGTTCGGCTTGAATTACGAATTACGAGTCCGATTGAATTTGTCCACAGACTGTGACGTGACTTTTCGAGTGGCACCGTAATATTCTGTAGGGAATTATTTACTGTGATATTCTATACGGAGTTATTTCATTATACGCGGGTCCAGATGCGGTTCCCGACTGCTCTATATTACTATTGATGTACATATACATGTATATTCAATACTCCGGCGATGAAGAGGAATATCTTGAGTTTCGACGCTCGGCAGAGCTGAGCTCAGCTTCCTCGTAATATCGTATCGCGCTTCGCAGCCGTCGACGCGAATATATATGGGCGCATTTTCCCTACATCCCTGATTTGCTGTATTCGCCAGACAGGGCAGTTGTTTTTTTTCCCCTTCATATTGTCAGAACTGACAAGTCGAAGAGCCAGTTCACGTGTGGACACTTTCATCGTCGGGCTTCGAATAAAACTTTCTCATTTGCAAGCTTTCGACCTATCCGAATATTTCTCTTCAAACTATATAACGGAATAAACTTTGAAACTATGTGAAGAGCTACAAAAAACGTGTCTCCGTTTTGCAAACGGATAAATTATTTATTGTGTTTATACTCGAAAAGTCACGAGGTCATCGTCGTCGCATCTCGAGAAGCTTTTGACCCTTCACTGTCAGGCGCCCCTATAGGGGCCAAAACGTTATAGATAAATACGTTTCTCTGACAGTAATGAGGGTTAACAACTACGTCGCTCTATCTTTCAAAGGGTCTTTTAATTTTCGACCGAAATTTCTCTCGGCAAGTCTATCGAAGTAGGTAAGCAACGAGATATGGTAAAATTTACCTGAAATGTGTCTTGATTGCTGAGATCGAAGACGAGTACGTAAGCAGTAGCGCTTCTCAGCCCGTAGTAACGAAAATCGGTCCATTCGAGATGTGTGCTAACCGGGAAGTAAGGTATCGTTGGAAGATCGGTGATCTTGAGCTCGTATAGACGTTCGGCTAGTACGACGCTCGGATAAAATGTCTCTCGTCTCTCGGTCGGTCTGTACTCCTCGAAAAATTCACTCCACACAAATTGCTGAAATTAAATTCATCGACCCTGTTTTATTTAAAACCTTCCATTTTTATCGTGCAGATATATATCACATTTTATTTATCGCCTTTTTATATATTTTATATATCACATTTTATTTATCGCCCGGATTTATAATGCGAATATTGTGTGTTGAGACAAAAGTATTTCTTAGTGCAAAAGAAAGGCGACCCTATTTGTACCGTGTATTATTCGTTTCGTTCTTCATCCCTCGCTCGTAATTTTATCGGCGATGCCGAGTCCGAGATTCTCGTACCATCACCAGCGTAAATAGCGTCTCGATCGCGATTGGCGGAAAGTACATTCGGAAATTAACGGAACTCCGCTGCGTCTTCGGAAATGAGCTTCCCCGAGAGGTGCGCGCATAGCAGGCGTCGCATTTTTTTCTTTTCATTCAAGCATCGAGTCTTGCTTCGATTCGAGGGTGAGGGACAGAGGGCGATTCAGGAAATATTTGCCGGATAGAGGAGAAGAGAAGGTGGCGGTATATCTATATCGGAAGCAATATCGCGATATTTTATTAGCCCGCCGGACAAGCGAGAAGGCACCAAAGTTTTCCAGCGTCGTCAGTATATACAGAGTTACACGAAATTCAATTTACTAAAATTCCATATATTTTGGCTTTGAAAAAATATTGTTGCCAAGGATTCGCGGTACTTCGGTATGAGGCGCGCGTGCAGAGATCGTGGAAGAAATATAAAATAGATATGTATCGGCATATTATATTTATTTCGTCGTATAAGTCCAGCTCTTGAAAAACGCTTTTGGAAAGTCAAAAATTCTTCTCCAGTTGAACAAGCGCTTTCATTTGTCTAATGAACAAATCATCGTAATTTAAGTTTTCTAAGACCAAAGTGTTCGCAAAAAATGTTTCGAATAAAAAAAAAAATAAGACGGAAAAATATGAAAAACTGCGGAAGTTATTCGTCATCGAAGTCAGGGTCAGGGGCAGTTTTTGATAATAGTAGCTAGAGTTAATACTTATGGAATCCATATGTATATGTATGCTCACCCGAATGATGCTCGATTTTCCGACTCCCGGAGCACCGAGAAAAACAACTTTCACTCTGTCGAGACAATCGGCGGGACTTTCCTCTTCCTTCGGACCGTTGTCGGCATTGTCGCTGCCGACAGTTTCGACACCACGTCTCTCCAAATAATCCAAGTCGAGATCTGAAATATTCCTTATATTTATATGGATCGTTGAACATGTGTATAAATTTCCGTAAATCAACAGATGGAATTTCGCCAAATGTTACTACTCCGAATGATACCCGAGCTAATCTACGTCTTTCTCTTTACCTATTGTTTCATTTGGTCAATGCCGAAAAATGTGTTGGCATTGCGGCGCGTTTATACTCGTAATTATCCATACTAGTTTCACAAAGTCACTCACATCACTGTGTTATTTATTTGCACGAGGCAAATCCCATGGCTCCCTGAGGATAATCCTTGATCGCTAGATCATTAATGAGCGTAGGTGGATTGTCGCTTACATCACCTCATTTGATGCTTCCGCAGCATTACAACATGCATGCGGCTCGTCGACCGCATTCGCGACAGGTAACATGCTACCAAAATTTACATCAAAGATAAGATCGTTATTAACTCGTATATTCGCCTCTACTTGCATTGCAATTTTTTTTTTGTAAATTATAAACTTTAATACTTATTTTGCTCCCGGTGCTCAATTTCCCGTCGAATATTTAACTAAAAAAAAAAACACAAAACATGCATCCTCCATTGTCTTCGATGAGATAAGATTTTTAAAAAATCACACAAAAATTTGCGTTACCCAAATAATGTTTTCTCGCAACAAGTTCCAACTGTGACGATGGCTCGCATGCCTTTGATGCCGGCGCGTCCATGCAAAGAGTGGTGAACCTTTGTACTCCCGTTTTATCGCGTGCTGCGAAACAAATTTTGCGATCGAAATTTCGCGTGGGCGGCGATATCTTTGTATTTAATTCTACTTGCAAATGTCGGTTACTTACGGATGAATGGATATGGATGTGTATTTACTGTTTGTTTAAATGTAATGCTTGACGCAAGGTTTTCTCGAGTAGCAACTTACGCGTGCGGGAATCACGAGTCGACTGACCTCGGAATATGAAATGGGGATATCATTGGGTTCTCCAGCTTCATACCCTTCCGCCCCCTCACCCTCCCTCCCCCTCCCACCCGACCTTCCGTGCCGTTCTACCCGGCATTTCAACTCCCGCAGAAGCATACACCCTTTCGTCTATCGCTTGGAGCAGCACCACCGCGCGATCATTCGATCTGCGTTGTCACGAATAGCGTATAGCTCGACGATACTTCGAACGTGACACCGACTTTATCGTCAAAATTATTTCTGCGCCTTCAACGTCACCGTGCAGGAGTCGTAAGTTCGACGCACACGAAAATCGTACATCGATTTAATCTGCCTTGTTCGATCCCCGATGAATAAGGCAGTGTGTCGAACAACGGGCGTGGTGACGATCTTGGGGATAAAAATATGACAGCTTAAATCCCAACGAAGATTGAGCTGCAGGGTTGAGCCGAGTGAATTTTTCAAAGCTCCTGCCTTCTTTCCGGATCTCAATAATATGGAAAGCACTATGTTCAATTTCTTCCAGCATGTTTTGGTCGATTTGACAAAAGAACTTTCAACGTTTGCGACACGATCCACGTTTCACAATACCACGCTTACATCGTACTTGTTGCTGAAGAGATTTTCATCCTGCCGCGAATAGGTATCCTACGTTTCGTATATAGGTTTTACAGTGAATATAGAATGCCGTTCACGTACCATGAGATAGCGATCCCTCGGGCGCAATATCGACGCTCTATTAATTTTTTTTTATCCTGCGGTAGAAGGAGACTTTGTATAGTCGCTATCGAGCAGGTATTTTTTGACGTTATCGTTTCATACACGCTAATGATTCGGTTTCGAGTCGTCCAGATAGCAATGATAAATATGATTTCAAGAAAAATTCGTGTGTCACCGATACCGTAACGACGAAAGCTTCGGGTTGAGAAAAATTAATGTCTCGCCAATTCCTAGCATCCGGAGAGCTAATCCTGTGAAAAATTATACCCCACCTCTCTTTCACCTTAATTTTCGCTCAATACTCCCGGTCACGGACACGCAATATTTCATGCATAAGCTTATTCTGCTGTACGAGGTGGGCACGTGGAATTCCGCTCGTTTTACCTCGAAGACTAATTAATCGTCTGGCGCGTGTGAAGCGAATGAAGCTCCGCCAGATGTAAAACCGTCTAACGCGGAGTTTCTTTTTAAAGCATTTGCTTTTAAAGAAGACCCAGAGGGGAAAAAATGTAACTCTTATATATTTCACGCGAGAACCTTGACGCGATGTTACAACTGTATACGGGAAGAACAATTTCATTGAACGAAGCGTAACTCCCAAAATTTGCGATCATGAGAGTTTGGGAAATTTACAGAAAATTATTGTCATCGTGTAAAATGTTGCGAATGGCGGGAGAAGAAAACGAGTGGCTACAATAGTTGTGTATTCGTAGTCTCCTGCTCTCCGTGGATACAGAATATAAAGAAATTTCCCGAAAAGCCGACTTATACTCGAACGATACCGCACGATTTCCCACAATTGTTTAGTGCACTCGAGGAGCCCAAAATTCTCAGTGGTGTGGTCGAATTCCTCCGTGCAGACGCATTAATGAGCTTACCCGATGTGACAAATTTCCGTATTAAGAAACATCTCTTTTCATAATTTTACCCAGCAATTAAACTTATAGTCATGCGGTGTATCGTCATCGGTTGATTATCGTTCTGCAACTAACTCGAAGCTCATTTAATGCTCGGCATTTAATTACTTTGGCTAATCGATAGTCCGACACATTTCAAACTGAGATTTCAATCGAGTAACTTAATTAAATGATATCATCAGGACACTCGTTAAGCTATTGTAGTGCTAGAACCGGAGGCTACCAACGGACCTCCGTTCAGTACAGTAATCCCGCAAGGTACACGTGTTTGCATGATGTCGTAGATGCAACAGTGCAATACATTTTTCGTTTATTGATTTTTTGCTCATATTCATAAAAATGTTATGTACCCTGGTTGATTAACTACCTCGTCGAATGTTATAATAGTGCAACTTTTGAGTTTTTATACCAATGACATGCACATGTGATTTAAATAATAAGGGTAGGTTGACTACAGAGCGGGCACGCATATATCACACGCTATTAATTATTTACTCGCCTAATCGATTTTTTTATCGATACAGTTTTGTTTAATGGCCATTATATTCTATACTGTAATGCTGGTATCCGGGATTACACCCTTCACCGTTTATGTCTTTCGAGAGTATCTCGGGATGAGTGAAATTCGATGACACGCAGGCGATACTTTATTCGTGAGACGAGCCTCGTAAGTAACCCTTTCGATAGAGTGATAGAGTTAATAGTAGGTTGGACGCTCGCTCGAACGACCCACAAATGGTTCCGGGAAAATGCTGGGGCTTGCAGCACGGGAGTGAGTTTTCCAGGAGACTATGCGTACGAGCGAGCGGGCCAAAACGGACCCGCATTCTCCATTTTAAATGACACTCTTTTATGGTCGGCGGACATGTTTTTTTAAAATAATTTTTTTCTACCCCACTCTCCCTTATGAATTGCACACTGATATAATGAAGGCTCATCAAAGATCAATTTAGGCGGGTATCATCGAATTCGTATATGACAATATGGAAGGTGAAGAGAGAATTCTCAATTTCTTTGGTCTTATGGGATGTGAATATGTTATTAATTTTTGGTTTTTGTTTTTAATACTTACGGTATTGTCTGTGCGGCGGGAGGCTTCGCCGCCTCTTGCCGCTTGCCGTTTTCGTACCTATTTTGACGGCGTTTTTCAATAACGGTAATACTCGTATCGTCGCGCAAAAAACGCGCACCTGTTTTCTATTTGTAATTGATTTTTTTGTTCAGTTAACAAGTAATTAAATATCTATTATTTATCACAACGATTTACAACCAATTTCGAACTACGATTATTATTTGTCGTTGCAGTATCATTATCACGCGTCGTTTGTTGCTTCAACACGACGATATTAACAGTTTTATTATTCATATAATTTATCTATGATTCTGTATAATTTTTTATTGGCACTGAGAGATACGATAATTATTTAACTGATTTATAATTTATTTAATATCGGAGATCCTTTTGGCTTCTCGATTCCCTAATGCTATCGAACGCCTCAAAATTCCGCGGTCACGAGCTTTCGATAATTTTCCTTTAATCTCCACGCAAATGATGATAATTACGTGCCCACATGCACTATCTGCCAACCCCCTCCACCCCTCCCTCCCCCGCTCGCTCTCTCGCTCTCTCCAATTACACTGCGTTGCGACGTCAACGGGTTACGATTAACGCGCGCGAACATACACACTAATCGTGCACGTTAAAGTTGTTGTCTCTTGATTGTACAGTTGCTTCTCGTATACCTTGGTGAATTAATTTTGTCCGTACGCGTTAACAAATGAAGTAAGTATAATCAGTCTCATGATCGGATCACGTCTTTCTCACTCGTAAGATACGTCGGAAATAAAATTCATTCTTGTTCTCGAAACAAGGATGGGATTTCCAATTATGTCTTTATTTTCACTCACGTCTCGTCGCTCCAGTCGCTTCTTCTTGCAAAAAAAAATAAGTAAAAATAAATAAAAACCAATGAATTACAAGACAGGTTTAATTGTTGCTTTCTTTACTCGCTGCTTCGCGTGTCCACAAACACGGGGTCATCTAAGCCCCCACCTTCTGCCCCGTATTATAACGAGCGATTATCGCGTTTTACGATTTTCTCCGGGTTTTCTCTCGTTCCGGCTTTAGACCGTGCTGACTCGCGAATTATCCGAGGCTAACCGTAGCGACAGTTTTTTTACAACGAAGAATCGACAATCGTCACTACGAACTTTCGTGTCTCGTTTCACTGACGAAACGACGAGTATTGTCGAAAAAAGGCAAAAGTGAAAAAACGATTGGAGCCTCAGCGTAACACATCGGCCAGCAGACACGAGGAGAGCCTCGGCGGCTCCGCTCTCTCTACCCCCAGTCGATCGAAACTCCCCATCGGCGAAGGGTGTCGGTGCGCAAGCGCTCCACCCCTTCCCGCCAATTTGATCACGTAGTTTTTTTTCGAAACTAAATAAAAAACTGTAACAACGATTCTCCATTTCCCACGACATTCCTTCGGCACATTCATTCTTTTTGAATGTATAAAAACGGATCGATACATTCTACGACCCTTTTGACAAATCTTTTGATTATCCATCGACTGTCCGTAGATTGCTAGACGACAGGGTCGGAGGTATCGGAATTATACAGTCATGGGAGTAACGCGGTCTTCAATGGAAAAATCAGAGTTTTTCATTGATACAGTGTAGAAGAGTCAACGATACGAGAACTCGGTCAATCAGCGACTCTCCATTTGCGTGTTGCAATTTAAAGACAAGTGAAACGACTCAGTCGGTAACTAAAATCTGTAATGAATGCGATTTAGGGACCGTAGTTTAGATTTAGGGACCTTTTGTTTGTTCCGAAGCGTCAACCGGTTTCAAATGGCATTAATTCGAAAAATGCGTCCATCTCTCGCGCACTTATATGTCACATGGTACATCTTTCACATGGCTTTAATAGTATAATTAATTTTTTTTATCGATTCACCGTACGTTGAATCGGTAAGAAATTTAACGCGCGAGGGAAACGTGGTACGAAATAATCTTCCTTAGTAAGTTCGAAATTTATTCAATGTTAATTATGTATACAATACTCTTATTGCTGTATATAAAAATTTCCATTTTCTTTTTGTTTTTCCTCGAGAAACGAATGAATAAATAAACAAATATGAAGATAGAGAGGACAGTAATAGTTCTTATATCGGTGATTTCGAAGGTGGTTTCTGCATTACGAAAAAGAAAACGGCTAACTTACGTGTGCATTGCTTTTGCTCTTTTTTTTTATAACACCTTCAATAAATCTTACGAATAATAATCTTAGAAAGATCGTTGCGGGGAATTTTTTAAATTCCCGCAGTTCACAAAGAATGCACAGTACGAAAAAAATAGCGTGGCGCTTCTACAGTTAAATCAACATTTGTCTACAATATTATAAATAGTATACATAACGTTTGTATTTACACGTAGCTTTGCTAAAACTGTATTGAAAGCAAAACGCAAGCTTCCGGCAATATCAGTTTTTTTTTATTTTGTTCCTTTGTGTTTCTTGTCTGCTCTTCATTGAGTTCTATTGGCTGAATTAATTATTATTAGATAGAAATTAATTGAAACTTGCGCCTTACTCGTAACACGGAACCGTTGATAAATATCCTCGTGACGTTGTTGTTAATACAGCTAAAATAGTTTTTGGGACAATATATATAATAAAAATTCTTACTTCGATTCATCTCATTCTACCGTTATATCATTATTGACATTGGTATTATTCGCATTTTTTTCGTTTTTAGCGTATGGTTCCCCAAATTGGGTGCGATATATGGAACATTAATCTGCTCTGCGTGCAAATCAAGTACGTTATATTTATATAATCGTAAGAAGGCTTATGATGTTACGTATAATTGTTATCGCAGTTGAAAACAAAAAATTTTACTGTCATTTCGGACAGTTCGAAACGATTGTCGAGCATCTCGTGTTTATGTAATTGTATGATACTTTCAAAAAGTTTTTTTTTTTTGTCGAACTCTCTTTGATCGACCTTTTCGCTCCCGATTATCTTTATAAAAAAAAGATTCGTTGAAATTGTAAAAATGTAGATGCCAACGCCGGCTTGACAATCCCAAACGGAGGAGGGATCGGATAATAATTCTTTCTTCTCCCACGCGAAGCTGTAACTAACCATCGGTGGCTCCACGACAAAATTAGCCTCATAAGCCGTCCTCTGTTTTAACGGAGGATTCATGAAAAGGTTGATTCACTTGAGCTGCACCAGCACCATGAAGTAAGTGACCACCGCTCCGAGTACCTGTGTAACGGATATGTCGATGCCAATTAATATTTCCGCGGCATACGCTATTTTTTTTACAATGATTTAATCGTTATTTACCGAGGCGAAAAGATCCAGCGATACGGTGAAAAACTTCGCTCCGGATATTGACATCGCTTTCTGACACTGCTGGCAAACTATTTGGACGAAAGTCTTGGCTTCTTCTGAGCCATCGTACCAATGACAAGAGTACGCGGCTTCCATAACCGACGAGCTCTGGATCCGTAAAAAAACAAAAAAACAAAATACATAAATATACACATATATCGTTATATAAGAATTTGAAATTACATAGAGAAAAAATGACTATGTTCAGTAAAACGATAAAACGATTCAGTAAAAAAAAATTCAATGGAGCTATAGATATAAAAACAAAGAAAAATTGCCTCTTCGATCAGACGGTTTCCAAATACGCAGAACAAGAACACCTGGCCCAGGGCGTACAGCAAATAGCCGATGGTCGTAGCTGCGTAAACATTCACGCCGTTTACCTGGATTTAGCAATGACAAAAAAAAAGACACGTCTATTAAATCGCGTTCGATATTTGTCGTTGTTGTCCAGTCAACAAAAAAGTTACCTTGGTAGCTTGGTAAGCGAGAAGGGTAAGAGTTATCGTTGTCGTCAACATGTGCAACAAAAGCGCGACACCGTAAGCGTCTCCGACAGCAGTTACCAATCTGAAATTAAGAACGAACGCTTGATCGTGACTCGTCGATATGAGGGGTTGTTTGTAGAGTAACGACTAGTTGGAATAAGTTGGACGGACAGCGTGCGTCAATGTAGGGGTGGCTAGAGTTGGCCACCTGTGTCAACCGAGGCTGCGTTATTAGCTCGATAAAATTTATTTATTTAAACGCCGAAGCGCACGGCAATAATGTCCTCTCGATCCGTCCGGTTTTACCCGGAGAATCGATAGGCCGCAGTCGTTTCCCGAATCCCGCTATCTGAAAGCTTTTTCTCTGGCGACGCAACAGCCTTCGATCTGATCGTGTGCGCATCCTGAACATGGTTCAACTTTTTTTTTCTTTTCGGATGTGTCGCTGCCGATTGTCACGACTCTTGAATAACAGCAGAATATTCCCCGTGGACATTCTCTGCCGTCGCGTCACATTCGCGTTCGCGGTCGCTTCGGTAAATATTTCACAGTTGTTCGCAGCGGAGGGAGAAGAATTATGTATGCGGACATTGGCTGGTCGGAAGGTGAGGCGCGAGAGGGTGAAGAGGAGCCCCGATGTGGCTCGAGCACGCAGCACACCCCGCGAATTGTTCAGTCCGGAGGGCACGTCCCCCGTTGCGGTCAATATCGCGCTCTAACGAAATAAATATTTTATCGCTGTGGGAAAGCAAACACCCGGGCTGCTCGGTCTTACCTAGACTATCCTCCCCACGTTCTATAGCCTTATCGATGTACAGAACGATTCAAAATTATGTCAAATCGTTGACATCGTTTTCAAAATTTAACATTTTTTAGATCAAACAAAAAAAAAGCAAAGAAAATGGCCAGTTAATCGGATTAGAAAAATGTTTTCGCATTTTGTACCTACACATTGAATTGAGTAAAAAAAAAGAGCTTTCGCAACTTTGATCCGGTGAGAAAATATCGATCTGCAGTATCCAATGATCCGCATAGTCAGCGACGGGAGGAGACGTTCGATTTTCCGAAGCTTATATCGCCGTAGAAGCTCATCAATAATTCTGTAAAAGGCGTTCGTTCGCTTGGTGTAATGGATCCAAGGGACATTAGATTAGTCGGCTTCGATCGAGACCACACGCGACTGTTTTTTCCGTTACTCGCTTTCGTTCTCGTTTATCCATTTCTTTTTTCCGTTCCTTCGACGATTTTTCCTTGGTCGGAGACTGTGGTAAACTTGTGAACGACCCTTTCTCGCGGCCACGAGGCTCGCGTCGATACACACATGACAGACACATATGTGTATCGACGCGACTCACACAAGTACTTGGTAATCTTGAACGAACGATCGACGAATGTCGATTCCCCGGGAGAAATATGTTCATTTCAAGCATATTAAATTTCCGGGAGGAATGTTAATCCCCTTATAATCTACTGTACCTACTGTCGTCGGTAAATTGATGGCGTGCAGTTGGCGGTATTAAATTTTGACGAATCCACTAAATCGATAATGTATACATTAATATTTTGACATTATCCCCACTGGATAAATAGTAATCTCTCGATTAAAATAACGAAGCTTCGAATAGATGTAGGGTTCGTGACTTCCGAGTTTACTCGTACAATACGTTTGATCGTCGGCGAAATGACACCCGGTTCGAGGGCCATTACGGAAGGCCGTTCGACGTTGAGGACCGGTCATTAAACGTTGGATTATCGTGCTAACATCGAGCACGATACCTCGCGCGTATTTGTCACCGGGGGTGAGGGCATGGGGCTCGGATAAGAACCCACTATAAATAAATCGAGCGGCCGATAAAAGCCGATAGTGGACGGATGGATTATTAACGCCTTTCACCATTGCGGGTTGGAAAAAATAAAAACAAAAATAAAAATAAAAGATAACCCCATGCGCGATTTAAGACTTGCTACGAAGTTGTGGGCACGAAATGTTAAAAGTAACAATGTTTTAGAGAAATAAACGGGGACCAACCTGACGACGTGCTTGTGCCTCTCGACCCAATATTTAATAGCGCTTCTGACGAGCATCTCCTGTTTCTTCGTTAATCCGTTCGGTCCAACACCGCCGTTGAAGGTCATTCCGGCCGTTGGTCTGAAAGTAGCTGTAAAATCCTGCCGATTACTGTATATCCCTCGTAAATCGAGGTCGAGCATATTGTCGCTCGGAGGTGCCTGAGCTGTCGGCCCTGTTCCCGTCGTGTCTCTCAAGTGTTCTGCACTTCCGGCCTTGAAAAGCTCGTTGCTGTGCGGTACCACCGTGTCCAGAGTAGCGCTGAGCTCCATCAGGGGTTTCATTATCTGCTTCAGATGCTGAAGCTGCTCGCAGGCAAACAGCAACCACGAACAGAACAGCACGTCGACGGAATTCGAATCCATCATCGTGAACATCAGCCAGTAAAATTGATAGATAAGCGTCAGAACGTGACTCATTCCGTGACTAGGGTCGTACGGGTACCAGGATCGAACCAAAAGTCTTGGGATCTGAAGAACAAAAAAAGAAACGAACACAAATTAACGATTTCCATATTTGTTTCTCGTTCGAGCGTTTTCAACGCAAGAGAGGGTGTTTCATTTTTTGGCCGGACTTCGATGATTCGAGTCTCACCGGTGTATACGTTGTTTCGTTGGTTATCGGATCGATGGTCTTCTTCACGGAGTCACCGACGAAGGTTATACCGGTCCAGCAAATGCCCGTCAAAACTGTAGCTCCACCGACGCAGAACAACAATCTTCTCATCTTCGTCAATGCAATCGAGTGGTATCTTGCATTGCTCTCGGCGAACAGTGGATGACTGTTCGGATTGTTCCATATACCGAGAACGCGATAGAACAGTTTGCTCCTTATGCCGAAATACGCTATCTTCACGATGGCGTGAGTGAAGAAGAGCAAAGTTATCGTATTCGCTGTTAGATCGTCGACGTCGTCCCTTTCGAATACCAAATTAAGGGCACAAAAAGCGAACTGTATCAGTATCATTACGAGATGTACCTGACGAAAAGAAACAAAAAATTCGATAGATTCATTTTTTTTAATCGACAGGATAAAAATCAAAGAAATATGTTTATTTGTGTATCGATTACTCACGATACAGTAAATTTTGTGCATGAATTTCTTGCCATCGTTGTAATAATTGAACATGAAGTGTCCGCTGAACTGCATGACCCTGATGTTGGGCATGAGATCAGCGACCAAACCTTGCTGCTTCATTTTCATCATCTGACAGAATAAAAGTACACGGTTTTTTTTTCTTTCTTAATTTGACTATTTGTTAATTGGGAAAAAATCACGATGTACGGCATGGAGGAAAACAGATTCTAGTCTAAAGTTACAAAGATTCCAGGGAGTCTTGTATCTCCCATGGCTTCTTCGAGACAGTTCGCGGACGTTGAACTAGCCGATGGCGAGCTTTGTAGCTCGGACGGAAAAATATAAATAAAAAAAAAAACATGAAAAAAAAACCAGTGCCGCCTGAAAGTGGCTTTTCCGCAACTGTAAATACAAAACAGCATATTCAAACCTTGAGGCCGAGTTTTTAATCCAAAATGTCACGAATCGACGATAAACCCTTTACAGTTAATCCCCCACAGTAATCCTCGCTCCTGCCAGCCGATGAATATTCACTATAAAATTTAAAAACACACACACGCACACACACACTGAATTTAATTGATATTCACAATAAAATAAACAAAACAAATTTTCGCGACGAAACAACGAGCTACGTAGCTCGTCCGCGTCGGGACGTCTTCGTCGGCATCGGCTTCGTCAACCTGTCGCACGGCGTTTTGCTTCGTCTCGCAACCGTTAACCGGACACGACGTACTTGCCCCTATCGTGTGTAACCGTACAGTTGCCCGCCCTTCTCCAGTTCCCCTATGCAACCCCCGTAATCGCCAAACGTGGACGAATGGCCGTTCGTTACCGCGATGCGCAGACGTTATTCTTCGTCGGTTAAGTCTTACGACCCCCCTCTTCCTGTGTAGTCGTCGGAGGGTCGACCTCTGCCGGTCGCCATGTTGTTTCGAAACCCCCGGATCTTCTTCTTCGTTGGGTTTACCCGTTGTACTTCGCTACGCTTGCAAATCCCTTCAATAATTCATAATGATAGTGGCTATCGATGCCAAGACCATATTTTCTTTTCAACGGGACCGTAATGACGGGCGATGCCGGCACAGATGCGCGTCCCTCTTTTTTTCTTTTTTTTTTTCTTCACAGTCGTCGACTGCTACAGTCTCGACTGTGGTAAGCGCCATGGGCAGTAGTAATGGACTGGCTCCGATATCGCATCAAGAGAACCCGATGGAACATAAATTTATTTTTCTCCGGGAGTAAAAAAAAAAAATAGGAGCGCGGTATAGTATAGTTACAGAAAAGTTTATCACTACGACTCACCCTTGTGTACGTGCTTTTCCGATATTAATTATTCATTCGCCCTCGATACAGTCAAAGGCGGTCCGTTGTATTATTGACGGATGAACGAGCGCAAAAGACATTAAACTATATAACAGTTCAAGTATGCTTACCACGCTTTTGCGAATTGCATACAGTAATTGATTATTTGTGTGGACAGCTGCACGAAAACTCTCCTCGCCCTGTGATCAGCTGTGCTACGCAACGTCTCGTCGTCCCGGGGCAATACTTCGCGATTTCTTATTATTGTACCTTAATGTGATGATCACTTCGAAAATAAATGAGCAAATTTAATTATCTGATTGGGCATTTTTTTTTAACTCCACACGGGTTGTAAGTTCGTTTTTTTCGATTTGTTGTACAAGTATCTACATTTAGCACATGTTTTTTTTTTTTTTTTTTTTGCGTACTAAAGTTTACGACACGCGATACGCATAAAATGCTTCGGTAGTCTCGTAACAACATGTAACAGCCCAGTTATTATCAAGGTTTTCAAGTTCTCAGGACAAAAGGTCGCTCCGCTGAGCCTGAGAGCTGTAATTTTACCGTAACTACTATTGTACAAATGAGACATATACATTTCGCCTATATATCTTGTTCATGTAGCCTGATTGGCAAAAAAATTGCATTGTCGTTATGATGTGGCTTTTCAACATGTTATCCTTTTCCGAGAATAGTTCGTAATTGCCCCATTGCTCCATTTCGCATAGGTGACCTATGTAAACGGTTAAATATGTCATAGGCAATATCGACTTGAGTTTATGACCATCGACGGGACTCGAGTCGTACGTGTTATAGCCATAGTTATATTCATATTTGTCGTCGCAATGTTCACGACTTTGGCGGGTCGTACAGCGATCTGACGACAAGTCTATTATTTGTGGTATTTGTCTACCGTAGAAATTAATAGTTGAACCGCTGCTTATCAATATTATTCATCGTACAATCATACAGAATAAAAGTGTATTTTTTTAAATCTTTTTTCAAATTAGCCTCCAGACAATTTTGGATATGGGAAAAACTGTAAATAATTTTCTTTCCCCTTTCTGCCGATCTATTCCCGACCCATATATGCGTACTTCAATTAAAAACGAACGATACAATTCCTAAGAGCCCAATCAAGTATCACACGAAAAAAAAAGAATTTTTTTTTTTCATATTCGTTTGTTAATCGTCCAGGAAACCAATCGTGTTTGCCGCGCAGGATATTGTTCAGTCATTTAATCAACTGTTGAGAAGACAGACACGTTTCTCTGATATCTCTTGTGACCAATTAACTTTTGTATTCGCGGTTAACGATACCGAGGCGTTGAAGAAGTCACATTCGATCCAACGACCGAGTGAGTACGCAACTAGTTACCTTCTTCGTGCTTCGACCGTCTGTCACGATTCCCGATTACCGCGACGGCTTATATACAATGTTATGAATACCATTCGCGAGGGATAGAAAGCCTTGAAAGCGAACCTCGGCGTGTCGTTGTCTTGGAAAAAATAATAAATAAAAATAAAAAAAATAAACAGTCTTTAGCGAAGCTACAAGTCAATGTATAAAAACGGTTTAGTAGGGGTGACACGTGAAGCTCTTATTAAACTTTTGTGCATTGTCGATAGTTCCTGACGGTGACGGGTTAGGAGTAACGAAAAAAAAACTGCTTATTCGTCACACACATGAAATCGTCTTCGTCTTAAACCCTCTTGAGCTTTGAATTATTGAATATATTGACACTCAAGTGTAGAAGAGATTTATGACTTGCCAGCTTGAGATGCAGCATTTTGCATTGTCAGATAAAAAAGAAATTATTAAAAAACTGGTAACGATTGGTGTAAACTTCGGGCTCTGGACATAATTGCGCGTATGGGCCACAATGGTTTATCTTCCAAATCTAGGTGAATGAAAAAAATATCAGCTTTGATGGTGACGATCAGGTTGAGAGTAATTATTACAAAAAAAATAAAAATTAGTTGATCGTAACTTCGTTTTGCTTTGGGCTTACGTGTACATGTTCCGCAGGTTTAAGTATTGCCGGCCAGAAAAGAATACTGCACGATGACAGCTTGGGCTGTACTTCTGGGGGTGCTGGCAATGGTGACTTCAAGGGCAATCGGATTTACCACGGACAGATCAAACGCCGGAGCATCCGGTCCCGCGATCTGGTCGGTTTCGAGCTCAGACATTGGTAAACCAGCCTCCATCGAAGTGCTTCTCAGCGGACAAGTTCATGCAGATGATTTGAAAAATATTTTGCGAGACACCAAGACGACAAAACCTGCGAACGAGGAAAACAATAACAGTTCATCCTCTCCGGAGAAGCCGCAGCGCGTCAAGAAACTCGAAGAGATTGTGCTCAACGGAACTCGTCCAACAATCAATGAAAGAATCGTGTTTGAAACGAAGGAATCCACTATTGATTCATTGAGCCCTCTAAAAATGGAAACTTCGGTTATGACCTTTGAAAAGTCTTTCGACAATGAAGCAGCTCCACGCAACGTCGTTCTGTTGCTGATAGACGATGCCGGAATTGCTCGAGAAACTATGTGGAAGAACTTTGAAACTTCACACAAGTTCACCGTTCAAGGATTCCTTAAGGCATGCCGTTAATCGAACTTTCGCATATGAATAAATAATTTCTTCCTCGGCCATATCTAACGTGAGATTATAACAATTCGCAACAGAGCTGTCGCACTTCCGAGCCTCAGAAAAGCTCAAAGTTTTCATTGAGCGAGCCCCAAGTTTACGGCGGAATAGACGAAGCGTGCGCATGCGACCGTTTTCTTCATTCCAACGTCGAAACTTTATTGTCGTGGGCACGTTCCGTTAATGATATGAATACCGGTAAAATTTTCGTCACAAATATAATATTGCAACGTCACCCTTGAGAAAAAAAATGAAAAAAATAAATAAAAAAAATACATATATATATATATATATATATATATATATATATGTATATATATATATATATATATATGTATGTATATACATAATTTTACTTTTTTCTTTTACAATCAAGCGATAGTCTCAGCAAAAAATGTCTCGGCTCCCCCGCACCTTGATTCCGAAGGATCGAAGATTTACTTAAAAGAAGTCAAGAACAGTGAAGAGGCGAACGCTCCGAGACAAGACGTTCCACGTTCGAGCTCCAATATCGGAAACAGCTGGCGTATGATGGATTTTGACAAGCAATCGATGCTTTCGGCGTCGTCATCAGTGCCTGATTCGTCCTCAACCAAACAAGATGGGCTAAATGGATACGACGGGATGTGGGATGTTTTCGATATGTTCTCAAGAATAAGAATAGCTTTCTTCCGCATACTGCTCGACAGTCTCGGAAATTTGAGCGGGCCTGAGGACGAGTTTGAGGGACGAAGAGCTTTTCCGATTCAACCGAGTGTCGTTGAGCTCGTTAACGATGCTGTCAAAGATTTGAAATCTGTATCGAATGAGAAGGGATTCATGCTCATAGCTGCCGCGCAAGGAAACGAAATAGCCGCCATACTCGATGTCCTTCACCGTGAGGTAAACAGCATGAAACAACGAACCGAACAATCGGGCAAGGATTTATCGACGATTCTCAAAGTTCATTTTACAGAACGTCTATAATTATTTTAAAAAATTCCAAAATTTACAGATCTCGATTAATGACAGTTTGATAGTCGTCACGGGTGTCTGCTCCGAAACGGACGAACCGATACCCTTCTTCGCTGAGGGGCACGGTGACGCAAACCTCCGAGAAGCTGTCACGGTTTGGGATCTTCCAGGGCTCATCAGGAGCGCAATCTCCAATGGATGTCCCGGTAAAAGTTGCAGCAGCGAACGTAGACCAATGCCTGACGCTATTCCCTCGTTCGAACTGCCTCCGTCGCCTCAGGATATTCCCCGCAAACGTATTGCCAGAGCCAAAGACGAAGAGGAGACGGTAAATTATATCACTTTTTGTTTTTTTTCTTGTTTTTGTACAAAAGACAGAGATGGGACGTTCGAAGTTTCGCGGTAGACGCAGTAAAGGATATTTGTACACTTGACAAGAATTTATTGTTAACACCAACATTTTTTATTTTATTAATTTCACAAAAAAATTACGGGTAAATAGATGTAGGTAATCGGGTGAAAAATTGACCCAGTCGCATCGATTTTTATTTTACCTTTAGAGTGATTCAACCACGGAAGAAAAGTCGACGAAGGAGATTGTCGAGGATGGGGAAGACGGGAAGAGTACTCCGGAGACGGGCAAAAGATCCGGAAGCGGAGTCGGGATGACGAGACTTGACGCTGTAGCTGCGATCGTTGGAACCGCCACTTCCGTTATCGCTATGCTGGCGCTCGATTCTTAACGGGCGCGCAGTATCTTCCTTTCCGCGAAAGAAACAGCTCCTTAGAGAATTAAATTATAGTTGTCATCACTGCAAAGTTAATATATCATTGCCGTTGCCGCTCTGCCTCTAAAAGGATCCATCGACCTTTCGCTCGTGACACAGAATCAAGGGGAAGTGGGAAGGGGGGGGGGGGGGGGGGGGGAGGGAGGGAGGGATAGATCATTATACGAGAAAATTGTTCTATGGCAGATAATTGTGCAATTATCGCACACCCAACGAAGCCGACACAATTTCGACTGAGTGTTTTCTTCTACGTAAGATTCTCCTGCTAATTGCTCCGTCGTCCTAATTGTTTGGTAAACTTATAGTAAAATACATATTTCGAGCAAATCCCTTCTAAGCGTTGACTTGAACGATTTTACTCCAACTTTACAGACTATTGAATTCTTCGTGCTCTCTTTGATCGTGCGGCGATACGTCTGATAGAGATGCACGTCGCACGTCGGACTACGATCCAGTCTGGGAAATGGAAAAGGAACGAGTTTTTTTCCGTTGAATTTAGAAAGGAATGCTCTTTGCGCGGCGATTCGAGTTACAGTAGAGAGTTCAGTTTCCAAATTGTTTTTATGTGCCATGCGTCATCGCTCCGGTACTTGCACTTGTGATACTGTTGTTTTTATTTAATTTTTTTTTTCGACCCCGCCTAATTATACCGAGGCAGTTACGAACGGTTACGGTGCATTGAACGTTGTTACATTACTTCCATTAATACTGTCTCGCGCGTGAATTTCTTTCGTCATACCGACAATCCGCAATAACGCAACGATAATTTGAGGCACACTCGAGGCAAGAGGAATTACAATTATATTCCATGAAAGACAGCGAACGGTTCCCAAGTTATGAACATTTTTCGTAACAATGAAAATATCGTTCTTCAGTACAGCCGAGAAGAGACGTAGAATAGTCTAATGTCCTATCGTCTATAAAATTACGTAACGACGATACGTTGACATTTGATTGATTATGCGGGTTGATTAGCGTGCACTACGAAAGTATAAATTGACTTTGGAAAGAAGATTTTTATTTATTTTTTTTATTCCGCAGACAGTTCTTATACTGCAAAATCGCGAGCCTCCGCTCTCTTGAATAATCGGGGTTCTCGCGTTAACGCAACGAGCAAAGTGGGGCGCTACGAAATATAAGAAGAACCGGTCCAAGCCATTCTCTTCCCACTCTGCGAACCGTTCTCCATCTCGTCGGTACACCGGAGAACAAGAGTCGCGGGTATCACGGATTCTGCCCGATCGCCGGTAACACTAACTTGTACGCGAATACATCTCCGCAGTGGTTTACGAGATTCGTACTCTGTGCATATCATCACAACCTGTTCAAGATCTACGTTATGAAGGTAGGAAATGGCGCAAGTCCTAAAAACTATAATTTTTCGTGGCTTCGTTAATCGCGTCGCTAACATTCCATTTTTGCAGCTCTGTTTTTCGTACCTGAAACATTCTTATACATTTCAACATAGCTACACATTCTACTACAACCTTGCATTAAAAATCGCCACTTAATTATTTAATTATTGATGATAGTTTTATACTCAATTATAGAGGATGCACATATTTTCTACATTAAAAAACGTAGATCTCTTGAAATTTTGCATACTTCAGATTACGAGATGGTATGTTTTCGATGGCATTTTAGATCATGTTTTTTATGACCGAGATAAAAGAAAGATAAAACACGTTACGTTTTTTTTGCCAAAAATTAATGATGATATTAGTAAGCGAAACGTCATCTTTTCGAAACTCAGTCCAGCATCGCTATACTGCACAAATAAAATGTCTGCCAGAGTGGCTCAAGAAACTTTCACTGTTGGACCCGCTCCGGCTGAAAATAAACGGACGCGCTTTAATGATTAAAGATCTTACGTTTTTATACGAATTGCCTCGACGTTCGGAGAAAAAATAACGATAGAGTAACAAAAAAAAGTGCGGTTTTTCACAAGATATTCATCTGGGCTATGGCGGGTAAGAGAAAGTCTTGTGCTTGCCCAATACTTCGGTCAGCGTGATGAATTTCTCGAGTTAAACACACCATTATATCTTTACCCGCGCTCGAGGCCGGTGCATACTTGCGCAATTTTCGAGTAAGTGAGAGAGGTAAGAGATTGCGTGTGCACCGATGTAGTTCGCCACGTGGAAATCGGGACTGCAATCGTGCGTCACTTAACCGCCTATGAATATCTGAATAACGAAAAAAATTTCGAACATAAAAACTCGTTTGATACTCATTATATTCTGCTATATATATATAAGATGATCGGTCGATGATGCACAGTAAAAATATTTATCTCATGTGACAAGTGAGTTCTCTACCATTGTACTTTGCACCATGCAGTATATGTTGAGCGGAGGTGCAACACAGGAACTCGAAAGATCTAAGAACAGAGGGCTTGCGTAAATCGCGACCTGTTCGACAATAACAAGGACAAGTCAGTCAATCGGTTTCCTCCTCTTCTTTATTCTTTTTTCCATTTTTTCTCTTCCATACGGAATAGTATACACGCGATAGCAATCCATTCGCCGGTTTATGCTGCGTCGTCGATAAATCACTGCGCAATGTTACCGCATTCGATGAATTCACAGGATTTCGTGTCGTCTATTTTGGTTGCCGTGCATGCACTCTGCGTCTTAGACTTGTAGTGGATTACATCATGTATCTCTCGCGTGGTATTTTAATTTTTCTTTTTTTTCTCCAGATGTTGCTCGTACAGCCGTCGGAGGAGATGTCCAAGCAGATCAGGATAGAGTTGAACGAGAACCCGGAGACCCGTGACAAAGATTTGGAAACGATAAAGGAATGGTTAGAGAAACAGCCTCACTTACCCACAAATTTCGGTACGATCGATTTTTCATTATCCTATTGACAAAAAAAAAATCATTAAATTAAGAAAATCAAATAATGAGATAATCATTGTTAAATTTATTTTTGTATTTCAGACGACCAGAGACTCATGACCTTTCTTCGTGGATGCAAATTCTCTCTGGAAAAATGCAAGCGCAAATTGGACATGTACTTCACGATGCGGGCAGCAGTGCCGGAGTTTTTCGCCAATCGAGACGTCACGAGACCGGAGATGAGAGCTGTTTCCAAAATAATGTAATAAACCCCTAAAATCTCTTTTTATTGTCTCGGGAAAAAATAGGGTTCGAATTTTCCTCTGTGTACAAAACGCAATAAATATGACGAAAGATATTGCTTTCGTCCCACTGGCCTTGTAATTGAAATAAAAATATATCTTTAATAGTTGCTATATTCTAATCGTTGATTAATTGTTTTAGACACGTTCCTCCACTTCCGGGCTTGACGAAAAATGGTCGCAGGGTTATAATTATGGGCGGTATCGACAAGAATCAACCGACACCGAATCCCGCCGACACGATGAAGCTCGTGTTGATGATCGGTGACATACGACTGAGGGAGGAGCAAGTCGGTGTTGCCGGTGACGTTTACATAATAGACGCGCTTCTGGGAACGCCGACCCATTTCTCAAAATTCACCCCAGCCATTGTAAAGAAATTCCTCGTTTGCGTTCAGGAAGCGTATCCTGTTAAGCTCAAGGAAGTTCACGTCGTCAATGTCAGTCCCTTCGTCGACACGATAATCAATTTTATTAAACCATTCATAAAGGAGAAGATACGCAATCGTATATACGTTCACAGCGACATGAAGACGCTGTACGACCATATACCACAAGACATTTTGCCAACGGAATATGGCGGCAAAGCCGGCCCTATTCAGGCCATTCACGGTGAGTGTAACAGAAAACAACGTTGTATCTGGTGAGAGCAGTTCGACCGGTAGCGAACATTTATCGACCATCTTTTTTGTTCGTATCTTCAGACACTTGGATAAAGAAAATTGAAGAGTACGGACCTTGGTTCGCGGAGCAGGAATCCGTAAAAGCTAACGAGGCATTGCGACCCGGGAGGCCAAAGACCCAGGACGATCTTTTTGGTATTGATGGTTCCTTCCGGCAACTCACGATAGATTAGACTTTACTTGTTCTCTTTTTTTTTTATTATCCTCGGTGATACACCTAATATTTCCCAAGTTCATTTGTCACCTCTGATTTTCTCCTTTCGCTTCGTCGCTTGCTGTTAAATACTGTAATATCAACGGCGAGAATGAAATACGGTGTCGTGTTCGAAATTTTTTATGTCTTCGTGTTGGTTCATTAGTATTGGTGGTATTATGCCGCAAGAGAGGAAAGTGCGTTTTCATCACTCGGTGCGGAAATGGCAACCTTTGGTTTGATGCCCGAGCGAAGCGAGGGCAGAAATTCACACGAGGTGAAAATGCACTTCCTCTCGCGTGATATATGCTATTTTTTGATTGACTATGCTAAAAAGTGGCCACATTTCTATGCCTGCAATAGTGGCCCGCTTTTCGACCCGCTGTAGCTACTTTTCCGTCCGCTACGTTACATTTCGTCCCGCTGGTCAAGAATTGACATTTTTTCGCCCCCGTTACAGGCATGGAATGTGGACTTTTTAGCGTAGTCGGGCAAAAAAACAATTCCTTCGAGCGAGCGGGCGTACGGAAAATATGAGTGAAAATGAACTGTAGGTTCTTGCAAGTAAAAAAAACACAGCGGTCGCAGGTGTCGGTGTGGTGAAAGCGTGATTCTAAAGCGCGTCGAGTAATCGTTACTATATTCTTAGAATTCGTCGAGTCCCAAACAACTGTTTCATTTTCCTTGCGTAATTCAAGTGAACTAATCAGCCAACCGCGAAGCCAAATTGATATTGCTGCAGAGCGATCGAAAATTCCTTGAGCAACTTTCGGTATAATTAATTAGTATAATATATATAAGAACAATACGGTGTAATATAATTTTTGGTATAATTGTATGACAGAATGTGAATTAAAAAAAAATTGAATAGAGTTCTTCGTGGCCCATGTTTATTTTCAGATAACGGTTTTAACGTTCTCATTCTCACCTTTACAAAGCAAAATTGAAAACAATATTCGAGAAATCACACAAATCATACTTGTTCCCTCTCTATATTCTATTTAGGATATTCTATTTCGAGAATCTTCACGTATCGAATATTCGCCGTTCCCGCCGGCTTCACAGTTACGACTGCACGGGCTTCGGGCTCGTTAAATACTTTCACGCTTGTGAGCGAAGCATTGAATCGACTATCCACGTAAGACAAGGAAGGCTGACAGATCGATTGGTTGGGCACGTCTCGATCGTCGCGAGATCGATTGGCTGGATGCAATGGGAAATTCCCACTCGTTCGACAAGGAGGACTCGTAAGCGAAAACCCCTTCTCCTTTACTTCGGTAAATTATCCCCCTTGATTCCGTCTGACTCGGCGGAACAAGACACTCACACGTGACACTCACACGTGAAAGAAGAAAAAAATTAAGGTTTTTCCCCCCTTAATGATTAAGTATCCAGTGGCGCAAGTGTCGATTTCGAGCAACAAACAAGTAGTCATTTTCCGAAGGTATAAGATAAAATATTTATACGGAGATTTATTGAACGGAGCGCGGAAAAAAAAATCATACATCGTTATATCGATGGTTCTTCTAATTATAGTACGCGAAGTCGAATCTTATAAAAATGTATCGGTATTTATAATCGGATTGCAAGAAGAGCGTCGATTAGATTGCCCATCGGGATGTTTTATTGAGAAATCGAAAGCGTAATTCAGACTCTACAACAATGATTTTGCGAGACGTTATCGTCTCGTGCAAACCATCCGGATTCGTAACATACGTGTACACACACACACACACATATGCGTTCTATGCCGTGCGCTGTTACTCTGCCTGTCGCCCTCTTACCCCGCCTTATCGTCATCGTCTTCATCGCTGTTGACGTTACGTACGCGAGTTCCGAGCTGACACCACCTCCGACACATAGTAGTACAATACCACGAGAAGGAGAGACACCACGTTGTGCGAGCTGTTCTCCTGCTACAAGAGATAAGTCTACGCGAAACTGCCGATCACTCAGTGTCGATTTGTCTCATGTGTGTCTTTTTCGTGTGTGTCGTGACTTTTGTATAGATTCTTTTTGTTTTCATTTATTTTATTTATTTATTTTTTGCGACGATCACCCAACGCCTCCGCGGAAATGACTTTGAGCCACTCGCGCAAAAGTCCTTTCGTGCTGCACGTCAAGAGTGGACCATCCGGAGCGTGGAGAATCTTCTTCGTCTCCGTTCACTCGAAGCCGGGCATCGAGAGATAGAGCATCGGATTCGAACAACCTCCATTTGTGGTCGGATATTTTTTTATCCTACATAAGTTGGATAATGAAAATACACCGATATCCTGTGAATGACTGAGTTTATACGTGTGTCGTTATGTTTGTACACAAATATACAAATGACAATCTATCTTGTCGAGTGTTAAATGGGCGAAACTCTGGACAATCAATATTTTGATTCTCGTCGATCGTAAGCTGTGTATAGTACTCGAATATTGTTGAATAAAAAAAAAATACATATTTGGGTTCCACAAGCTTGAGTATAGTGAATCGAACGACTCAGCCTGAATCTTGTGATATCGGCACGCGCATTTCCGGAACGACAATCTCCTTCGCGAGTGGACGCGCTTGTCGCGCATGTGTACGAATGCGAAACTTTCTACGCATCGAGTTTTCGCAACATTGCGCTATTGAAGAACAGGAGGAGAAACGAAATCACGCGTGCGTGCGTGCGTGTGTGCGTGTGTGTGTGTGCGCGCGTGCGCGCGTGTGCGCGTGCATATTTGCGCGCGCGTGTCGAGATCCGTGAAAGAATCCAGTTTTCATTGATCCCTTCCGCGAATAAATACCGGTGTTTTCCTCGCGTTTTCCAGTAAATCCGGGGGTAAACGATATATCATGAGGTTTGGTGTTTGAAATGCGTTTGGCAACGCATCCGCGTTGACGAAAGCAACACTTGTGATTGATGCTGTCGTACAGCCGAGAAAATCTATTGATTGATAACGTTTTAAAATAATTAAAGTGTCGAAGGTCAACGAAAGAGAGCGAACGATAATGGAAGTCAAAGCCCTCGTTACGGGCGTGCTGGTAACGTATATAGCCTTCAATTATCTCCGACTAGTACAAGCGGCTGCTATTATTCTCAGAATTAATCGATATGTAGCGTTTGAATTATTCGCCAATTAATCGAATCGAGGATCGATTTTTTAGTTAGTTTTCAATCAATTGTGGACATTTCAATTCTTGTAATCGTTTGCACTGGTAACACTCTCGTGTGCGTAGTTTTCTTAGCGCCTTTTTTTTTTGCATTTTCTTCTGAGAAAATCGTACGAGAGAGTTCAATGCACTCGTATAATTCATGTGTGACGAGAGCCAATACTCATCGCAAATAATACGTGGGTTTCTGCGGTTATATTCCTCGGTCTCCTCGTATCCTACCGGTACGAATATCTACTCGACCCCGAGGATCCCGCGGCGATGCAACCAAGTTATATATATATACACATACACACACATACGTCCCGCCGTTGATGAACACGAGTGTCTCGCGCAGAAGTAATATATTCGAAGATTTTTTTTTTAGAGTTTTACAGTTTTTTCTTTTATTTTCCTGTGTGAAATGTAAATAATACGTCTCATCAACCGGCTCCGTCAAAAGTAACATAACATGAAAATAAAAAATAAAATGAAGCGATAGAAAAAAAAAAAATAAACCGGAGAAGACCTCGCTTCGTTCGTAGACACGATTTCTCGAGTTTTCGCACACTCGGATGGAATTATTTTTTGTTTTATTTTTTCTCAAAAGACATACGTGCCACGTTTATACACGCGAACCCTTTAACCCCGGCCGCATTCTCGACCGAGGGGGAGTCCGAATACATTGCGTGCAGCGTACACCGATCGAGGGATATAACTCCCTGCGGGGGATTCTCTCAAGTGTAGACTTGCGGTTATTTAACTCACCGGTGTGGAAATGTGTTCGCTTAAATTCTCAAAGCCCTTTGAGATAAAATCTTTTGAATATATCGATTATGAAAAATAATAATTGTTCAATTGCAGGTCCTCGCTATGGCTTCGTTGGGAACGATAGAGGAGACTCGAGCATCGCCGGCTCTGCGAGTCAAGCCGATCGAGGAAACCGATTACAGCAAAGTTTTAGAACTATCGCTTTTGTTCTACGAGGCACAACGCTCCGGAAAGCTTCCAGCCGACAATAGAGTAGCCTGGAGAGGAGATTCCGCTATGGACGATCGTGGCTTGAACGGTGAAGATCTAACCGGTGGATACTACGACGGTGAGGGTTTGAAAATTAATTCCACGAAATCGCAATGTCGGAGCCAATTAAATGGTACGGATTCGTATTCTCCATTTAAGATGAGACTTTTATTTACGTGGCGGAAGAAAATTTTGTAAAAATATTCCGTTTCGGCTCGCGCTTCCGTTTCTCGCTCAACAATATGGATTATTTGTTTTCTTTGCATCTTGCATGAAGCCGGTGACTTCGTCAAGTTCGGCTTTACGATGGCCTCGATGACGACACTTCTTGCTTGGGGTGCGGTAACTTGGCCGGAAGCTTACACAGCGGCTGGACAACTCGACGAAGTCCGAAAGTCCATAAAATGGGCGACGGATTACTTCATAAAGTGTCACGTCAGCGAATTCGTGTTTTACGGTCAAGTCGGCGATTTCTCGATCGATCACACATTCTGGGGAAGGCCGGAGGAGCTCAACACGACGAGGCCTGCCTTCAAGATCGATCCTGAGCATCCAGGTAGATAGAAACGAAAAATATCTACGATTTACAATTAATTATCTTCGAAGCAACTTGTTCGGAAGGTGATCCGACGATGAATACGATATGATCGGTGAATTAATCAGGCGAGAGTATCGCGTTTCTGAAACAATGGGAGAAGAATGATGGGTGAATAAAAAGATTGACGATGCCGTCGCTTTGTATTCGAAGGAGGCGAGTAGCGAACGACAGGAGACGCGTTGAAATTTTAATTTAGCTTTACCGCTTCTTCTTGTGTCGCTTGTTCGGTAATATAATGCGCGTGGTTCCGCCGGAGAGGTCGGCTATATTCTTTGAATTTTTTATCAATTATAGCTTCGTTGGTCGTTGGTAGTGCCGAACTTTGAATCGGTAAAATTAATCGCCGTAACAAGCCTCGAAGACTGTGCGGCATTGCGTTGTGTGTAAAGGCGTATCAAGGCCGGTGATCAGTTTGAATCAAGGTGGAACCTAGCAACTCAAGCGACCATCGAGAGACCCAAAAAACGACCGGTCGTTTTGTGACATTTTTCGACCGGAATAACGACCGAAATAAAGACCAATTGTTGAATTATGGGTCGTCTTTTTATCAATGACCGCAAAAAGACCGCAAAAACGACCGATTCTTGCATCGGTCGTTTTTGTGGTCATTTTTGCGGTCATTGATGGAAAAACAACCTATGCTCAACCTCACAATTGCTCTTTTTTTGGTCGTTATTGTGGACGAAAAATGTCACAGAACGACCGTCGTTTTTTGGGTCTTTCGGCAGTCGTTGATGACGGTCGCTTGACTTGCTAGGGATTCCCTTATCGTCAGGGAGGTTCACTGTTAGCTATATAACTCCTATCAAACTCACGACATCTCAAAAACTGCACAGTGCAAGGAGACATACTTGAGTATGAAAAAATTTCTTATCGGGGACGATAAATCCTATTTAAATAACACACATTTAACGATATTTAACCAAAAAAATATTGTTGATGTTAAACTACTGTAGGATAAGTTAGTCATACCATACAAAAGAGACATCGTAAACGTTCGCAGGTTCGGATTTGGCCGGGGAGACAGCAGCGGCTCTCGCAGCCTCGAGCATCGTATTCAGAAACTCCGATCCCGATTACAGTTCCGAGTCCCTGAGACACGCTCGCGAGCTTTACAAATTCGCAAACCTTTATCGTGGTCTGTATCATGAGGCGATAAGGGGCGCTGCACAGTACTACGAGAGCACGGATTACGGTGACGAGCTAGCTTGGGCCGCGGCTTGGCTTTTCAAGGCCACCAACGACTCGAGGTACTTGGAGGATGCCGAACATCATTATCAACATTTTCATCTCAAGGAGAGACCGAATGAATTCTTCTACAATAAGAAAGTTGCCGGAGTACAGGTCAGTCAGTTTAATTTTCTACCATATTTAACACCTTGTCACATTTCATTGCAATTATGAAAAAAGTTGTAAATTTATATTTTCATATTGGTTTTCTCATAAAAGTTGAAAATTGAAATGTTCATATCGCTTTCTCGTAATGTTGCTTTATTCCCAAACCTTCTTCTATGAGAAAGCCTATTTTATATTTTATTTTTGCCTTCCTCATAGAGGAACAAACATTTTCTCCAATTGTGATTTTTCGAAGTTGTGGAACATTTGCAAAAAAATAAAATAAAATTTTTAACCAAAACAAAGCTTCCTCTATGAGGTAGCAAAAGCTTCATCATTTAAGGGTAAACGAAAAACAAAAAAAAAATATCGCTGCTTCATTGTATCTCTTTAAATTTAAAGGTATTGCTTGCTCAACTTACTGGACAGTCGGAATACCAGAACGCAGCGCGCGCGTTTTGCGACTTTTCGGTTCGTCAACAGAAACGAACGCCAAAGGGGCTGCTTTACATTGACAAATTTGGTACGCTGTGTCACGCGGCAAACGTAGCTTTTGTCTGTCTCGAAGCCGCCGAATCACCGGATATTGGAGATTCGCAGGAATATCGTGAATTTGCAAAGCAACAAATTTCTTACATGCTGGGAGGTGGAGGTGAGCGCTATGTCAAACGATTCGTTAAAATAACAGCCAAAAAGCCAGTAAATTTGTGACATACACATTTTCTATTTGACTCTTCAGGAAGAAGTTACGTGATCGGCTGGGGTAAAAATCCACCGAAACAACCGCATCACGCAGCCTCGTCCTGTCCCGACTTACCGGCGACTTGCGGATGGCAGGAATTCGACCGAAAGGAACCAAATCCTCAGACTCTGCACGGTGCTCTAGTTTCCGGTCCCGACGAGGCCGACAAATTTCGCGATCGTCGCGAAGACTACGTATACACGGAGGTCACTTTGGATTACAACGCTGGATTCACCAGCGCTCTCGCCGGTCTGCTAAATCAAGTTCTCTTCAAAAACACCGACTTCGAATCTGTTTAGTTATTTATTTATGTATGTGTTTGTTTGTTTGTTTGTTTTTATTCTATATTTACGTTACGATTAACGTGCCGCATCATTTCGATTGGATCGTTTATTTTTTTACGAAGCAGCAACGGTTAGTGACAATTATCGCTATAGAATTTTTACAAGACTTTGACAATAATTCGCTCGGTAAATCCATGTTAGCATCGCAAAAAAACATCCAACATCTTGGCGAGATATTAAGTTTGAATAATCAGGACAATGGATTATCGATCCTTGTTTATGTACTTCAATCAGTGTAGATTTTTACATGTTGCTGACGAGTGAAACGTAAGTTTCGAAACGAGCGTTTTATCTTTTTAACCCATTGACTTTGCGTTAACTTTTTGACGCTACTAATTCACTGCACCCTACCTATCTAATCAATATCTAATTAATCTCTATTAATTATCTGATTAATAAAGTATCTAATTAATAACGATGAAATATTAACGTCCGTTTCACACGAATTCGATAAATCCTGCTTAAGCGTAAACAGGAAGCGTACAGTATATTTATACATTTATTTGCCACGGGCTGTGTATCGTATACATTATCAATTGATACGTCGAGAAATATGAAACTTCTAAATATAGTTGAATTGATAATAATATATCGTAATTATGTAACAACGTATCGTTTATCCAACAATGTGTATATTTGTCAACGAAAATTATACACCCGAATATTATTTCGATTCAGAGCGCGCAGCGACATTTAATAATGTAATTAAATTATCTTTTTATTCCCAGGTGAGATTGTGCCTCAACGGGAAAAACGCCGTATCGCTGACCCCACACTGGCTGCCATACACAAAAACGTCATATCGGCCTTTTTCAACAAATCCGACGGTCTTCCGAACACTAATTAAAAAGCACTGGATAATGCTATTTCACAAACTGCTTGACCGAGAAAATTTTTCAAAATTCTCTTCTTCGTCGCTTCCTGTTTTCAAATATTTACTTCTGACCGGAAATGCATCACCTCCGGTCGGAAAATGAGATATACTAACCGGAAGTGACGTACACAAATGACAGAAGGTATGACGTCAATTCCGGTTCAATAATGAGATTTTGAAATTGATTTTTGGAGTAACAATTGCGTGAACGATGAATCGCCGATGAATGAAGAATAGTCTCGTTCCACCGTAGCCACAGATATGTTGATAGTTTACATCCTGTGTTGGATATCTCGTTACAGCAGTCATTCTCTCGTAGCATGAGGTACGTCGCGTCAATGGAATCATCCGTTCGTTCATTCGAGCTCGCTTCACATTGCTATAAACGACCCGACGTTCCCGGGCAATAGTCCATAGAATCGTTAAAAAAAAAAAAATTAATTACTATGCTCTTCTCAGTTCCGAACGCAAAAATTATCAAGTGGTTGACGATATTATTGCTGTGCTTGTGCGGAGATGTGTCACCAAAAAATCCATACAAGAGTGGTGTGTGTCGGGAAATTAAATATAATTTAATTCACACAAGCGTATACAGCATGTATCTGTGAGATATTTTTTTGTAGGAGAAGTCCGTGCCGATTATCCAAAGGGTTGCGCGTATTTGAGGTGCAAAAGAGGTGATCAATGCGTTAACCGAAAGTTCTGGTGCAAAAATCCACCCTGTCCCAGTATGCTGTACTGCTCAAAGACTCGAAAGGGTAGGTCACGCTTTACTGGAAAGAAAGCAAAAATGTCGGCACTCGGATGGTCACATTAAGTTCAATCTACTTGTAGAATCATTGAAAGGTCCATCGTCTTGCGAGGCGGTCCGATGCAGCAAAGGATTCGTCTGTCTCGTGCGCGCACGTCACTGCCGATGGGGCGAAGGTATTTTTCTGTTCCACGAGACATTATTTTAAAAAGGGGGTCTCAAATTGAAAAAAAAACAAACAAACAAGACAAAACAAAACAAAAAAGAAAAACGAACAAAAAAAACTCTTCAGCATGCGAACAACAAATTGCGAGATGCATTTCCGAACGTGATTATTATGAGGGTCCAGCCTCGTGTGCGGACTTCAGATGCCCTTCCGGTCATCGTTGTATCCTCCGTGAATCGCTCTGTGCAAAAGCACCGTGCAAATTGCTCAAGAGTTGCGCAAACTCGAAAGGTAAGACGATAAACAAATAACGTCGAAACTGATATAGGTATCCATGTTTTTGTTTCCCTTGTTCGTCCTTTTTAACAGATGTAAATTCGTGGTTCGACGGATGCAAGAATCTTGGATGTCTCTCGGAGCACGAGTGCTTTTTGCGAAGACCGGATGAAAATTGTACGAAGGCTGATTGCAAACACACACCCGACTGTTTGGCTAAAAATGGTACTTGTTCATCGCCTCTCTTATTCCATCGCTTTGACATTGACTCGCTTAACATGCAATCGCCTCTCGATAAAATGTGTCCGTCTGCAACGGCGTACTTTACATACTTTTGGGATAAACGCAATATTTTTTTACTATTGTTTAGAGGAAGAACTCGCGATGAACGAGCAGTGTCGAGGCTGGGTATGTCCCAGGGGACAAGATTGCTCGAGCCACACGGAGGGTCGATGCAACCGGGACAGCTGCAGGATATCCAGGTCCTGCCACAAGCCCATGATGGTCCCCGCAAACTCGTCACGATCGCGAAAACACTCGTGGAAGGACGACATAAAACTCAGCTTTTACTCGAAATTTTATAAAGACACCGCAGAAAAAAATAACCCCCCTGCTCGTTCATCGACGGACAACGATATATCGAGAGAAAGCGGTGCGACGGGAAATATGAAAATGCCTGCGAATACGGCTATCCAAAATGTCGATGAGAGACCGATTTACAAAGCACCGGTTTACGTTACAGCAACCGCGAAGATCCGAACGTCGTCGAGACCTTCGTTCGCTTCGCCGGATGACACTTCCGGTCACAAAGTTAAGCCCACGGTGACGTCTCTTTCGACCTGGTTGAATCATCTAAAATTGAAAACTGGTGTCGACGCTGTCGATGTTTGGGTCAGGAAGGCCGAAAAGCAAGAGAGTTACGGGGTACTGCTATCTACAATGTAATAAAGGCTCCTTTGATATTGAAAGAGACGCTGATAAAGTAAACTCCGCATTTTCCGATTTTTACAGGAATTTCTTGAGTGGCTCGAATCCGTGAAGGAGATGCTAGGAACCGCGGCGTACGAACTGTGGCTCGATGAAGTACGAGCCATGACCGTGACGAGTGCAGCCTTCCAAAAGTGGCTTCCGCCGGATACGCGTAATTCTGCGAAGCTGGACGGAAACTCCGTCAACTCGAAGAACACAGGACTCGGCCTTGATCCTGGAGTGCAGAACTCGATTAAGTTTCAATCTAACGAAGATCATAATTACTCGCATCGGGGGAATGTTAATGGTAGAAGATACGAGACTGGATCGATAAAAAAGGATTACTCGAAAGAAGACGATTACATCTTCCCACCGCACGCGGAACCACCGACGATAATGCCGCACATTGCGCCAACGATAACAACCAACGCGTGGTCTCGATTTCATCAGCCGAGTCCGAGGATTTTCGAGCAGACCTATCCGTTTCGGAAAAATATTGGTCACATCCTGCCATGGGCCAATAAAGTCTCGCCGTTTCGAGATTTCGATTCCACGAGTCTGATGAATCCTTGGTACCAACAGTTGCCGAGGAACTGGTCGTTTCAGACGCCCGTCCTCGGCAATCCTGACATTTCGGGCCCGGACACCGCGGGCTGGCCGGATCAATTCCTTCCCCGTCCGAACCATCAACAATGGCAGCAAGAACGAGATTCTCGCGATCGATTTCCCACGGATCGTAGGATCGAGTCGACAAGATCACCGACTGACATCACTCCGCTCCTCGCGGAGGACCCACTTCGATATTATTCTGGTAACTCTGCTAACGAAGACACTTCTTGGATTAAGTATTTTCTCAATCCCTACCAAACATCGGAGTTAGTGCGAGCGAGCGGCTTTGGAAGCTTTCCAATGAACGATGAAAATTTCGACGGGTACGCGAGTCGGCCAGGGTTCGATGATGAAGGGCGTGGCAACGCGGACATGCCGCATAGACGATCGAAGCACGAGGACTCGACACTAAATTTCGGCCACTTTCGTTACGGCGACGGAGACGAGGATGGGTCAGAAGATAAATTGTTGGGGATGCCTAAAGATACGGGGCTCTACTCTTCGGGACCAAGTTGGCCCATCGTGGATCCGAGGCTTCAGCAATACTATCGTTATCTCGCCGATTACAATACGAGAAATCGTAAGGAAAATAAAAATCCTAGGGACCCTTCACCGACCCTGGTTGGGCCAGGTTTATCGAGATTTCATCGAATCGGCGTCGAGCCTCGCTCGCAATCGCCGAATCGTTACTATCCGGATAGCGCACGCGAGCTCCCTCGGCCCGAGCATCATTGGCCGAATTATTATCAGCAGGATCGTTTGCCGGTCGCGTTGGACCAGAGAGGATTTTTATTTCGCGATCGAGAGTACGAAAGTCCTTCACAACCGATGGGTATTCCCGATTTGTGGGATCCAAGATTCAGAACACCTCTGACCTCGATCGTCAACAGAGTCGACGGAGAACGATTTGTCGAGAGGGATGCGGTGGAAAAGGTTGTTCCGGTTGTATCTTCCCGGAGAAGAGTACCTCCGAATTGGAGTGCGCCGATTGCCGGCGAAGAGTTGCATTACGGGGAAGACGATGATTATCGGGTGGATGCGAAAAACGCCCAAGATTATCCCGTCGATGACGAGGAAGAAATCCATCCACTGTTGTTCAGCCTCCAGGGCTACATCGAGTCGCCGGACGAAGAGAGCTCGCAGCGTACCGTCGACTCGTCGAGGAACTCGACGATTTTACCGGTTTACACGACGGACGGTGACACCCGAGGACAGGACGATTGCGTAGGTTATTATTCCGGTCGTAACGATGACGCTGCCAACGATCGATCGAGATATCAGCATGAGATCGTTAACTTCTTTAAAAATTCAAAGTACGGAGGAAGTCCGGACTTTCCGAATTATTTGAAGAGCGTCCTCGACGCGGAAGCGGCTATGATTATGCGGAACGTTACCGGTGCGAGGGACGTCGAGATAAAGGGCATTAAATGGGAGTACGAGGACGAAGAGAACGAGAAGTTTGACGAAGATCCTTTGAGATTTGCCGACCGGCATCAGGTAATATTCATTTATTGGAAAAAATTATCAGCTTTCTTAATTATCATGACAATGATACTTCCTAAATGAAACATAAAAAATGGAAACATTATACGATCTACCGTGCGTAAACATCGAACCACCACATCGGTACGATGGAATTTCAATGATTGATATTTGTCTTGTCGATCGAATGCATTTATTCTGAGTCATTGAACAACGAGCGTATACATTAGTTGCGTTGTAAAAATTTCTTTAAATTTTCTCCTTTGGAAGAAAACTATTTCGAATAGTTTCCTTCTAATGAATACTCTGTGTATGTAAATTCTTAATTATATTCTTCGTTTAACTATCAGAAATCCATTCCGCCGACGAGCGGATTACCGAATATCAATAAAGAGCGCGACTCGGCTGCTAACACGAACGAAAGATCTGACGATGGTGGATCTGAAAATTATGATTACGACGACGGCATCGACTACATGGAGAGAAGCTATTCCAACCTCGAACAAATCGACGGTTACGGCTTGCTGAACAATGAAGATGCCGGAGATTATTTCACTGATCGTTTCTACGACGATCCAGATCACAAAAGATTTTTTTCGGATCATCCGTTATAATCATCTGGATGATCGAAACTCGAAGCTACTGTTGGTTTACCGGAGAGAATAATTTTGATTACATCGCCACAATGAAGTAACTAAATTATCACCGTACGCGCGTCTATTTGTATGCCCAGTGGAATCGCCCTCGCCACGTTAGAAAACACTGACTTGCTTTAGTGATTTGTCATTGACTCGACTCGTCCAATCGTATAGAAGCGCATATTTGGGGAACCTTTCGGGAAATCTTTCCATGCTGAATTCTCATTGAATCGCGAAGAGGGACGTTAAGTACGTAAGAAACTTTTCTTTTTTCATTGAACTCATGGTTGGTACTCCCCAATGGGCAGGCGAGTTGTTCGGCTCATTGATTGAGTATAACGATTAGCGTGGCTACCGAACCAGTACTATGTATTTTTCTTACGCGGAAACGCGAGTGGAACGAACATGGGCAGGGGCTTTGGATTCTCGCCGGATCATTAAAACAAATGCATAGCGAAAGTATTTTTCCGACATCCAGAATTAAACTAACGCGAAAAAATAACATGCAAATATCAAGTATCATTTCGGGCAAACGAGTCACCGACAACTTGACATAACAAAAATAAGCGACCGTAATTTACATTGTTCTTGGATGTAAAAAAAATTCGGAAGCTCACACTGCGAATTGAATAATGAAAAACGCGCTCACCAAAGTAAGAGTACAATATATATATACATACATACATACATACATACATACATACATACATACATACATACATACATACATACATACATACATACATACGTACGTACATACATACATACATACATACATGCATGCATACATACATACATACATACAAGAGAGCTAGTGTTGTGAATAAAGCCATGGCCTCCGGCCGTATTGAAACGTGTGATTATTTCCTGTATATGCCGAAGACGGTGAAAGGTGAATCCGCAAATAGTCCAAAGAGCGGGCTGCGCAACTCACCACAAATATGGAATTGCTATGCAGTTCCATCTATCAAATTAACTAGTAAAGAGTTCTATCTCGAACACATGTACCTATCATGCAATTCGAAAAAATGAGGGCAAATAGATCGTGTTTAGAACGTTGAGCGACGTAAGGGAAGTCGGATTGATTCTCGTACTCCGCTCACTCCGGTAGTAAACATTTTTCTAGCGGTGGGAGTTTTACTTTTAACGGATCGTGCGTCCGAAGAGCCTCGAGCTACAAACAGCTGTTGTTCATATTGTCTTCAGCGACGGAAGAATTTGGGTCTCTGCTTCAAGCAGAGATCGCAACTTATATTCGGAGGCTTGATTCATCTGGCTAAGCTTCGCTTTCGAGTAGCAGGTGCCGATCCAATCGGGCCAAATGCAACGAGCGATACATGCGGGTAGAACGAGAGGCGTCAAAATCCCGTTATTCATTTATTGCTATCCGTTTTCAACAGACCACCGCTAATAACGCTGTACAAATATGGAAAAACGCGTGTGTTGGCTGTCTCGGAATATCTTGATACGTCTTTGGCAAAAAAAAAATAACAAATATTATTATAGATCCGTGAATTTCACACATGTAGCAAATACCTGATGCGTGTGGGCGATACAACAATTCTGTGTATTCGCTGGTCGGGCTGTGTCTGTGCCAAAATAGGGGAGAGCGGGGCAAAATGGCACACCGGGGCAAAACGGGATGATGAGACTAAACGCAATTTTAGAATAACTTTTGGATGGCGGCGATGGTGGTACGTGGGGCAAAACAGGTTTGAAAATCCGGATGTATCGTTGGGACTAAACGGGACATCCAACAATTATTGGAAAATTGAGTTTTACCGTTACTGTCCCGTTTTGCCCCGCTGTGCCATTTTGCCCCGGTCTCCCCTATTATTTTCCGCACTCGCATCGAAATGTACTGTTCTCGCATTGAATCGCAATACGGCGTACGGATAACGCGGCATGTTACTGAGAATTCCGAGCCAGGTGTAATTTAAGCTTTTCCAGATACAGTTATCGAACCAATGTCCTTCGAATGATCTTGCTTCGGAAGTGGAACAACCTTTCAAAAGACCAACATTCGGGTACACGGTAAACGGTGATTGAATCTTGTCTCGTTTTCTTCAGTCTCTCGGTTCCCAACTTCTCAACCGCGAGTCCGTACCTATATAAACCGCGACCGAGGTCGCCGGACCTGTTCGAGCTAATTGTTTATTCAGTTCTCGAACACGTGTCGAAGTTCTAGCTGGACAAGATACACGCACGGTATTGTTCCGAGTTCCCGTAAAATTTATATATATATACATACATGGACATGAATTATTACTACACCGAACGGTTTCACGATAGAGCACAGTTACACGCACACAAGTTTTCTCGTTTATAGAGCGAGGATTCGATATAGACATCTATTAGGCTAATCTATCTCTGCTATAATGGTGCCGTTATATACCTTCTTCGGTGTTCGTACCACACGAGCATGAATACATTGAGGATAATGCCCCGTTTGCCAGCTCGCCGAGTTGTGGAATTAGCATTACAGGTTCAACGTTTTCCCATGACACACACGTGTATTAGTCATCCTCGATCGTCCTGCCGACTTATTCTCTCTTCCCTCCGGGGCGAGGTATGCCAGATACATCACATATAGCCACAAAGGGCAAAGCCAACGGTTAGCAGATTCTTCTGGTTGAAGGTGAAGTACGACACTCCGTGTGAAAAGAGTCCGCTCGAAGCTACATATAATCACTACTACAAACGGGCAGACATTTTTTTACACTGCATGGTCTTTGTTCACTTATTGAGAATCACAATGTACGATGCAATAAATCTGAGCAGGTTGTCAAATTTCAATCGGTAAATTAATGGATCAAAATCCATTGGAGTTGCCAAATTTTTTTGATTACCGAGCTGTATGCACAGACGTGATAACGAAGAGGCTACGCTTCGCGTTGGACGGGTTTACATGATCATCGGTATGCGGGCGGATGGAACACCGTTCCCGGTGCCTCTACCGTTTCGAAGCCCCCCCGTGGAGAATGCAAAAGAAGTGGTGGAGGTTGTCGAATATTACAACCGCGAAGGAGACTGGTAACGGTCTAGTCGCTTGCTGGTCGTGGGATCGCGAACCCCAGTACCATCGACTCTGGTAACCGAAAGGGAATTCTTCCACCAATTTCTAAAGTGCACGACGAGACTAGTCTGTCGTACAATTTTCTGTTACGGACATTCATTTAATTGGAGCAGGGTGAGTTACTAATTTTGTTACTATTATTATTATTATTTTTTTTTACAGAGTGAACGTTCCTGAGAATATATAGGATGATAAGAGTGTTCATAATACGGTCGAAAAGTAATCGTGAGAAAATAATTTCCGGAGCAAAAAGTTAGTGTCGGGTTTGATGCGAATTTGTGACAAAAGTTGACCTTCAGCCGGCCGACTGATGTACGCACATAGTAACATTTGAGAATGTTGTATGGTAAACACCGGTTCGAACCGGATCGTTACTAGTCGATTAGCGAATGAAAGGTCTCGTCATCTTCGCTGGACACACAGAATTAAATAATAATCTACTGTTTGTCCACACATACGGTTGTCGTTGACCGTCCTCGTTACCTCAATAAAACATACTTGTTCCATTTTATTTATTCTCATAAAATGATGCATGAAAAAGTGAAAGTATCTTTGCTTGTCCCGCATATAATTAGTCGTCGATAATCAATGAATTGTTCGGGGGGTTAACACATGCGGCTTTTTTCTTTTTTTTTATGCAAAACAATTGGCCTTTTTCCTCTATTTTGACGTCGAAGTATGCAATCACGCTGTAACCAGTTAATTATTTTCGTCGGTTTCGGTATAGCTCGATATCGGTTCCTCATTTGGAATTTGTGAAAACCGATAGTGAGAATATAAAATGAGCGCTCGTGTCTCTTGATACTTAATGGTCGCGTTCGATAATTTTTCTCGGCTACGGTCATCCCGTGAAAATATAGTTAAACAACATGGTCTCCATCGAGTTATAGATATAAAAAATAAAAAAAAACAACTAACATTTTTTTTGTTTTAAACTCATTTTCATTTAAGACCCTCTTCACAAGAGTTCTATAGTAGTATACAGTGAAGGGTTTGAAAGATAAGAGAGGCTCGCGTTGGTAAGTCAAATAGACAATGTAGTTAAAAATAACTTTGTACATGGGTTACATCTCGAGGCTTGCGGGTGGACGATATCGCGCCTGCTGCACGCTTATATTCTCCGCGATACGTAATGTGCTTTGCGTGACGGTTACGCTACGGCGATTGCAATCGCGACAATTATCGCGGGAACGTCGTGTTCAGAAAAAAAGGATTCCTTAGGGACATGGTAAGATAATTACTATCGTAGTAAGGAGGTAAAAAAACGAGGAACTGCTTTCGTGACGATTATTATGCTTGAGAGTAAAAATTGTAGGTAACCTCGAATTGCTTGCGAGCAATGATATCTTGCACTCATGCGGTGACCGATGAGGACATTGGAAATCTATGTTGATTTTTATCGAGTCAATATAATTTTGTTTTTTTTTACCTCTTCAATTGCCTCGGTCCTTCAGCAAAATCATATCTTTTTATGTTCATTGGCCAAAAGTGGGACACTGGGTGTAAAAATTCTGCAAAATAAAAAAAGAAACAAAAAAAATCCAATTATGTGTTCTAAACAGAATTAACAACATATCTTAACATAATTATGACCCTCTGCGATAAATCTCGACAAAACGAATAATAATCCGGGTAATTCTTAATTCGAGTCACGTGTCACTACTCAAGTTACACGTTACAAACCACTGCTGCTAGAACAGCACACGTCGAGGTAGTAAACGATATTAAACATGTAGGAAACGCACAAATTGGACATTCTCTTGAAAGGAATTTAGGAATCTGTAGCACATAAGAGAACACCTGTAATTGTATACCCAGGGTACGTGTACTTTTCCGGAGAATTTTAGTCGTCGGTCGATTTAGTGACGGACAGGTACACAAAGTAATTAGCACTGACGAATGAATCTACATGGAGAACTTGCGAAACGACGCGTTTCCTTAATCTACGTGCTTTACAGAAATGCCTGAAACCCCGTCCGGATTACATGCGCCGCTCATTGAGTTACTAAGCCTCAGCACTCGAAACTGTTACCATTCGCTGAACTCTCCGACTAAGCGTTATTTTTTAAAGGATTCATCTACGAAAATGATTATAAGTACTCTCGTCAGAACTGTATCCAAGCTTTCGCTAATCACATCGATAAATCTCCCTCTCTCCTTATTATTGTTATTATTACTATGTTTTAGCTTTGGTTTCTTTATATTCCCTTATAACATGTTATGTCAATTCCGTTTCGTACTATTATTGTTTCTGCTTTTCTATTTTGCTGTATGTACTTACAGGACTCCTGGTTCTATTGTACAATAAAACACTTAATTCACTAATTTCCTCCCTCTCTCTCTAGAATTTTACAACGAGGTCAATAGCAAACTTTATCAACGATTGTCGGTCGAGGATGGCTGTTGAGCAATTCGTTTAAAAAAAATGCTCCGACGAATTCGCGAAAAGCAAGTCTCTTTCGTAATCGTTCGAGCATGATTATGCGAGACAGGTTCTCGGTCAGTGACCGTAGTGGTATCGAATTTTCTCGTTGCATTTGCGAACACGCGTCAGATATAAAGTGCTGTGTCATGAGAGCTGGGAAATAAGAAAATTATTCGTCTAACATGTCATGGTCGATGTAACGATTGTAGGGAGCTTTTAATATTCTTTTAATATGTCGATGAGTATATCCTCGACATACTCGGCGGTACTCCAAATGAGGTAATGGATTCGACGTAAGCGGGCTCGATAACTGTACCGGCTTGACGAGACAGATACGAGCTCGAAAGGTCAAATTCTATTCGGCAATAGTTCCAACTTTTTATTTTTGATACTCGGACGAACCGCCAATTATAATTAATTCTGATAATACATGACCATTAGCCATTGCGTGAAAGCTGTTTACTTTTCTCTGTACGCACCAGGTACATACTAGTTGGGTGCAGTATATACATGTACTATTGTGAGAATTGCAGGAAAAGGTAAAAAGACGCTCGCGAGAATAAAAAGGTTGCACAAGCTGTTGCCCGCTTCTGCTCTATGTATTCTCGTAGAGCATTCGTCAACGCGCACACCCATTCACAGGATCCATAAAAGCGGCAAGAAGAGTGGGAGTGTTTGGTTATATTATACGGGACGAGAAAGCGGCAGCAACGGCGGCAGCAGCAGAAACATGCTCTACACTCGGACAAGAAGATTCTTCGTTTGCGCCATCTGGTGCAAGATGCGAGGGTTTTTGTTTATAATAAATAACTCCCAGATTCAGTCATCTTTGTTACTTTAAGCAGTCACGATAATTAAGTCCTTTAATAATAATAATAATAATTATACTAATAATCATAATGATAATAATAATACCGGTGTTGATTTTGTAATTTTTTAGATGAGCTGCAACTGCCCGCTGACCACGTCGACTGGCCCGACTCTGGCCTCGACGTGCGGAGGACCTTCATTCATGCTTTTCATGGGTCTGCTCGAGGTCTTTCTGCGGAGTCAATGCGACCTCGAGGATCCTTGCAATCGGCCTCATCCTCGAGATCGTATAGATACCAGGTAAGTTATACATGGAAATAATAAAAATGGACAAACTATATTTCTAGAAATAACTACAGTTCGGCGAATAGACGCAATATTATTTGGATGTGGTCGTATACTAGGAATCTATTACCTACAATATACGCTGTGTTGGAGAGACAAGCGATGGCGCATATACTTCCACCAATAGAATTGTTGAGCTCCCAATGGCCAAGATAGTTCACAAGTAGCAATGGCGACTGCAGCTGCACGCACGCACGCACGCACGCAGTTTACATGGTATATACTACAATACCGATGCCAGATACTCCTCATTGTCGTTTCCTCGATTACTACAGTGTTACGTTGCGTCATCATTGGCTTTGTAGAGCAAGAAAACTAGTAACCCCTTGAGGAGCAACGGCCCGGACCACGCCGGTTCCGGCACCGCCGATCCCCCTGTGAGAACGGCACCTTTCGTTTAACTCCGCGGATTCACCTCTCACCACTGCGGCAGCCGTCTCTCGCGATGCTAGGGTTTTACCTATGTCAACAATCGTGCTCCCGATGACACTGTTCAACTTCGTCACGAGACGATTATTTTTACCCCGAAGGTACCACATGTTTCGTTCGTCTCAACGACGATTTTGACAGAGCGATCAGGCGAATTGACGCATATTTTCGTAAATTCGAATCGTTACGCTTGACAAAAGCATTTGAAATTTGCTTCGTTGAGTAACCGTTTTACCTTCGTCACAATCGCGAGAGGCAATAAAATTTTCGATCCAAAAGGGAACCGTCTCGTTACGTTAATCCGAGCGGCAGTTGCCGGAGTATGCCACTTGCGCAAGGAACTTGTCAGAGGAGCAGCTCTCCGGTTAGCCCGAAGCGTTTTGCGCAAGCGAGATCGAGATCCAAGCACTCGCCTCGTTGTCGTGCTCCTCTCTTGCTCGCTGTTCGGGGGCAGTACCAACTAAATTGTCTTTCTTTTTTTTTTTCTTTTTTGTTTTACTTAATCGGAAACGCATTCATACACTGCACGCTGATACGCCGAATTTTATATTATACGGACCAAATTCAAAGAGGTTTAATCGACGATGAAATCCTCCGTATTTTGTTATGAAGCAATTGACGATTTGTAATTTAAAAAAATCTCTTTCCTTCTGTCCAGCTACGACTTTATAGTAATAGGTGGAGGAAGCGGAGGCGCAACCGTTGCCGCGAGATTGGCGGAGGAGGATAGATTTTCCGTACTTTTATTGGAAGCTGGACTGGACGAACCAACGGGCACGCAGATACCATCGTTTTTCTTTAATTTTCTCGGAAGCGATATTGATTGGAAATACACAACCGAGAGCGAATCGGATGCTTGTCTGAACAAGGAAAACCGGCGTTGCTACTGGCCTCGAGGAAAAGTTAGTTACAGTGTGCATCTCGATATTAAAAAATTATCCAATCACTCTTTCACTAAATATTAAATAGACAAGTCAACCTTCGCAGATACTGCAATAACATTCGATACTTGTATTAAACATTTTTACGAGTCAATTAGCTGCTCACTTCCACTTCGTATCGTGTCTCGGATGTTGCTGCATAATTAGTTTTATTCATGCCAGAGTAAACTCTAGGCTTGGCTGCAGAGTCAACGAACTCGGCATGACATTTCATTTTTTAATCTGTCTAGTTTATTTAAATAAATTAACTGAGGTTCTCGTGTCAGGTTCTTGGAGGTACGAGCGTTATGAACGGTATGACCTACATGAGAGGCTCGCGAAAGGATTATGAGGACTGGGTTAAAATGGGCAATCCAGGGTGGTCATACCGGGACGTCTTGCCGTTCTACATCAAGAGCGAGGACAATCGGCAGATTAACAATATGGATTACGGCTATCACGGTGTCGGTGGTCCTCTGACAGTGACGCAATTCCCTTATCATCCACCACTCAGTCATGCCCTCATAGAGGCCGGCAAGGAATTAGGTAAAATTCTCTCGATACCTTATAATGATTCAAATATCCACTTTCCTCGCAAATTGGATATCCATGCCAAACGAAGAAAAAAAATTATCTCAATCGGAAATCGAATTATCTCAGTAATGGATACGTCTCGGCATAATGACTCGTGTATGCATGATCGATTCCATTAATTTCACAGGATACGCAAATGTCGATCTGAACGGTAGAACTCACACGGGATTCGCCATAGCTCAGACAACATCGAGAAACGGCTCGAGACTCTCGACGGCGCGTGCCTTTCTGAGACCCGCCAAAAATCGTCTCAATCTTCACATAATGCTCAACTCTACCGTGACGAGAATTCTCTTTGATCAAAACAAACAGGCTGTCGGTGTGGAATTCATTCACGACGGCAAGGTTCATCGCGCTGGAGTCACGAAGGAAGTCGTCGTGAGCGGAGGTAAGGCCTATATTTTTTGTTACTTTTTTTTATATTATTATTTCGTGTTCTCTCACCAGGAGCGGTGAACTCGCCACAAATTCTATTGAACAGCGGTATCGGACCTCGGGAAGATTTAACCGCAGTCGGAGTTCCCGTTATTCAAGATCTCCCGGGAGTCGGAAAGAATCTTCATAATCACGTTGCTTTCGCAATTGGATTCACGATTAACGACACGGACACCACTCCGCTCAACTGGGCTACCGCCATGGAGTATCTGCTTTTCAGGGATGGACTGATGTCTGGCACAGGTGAGACTGATTTATCGGTCGCGCAATAAATTAACCGCTGTACATAATCATAATGTCACTGTAGAATTAGATTGTGTTTATTCGTCGGCCGGATGTGGAAAGTTGTGTATCGCACGATTCAGCGAAATAAACTATGGCACGAGTATTGTGCACCGCGAGCGTCTCAGTAGACCGTGCGAGAGTATCAACAGTGAAAGCGTATTGCGCAATCATCTCGTTCCCGAGTGACGTTGGGAACGTAATGCGACAGTTTTTTTTTTTTCGATTCTCTGTTGTTGCGGATTGCCTCGATTGTTATCAACAGATTTTTTTTATCGTGCTTTTCTTGTTCGTCAACGGACCGTCACAGAGATTCTTCCATCTATCAGATATTTCGATCGCACACATCGACGATTAAAAACAAAAAATTCACACGTTACGGAGATAATGTTAAACTTGCGTTTCGTCGCATGATTATGTTCAGTTATGAACTTCAAAATAACTACGCACACGTTTTCTGTTTTATAACAACACCGCGCGCACGCTGAAGGATATCAAAAACTACCTTTACTAATCCGATTCATCGGAATCGGACGTCTATTCGAATTCGAACATCCCGATACAGCGGGCTAAACACTTAATTTTTCTCTATCTTTCCATATCACATGTTTGCAATCAATAATCGCTGGGCGTGACGTACGATCATTTTTATCTCATCTACAAAAATCTGTGACACGATTGTGTTTGAGTATGTCCACGGAGCAAGACATCTCTATATATATATATGTAGGTACATATTGATCCGGCGAGCCAGACGGTGGTGGTTATCGTTATTTCATGTTTTGTGTTTATCAAAGCTCAAGGTGAAATATGTAATGCAACGATGTAGCTTTACGCACCGTTCGCGTCTTTGCCAATTGAGTAACATAATCATAGTAATTCGCGTAGCACCCAAGGTTCGACGCTCGCGTGAGATAATATTAGTTCAAGGCCGGTGATACGCTTTTTCCTGAGCTCGATGATGCGTCTTACGTGTACGGATGACTTTTTCTTAGGGATTCTTGTTTTTTTGTTTCGTTTTTTTTCTTCTTTTTTTTATTTATTCTCAATATAATTCCCTGCCATCATCGTCGAGTGGTCGTTAATGATATCGCACGTTCTCTCATATTGCACACACTATTAGAAAGTCGTCGTTCCAAGCCTCGATACAGTTGCGGATTTTTTAATAATATTTTTATAATTACCGACGTAATTCGTACTATTAGTTGAGCGATAAAGTTGATATTATAGTACAGATGTTTATTTCGCACAGGTATATCCGAGGTGACTGCGATGATAAACACGAAGTACGCGGACCCGCGAGAGGATCATCCGGACATACAGTTGATATTCGGTGGTTACCTGGCGGATTGTGCCGAGACCGGTATGGTCGGTGAGAGAAAGGGTAAAAATCGTAGTATCTACATAATACCGACGCTGCTTCATCCGAAGAGTCGCGGGTACTTGCGTTTGCGTAACGACGATCCACTCTCGAAGCCGATGATCTATCCGAGATATCTCACTCATCCCGATGACGTCGGAGCTCTCATCGAGGGTATAAAATTTTCCATTCGTCTCGCCGAGACTCAGGCCCTCGCTAAATACGGCTTCCAATTGGATCGTACCCCGGTCAAGAACTGCGAGCATCTTAAATTCGGTTGCGATGCTTACTGGGAATGCGCGATAAAACACGATACAGCACCGGAGAATCATCAAGCGGGATCTTGCAAAATGGGACCGGCCGAAGATCCGCTAGCTGTGGTGGATAGTCGCCTGAGGGTACGAGGTGTTCGAGGCGTTCGTGTAGCCGATACGAGCGTCATGCCCAAAGTCACTTCCGGAAATACGAATGCACCGGCGATAATGATCGGCGAGAGAGCTGCCGATTTTATAAAACGAACGTGGCTCGGCGATTCGAACTGAGAGACTCTCGTCGAATAGTGTTTTGTCTCCAACCTCCGATTTATTTTATTTTTAAATTTTTGTGTAGCTCGATGGACGATAGTTATCTCACGCACTCTGTCTAACGTGGGACTATGCTGACATGATAACTGTCCAGCGAGACCGGTCGTTTATCTCAACCTCGTTAGTATCTACTATGATGCGGCTGTCGCAGCGATTATATTACTAATATGAATGTATCAAGGGTGTCGTTGCAGAACGTCACAAGTCCGATTCACACTATTAATGATAATGATAATGATAATGATAATGATAATGATAATGATAATGATAATGATAATGATAATGATAATGATAATGATAATGATAATGATAATGATAATGATAATGATAATGATAATGATAATGATAATGATAATGATAATGATAATGTCAATGATAATGATAATGATAATGATAATGTCAATGATAATGATAATGATAATGATAATGATAATGATAATGATAATGATAATGATAATGATAATGATAATGATAATGATAATGATAATGATAATGATATTGATAATGATAATGATAATGATAATGATAATGATAATGATAATGATAATGATAATGATAATGATAATGATAATGATAATGATAATGATAATGATAATGATAATGATAATGATAATGATAATGATAATTATAATGATAATGATAATGATAATGATAATGACAATGATAATGATAATGATAATCATAATCATAATTATAATTATAATTATAATTATAATTATAATTATAATTATAATTATAATTATAATGATAATGATAATTATAATTATAATTATAATGTTTTCGATTCGTTACCTCGTTCAGCCGGCAAGACTACCATATACACCCGGATGATGCATGTCGTTTTAATTAACTAAAGCACACTATTATTACACAACAAATGTACGAAACTCCTCGCTCCAACACAGCTCGCTATAATCAAACAATAATCTATTTGTATGATCTGTAGTAGGAAAAATACTCGTACTTAGATTTATTTAATTAGATTTCTTATCCGATTGTCTAATTAATCAGGAGTGTTCCAGAAAAGTTCAAATGGAGAGAATAGGAAAAAAAAAAGAAAGAAAGAAAAAAAAGTGATGACAGTGGTAGACCAGAGAGGAATATCGACATGGTTTTCGATGAAACTACTGGAATGTCCAGGAAGTAAGGGAGAGAAATCTTATCGCGCGAAGCCTCTCGACATCGAACTCGTCGTACGTCGAGGCGTCGATTGGCAATACACACTCCCCCGTGTTGCGAGAGTATCTCGAGCCAGTGGTGGTCTCAGTTTCGACACAGTAGGTCGCGGCGACAGCTTATACCACGCGCAAAAAACAATCTATCTTCATTGGATAAATAATTATTGCGAAGCGCTATTGACGAAATATACTTTTAGATTTTTGTTCATATATTATACAGTGTACTATGATTGTTTCAATATACTACCGTTCGTTTGTTCATTCTCTCGGCGCGCGTGTCGAGACTCGGTGTTATTCTAAGACATCTCAAATATTGGGCGATCGTTGGACTGACGAGTTACCTATGGATTGAGTGGCAATCAATAACGATAAAAACTGTTTTGCGAGCACTAAAATAATCGGTGAAAAATAATTAATATTTTTCTGTGTAGTGCAAAATATATGGGCCATGAGCATTGATGTAAAATACAAGTCTTGCTGTCCGTCTAAAAATCTCAAAAGGCTAAGGGAATAATCTATGGTGTATATCAAGAAATAGTAACCGGTGGAAAAGTATTATCGACACATTTTTTTGTATCATTGACTCTGTGTGGTAAATAAAACTCTAGGATAATGCTCAAGACCAGTGAATTTCTGTGGATTTTTTTCGTTGCAGCCATCAGTGGCTTGCACTTTGTTAATACTGTGAGTGAATTGTAATTTATTTTTAATTTTGTATATTTCTATAACTGCCGATTACACAACGACTATTAGTATTAGTAAAGGCAAGGGATTTTTCGCAGTATTGAAAGCTAAAATGATTGTCTATACAAATAAAAATAAAAAAATAAAATTGTAGAGAATCGGAGAGGATATCGCGGTTGTTCGTATCTGCAATGCCACCGACCCCGTGGATCTTAACGTTTTCAACGCTTACATGATGCACCACGACTTCGAGAGTTTGGAGGCTCATTCGACCGAACTTTCGGTAAAGAATAATCGATATTAAATCCATACAGTACAAGAAACATTCAGAGGGTTTCGTTGCAAACCCTAGTTATTGATATCCATTGTTGATTCATTTAACGTCGATTAATCGCGATACAAAATTACAAATTTTTTATGCATAAAAACTGTCTATTAAGTGTAATTTTCAGAATTGAACAGGTTGAAAAAAGATGTATCACAAGCATTTTTTTTATACAGTGCATCTGATTTTTGTCCGATAAAAGATATCGCATGATTTATCGATTAAGATTGTTCAGATCGTTTGAATCGATATTTATGGTAGGGTATCGTCTGAGCTCAATTCATTTCAGGCAAAACTGATTTCCACCAAAAAGTAAGGAGGCTGAAGAAAATCCATGTATCCGAAACTTATTTTCTGAAGTTAGCTTTTATAGAATAGATTAAATAAGAGTGCGCGAATGAACATAAGTCTGAAACACTATATTTTACTTATATAATCAGATCGGTATTGACCGCTGTGACTGTGATGGATAATCTTAGTACCCCGAGTTCGCGCCCGACTTTATGCAATTTTTTGTTGTTTTTTTTTCAATGTTTTTATCAATGTTGCTAGGGTTTTTAAGCCGTGTACGTTAATTAATCGGCTTCTATCACTGGCTGTATAAGTGCATAATTTAATTTTTTTAATTTGTGACGTCACATTTGATTTGGAAAAGTAATTTTTCGACCGGAAGTAACGTCCAAAGGGGAAAACGTTTTTTTCCGGTTTGAAAATCGCATTTTTCATAAGTGTTGCCCTAACGGAACTGTGGTGACCGTCGGCAAACTTCGATAGACTAAAGGCAGAATGTTCAAAATTTTGACTTGCTCTAGACTCGCGTATAAACTTTATTTCAACGTAGTTTTTCCTGTAACCCTTGCAACCATCGTTGTACAGTCTTATTTATTTGATTTGTAGTTGCCCGGTGATCACTCGGGTTCATCACAGCAAAGTTGCATAATGGTTAAAAGTTCAAAATAACAAAGCGATTGGTCTCATTCTAGTATACGTGGTGACTCGTCATAGTCATTGCAACTTGAGCATGCATGTCTAGCGAACCCTAGTGCAACTGCGCGTACGATGCAACTCTGAATCCGTGGTTGCAGCAGTTCCGCTAGGGTGTAAAAAAAAATTCGGTCCGAAGCAACCTTTCAGCACCATAGTACATAAAATTCGGATAAATGGTGTTTCTCCAACCAAGTTACTTTTTAGCGGTAATTTGTTTTGGGTGAAATGCATTTGGCGCGAATGATGCCCCACCGCATTTATGACGTGTAAAATAGAACTTGGATATCCAAGAGCTAAAGGAGAATCGTGTCTGTTGACAGTGTTTTCTGCTGTGCATCTACAGCGAGTACAAGTGGGTGAGTGAATTACAAATACATCGATCTGTGACTGACCGGAATATTAGATACACGATCTCATTGCTTCACTGTTACAGATGGATCGTCGCGGAAGCTTCAAACCGCGCAAGATAAAAATGTGGATGCGCAAAGCAAATTTGACGCCGAACTATCGAGAATTATTGCTTCAGAAGTGCATAACGACAGGTCAGTTTGTCTCGCCAGTGAAAAACGTGTATGATATACTCCAAGACCCATGATTCTCGATGGCTCAATAGATTTATTTGCGTTTTCCAGCAGAAACATCGGATCCGTGCACAAGGGCACGCCACTTCACCGATTGCTTCTGGTTAAATCATCAAGTATGAAAAGATAAATAAATAAATAAATAACAAGAGAGATTATTCAATTCGCAAATATACATTATTGATCACATTTGATACATACATGTTAATACTGATCTTTCGCGCATGTTACTACAGTTAACTTTGGTTTTACCTTACATAATGTCATTTTTCACAGGGCACGGATTCGTTGGACGACGCCAATGACACTTTCCACGCGATAATAAAGAAAAATGCTGCTCTTTAGCGGTCTCATCAATCAGGCATGAAGAACAAATAAAATCAAAATAAAATCGAAATAAACGAGAAAATAAAATCATGAAGATGCAAACTTTGGACCGTGTCATCGCGTTGAAGATGGGAATCTTAACTTTCCCCGGTTAGCGTTCGTCGTCAATGGAGTTGGTTCGATCGATAATTCGTAGCTTAGTCGTAGCTACGCCTTCGTTTACTGCACCTGTACATTCTTCGGATTTTCTGGATGTCCTTTCTGCTGAAACCTTCGCGCTGTCCGAGTTCGACTTTCGTTTTTCCATGGAATATCTCGCCGATCATGTTCAAGAGACCGCCCGGTTGCTGCGAGAAGCAAAGAATCAAGTCAAAGTTGTTACGAGCTGTATCTCATACCGACTCTGAACATGTTTTTTTTTTCGACGTTTAAACACGCAACAAGTCACCTTTGGAACTATTGTGGGTCGTCCGTTGGTCGAAAATGCGTTCGACGAATAGTGCATGACACTTCCGTAATCGTAACCGACGCCGAAAGCATCCGACGTACCTTTCGATGCTTTTTCAAAGTTCCCCGCACGACCTGGGTGTGTTAAAAATAATTTTATGAGGATCGATAGAATCGTCTTAAGAGATGTATATATAGATATAGATACATATATATATATATGTACCTTGCTGGATGTTGTTCCATTGTATCGTTACGTGGTCGTCCCTCTCGTATCTACTCTGCTCGTGAAGAAAACCCACGACGTGCATGAGCTCGTGTATGACCGTTCCTATTTTCGTAACGCATCCGGGGACCTGTAGATTAACGTCCTGACGTCCGCCGACCCTTCCGATACTGCTCCAACAACCGGTCGTTCCGGCCGTTATTCTTATGTAGTCACTTTCCTCGCCGTTGTAAGGCTTGAATCTGATGCAGGTGTGCGCGTGATATTGGGCCATTGCGTCCATTATCAATTGTCTTTGCCTCGAATCTGTCGATCGCAATTTTTTCATTACGTTCTGTTTTGTCAATCTAACTCAATTTTGTTGGGGGAAAACCTACTGAAGTAAGGACTGATAATGTAAGGCACAACGCCTCCCGGCCAACGGCTTGACTCAGCGGTGAGTCCGTTGCGTCCGAATCCCAATGGAAAGAGTATATCACCCTCGGCATATTCACCGAGTTCCTCGGGATTAACTTCGGCGCCCTCGTGCCACTCGGCCACTTTTTCACCGGTTTCATTGCTCGGAAGTCCGAACAACGATCCCTCCAGATGCGAGAGATGAGCGATCAGACCGTCCTGACTATCGACCGCGTTGTCGAAAACGTCGCGACGACGAACGAAGGGCCAAGCATTGGCGAGACTCGAAACAAGAAGTACGCTCCACAACAGCGAAGACCGGAAGACCATTCTTATTTTTTTTTCTTTTTACTGAACAAATATGATCTTGTGGCAAGAGGAATATTGATTCTAAACTAAAGCGGTGTCTCGATAGTCGACGGTAATAAGACAAAATAATAATTGTGATAATGACTTTTATCCTGGGAGCTAATTACGGAGAGTTGAACTAACTTTTCGAAATTCGTCAAGAAAACTGACCAACTTCCGATTGAGGATGGGTGTCTTTATACCAAGTGCGAGGCGGTCGCAATTCCCCACCCCGTGGCCCTCGCATCCAATCTTAAAAAAGACATACGGAAGTATCGGGGCCACTGCTGATAACCGTGGACTTTGGGTACCGGAAGTTGAGTTTTATTATACAGATATTCAGTCGGATGGGCTGAATATGTGCACAATTACCATTATTTATACGTATAATTTTCTTTTCTTCTTTCACCTTCGCCCGACCCGCATCCTGTAAACGAGAAACGAGTTTTTATTATTTTTTTAACTTATCGTGACATTGCCCTCCGATTTAAGTGTGCGGTGACAATCTTTTCTTTCTTTTCAATGTCACGCTGCTGGCGAGACGGGTCGTAAGAAAATAAATGGCTGTATGTATAGGTGTGTCTCATTCTCTCGAGAAAAGGTGATCGGGTTGAGTAGGAGCCTTCTACGTTATTGGGAGGATAATCTTTTGCCAGACGTTCTCCGAAGTCAATGACTGAACACGAGCTGGTATTATTCACATGCAAATATCTTCCAATAATGTCGAAAACCTTGCATATATTGAATCGCCTTCTCTTACTTTACTTCTTGGATTAACAAAGCCCCCGCCTTAGGTATTAATGCGAAACGAGCTGCTCCAAGGTAAAAAGTCTTCGATACCGCGATAGTACATCTTGTTAAAATAAACCTCGACGATTATCGAGGTTTACATTGCCACGTAAGCTTCATCGTCGATCATTTGGCAATGAAGTTATTAACCGAGATTGTGCGCTCTCCCAATTCTAGAACATTCGTTGTCACCCGGTAGAATTACAATTTTTTTACACTCTCCATAGATGTATCTCGTGTATGCAACAAATCGATTCAGAATATTTCCCTACGAATTTTATTTGATAACCTCAACATTCCGATTCGTTTAACATCAGCATTAAATTCTATGCGACACGAGAGACTCAAGTATATTCGTTGAGTACTGTTCGAAAACAGAAATTCTCGATGACTTGAAAGGAAAACATAGAAATAAAAAATAGCAAATCCATCCAATTACGCATCAGCTTTTACGGGAGACGCCATTACGATTCGCAATGTTGAACTGTAAGGTTCGCTTATCTAACACACCTTGGAGATTTGACCCCTCATTATGTAAAGAGTCGAGATATCAACGACTCGAACAACAAGCGAATCTTCCACACGCGATAGTAGCCTATTCAATTGTTCCTTCGAATAGACGAGCGCGATTTTCAGTAACTTTTAGTATAGCATACGTTATCGCAAGTATAACCGGTCTCGAATCGTTTCGTAGTAGTCCGATTAGTTTTTTTTTTTTTTTCCTAGGAAAACATTTACATAGATATTATTTTACACCTTTAGACCAGAGATAAAATACAAATTGTATTTCATTAATTTTTATTCTTCTCTCGCTCTATATCGCTGTATTATTCATGAGAGCCATGAAAAAGGAATTTTAGTTGAGTTTTGTTTGTTTGCCGGAGGTCCGTTGACTGCTTTCTATCTTCCGCAACGTCTTCGCATGTTACGTAGCGAAGAGCCCGCTTAGCTATGGCTCCAGTTTCTTTCACCGTACATTGATTTTCCCTCCGGGGCAATATATACGGAAGATTCTCCTTTCCCAAGGCCCCTGAGAATTCATTGACGGCATAATGATCGTGCCCCAATTAGAAACTCTATTTTCGTCTGCATCATATCTCAGGTCTCTTCTCTCATCCACTCGATGTTTATTCTACGATTCATCAAGGAGGTAAGTTTTTTTCCACAACAATGGGCGTGTTATATTAAAATGAATAAATCGTTTTCACACATGTGCTTTTTCACACGTTAATTCGATTTCTCCCGGTTTTACATCGTTATAATTCAAAGTCCACGAGCGTATGCGAGCTTTGATCGGAGATCTATCGTGGGATCAACGATGACATTTAGGGATAAATCTCGATAATCCGCATGGCTACATGTTCATTCAACATGGATATTAATTTTAGCAACTGATGCATCGGAGATACGCGCATCCCACGTATTCTATTGAACATGAACTAACACTAAACTACGTCATCGCATCCGTCCTTGACGTCAAAACGCGGCGTAAGCGGGCGACGATGCTGCCACCAACCGACGGTCGAGGAAGCGCCTTTTGAAATGACCCGTTAGCCGCGTCAGAGTCGAACACACAGCATTCCCAACACGACTCGAGGCCAAAATCAATGCAACGCAGGCATTAGAATTACAATCCATCCGATCTGTCGGCAATTGACATTTTTTCTATTCAACGGTTTATACAAACTTCGTTGTCACGGCATGGAGTCGGCTCTCATTAATCTCGAGCAAAGTGTGAGTTGTCAAGGCCCTACGGTTAACCTGTACTGTAATGTGAAAATACGAAAAGTGTTGTGCGGCTTTAACAGTGTTTACGTATGATTTACCTATTGTTTTTTTTTCTCCAAAGGTGAAGGAGGCCGATGGAAAACTTAGCATGATCACCTGGCGCATCGATGCTTTCGAGAAAGAGTTTCAAGATCCCGATAATGAGGTTTGTGCCAAGTTTTATATTCTGCGCCAGTTTATGAAAAAATTAAAAAATTAAAAAATTAAAAAATCAAATAATCCGAACCTCCGATCTGTGTCTGAAAACGTATTGTCATTTTTCTAGAGACCTAACAGGTAGCTAAAATGCTTTTTGTGATGTTTCATTTGTTGCATATATAGCAGAGCTGCAGAAGTGCCACGTATATGGTTAATGAGGAACTTATAATCATTTTTTCATTACAGGTATCGGTGCTCAGATTGTTGCGCTCTGTGACGCAAGTAAAGGAGGAATACCAGACCCTCCGGCAAGATATCCTCGAGGTCCAGCAGCTCCAGAAGCAACTGTCGGATTCTCTCAAGATACAGATGAACCAAGTACACGGTCACTTCAACATACTGCGCAATAAGCTGCTAGGCCAAAAGAAAGTACCACAGCTCAAGTAAAATGGTACTTACCTGTATTCGGATTCAACCTATGACTCATTTTTGCACCAGGTTTGACCACAATCCTGTTTCTTCCACTATATTATTGAATTATCTTCTTCTGTTGTATCAACAAATCGTGAGAAGAGGCTCAAATGAAATTTGTTCAAATCAATTAGCGCTCAGATCGAAATTAATCTTGATTAAACCTGTTAAGTACACATACAAGTAACGGTAATCAAAAGATAAGAGTGAGCCACTAACGAAATAGAACGAACTAGCGGAGCATTTGCGTCGGAAGAAAAAAGAAAGGAAGAAAATTCATGCTTGAATTCGAATCTTGCTGGGCCGTGCATAGAGCGAACGGTATCGATGTGACTGATTGAAAGATAAATTGTACGAATTGTGCTATACACATGGTACTGGGGCCAATTGGTGTGTACGAATGAACGGCATAAATGGAACGTACCAGTAAGATTAGAATAATCTCGTGAATTTTATATACTTTGCGCCGCTATGAAAAAACTAGTCTTTAATTCACCTAGCCCAACGGAGAACTTTTTCAATTGTTTTCTGTAAAGTGTCAAGCACTTTCATTTTCATCTCCAAAGAAAATATCAATTGTCTCTCATCTTTATTCGCAGTAGTAAATTGTAAAACAGGAAGTGATTGGAACCAATCGTGACAACGTTTACTGTAAAACTGACAAGAGAATGAAACGATTTGGTCGATTGATAGACATTGTCCAGATTTGCTTTGCTCTTTACGTAGCGAGTTGACAGACATGCATGAGTCACGTATGTGTTTTCTAGTACATATAAATACACTTTTGTTATTGTTCATTCCATTGTTCAAGATGGATTCGGAAACCACAATTTTGTTATTTGTTTCCATGATGTATCAAGAACATGGCCCACTGCAGTAAATGTAGGACAATGAATTCGGAGCGAAGGTTAGACTATGGAGAAAGAGAATAACTGTAATTGCCTTAATACATAGATGCGCATTTAACACGTTACGTGTACTGTGTGTACAGTGAAAAAAGATAAAGAGTAGGTGTCCCTCTACGGAACTTTTATTATAACTAGCGAATGTATACACGATAATGTGAAACAAAAACTCTGTTGTCTACGCGTGCAAACAACGTACGCTTGTGTCACGATAGTACTTAGTACGTCTGGACTACACAGGTTAAATATATCCAATCAAATTTTATATCGAAAAATGCGGAAGTTTCCGAGATACTACACAATAGTGGAAGAATCAGCGATAAAGGGAAATTCAATCCCAGGGACAATAAGGATATCACTGAAGTCTGAGGAATATCTTCTGCATTTTTTGACGAACTAACTGTGACCATGAAAACAAAATCACTCTTTTCAAAGAATCTCCATCGGGAAAAATGTCGATAAATTGTCTCAGTGACCATATCACATTTCGATTTAACGAAGAAAAATGCCTGGTTAAGATGAAGCAAAGTCAATTTTTCTGGTGTTGAGCTCATCAATCGAAATCTATGCTGGCTACGAGAGCCTAGGACGAAATAGGATTTTATTCAATCGAATGTATAATGGTCTCATGTGCATTATTGTTGTGCCCCTCATTTACTCGAATCCATATACACTGTAGCGATAGAACGATAGATAGTGAAATTTTTTCTAGTGTGTAAGTCAAAGAGAAGAATGGTCTGGAACACATTCTAATGTGCCAAAAAAAAACGACATTTTGGTCTGTTGGTAATTTTTTTGTCTGTCTTCCATTTGTCACGTTTAGGTGACGACAGATTTGTATCCATCTTCACACCACATGTCAACTCTTGAGATTTTGCACATAAAACTTTGATCATTTTATATAATTATCAGGCACGATTAATACTCAAATCAGTCACACTTGCGGAGCTCGGTCGGTTAATCTTGCGTAATGAGATATTGGACGAGGATTATTAAAACTTACTCAAGATCCGAAAGTAGGAAGCGGCATGTATCGGAATCGACTCGTGTTAACCGACATTGAGCCTAACGTCCGGAAGTTCTTTTCTCGAAATAATACTCGATGTACGAAATCAACTGGACGTTATCCAATTTTTTATTTATTCATTGCACCTTTCTCACCTACGGATTTTTTTCGAACTCTTTTTATCAACCAAATTGTATACACATTTGCTCAAACTATTTCGATGAGTATATTTAATGTGATAGAAAAATAAACCGCACGCACACACTGACGAAAAAAAAAAATCTGTATCTTTTTAGATATTTATCGTACTATTGCGAAATAAATCGTTATCTACGTAGCGAACAAATTTCTTTGTAAATGTTTAATTATTCATACTGCTGACTAATATCTTCTCTCGCTTGAGCGCCGCTGTTTTTATTCCCACTACCAGCATCACGTGCGCGCTTTACGGGCGTATCCTCGAAGCTTAGTCATTTTTGCGATCAATCAATTTTCTATATCCCGAAGTATCGATTTTCAATCGATATACGCGAGAAAGGACCAGGTCAAATTCTTAGGTAAAGGTGAAATTGTCGGAGATGATACCCTACCGTTATGCGATCTCATGTATCAGCCGAAATATGATTGACTCTTTCCCTATGTCGAATATAAGTATGTATTCTGTATTTTATTTTTTGTTATTTTGCTCTACGTGAATCTGCGTCGTCGACCGCTGGACAGAGTCATAAGAACTTTGTGAAACGGATTTAATCACCAGGATGCTAGATAACTATTACTTTAGGCAAATCGCTGAAATTAGTTTAATCATCAAGGTGTGTTACAATTAGAAATCTCATCGAAAATAGCATGGCGATGTTTCGTAGGTGGAATAGATAGACGTCAAATTCGATTGATCATTGACCCGAATAGATAACCATTCCCTCACAATTATCCATGACGGATCGTCATCTCACGGCTCATTAGAAGCTGAAAGCGACTCGAACGCTGTTAAGGCCGTAACGACAGGCGGTGGCTACAGCATTTGTAATAGCGCCGAGAAATGAACATTCAATTTATTATTTCGTTCACGCGGTCGTAGTAATAATTAATCCGATAAAATCCGATGGTCAAAAACAATGCAAAGCTATTTTCAAGAAAATTTTCTAACAAATATTTTATAGTGGCGTACTATATTTACGTATTTATTTACTTATTTCAAGGAAATGGTTTTGAAATGGTTCGTTGAGTGAACGCGAGGACCAATTTTATTCCGTCTAGATACATACATGAGTCAACGAATACATGAGTAATCGCTAACAGGGTATAAAACGTACCAGGAGGTGCGTCGTAAGGTTTTTGACCCACACCCACGTACTCGCACCTTTTTCGTTTCTACAGCGTTCTATTTGTGCCCAAAAGATGTAACAGATTTAAAATTAAAATTAGCTAAGCGTCTATTGATCTCGGGATGAGCGAGTACACTTCGCACTGCGGTGCAAAGTCCCGAAGCGCCTAAAAATGAACATTTCGTTCACGCGGTCGTAGTGATAATTTATCCGATAAAATCCGATGGTCAAAAACAATGCAAAGCTATTTAAAAAAAAAATGTTCTAACAAATATTTTATATTAGCGTACTATATTTACGTATTTATTTACTTATTTCAATGAAATGGTTCGTTGGGTGAACGCGAGGACCGATTTTATTCCGTCTAGATACATGCATGAGTCAACGAATACATGAGTAATCGCCAACAAGGTATAAAACGTACCAGGAGGTGCGTCGTAAGGTTTTTGACCCTCACCCACCTACTCGCACCTTTTTCGTTCCGTCAGGGTTCTATTTGTGCCCAAAAGATGTAACAGATTTAAAATTAAAATCCGCTAAGCGTCTATCGATCTCGGGATGAGCGAGTACAATTCGCACTGCGGTGCAAAGTCCCGAAGACCTCAACCCGCATCGTCCTTTGCATTTCAAAGTTAAATCAGTATCGATAATTCTCTACAATATTTATAAACTTTCAAACAGTGATTAAATTAGCTAATGGCCGGTAGGTTGGCCGATCGATTGGTCGGTCGATCGGTCGATCGTCAGAGGTTTAAAGTATAACACCTCTACACTGTAAACTATTCCGCTCTTCTCTGTACCTGGAAAGTATAATTCTCACGGTAACGTCCTACTCGAACGCCCCCCGCCTGAGAGACTCGGCTTCTTCGCGGTCTAGAACGCGGACGAGCGCGAAGCGTCGTGTAATACTCGGCTCCAACCGAAAGCACCAGGCGGATTCGTGCGGTCGAATACCAGCGCGACGGAAATTCGTCCGGCCGGAGGCGAAAGCTATCGTTGTGCTTGTATTGTTGCCACAGCGCGGACGGGAGCGACACACTCGCCGCGTCGATTCGCACCGTCGACAGAGATCAGGTGAAACTTTAACGATAATATATTTAAAACTGTGTAATTCTTGTCACTCGAAAAATTTCATTTCCCAGCGAGAATAACATAACGTTTGTACAATCAAAAGATCGATGCTTCTGCTTGTTATATATTTTCTCCTCCGTGACTATTTTTTTTTCGTTCTCGACCGGTTATTCGCGTACGTACAGTCAGGTCATCTCGGCCCGTTTGTTATATGTGTGCTTCGCACGAGAGAGGAGCGCGAAGGAAGGACCTACATATAGTTTGCGAACGAACTGCGAACAATGAGAGAGGGCTCGTCTTTAAATTAATGTACATTAATAATTAAATTCGACACCAATGATAGTTTTTAATTGACCGACTTTTTAATCTTGTATCCGAGTTCGATACTTTTTGTTACAGTGTGAGACCCACACAATGAGACAATGAGAGAGGGCTCGCCTTTAGATTAATGTATATTAATAATTAAATTCGACACCAATGATAGTTTTTAATTGACCAACTTTTTAATCTTGTATCCAAGTTCGATACTTTTTGTTACAGTGTGAGACCCACTGACCGTCACCCGTTGACATTTAGCTCTCGATACGAATACTCTTCCATTCTTCCGGGCATGCCGTACGTATGCCCGACGCGCATCGAGATTTCACGAATGCGGGCAAACGCCTCGTTTCAATGACCTACTCCCACACGTCGCGCTCTTGACTCGAGAGTCAGCCGAACTTGTTCGCTTGTCCTCTCAGTCTTAGTCGACCGGTTCTACAGTCAGCATATCCGCTCAATCTAACCGCAATAGCCACACCGGCTCTTTTCCTTTCGCTACAAGTTTTCATCGTTAAGTTCTATCGATGTCAGCAATCCCGACGACGACTTGTCGTGCCTCTCGCTCGTAATCGACGAAAAAAAATTTTTGTAAGTAAAAAATACGTGCGTCCTACTTGTTGCTTCGATAACGGTGAACCGGTCGTGAAGTTGCTCCGGGCCGCTTCAGATTAGTCACCGATAGTTCGCAGACATTTTTTGTATGTATATATATATACATATATATATATATATATATAGTTAATGTTTGCCGTTTGGAAATTGGATTTGCATCTTAGTATGCAATAGTTTTTGACGATCCGTTTCACTGCCCGAGCAACCGCCTTTACGGGAATTCATTTTATACGTACCGCGAAGCCTCGTCCTTCATACTGAATGGAATTGCTAATCGCCATTAGCATGCGTGTTTGGAGGAAGAAACGCGTTTATCCTTTGTGCTTTGGGAATGGAACCGATACGATTGGTTTATTTTAATTCTAGGGAGTGCATAGCAAACGGAGGCTACAATGAAGATTCCATAGCGTCGTTGATTCGTTCGATTAAAAATAAACAAATACGTTTGTCGCTTCGCTTCCTCTGACAGGCCTTGCGCAACTTCCGATGCCGTGGAGTTAAACGTAGTTAACCGGATAACGATCGAAGTGTTGTATACCGTCGAGTTCTGCCGTGCTTTTATTGTTTCTTATTCCCTGAAAGCTCCTGACCCTCTGGGAACTGGAACGATATTGTAACAAGCGTTGGTTGTTTCACACGTGCTCATCCAATTAGCGGGAGCTCTCGAACGTTGATAATTAAAACATATATTTCACATGAATTTTATTCAACAGCGTGCAGACTCCTGTTCACAGTCAAATAAACAAATAAATGAATCTCGATCAGCTCGTTAATCATGGGGAAGAATTGATAACTCGAGAATCTTCCATCGCGCTTGAATAACATAAAAGAAAGAGTCGAATTATCCGATGTAGACATTCATTATTCGCGGTGCAGTGGTTTCGATAACTTGTATAGCTTTCTAATGGCACCGGCTTCGTTGAAGCCAGACTTTCAACGGGACGACACTCTAACGGAATATTTTAATAAATAATAAAAAAAACATTCTTCCGTAGCTTACTCAACAGCGACAGGTTTAAAAAGATGAAAACATCTTTCCTGAGCTTTGCGCTCCTCGGAGGATTTTTCGCAATAGGCGTTGAATCGCACGGTAGACTGATCGAGCCACCGTCCAGAGCTTCCATGTGGAGATACGGTTTTGATACACCTCACGATTACAACGATCACGAGTGTTATTGCGGCGGTTTCAGTCGACAGTGGCAAAGGAACAAGGGAAAATGCGGAATATGCGGTGACGCTTGGGACACGCCTAAGGTGAAATAAACAATTTTCCAAAAAAATTAATAAAAATGTTTACACATGACCTCGTGTATATAGAAAATAATGATATTCTTCGTCGACAGCCAAGACCCCACGAGACGGGCGGAAAGTACGGCAACAGCATAATAGTTCGAAAGTATCGGACTGGCTCGGTTATACCAGTGCGAGTTGAGTTGACAGCGAATCATTACGGCTACTTCGAGTTTCGTACGTGTGCAATGACCGTTCGAGGACAGGAAGTCACCGACGAGTGTCTGGCGAAACACTTGCTCAGAGGAGAGAACGGAACTGTTCGTTATTATCCAGGTCCTGGGGCAAGAGTTTTCGAGGCGTACTACAGATTGCCCGACCAACTCACGTGCGCACAGTGTGTCTTTCAGTGGAGATATATCGCCGGAAATAATTGGGGCGATTGTGGAAACGGGACAGGTGAGATAGAAATTGTAATAATACAGTAGTAGACAATCGAAGTGGAACACGATATTTTTCACCAGTTTCGGCAAAAGTTCGACCCTTTCACGTATACTTTCGCGAAAATAACCACCTTGTTCCACTTCAATTGCCTACTACTGTATATTAAGGCAGTACTAGCGGACAGCCTGAGCCCACGTGAGTTCGGTGAGAATTGAAAGAGGACTTGCGAAGACTTCACGATGAGATAAAAATCTGAAAAATATCAACTATATGGAAGGTACTGAAAAGATTAATTTTGCACAATAATAATTCCAAAATGTTATTAACAAATAAATGAAAAAAAAAAAATTTCCAACTAATAACCAGGCAGCCTAACTTTTTTTTATGAAAACGATTTGTTGATTTTTCTGAATACGTATGAATTTTTTCAGAATTTTGTGTAATTTTTGATAATCGCGTTTTTAGTTAACAAAAAAACGTAATTTTCAAAAATTACACAAAATTCTGAAAAAATTCGTACGTGTTCAAGAAGATTAACGAATTGTTTTTATATGAACAAAAAGTTGAGTTGCCGGGGAATTTATTGAACAATTTTTTTTTTTTTCATTCATTTGTTAGTAACATCTTGGAATTATTATTATGCATAATCAATATTTTCAGCACCTTCCATATGCTTGATTTTTTTTAGATTTTTATCCCGTCGAGAAGTGTTCGCAATTCTCTCACAATTCTCTCTGAACTTACGTGAGCCCAGGCTGTCCGCTAGTGCTACCTTAATAATCGGATAACGTATCGATTAGAAAGCACATATTACGCCAACACCGGAAGTTGCTCAATGTCGATAACAACAATCGAGTGACATAATTATATAGATATACTGGTAATTGATCTGCGATTGCTCCACATATCTATCTATAAGACGTGCTGTTTCAGGTGCCGTTGGCTGCGGTCCTCAGGAAGAATTTCGCGGCTGTGCAGATATATCGATCGGCGACAACGTTCCTCCCCTACCAGCGAGACCGACAGCGAAGCCCGGTTCGAGAACATCGACGGAATCACCGAGCGACGCGACAAAGCCATCTTACGTCGAAGACTCCAGGACATATTGGTTCATAAATTTCGTAATCGCCGGAACGTGCCTCATGGTCGTGCTCGCCGCTATGGCTCTTGTGTACGCGTATTACTATCACGCGAGCCGTGCGAAGAAGTGGTTGAAAGCCAGAAGCCTCCTGTCGTCCCAAAAACCACCTGTCGCACCGCCGCGACACAAGAGACACTCAATGACGAATTTGCAATTGCAGATATGATCTAGAAAAAATAGCAAAGAACGCACAGAGAATCAAGACATTTCCGTCACTGACTGATGAAACTTTAATGCCACTACTGTATTTTTCCGTCCTCCTCTGTTTCGTCGACGCACACAACAAACTTCCCCCCCAATACTCTGTGTATGTGTGTGTGCGTGTGTGTATATATATTGTTTTTTTTACATTAAACGAATTTATTTTCTACGCATCTATGATTGGTAGAACGAAGAAAATTGGAAGACGAGACGTTGCCGATAGACTATTTTTTATTGAGAATCATATTTCTGAAGTCCTGATTGTTAAGCGGCTGCTTGACACCGTTTCCGGAAGCAACAGAGGTATCGTTTTTCGAAGTCGGCTTAACGTTACGCGGGATCATGGATAGCAGTGCCTTAGGTACGCCGAAACTCGTTCTGCTGACGCTCGTACCACCGAGGGACTTTATTTGCGATGTCTCATCGCCGGTTCCCCTTTTGCGCTCGGGTGGCTGACTTATCGCGACGCTTATTACCTTATCCTGTATCGTCATGCCGTCAGTTGCGAGAAGAGCCTTTCCTGCGTTTGACTCGTTCATAAATTCCACGTAAGCCAAGCCCTTGGAGTGACCGTTGCGATAAGTTACGAGACGGACATCCTTCAGAGCTCCGTAAGCTCCGAACAGAGTCTCCAGGTCCTCTTTCGTTGTCGTCACCGGAAGTCCTGCGACAAGAACAAATAACAACGATTTGTAAATAGTTGCTGCATGTGTCGTTATTAAAATGGACAATTTTCATTGTCCGAGCCGGTTGGAGTTAATATCAGGACGAATTAAGGATCAATCAACCTTTGACGAAAATCTTGTTCTTCTCGAGTGTACAGCGATACTTGAATCCCGCTCCTCGCGTACTTTTGTTAGGATCGCATCGCGAAACGAACATCGGTCGGGTTTTTATCGGTGTTCTGTCGAGCTTCAGGGCTTCCTCGACGGCAGCCTGTGAACAAGAAACCCGCATAAGAACATGCGCTAAAACGTTAAACGGACATTGCGACACCCTACGAATTCGTACCGGAGTGGAAAGTTGTACGTATCCGAATCCTTTGCTTCGTCCTTTGTAATCTCGTATCAGTTTCATAAGCGTTATCTCTCCGGCTGGACTCAGTGCCTCTTTGACTTCCTCCTCCGTCGCCTCGTAATCAAGATTGCTAACGAATACCGTGATTTTATCATCGACTTGGTGGACCTCATCGGAATCCATGTGTTCCTCCTCGGGTGGCTTGAAACCTGGCGGCGGTGCGAGGTTCGGTTTCGTCCCAATGGAGTTTCTCGTTACCATCGACGCTTTCGTGGCAGATACGACCGGTTTCTTCTCGACATTCGAGGAGCTGTCTCGTAATTTTGCTTGCGATGGTTTTTCAAATTTCGATTGTTTGTTCGGACCGCCACCAAGATTTTTCCATCGACCTTCGTCCGGCTTCCGTTTGCTCGCTCTTCTGCTGGGAGCGACATTCTCCGAACCGTGAGAAGGGTTGTGCTGCTGCTGTGCCTTTTGTCTCTCCTCCGAAAGTTTTTCCAGCTTCTCGAAAGTTTTGAGTTCGCAGTACTCCACCTGTTCCAGCGTACCCTCGTCGCGTTCGAAATCTATCCACGAATTAGCGATACTCTCGGGCCAGTCTTTCACCGCTGCGAGAGCTTTTTGATACAATTTTCGAAGATGTTTCGTATCGCCGTAACATCTTTCCAAGGAGATGTACTCGAGCCAACTCGCGGCTGCGGTCGAATGCCCCTGCGACAGTATGTCCGACCACAATGATCGCGCCTTCTCCATGTCGTTGGCATGTATCGCCTCGGTGCGTGCCCAATACTGCAGTATCACGCAATTCGGATCACCCTCGAGTCCGAACAGCTTAGCAAGATGTTCGCAGGCTCGTTCGAAAGTGTTACGAATAACTTGGATCCGTTTCTCTTCGGGGACCGTTGATTCTTTGCGATCGATTCCTCGACGTAAATACTCGATGTACGTTACCCAGAGATTTCTGTATTCCTCAGCGGTCGAGAAGCCCGCACTGAGGGCTTTCTCCAGCAAAGCTTGCACTTCCGCCAACGGTTTACCCCATTTCTCCAACGCTCTCATCCACTTTTGCCATACCTTCGTGCACCAGGGCACGTTTCTACTGGCTCTCGAATAAACTTGCTCGAGTATGGAATCGATCTTTATGTTATTTTCGAGATAGGAGAGATAGTCGAGCCAGAGCCGCGTTTCCAAACTAAGTTCCGCAACAGCTCGCTCGTAAAGAACGATCACCCGTCCAGGATCACCGTTCGCTTTCTCATAAAGAAGATATCCACTGTATGCGTCCAAAAGCTCGGCCTCGCTGTGGGTCGTGACGAGCTTTTCCTCGTACGGCAATCGATCGTTGAGCTTTTCGAGAGCTCTCTTGTATCCGCCGCTCACGATGTTCTCGTCGACCGTCAAATCGGCGCCGTCGCTCGCTCGCCAAATCTTGTACTCCTCCAGAGTCTTCTCCATGTCCAGCAACGGACAGGCCAGCTGACGACGAAAGAGACTGCAAACGTGATCGAGTTGCTCCTTTTTCTCACGTTTTTTTTCAGGTTCGATCTGTAAGTTTTTGTTTGTTGCTGTTAAAGGCAATTACGACTTTCCGTCAGAGCGACGATAGAGATTTTATGTCTGTATCTGAATAAACATACAACCTTTCTCATTTATCTTACCATTGAAACGAGCACAGTTTCAAACTCCCTGAATGCTTCCCAGACAATGGCTCCTTTAGTGACGTGCAAACCTACGGCCGTCAAAGCTCGCTCGAACAACTGTCTCACGTTCTTTGCTGCGTTCGGCTCTGTGCCCATCGCGCCGATGCTGAACTGCAAGTACTCGAGCCACACCTCGACGGCTGTAAAATATCTTATAGAGTCAATAAATTCAATTACCTTGTGTACTCGAAAAACTTACAGAGATAATCTGTGACTGCCCTCTCGCACAACTGCGTGACGGCAGTGCGTTGTTCGGGCGTAACAGCTAATTTTATCTCGTCGCGCAACCACGACAACCATATATCGGGGCTGAGAGGATACTTGGAGCTCATGTTCTCTCTGGCTATTCGCAAACGATCTAATTCGCCCATTCTTTGCAATTTTTTTACGAGGGCCAGATTACTCGAGTAATCGTAAGGATTCTCGACGAGGGAAGCCTCCAGAAGTTTGACCTCCGCTTCATCGGCATCGTTCTCATCGTCATCATCGTTATCATTGTCGCCCTCCTCATCGCTGCTTGTGTCCACCGGAACGTTACAATCGATTTCATCTCTGAAATTCGTTTCGTCGATATTGACGACGGAATCTTTACTATTACCCTCGCTGTCCTCCCTCGGAGTTTCGACTTCCATATTTTCCATTTTTCACACAGATCACCGTTATATTACCGACCTATTGCAATGTTCGTATACAAATGCCGGTGATCGACCCTCTAAGGAAAGACTGTGAAACCGTTTGCGTGTCAAACGATATGCTCAAGGTTATGTTTGTTTTTCTTCTTCAATTTTTGCCTGGACCCACGGCTGTGGAAACCAGTCTGGCCACTATGAGAAACCCGCGTCGGCAAACACTTCGTATGAGTAAATACGTGACGTTAACGTAGCGTGGCTACACTGACTTGGACGTGAACGGATAATAAATGCTACCTCTTGCGGCCTGAACGATTAGACGAGAATGTTGACATCAAGGTTATGTTCAGTTCGTTTAGTAGTTTGTTGGTTGCGGCTGCCGTAGCTATCAGCGCCGTAAGGAGAGTATATTTCTTCCACTGCTTATATCCTTTATGCCTTGCCTTTATGCCTGGATATCGGATTATCTACAGACGGCATGTGTCACTTGTCGAGTCTGTTTGTATACGTTGTACCCGCGGTATATTCAGTTGGTAACCGCACGATATTAATCGACAGTCGAATTGTAAGCGGCCCGCGCGATTTGTCCGATTCAAATATTAAACAATGCGAGCGAGAATCAAATAGTTGTTATTAGGCAGGAATGATCACTCGCGAACTTTCTGTAGAAGAGGGTTATACGGAAAAACAATCGAGGGCGCAGAACTTATTCCCCCAAGGATGGATGCCAGAGACGGGATTCTGAGCGCTTATTATCAGTTTCGCCATGGCGTAAAGGATTGTACTTGCTAGGAATTTAAAAAAATCACATGATAGGCGGTAGCACAGCGTTAGGGTTCCAGGCTAGCATTCGTAAGGTCCCGGGTTCGAGCAAGATTATAAGTCGTTAGTTTTTTTTTCTCCGAAATGCGTAATATGATATCCTAAATTGGTATAATTCATGATAATAATTTAAACCAATTTTTTCCACCATTATCAAACTTTTTTTCGGTACGTGCTAACCGCCTTAAAAAACAAATGGTGTGACTGGTGACATATTCCGTCGTTCCGCCTCCGAAACCACCATTTAACGCGCGTTTCGTGGAGCGGTAGCATGCGTAGTGATTTCGACAAAATGCTTCGTAAACTTTTTGCGCAGAACCACTACGGTGGTTCCGAAGGTGGTTCGGTCGGTGGTCGTTTCTGCTGGGGGCACGACGCACGAAAGAGGTGCGAATAGCCACATCGCATTTTATTCGCTTCGTATAATGAAAAAGAACTGATTTTTTATACGCAACTGCTTCACCAAACTGACAAGAAAAATGGCCTGTGCGACCTTGTCTCTGGCGGGGTCACAGATAAAACTCTGAAAGTCGACGATTTGATGACATTTTGTCCCGATGCTTTTCAATCATATGATGCACAATATAAAGAAGGTATAAAAAAGTGAGACTGTGCCGGGCATATAAATAGAATTTTTAATGTGATTAACGGACAGCAATTGGACCACGGTAAATAATCGGAGCGTTAACTTTAGGTGCTGTGACCACATTTGTGACCTTGAAAAAAATGGACTGTCGTGGCATGTCACCTCACGAAATTTGAAGTAGCAAAAGTGCCGTTAATTTATTGTCAATTGCCGAACGGAAAAAATTACCGTCACGGCTCTCGTCGTATCTTTTCTTCATCGTTTCACGATGATAAAAGTAAATTGTTTACCTTTACTGTTGTGTAATATTGAGACGATAGGCCCGCGATTGTCTCCCTTACTCTTCTTGCTAATTTAACTGGCAGCGATTCCTTCGCTCTTCCCAATATAGAAAGAGCTTCATTTAATCTTGCCAGGCAGAATGTTCGATAAATTTTTAAATCGGTAATTTATAGCGTCGATAAAGAATTGGCATCGCAACTTATCCGTATGCACAATTTATCGCCGACTCGGACATTGACCCAAGTTATGCTGACATACTCTGTTTTCCGTTTTCATGCAATCTATGTTCTTCTAAACAACACAATCAAGCTTAGCAACTGCACTTCAAAGAGGTTCGATAGATCGTTTCAACAGTGTGTCGACTTACTTTCGAATTATTATTATTATCCGCCTCATCGATGTATCAACAATTAAACTCCAACGATGTAACAACAACTTACCGAAGACGAATTTTTAGTATAAAACTTGGGTATACTTCTTTTCAATTCTTTTTTTTTTTACACGTATCCAAGTGCTCAGTTAAATTTTCCATCTAACAAGTATTTTCCGAATGCAACGAACTACTGGAAAACACAGTGACTCAATTGGTAGGTATTTCCTCTGAGCCTTATCGTAAAGCACTCTTTTTCCCGGATATACCGTGGTTTCCTCATAGCCATTAAATTCGAAAACGGCGATTAATCTTGTTGTTCCGCTCGCGTACAATAATAAAACGCGTATGTAACGCTGAAAGTTTACATCTCGAGGACACTTTTAGTTTTTAAATATTATCTCACGATCTGATGTCAGCATGCCCGGCCGTATAATATGTACAGTTAATCGCCGAACCCTCGCACAGCCAGTGACAGATTGAAAAATCATTGTATCGTCAAGTGCGTACGTGCGTGCGTGCACGCACGCACGCACGCACGCATGAAAGTTGTATGGATTAGAAGAAACGTTACGTTTAATGTCTCGTTGAACGGTACATTATTATTTATTTGCACGGCAAATTAACGAGAGGTGTAATCGATCTCTCGTCTTATTTGTTTTAGCCTCGCGTTAATGGCCGACACTTTCCATATCTGTCGGCACGCGTCAGAGTGAATTAATATAAAAACCTATTGCAGTTATTACAACCGATGGGGCCTTGCGGTAATTATGAATTATAACTACCGGTACGAGTTGCATTCTCTGAGTGATAACACCAGTTTCCAATGCACACACGGACGCGGTTGAAAAATAAAGCAATATCCTTTATAATGAATAAACACCAATATGCCATTTGAGTTAAATAGATTTGCTCTTTGCCAGTACGCCGAGCCTGTCCGGAGAGGATATCGATCCCTCTCGAGCACCATTGGCGACCCTTCGACCTTCTCACTCGTTCCTCGACTCCGAGCTCCGCAGAACTGCGTGTAGTAGTTGCGCTACGGAAGTGTCTTTTTCGTTCCCTCGCCTTCATTTCGCACTCTCCCATCTATTCCTTCGAAATAAACGAACCAGTCTGCTGGAAAAAAAAACTTTTAAATGAATTTTCCACGCTCGCATATCGTCGTCGATACTTGACACATGGTTTAATTCCAATTGACACGATGCAACCTCTACGTGACCGTGCTAGGATTCTCCATGAAATTTACGACGAAGATTTCGTCATCCGAATAGTACCACTTGCTTTCTCATATTTCTCCGTCTCCGCTGTACGGCGAAGATTCAATGGTGTACGCTGTCGTCTCCAGCTTCATTGGTATGTGTATCGGGTAAACGGGCACCTGGGTCGCTGGCACGAAGCTGTTGCTTCGGATTCAATGAAAAATCCTGTTTGAAGGCTCTCCAACCGAACAAAAAAGACTCTACACCCGAAGTTTGGCGAGCGCATTCCTGCGAGTCGCTTCTGCAGAGCCCTCGTTGTGCCTCAGCGGGTTCTCTCCCTCCCCCTTTTTCTTGGATACGAAGAGTGGGGGATCGGACGGAGGGGGGGGGGGGGCGAGCTTGCTCCGCGAAGCAAACGAGGGGGAACTTATTCCTTTCTCGGCTGATCCTCATCTCGAAATGTATACAATCTCTCCCACTCAATTCCTTTAATCTTTGTATTTCGTTGCACTCCGTCCAGCTATAGCATTTTCAATTTCGACTTCCCAAACGATTCGTCGACGAAACATGGGTTTGTGCTTCATAGTTTTGGCCGCAGCACGAAGGAAACCTCGTTGCTCAAAACCCGTTAGATGCGACTACGCGAATCTACATTCAAGCAACAAATAAAAACAGTCTAATCGCGGAAGAAACGTTTTATCGCAAAGAGCATATTGAAAAAAAAAAAAAGCAGAAATCGAACGAACACTTGTGTAAATTCTGCGACGCGCTGTAATGATTTATCTATTTGTTACTCGATACGCACCAGAATTAAAAGTGGTATTTATCATGTGTCGATCGTAATTCCATGTACGGGTTGACAAGACACGGCTGAAAACAGAATAGATTAGAAAGGCCATCGAAGTATGCTGTATGTACAACTGAACTTGTCACCAAGCGTGAAAACCTTGACGGATATCTGAGGCTACGAAAAGTCCCGTATCAGCGAAGTTACTAAATATTTATTCCGATTCCGATATTCGAACAAGTCAGTAACTCCGTAGAGAACATAAATATTGATAAACGTGAAGTTCGAATGGTGTTCTATTTATTTCGGCTCGTCCACCGTCCTCTCTCTCTCTCTCTCTCTCTCTCTCTCTCTCTCTCTCTCTCTCTCTCTCTCTCTCTCTCTCTCTCTCTCTCTCTCTCTCTCTCTCTCTCTCTCTCTCTCTCTCTCTCTCTCTCTCTCTCTCTCTCTCTCTCTCTCTCTCTCTCTCTCTCTCTCTCTCTCTCTCTCTCTCTCTCTCTCTCTTCTCGCACTCTATATTCGTCTTGTTAACCGACTATGAAAAAAAAAAAAATGAAAATAAATAATGATATATATCTCTCGATGTACACTCAGCGATTAACTTCGGAGGGTTCATGGACCGTTGAAACTCCCACCTCCATGCCCGTGAAAGCAAGTAATACGGGAAATTGTCTTGACAACCCGTGACATAATAGTTCTCGTCGTACAAACAGTAGTCCAGCTCGGAGCGCCCGTAGTAACCCGTTGACCGCGCCGGTGTTGACGTGACTATGTACGGTACACAGTCGGCGGATGGTCGATACGTCGCGACAGCGCGTAGTGAAAAACCGTCTTCGGTGACGTCACAAGGAGGGACCGTTATGTATTGACAAAAATCAAGGTCTCCGATTCGAAAAAGTGAGCAGCTTTGACCGTCTCGGGAAAAAGGCGAGAAATAAAATAGTCGTATCTCGCGAAAGATTTTAAGGTGAAATGGAGGTAATAAATGTCCTGTAGATTGGACGGGCCATTGAGAGTCCGGCCGGTGAGGATAATTTTATTTTACCGTATACGCGAATTAATTGCTACGTACGAGGAGTGCGCGCGACAGCGGCGTAAGTTTGTTGCCGCCGGTGAGAAAGGTGGTGGAGGAAGCGTGCAGCATCTCGCTTGTCCGAGAATCGCGCGCAACCTCTATTACCCCCGCCAGTGCACCCTTAGCTCGAGGATACACTCCGCAAAGCCGGCCCAACGATCAACGGAGCGGAGTTGTCTACGCACGCGGTTTCTCCTTCCAGCGCAACATCGAGCGATACGCTCGCGCTCGCTCTCTCTTATCGAACGGGCCGAACTTGAACGCGACCGGGCGCAGTTTTCCTCGAGTAACGCGAGGCGGAAGACCACTGTGTCTCGACGGTCATGAGGCTCTGAGTGCTAAACACGACGTGTGAGAGGTCGCGTAGTATACGTATGTATATTAGTTGGGTGTTTTTTTTTTTTCGTCTCATCGAGATATAGTTGAATCGGAAGGAAATCATCTCGGCAGAGATACACTCGTCGGAATCGTGCGCTGCAGATTGTATAGTAAAGCTTCGTAGTCGTGCTTGCGCGCGAGAAGTGAGTATTCTATCTACCCCCTTTTATACCGATCACTTAATCGATTAGCCGTTTTTCCGATTAAATCATAAAATATAAAATAATTTTCAACCCATGTACCGTAAGAGATCGCGTTGCAAATGTTCGACTGAGATTCGGAGATGTTGGGATTGAGAACTTACAAGCTGAGATACTAACACCTGCTCAGTGAGTTTCGCCCCTGTGCAATAATAAAATCCTACGCATCGCCGATCCGATTGCCGGATATCCCACTTTTGAACAATCGTGGGTGTATCGGAGCAACGACGATTCAGCAACACGCGCCTATAAAATTTGTGTTTCATTCTCTCAGAAATATTCGCCTCTAAGCCACGTGGTGGTATTGATTTTCTCGTGAACGCGCGCCATGCCGTTACGCGTGCGTCCACGCCTCGATTGGGGGGAACTTGCCTGCTCCTCGGGGTTCACAGGACTACGAGCGTGGGAAATTGTTGATGTTCCTACAATAATGTCCCTTCACTCGAAACGTCCAATAAATTCACGATTGTTCCTTTGATAATCAAACAAAGCGTTAAAAAAAAAGTCACGGCCCTGGAAAAAAATCCTTTGGGGATCGATCATACTTTGTCCCCCGTGGCTGTGGGTTACCAGCAAACAAATTCATCACCTGCGTAGCCCTCGGGCCGACGTCTCTTTTAGATACAGCAAAGTTTGCAGGACGGCCCGCCACGATATCGAGGGTCGATTTATTATTTACAATGTTCTAAGGTTTACCGGTAAATGTCGGATGCGACAAGTTACACGCTCGACACTATTGATATCATTACGGATAGGACACGGAGTCACCAGCCCTTCTCTGCGTCTTCCTCCCCTACCGCAAGACAGCCCTCGAAGAGTTTGTCGTTAAAGATTTTTCGAACGAGGCTCATGAGACACGTTCATGCGTTCTTCGGGTTCGCTGAGACATTAAAGGGAAAAAAAAACAACAACACCTTCGCGCGAGTGAAACGAACGGGCCAGAAAGGCACTGAGGAGAAAGAGAGAAGTATGTAGACGATGAGGAAGCACCACGAGTGCCACCGGTACCGGAGCGATTATCGGTGCCAACCCTCCGAGTCAGCAATGTGGCGAAGATAACCCTTTGAGTTCTACAGAGTTTCAAATTTCTTTGACTAACGGGTTCGAATTGTTAGACTGTAAATACCTCGTGTACGAAATGGTACATTTTTTTTTTTTGTTAAAATATATTTAATGTACCACAGATATACTCATTGCTTTTATAAACTTTTTTGTGGAAGTTATAGAATTTTCACAAAAAGCAAAATATGAATTACGATCGGTAATTCGACCGCCTCGCAAACTCCGCATACGCTCTTAGAGATCAACTCTGTTTTTGCTCGATAATGTAATTACATTTGCGAGACTGATTTATCGAAAGACTGTCTTCGATTGAAATACTATCTGGATGAGTAATTGAATCGACTCGAAATTTGTGCTCTCATTATTAAATACCGCGAGTCTATAAATATTATGCAATTAACTACATTACATTAAACTATTAAATACATGCAAGTGCTTGTAACTTATAATGAATTGCGATGAATCGATACTTTAAATGAAGAAGAAGAGGATGAATAGCAGAGGGAGCGCTTGTTAAGCGAGAGGTCGCTTGTTACGCGACTCGACCTCAGATAAGGTCCTCATCGGTACTCCAATAAAATTTAATGATATTGAGAGTAGGCAAAAGAAATTAATCGGAGATATCGCTGAATCTTCCGCAACATTCTTGTTGACACATTGAATGGAGTAACCTGAAAAGCAGAGGGAACTGAGTCGATAGAGAAATGGATTTCTCACTCCCTCTTATATAAATTCCTAAATATATGCCGATTGTTATCGAGTAACCGAGTTTGTCGCGCGCTGTGATTTGACAGTCAGCATTGTAGGCGAGGCGGAGGCGTGCGAGCCTGCCGAGCATGTCTGTCGGCGATCCCGCGTCAACGTGCTATCGTCATTAAAGGATACACTTAGGCTTCGTGTAGCCAGCAGAACGTAGTGCATCAAAACGAGACCCGATTACCTCGACCGAAAATCAAGTCGCGTCTCTTTTCTTGTATGTCCACCGGTCACTATACATTGGATCGGATGTGTCAAGTGACGAACGTTCGATACAATTCCCACCGCCACTTTCAACCAAGAAGACAAGACATTTAGAAATTTATGACGACAGCTAAATAACGGAAAGGCGTAAGATAAGGAATTAATAAGTTATTCATTTTAGTCACATAATTTTTTTGTTATAATTTATTATTAATATCTACCGAAAAACAAGAAGCTCTCATGGAGTATTTGTAAGAAATTTGCCCGGTCCAACGAGTCTATGGGTTAAATCTATTCAACCGTGAAAGATTCGCGAAGGATGCGAGTTTAATTTTCTATAGTAGTGACATAAATTCACGACGTCTGGCGTTTTTCATCGGTACGTATAAAATCACGATTCGTTCCGGCGCGAAGAGAGCAAGTTCTCTCGAATGCTGCATTATTCAGAAAAACCGGAGCGAGACACTTAGCCTGATACACGTCGAAGCAGCAAGTAACGAAGGGGATGGCAAGACGAGAATTCATTGAATCGCTAACAACTCCTGAAGCTATATTTTTTATATATATATATATATAGATACATATATACGTAATTGTTGCATATATGTATACAACAAGATTTTTAAATCCATGTCTCGTCTCTGATTTCAGGAAAAATGACGAAGCAAGATAGCATGAAGGGTAGCATAAAGGACGGCGAGAAGGGTCCTTACGACCCGGTGACGACGAACGGCGATGCCGGAAACAACGAGATCAAGCTCGAGGCGAAAATGTCGCTGTTGAACGGGGTAACCGTAATCGTCGGTTCGATTATCGGTTCCGGCATCTTCGTCAGTCCCGCCGGTGTGCTACGTCACACTGGAAGTGTGAACGCCAGTCTGCTGGTTTGGACGGCTTCCGGAATATTTTCAATGGTAATTATCCAAGGTCGAATGTTACGTTCTATTAATTTGATACACAGCCAACAAAAATTATGGTCGTTGACGCATGAATGCTCTTGGCCTCGCGGCGGCAGGTAAAAATTTTTCCGACGACAAATAACTAGTCTCGTGCTACGGAGCCGAATCGATGGAGCGTAAATGTTACTGTTATCGTTTACGCAACCTCGGCGTCGATGATCGTACAATCGTCATAATACTTTTATATATTTTTGTATCTTACCACAGATAGGCGCTTATTGCTACGCTGAGCTGGGATGTATGATAAAAAAATCGGGCGCCGATTACGCATACATTATGGAGACGTTCGGGCCCTTCATGGCGTTCGTGAGGCTCTGGGTCGAATGCATGATAGTGAGACCGTGCAGCCAAGCAATCGTCGCCCTCACTTTCAGCGTATACGTTATGAAGCCGTTCTTCCCGGATTGCGCACCACCCGACGACGCCGCTAGGATGCTCGCCGTCTGTTGCATATGTGAGCCTCACTTCGTACAAAGACACAATATTAAATATATAATTATTACAGTCACTCAAACATGTTGGACTGTCCAACGATGACAGACGAGAATTGCGTCCCTTTCATTCGTTATTGTCAAGTTTATTCTTCCGTAAGACGCATGGTCGAACGCGTGTTGTAATTTTTCCTGGCAAACTTTTTTTTTTAGACTTTGTTTGCAATGTATTGCCGTTCGTCAATTTTTTATACAATTTCTTTTTTTTTTTTTAATTGGAGAAGATATTGTGAAAAATGTTTTACGTTCTACGCCCGAGAGCGTCGACACTGGGGAAAACTGATCTGATCCGTTCGACGAAAAATTCTCAATCTGACGCAACAGCGTCATCGATTGCACTATGCGGTTCTAACGCCACGTCTCCGTTCTGCTACTTTTATTTTTCGTTTTTCTCTCTACCCTCGCCGTCCGTGATTCGACGTGTTCTTCCTTCTTCTTGTTCTTGTTGGCGGGACGAGGACTCAAGGCGTTTGGTGAATTATGCTGTTGTGTGCTCTCTGCACGCATGCCGGAGAGTCGTTAAACGTTATTGAATTACATTTGATTACAATGAGACGAGATTGCTGCCTTTGAGAGTTCGCCAGTTGGGTTTCTCTATGAACATTCTCGTTCACTGAGCACGCACGAACACGCTAGGCAACGATTTGTTGTACGAGACCGATTATTTACTGCACTTCTCGGAGCTCTCGGCATCAAGGCTGCCTTCACTTCCACTTCCAGGAACATCTTTATATATATATATATAATATATAATATATATATATATATATATATATGTTTCGAACCAACACTAGACACCATGAATTAAGGGGTGTGGAGAGACAGATTTCTGGAACAAAAACTGCGCGAAGGGGAACAGGTTGGTTTGGAAGGGAAGCAAACCACCGACCGCATAACTCGATCTTCGTGTAAGTCTGTTCGTGCGGCTTCCTCGCCGAAAGCAGACAGTGGAGGGTATACATATATACACAGATGACGGATCGAAACTTTCCGAGGGGCTTTGAGATTCTCAACGACATGCACTCGAAGCCATTGGCTCCGATTGCGTTTCTTTTGTTCCTCACTTTTCGACAAAGCTCTTTCCACTTCTCTGATTTTTCCAATTCCACGGTATACGCGGAGAGTACTTCGTCGAGAAAACAATAGCTTTTGTATACCTTAGGCGGTTCTTCATTACAATCCATTACAAGAGAAATACATAGCAGTTATCAGTCTGTCCGATATCTCATCATCGCGTGGCCATTGATTACTTCTCGATCTTCTTCATTCGTGGCGATGTACACCTCTGGCTTTTTTTTAAATGAAAAACTTGGGTTTGTCATGTATCGGAATAACGCCGAGGATCTCCCCGAGTAATTATGAAATTGTTGGCCTTCCCCAGCGATTACCGCGACGGAGATGCTGACCTTAGTCGTACAGTGAGGACATTGAGACACTCTCCGAGAAATCATCCCGTTTTTATTCTTTTTATTTTTATTTTTTATTTTAAATATCATCAGGCTCATGAATAACGGATTAACTATTTTCCATAACATCCTTTATGTTTTTATTTTAACGGAGCCTGGCGGAATAGTCGAACTGGTTTAATCCAAGTCACTGGATCGGGAGAGGTAGATCAGGTACTCGAAAGTCGGGGAAAGCGCAAACGCTCGATGGACCAACCTTCGAGTACCTAAGAGTCGTCCACTCGAGGCGATCGATGTAATCAAGTGTACTACTCGAACGAAGTGCGCCTACGACGAGGCCACGCTCGAACCCCGAAGATTCGTCCACAATTCTTCTCGATTGATTAAACCGATGCGCTGGGTTATCACGTGATGCAATTTTCGAGAATATCTTCATTTCTTGTAATCTCTAAATTCGACGATACTACATCGTTTAAGGCCATGTGAAAGATGTACCCCGGGATTTGCATGCATTTTTCGAATCAATTCCATTTAAAGCCGGTTAACGTTTCGGATAAAATGGAAGCATCATCGGACTCGGTATAAAAATGTACATCCGCTTATGTTTTTCTTTTTTCCGAAAAGTCCACGGTTTCGGAGTCGCGTTCATTACAGATTTTGGTTACCGACTGAGTCGTTTCACATGTCCTTAAGAAAATGTCCACCTTTTATCGGTGATTTATTAAATATTCTTTTTTTTCTTCGTTTCCCAAGGTACTCTAGCTTTCGTCAACTGTTGGGACGTCAAGTGGGCGACAAGGGTGCAGGACATATTCACTTACGCAAAACTGGTCGCACTGTTCGTCATCGTCTTCACGGGCATTTACCAATTCGCCACTGGTAATTAATTTTTATTTCGCATTATAATGAAAAATTTAATATGGCATGAAAATAGTATCTTCTACTTTATAAAGTAGCGCGAGCTCTCGCGAGTACTCCAAGATGCAATTTATCCTGTCGATTGATAACTGGTTATCAGCATTTCTGCGGAATTATGAAAGGTTTACGATTATCCGATGCACATGACGACCGAGTGAGATCATCTATCGCACATCACGTGCAGCGAAAGCTTCGAGAGCGAACAATAAAAACGTTCGTGCCAGTCGGTAATTGCATTTTACTCCAAGTCACTCGGAGTTTCTTTCTCGCGAAGGTCTTCTGTTGAAACGACTATAGTTGCTTGACAAACCGTCTCGGAAGCGAAAAAGAAAATTAAGTGGATAATCGGTATATATATATATATATACTAGCAAATTGTGGCTTGGACACTTCGCGCCCCCGCTATCGACTTATAGAACTTAGAAAGTGGAAATTTAGATTTCTGTACATTTACCAGAAATACCTACATCACTTCTGACTTAAAAATGTAATTTTTCCTGCTGAAAGTGATTTATTTTCGGTATGAAGTCGCTTCCGGGCGCAAAATGAACTCTGTACACTTGGTAGGATTTTTATTTGCACGATTTGTTCGAGCGCACGTTTAGACCGGAAGTTCGGATCACCGAGAAGCTCTACCGCGATGTGACAAGATCACCCACGCCCGGCTCATGAATTCATAAAGTACATAGTACGAGACTGACCTACTATATTGTCCGTTATAAATATATTACATGTGTGTATGTATATATATATACATATATATATGTCTTTTCAACGTCGTCCTGCGTTACCGGACGAGACAATTTGCCCAATAAAAAAGGCGGCTAAATACGCCCGCGTGTAGAACAACTCGGGCTGGTCAAACTCGCGCGTAAAAAATCTTCTAAATTGGCCCATTCAAAGTGACCGTGTGCCTCGACTCTTTGGCTAGACGTACATTAGTTCCATTTTCAGCCATTCTTTTGCCATGTGAGAGAGGCTGCACCAGAGAAAGGGAACCAATTGAAAATAATTCCTTTTCTCAAGGCGAACCCTCAAGAAGAAGCCCCTATTTAGCGAAATCATTACGATTTAATAGTCTTTCTCTTTCGCACTATTCATTTCTCCAATATCTTTAGGACACACAGAATACTTTACCTTCGACAACACCAAGACCGAAGTGACCAGCATAGCTCTGAGTTTCTATTCGGGATTGTTCGCTTACAACGGCTGGAACTACCTGAACTTTATAATCGAGGAACTCAAGGATCCAGTTAGAAACTTGCCGAGGGCTATCGGAATCTCTTGTGCCCTTGTCACGGTTGTCTACGTTCTCACCAATATGGCTTTCTATACGACTCTCAATCCGGACGAGGTTTTGGTCAGCGGCGCCGTTGCAGTGGTAAGGGATTCTCGATCGATTAACGATAAAAGTCGCTAGTCATTAATCAGAACTTCGATGGAGCGGAATCGATTCGCTATGATACCGTACCTTTCTTATTTTTTTCTTTCGACAACATCGCAGACGTACGCGAACCAGTTGTTCGGCGTAATGGCTTGGACGATACCGGTATTCGTGGCGCTGTCCACCTTTGGCGCGGTCAATGGCATTCTCTTGACCTCATCACGCCTGTTCTACGCCGGTGCCTGCGAGGGACAGATGCCCGAGATCTTGACGATGATTCAAGTCTCCAGACTAACACCTACTCCAGCCGTAATTTGCATGGTACGTATTAACATGAAAAAGAAACGTTTCCAAGGATCGACGCTATTTTATTACTGTTTTTTGTTGACAGGCTCTTCTCTCTATGCTGTATCTGACCTCTTCCAATATCGAAGCTCTCATCAATTACGTAGGCTTCGTCACTTGGGTAAGATACAACTACGGTGACTCTCACGTACAATCTTCGTCAATTATTAATCAATTGTACAATTAAAGTAAGAAGGATTTTTTTCTTTTTAACTATGTACGGTCTATCTATTTATATACACATATATGAGTATATATATATGTATATAATATACAGTAGAAGGCAATTGAAGTGAAACACGATATTTTTCGCCAGTTTTGGCAAAAGTTGGACCCTTTCACGTATACTTTCGCCAAAATAAAGTTGTTCCACTTCAATTGCCTACTACTGTATACATATTTGCTCTCGACTCTTATTGCTTTCGACGTTGGTCGTCCGTTTATTTTAATTTTTTCTCAACTATACTGATAGAATTAGAGCGCTGCGGATGAAGGCGCACGCGCGAGATACCGGACGTTTGCCAATTTCGTGATAATGTCCACCGGTGGTAATTGGACCTAATCAGGCGACATGTAATTTTCAGTTGAGCATCGGAGTGTCGGTCGTGTGTCTACCCTGGTTGAGGTGGGCACAGCCCAATCTTCCCAGGCCGATAAGAGTGAATCTCGCATTCCCCGTTGTATACATACTCGGCACTCTATTCGTCACGGTTGTTCCCATGTACGCCAGTCCCGTGGAAACTGGTGAGAACATATTCGAGAATTTCAAAACAACAAAAACAATTGTTTTACCTGTTTTTATGCAATGTTTTCTTTCTGTCGATTTCAGGATACGGTATTCTGATGATATTGTCCTCTGTGCCCGTATACTTCGGATTCATCGCTTGGAGGAACAAGCCGAAATTTTTCCAGAAAGGAGTCGGTGAGTATTCCGAAGATACACCGTACTTTTATTCATACGCCATCCAACGATGTGTATATTAATATGTATATCTATACTGTAGTGTTACACACGACACTCATAAAACAGTCATCAACGTTATTTGCTCAGAGCGAAAAGAAAAAATTAATTATCAAGTTTTACATTAATCATGTTAAGTTTTTTATTTTCTTCAGTTTCTTCAGTTTCTCTTTAATTTTGTTATTCCCACAGGCGTCGTCACCCAATTTCTCCAGAAGATGATGGTTGTCGTTGGACCAAAGAAAGAATAAGGTTTTCAATCACACACTATTACATTGTACTATCTCAGTAATCACGAATGCATTTTTTTAAACGTGTATATACGTTATATTTTTTTAATCGGATCAAATCAATATCTTTTAAATCACCACTCGGATCAAAGATTGCATTAATAGGAAGCCGTTTAAAATTTTGATTTTGCACGAGAAATCTCATATGACACCGGCACCAACAGCACACTCGCATATCTACGGGAGCACAGTAATTAAAGCTTGCAAATAAAAAAAAAAGAACATTGAAGCAAACGAAATTGCGAGAATAGGCGAATCGCTAGAACTCGATTGGGCACTGTAAGGGAGAAAGATAATTGATTCGGTGAAGCCACTCACCGACATCGTATGACCTTCTCTAACGCTTTCTTGTCTCTGACAATGTTACAGTAAATTCAACAAAGTTCCTGCAGAAGATAATGATGGTCGTCGGCAAGGCGAAACCCGCTCAGGTGTAAAAAGGCCTATTCATAAGCAGCACTCTTGTAACGGACACGGCGTCGTGGAAGATGAGTCTGGGAGAAAATTAATGAGGAAGGCGAAGAAAAAAAAACTAGACAAGTATATTGTGCGTCCAACGACAAGAGACAGCCATTTTGAAGTTGGGACGCGCGAAGAACAAAGTCCGATTCAAACGAAGGGTTGTCGACAATTTCCGGCTGCGAGAATCTCATATCCTAATATGCTTTTACTTGTACAATAATTTATCAGTGTCCGAGAGTTGGAATCGGAGGTCGAATATTTCCAATGCCTTGGTATTGGTTCGAAAACGAGAACATAGTCGGAGAATCTCAGTTCTACACACGAATAACATTTACATTACATTCATCATATATTCGTCCCATCCGTCATAATCTGCGGGCGTATCAACACGATCGCGCTCGATGCTACAACAGTATATCGCTGATAAACGAACCGTTCGATATCCCGCCGATACCAACTAGAGAGAGAGAGGGGCAACCTTCAACAAACAAACCCGAAAGAAAAAAACTGCCAAGAGATTTAATTTAGATATTAATACGTTAAAAATTAATTATCGAGGGATACGAAAACCTTTTTTTAGACCGTAGACGAAAATGAATTAGCAATCGATTTATACACCCATATTTAATTTTAAACTTGTATCGTACGAGGAAACAAAACACTCCTTGTATATTTGTACTATGATGTTTTTCAGGCAGATAATGAAAGACGTACACCCCCTTCCCACACGTTTTCGTTTGCACATTTTATACTCATCGATTTTGGGAGGCAAGCCGATTTGCTCGATGAAAATTACCGAATCGATATTTTAATATGTTTTGATATTGTAATTTGTTCGAGCCTCGTGAAATTTACGAGTCACTCCCTCTTTCCGCGTGGAAAGTTACGCATATCCGTAAAAATATCACCTGGACCACATCGGGTCTCCTCCGCAGGGTATATTATTGAAAAAACGAGATCTCGACTATAATTACGGAAACTTTCCCGTACCCGCATGATTAATAATTCCTTAGTTGTTTTTACGAAACCGATGTTTTTCCACTATTATTTGATAATAATAATAACAATAATATATTGTAGGTTATGCTTCCAAGAATCTTCAGGATACCTTGCGACCATGGGATTTTTAATCAGTAAAAAAAAACCACTCACGTGACAATAAAGCTCTGACTGAGTATATGAATTACGTAAGAAACTATCGAACATTCCGTACAGTAAATTTTACACTATTTCTTGTTTTGCGTTAAGGATCTCGATTGTACAGCTGTGTATGTGCTTGAAAAAAAGGTATCATTGTGAGATCTACCACAGCTGCTACTTGCGTACATAAGTTTTTCTGTGTGAGAGTCAGGATCGGGTGTAATAGAAGTTGCGGAGCACCGGATTGAATGAGTGTTATCGGTAGCTTAGGATCTGAACAAATGATGAAGGAAAAATTTAAATAAAACATGTGAGAGAAAACAAGAAAATAATGAAGAAGCAAACTGTGACAATATACATACATATACTGTAAAATTATCGTTGTATGTATTATTTGATGATGTTCGTTGTTCTACCTCGTTATTCTTGGGCTGGCTTCCAGTGCGGCATTGCCATAAGCAAGTTGACAAAAAGCCTTCCGAGGTGCTCCCAAGAGAGCCAATGGCCCTTCGGCGAATAACTGTGGAGGGGTTCGAGCCAATAACCAAGAATCTTTGACGAATAATTCCTCAGAAAGTTGGTTGAAAAAAAAACTCGTGATTTTTTGTTTGTAGATACGATAAATTTCACAACGTATCAAGAAACTCAGGCAGTCACAGTGTTAATTCATTTTTACTCGCATAAACGACAAGAGTATATTTACGAATAAATTAAGTTATCGTTCATCTCTCGTTGAAATCTCTACCTCTCACAAAAATTCGAGATAAAAAAGTCAGCTTCTCGAGATTCAGCGGGGAATATATGGCGGTAAGTATATACAATCGATGGTACATCTTTATGTGAGATTATACACGTGTATCTATATCGGTATGTGTAAATTCGCAGGTGATAAATATGTAACATATATTTATAACCTCGTCAACGGGAGTTATACAACATATAGATGACAAAAAAAAAAACATTATTTGGCTTCGTCGACGCGAGGAACAAAAGTTGATGAGCGTCAGTGCGTGTAAATCGCTGATTTTGTTATCCACGTATCACCGTGCAGCGAGATTGTTCGAAGATTCGTCGGGCGTTGAAGACTCACGGTCGATCGACCATATGTATATATATATCAACTTTTTGTTGTATAAATTGGCGATTTATAGATGAGAATTTCTTATGTTTTTGAGAACTGAACTTTGTGCGTGTATGTAAATTTAATTGGTTAGCCAAGACGACCCGGAGGTTGTTGGAAAAATTCGGCGGTCATCGGCAAAACTATAATCAGTGAATTCGGAAGCTTTCTTAAAACTTATGTAACACAAGGCTATTGCTCCTTCATTAAAAAGTATCTTTTATAACTTCTTTGCAATCGTACAATCGACGAGGCAAAGAATTTTAATGGCATTGTTGTCGTTTGCGTACGCAATAATAGATGTGAATGACGACGAAGCAACGTGATGTGCCAAGAATCATCGCATAGGCCATTAGCACACACACGCGTACACACACACGCACGCACGCACGCACACACATCAACACACTGTAAAATCCAAGATTTATGAGCGATTTCGTTGCGCTGACGTGGTATCGAGGATGACAAATTTGACGATCATTCGAGTGCCCATACTAATCGATAGCCGCGTTTATAGGCCTACTGCCAGAATATTATTCACGACGAGTTTCTTGTTGCTTTTTTTCCATCTCTACACGAAATCCCTGATTGCTCGCGTATAACTTTGCCAATAAAATTCAGAGGAACCAGATATTGCTCACCGAGAAAATATGAATAATACACGTGGAAACAATTAATGCGTATACAAAATATACACATTGCAAATATAGTATACGCGGTTTTTTTTTTTGTGATGCTTTGTTCGGATCCTTTTATCTTTTTTCCGTTAAAGTAAACACGCTTCTATCGATGAGCATCTGAAACATTATCTACTGCGGTCTATTGGGTTCTTTAATCTTCAGTTATATTATGTACAAAGTATAAGTCCCGTCATACGTATACACGGGGCGTACGTACAAATATTATATTTCAATCATTTTGACGATGGACGGTCGCATTAAGCGATTCTTTTTTTTGTTTCTTTGTAATGTCTTTACCCCGTCACACAGCCCCGTAACGTAACGCAGCTGATTTGCGCGAATTTGTCCTTAATATTTAACTTATCATTCATATTATATAAATAAGAATACATATTATATGCCTAATTATTATGATCGACGACATTCTATCATAATATCTAAACATATAATTCCTATAGAACCAGTCACACGTGTACAGAGGACATGTAAATACGACATACGGGCAACAGACACGGAAGAGTGGAATGAAATGTGCAATACATATCCTATACGGATATATTAATTATAAAAGCAATGTGAGAGTAACGGATGTAATCAGAGCGTTGATAAGGCCGCTCAGCGCCCACTATTCACATGACATCGAGTTTGATTACATTTTTTTTTTCTTACCCAAAGTGGTATGAACAACGGTCGCGATGAATCCGTTCAAGTCCGTTCCCACACGACTTATCGTTAACGTTCTTAACAATATAAATTTATCTTGAAAAAGAGAAAAAAAACTTCAACTTGGTTAGGCTAAATAAAAATTTGACTCACCATTCTCGAAACAAACGGCAATTGCTAATTCACATTAAGCAAATGAGGCATCATCGCCATCAACTAATGTTTCTCGTAGAAGAGAGACAAGGAATAAAAAAATAAAAAATTAACGAGGAGGATTGCACTATAGCGAGTTGATATGGGTATTGATCATGAGGCAAGCGAAAACTTGTCATAACAGGGTCCCTCGCGTCGCGAAAACCGTATCACTCCGTATAAAAAAGCCGTTCGGTAGTTAAGTTACACCTAATTTAAGTTCCTACGATTCGCTATCAATAATCAGTGCACGATTTTCGTACCCGAAACTCTAAGCATCGGTCTTGTAACGCTGTTCATGAAGTTCGGAACGTTAAGAAAATCGCATTTGTGGGAGAAAAGATGTAGCTTGCGGCTAATCAATTCCTTATCTTTACTTGAGCTCAATCAAGACCAACAAGTTCGGTTTTATAAAAAGATTACCATGAAGAATGGTATGTTCGAACGTGTTTAACGAATTTACTGGTTTTATGAAGTCTTTTTTATCCGCATGATTAACAATTAAAAAAAATTATCTAATCTTACGACACACCTATACTTGGATGGACATACCGGGAGAATTCGTAATTCAACTTTCGACGACCACTCGCTATCTATACAATCATTTCCCGTTCAAGCGTCTCGATTTTCAGTAGCAAAAATTGGGTAAAAGTGATAAATGCATAAAAGGTCGTTATCTGCCTGATGCACGATAGGACTGTCTATGCTCGAGCATTCGGAACGATTAATCTGATGTACAACGGTGCGTTTGAAGAAACAAACATTTCATCGTGTACAATCATCATAATCATTGCTGTGCGTTTATACTCTATCAGAGAAGTTCATACGTAATTCTCGTAATTTGTCTCTCGTGATGACAAGACGTTCAGATTTTAACTCGAACATTTTTTGCGAAAGATTTATTCTTAACTCGCTTATCAGCGTTGATTAACGAGATACTTGGCCGCGAGAAATTTGTAGCCTTAAACTTTACTCCATTTAGCTAGTTGCTCCCGACGGCACGACTATTCGCGATTCAGACCTTTGATTTCATTAGACAAGTATATATATATATATATATATTTCCCCACTGTCTCCAGTTGTGCATTATTACATTGCCCCAACTTGGGGCAAGAGATTCCCTCCCTCGTAACGAACTTTCCTAAAATAGTGACATCGTGGCCAAGAGAAAAATGTTATACGAATACAAATATATAGTGTCCGTTTTTGTTTTCGATTTTTTTTTTTTTTCATTTTACCACACAGAATGCGACTCTCAGACCTGAGAGTTTCCGTGGGAGTGTAGCGAGTGTAGCGAGGTCGACGACACGCGAGGCTTCCCCTCCGCTGTCCAGACCTTAAACGAGTAATGCCTGTCGCGACTTTGCTACAGTTCTTCTCTCCCGTGTGCGTGTGCGTGTGCGTGTGCGTGTATGTGCGCGTGCGCGTGTGCTGGGGGGGGGGACGTGTTTGCATGTGTGAGTCCAAGAATGTGCTTACGTAACGTACGAATTCGAGAGCATCGTTACCCGTGCGTATGGTTAGTGTGAGACCCGTTGAAACAACGGAAACCACGAAGACGACGCCGATACGCGTAGCTCGATCTTCGGGACCTTGCCTTCCCTCGGCAAATGCCGGATTTTGAGGGCCTCAGCTTTCCGCTGCATCGAGCTGTATCGTCTCACCGTTCGAGCCGCCGGTCTCTCTTCATGCCCGAAAATATTTCAGATACAGCATCGCGAGGAACGATCCGACGATGTCTTCGTCGGTGTATTCACGTTTGCGGAATTAATCCTGGATCAGCTGGCCGGCAACTCGGAAGTCTGGCTCTGAGATAATTCCTTCAGGTGACACTCCGACAGAGGGATTTCTCGGGTTCGGGCACTCTGCTTTTTCTAAAATTACAAAATAAATATTGTAACACTACATCTGGATTACTTTCATACATGTCTAAATATATAATAAATTTATCATATTTGTAGTCGACTTTACGATTCTTTTTTTTTTCGATTACTGTATAAAATAAGCGAAGATGACAATTTATTTGAGTATGTGGTATGAATCATTTGCCTTTCTTCGAAATGGAAAGCAGCCTCGATGCTCGTTATTGACCGGTGGGTAGTTGACCAACAAATCTGGAGTGGGCGAGCTGTTGGGTCCGAGTACGTTGAGCTCTTTGTAGCACTCGGTCTCGATCATCTGTAACGTTAACATAGCGGTAGAGGAGACCTATAGCCCGTAAAGCTTGATTTTCAAGTCACGTAGAAGGAGAAAGTGGGCGAATTCGAATTGGAGGCAAGAATCTTGCGGTTCTACCATCGTCAATTACGCTTTCACCCGGGGCTCCTTTGACTATTTAAAACCCCCTTCTCGATACTTTTACGAGTTTCGCTCGAGTATCAGAGGACTTTTGATCTTCGCGAAGCGAGCTCTTGAGCGAGCGAGGGAGAAGAAAATTGAATCGACCTCCAGACGTTCGACCGGAGTATTCTCGGTATTTCAAGACGAAATTTTTCTTTTGATCACCGGTTCGATCAATGTATTTCAATGTATGGAAAGAAACGAGAAAAATGAGTGCATAAAAAACAAATAGTAGGATTGATTGCAAGTACCTCATTTTGCCATGGTATTGAGACGGAGCCGGTGTTGAATTTGCTATAGAAGGTATCGTCCGTGGCATCTAAATTGACTCCTTTGACCGTGGAAAATTGTTCTATATCCAGAACGTCCTTGGCATAGACTGCGTGAGGCTGCAAAAGGGAATCGGAAATTTTTCAGCGATGCAACGTCGACAAGGCACGAGAGAAATAATGCTTAAAGTAATTGGATTATAAAGTTATAATTAGCATTAAGGGTTTTCTCGTTTTATTTGAGGCAAAGTTGGGTTGACTACCGATGAATCGAGGCTTAAACACGCGCAACAGGCGAAACTCGACTTTCGCACAAAGAGTGTCGCCGCTCCGAAAATTTCGTAGCTTTACAAAGCGGCAGCTCAGGCTGTTTCATATCCGGCAAAAACGGAAAAAGGGTAGGGCTTCAACGGTATTTTTCATAATCCAATTATCCAACGAGGGTATATTATTTCTCTGATATGAAGAAAAAAAGCTGTTTAATCAAGAATGAATAAGCGCGCATGAAAGTAAAATGTATAGTCGCTATACGGGTACGAGGGAGGATTTACCGAATTAGCTAAATAACGAATAAAAAAATAATCGATCCGAAAGACAGCTACTCACATCCGGGATAAACGGCGGATCCCACATACCGGCTTCGACCCTCTTCCAGTTCAAGGACTGAAAGAAACTGTGAAGTTTCACCTCTTTAGCGCCGTGCCTGCCGCATTTGGAACCCAAACGATTTTTTGGATTTTTCTTCAACAACTGCTGACACAAACTCTTCGCTTCCTCAGTAAATTTGTGAGAATATTTTTCCTGATCCTCTTTGACCCGCCTGTCGACCTCTTCGCGTTTGACTTTTTCCTTGCGCGCTCTGAACGGTGCCTGGCCCTCGATCATTTCGTAGAGCAGACAACCGAAGCTGAACCAATCCGGCGAAAAAGTGTATTTCTCGTTGTCGATTACTTCCGGCGCCATGTAACCGACCGTGCCAACGCGTCCTCTGACCATGTCGCCTTCCATTATCTCGACGGCGAGACCGAGATCCGAAATCCTAACGTGACCGTGATCGTCGAGCAGAATGTTCTCTGGCTTGCAATCACGATACACAATGCCCTGTAGATGAAGATGCTCCAATCCGCAAACAACCTCAGCAGCGTAAAACCTCGCTCTCGTGATATCAAAACCGGGCTCACCGCCCATATTGTAAATGTGAAATTTGAGGTCACCGCCGTTCATAATCGTGAGTACCAGACACAGAGCGTCTTTTGTCTCGTAAGCGTAAGCCAGCGAAACGACAAAATGCGAATTGATCTTCTGTAGGATATTCTTCTCTATCAGTACCATCGCCTCACCCTTTCTCTTCTTTATACGTTTCTTCTCAAGTTTCTTGCAAGCGTACATTTTTCCCGTCGCTCTTACCTGACAGGCGCAGACCTCGCCGAATCCGCCCTTACCGAGAACCCGGTACATCCTGAAGGTCTTGTAAGTAACTGGCTGTCCCTCCAGCCACTTCCATTGTAGATATCTGTGACGGGGAATATCAATACATACGTAAACTTTGAGTCGAAACAACGTGTGCGTGTGCGCGTGTGCGTGTGCGTGACAAAACAGAGGTTTCATTCGACTGCTGCCACATTGTGCAAGCACTCGACATAGAGGGGTCTGCAAGTTGGCCAAAAAATGTTGAATCGTTTTTGTGCATGCACAAAGGAAGACAAGCTTATGTTTCCCTGACCAGTTGCGAATTCGTTCTACACTGAGAGCACCGTAGATCTTCCGGCGGCGAGGGAGGGATGTTGTAGATTACGAGGCACATCGTGACGCTCGGTAAGTTCGCGTTTTCAAACGGGAGAACGGTTGCGGCACCGAGAGATACCCGACTCTTTCTGATTTTTCCCCTACACGCTAATTTGAATTCACCTTGGAACGTCCAATTTGTCGTGGAAAAATGTTTTTCTTCGCGTACACTGTACGACGTCTTTTGACATGACTTGAAACTCGGAAAGCTGTGCTTCGCAAGCCGGGTATGTGCTCCGTGTATCATAGAGAATCCAATTGTACTTTACGACGCGGTACGCGAATACTATAACATGAATTTAACTTATTCGAAAGACAAACTCCCAATAGAAGTTCGAGACCGTAGTTGGAGGGCTTCTACGAATATCCCACGAACACACACACAGCGGTATATAATTTAGTGTACCTATATTACTGTATACACGTTATTGTACCTGTAAAAATAGAAGCTGGTGAGAAAGAGCGAGAAGGGCTCGCCAGCAAGAAAGTTCTTCACCGTCTGCGAAACATCGACGAATAGCTCCTTACCGCCGGAGCCCAGACGTTCCTCGCATTGCGCTATCAGAGAATCGTTTAGAATGTCAACGACGTCGGAGGCTTCGCTTCTGAGATACTGCTCGAAGAGATCCTTCGCCAATTCCATTCGGTTCTCATCCATCTCGATCTGGTACTTCTCGATGGAATCGAGAAAGAGATTGTAGCGATGAAACGTGGGCTTCCTGTCCTGACAAAATTGTCGGAACAGGAGACGCCCGATCGGCTGTTGATCAACGACATAGCTGTATCTTATGTCTGAAACATAAAATCATTTAACTTTTATATTAAACAAATCGCTTCAACGCGAACGTTAGTGAACGTTAGTGAGCTCCGTCTAGCAACGCTGCTCCGAGCCCACTGAGATCCAAGTCGCATCATCGGCGAATAAATTTAATTGCTAAACATTTTATTAAAAAACTGTGCGTGTAGCCAAAATAAACAATATTTAATTCTCTTCAATTTGACAGTAATCCCGTTGATATTTGATGAAACCGGAATTTACAACAGTTAAAAACGTGTCGTCGGAGTCACAAACTGGACCATTTACAAACGGCCCAGTTAGTGACCGCGAAAATATATTTTATGAGAAAGAGATATAAAAATATCAATTTAAAACTTAAAAAAATGTTTCAACGAGCCGTATTGGCAGATTAAAAAATATTGTGAATGTTCATGGAGAAGAAATATTTTTTTAGCGTGCATGCTAGTACGTAAAAATGAGAATATTCAGGGGATATTATTAAACATGCTTTCAGCGTCACGGTGCAGAAATTGTCGCATTGTTGTCGGCGTATCGTGTCTCTCGCGGGAGGATGAATGACGTGGGTTAGGAGGTAGGCGAGGCGTTTACTGGCGATTTGCGCTCAATACCGCTCATGGAAAAGATCGGGTTCTCTTTGTATTATTAATCGGTAATCGATTAACGGCACTGCACGCGTTGCACAGAAGTGATTGTACTTTGTAAGAGGATTAATGATGGTACTGAGCTGGCGATGTACCGGTTCCGACTATCGTACTACTCTTTGTAAGCGCACACCCGTAAGTCGATGTGTATGGGTATAAATGAGTACTCATACCCGTTAGAACGTGTACGGAGACGCACTCTCGCAAACACAAGGAAGCGAGGGTTTCACGGAGATTCGATAATCCTCGACGAGGTCGGCGGAGGGTCGCGTGTTGATTGACTGGGAGAATCGAAGGGGAGTGAGAGAGTCCCGGCTGCCATGTTTCGAACCGTGCCAAGAGTAAAGGGGAAACGTACCACGGGGCTCAGTGGCGTTTCAATCGCGAAGCTTCGTTCTTGAAGAATTTCCGGTATAGTTCTTCCGTTCGGAGGGAGCGTTTTCACCCCTGTTCAGCTAAGCGGAAGACGGGTAAAATTTTTTAGTGCGCATAAAGTGTCGACACCCCATTGCCCCGAGCAGTTTATCTGGACGTCGGGACTCGAACCAGTGACAGGGATTTTCACCATCAGCGAAACACGAACGACTGAGCGTTAGCGGTCGCATTCGCGAACTTGATCGAAAGCTCGCGCGAGTATTCGCACCTTGATATCTGCTTCGTTGTTCAACCGGCACAAAACCTATCGCGCTGTAGAAACAAACGACGATAAATGTGTTGTGTAACACTATATAAATATACGATATACCGGGTGTTCTGTTTTTTAGTTGTATATCTTACATAAGGGGGAGGCTGTTGTACGGGCAGCTGGCATTTTTTTACAAGCGGCAGAAACGAGAGGATGGGAAGGACGTCGACCGACACGACGAGTTACGTAAATAAGTCCTCACAAAGACGGTTGAGCGTTATTGCGCTAACGCACGCGGAGCCGGACACTTCCTCGTCTCGATAAATCGCAAGAGACTACTCGGCTGACAATCGACTGATCGAATCATATTGAGCACACATTGATCAGCGACACGTCCTTACATATTTACAAAATAAATAACAAGAGTATCTAATATTTGCTTCGAACGATCTTAAAGAGGCTGACAACCTGTCTCCGATCATCTCCGCTTATCAGTTATTATTTTATCGTCGCAGATGACAAATCGAACGGAAGTTTAATTTGCAGCATATCCGAGTATACTCAGACGGCAGCTTGTTGCCAATAATCATTGTTATTTAAAGAAATTGTCTTATTTTCTTTAGAAATATGGTTCATAGACGTCAACGAAAAATTGTAAAATAAATGTGTCTGTCCTACTTCATTTAAATTAATTTCTTTAACTAAAATTGATTATTTCTACGAGTCTTTCCCTTTTGGTGTACACGAATTATTTGTCAATGGCTACAAGGTGAGAGAAATATAAAGGGTGAATGTAACGACTGTTGTATACTCACCAAGTTTATCTTTTAGGCCGATGCACTGCGATATGTGGGGAAACTGGAGAATTTTCCGCCATTTTTTACTCTTCCCCTTGTTGCTGTCACCACCGCCTGAAAAGCATGGAAATATACAGGTAGTGAGTGAGCACATCATTAGAATGTGACAACCCCGTCGCGTATACCAAGTTCCGCCGATACCACCACCCACAACCGGCTACATTTAATGTCATCGCGCTGATACGCTCTGTCGTTTGTTACCCGCCGTCGCGAGTTGTAACAGTTTGATGGAATTACGTAACTAACCAACGGCAAGTTTGTTCGCACATATAGCTCGTTAAATAAACGTTTATAACAGTGCCCGCGTCTAGCCACAACGAGGTCGCTGTGCCTTCAGTTATGTCATTATAATGTTCAGTCCGATATCGTAATAGTTTGTTATTCGGCACCTGCCTATCGTAGTCTCATCGCGCACCACTATGTTTTTCTCTCAAGTTTATTTATTTCTATAACTCATAATCTCGAAAGCTCGCATAACACCTGATCATCTTCCCTTGGCTATGAACGTATCTCAGAGCTTAATAAAAAATCTACAGTTATTTTATGATCTATGAGAAAATAAGAAGAAAAAAAACGTTGAATATAGGGGAAACCGGGGCAAGACGGGCCACCGGGGCGAAATGGGCTAGTGAAAAATCGGGCCGACCCGAGGTGTAATGGGCCACCCTAAAATTATTTTAAAACGTACGAAAACCTGGAAGGAACAAATTAAAACGTTTCGTGGAAAATGACAAAAGCAGAGAAAACGCAAAATCGTGGAGAGGGGCAAAACGGGGTACCAAAAAAAAAAAAATTGAAAAATCTACGGGTAGCCCGTTTCGCCCCAGAAAATTGTTTTTTCGGGACGGGTTATAAAACCTATGAAAATATCATTGTTGGGTGACAAATAGTAGATTATATTTTCGGTAGCGTGGTAGCCGCGTTGTTTGTTTAGGGGGCCCATCTCGCCCCGGTCTCCCCTACATATATATACAAGAATGGAAAATTAGCAAGGTTCGAAACTTGTGCGATATCCACCCGAATCTCGTCATGTATTTATGCGTCAAGGGAAAATTGCTACCCTCTTCACCTGAAGAGGATATTTTTTTCCCCTTCTCAGCTCTCGTCGTTTAGATGACACGGTAAGAATTCGGATGAGTACTGGGTTTTCCGACCCGCCGCTTGTGAGGGATACGCGTTCGCCCCACAATCCCACAAGGAAATTACTGTCGTGAATCTCTCAACGAAAATCGATGGAGCGTTGGCAAAGGAAGCGCCACCCCCGCCCAAAGTCTGTATCAAAACTAAAACAGAGAGCTAAACGAGAGATTGTATAGCGAAGAGCAATGAGAAACGCAACGATACGAGGCTCTGGTCGTCGTCGTGCACTTGTAGCTCGGATCCGGAGGTCGAGAACCTGAGCTCAAACATAGAGTATAAACTAATTCTCGGTGTAAGCGGGGTCGCGAATATCCGGGTGAATTGACTTTTTATTTTTATTTTTAAACTCGAAACCGCATAATATGGAGAAGAACAAAATGTTTTTATCGCGGGTCCTATAGCGTAGGGGATTGTTGATCCACAGAAACAACAAAAATCGGCCGCCATCCAAAAGTCCCCTGACGTATGTGTATATGTGTATATGTGTATATGTGTCCATGTAGGTGGTGGCATTGTCGGGAAATTCTCGTTTCAAACGGGTTGACTCTTCCTACCGGACGACTACGATACAAGCCGCGGTAACGACATAAATTATTTTCAACCATCGATTGCCATTGCTGATGTAGCCATTGCGTATTAAATTTTTCGAGCGATATGCCGATGAATTTACAAGCTCGTCAGGAAATTGCAGCGCAACACTTTTGAATATTGGGAGGAAGAGACGAGAGAGTGACTATAGCAGCGGCACGCTCCCGAGTCGTGCGCCCCGGTGTATATACACGCCGCCGCAATAGATACGAGTATTACAATAGATAACAAGAGCTGTCGTGTAGACGATCATGGTGAAGTCCGCCTGTGCGCGCGTGCGTGCGTGCACGCACGCGGGAGAGAGCGATCTCGGGTTATATATATATATATAGAATAATATAATATTATAATTTATTATAATTTAATAATAATTATAATAAAAATATAATATATATATTATATATTATATAATTAATAATTATAATTTATTATCATTCAATAATATAATATATAATATTGTGTTCGTTATCCTTGGAATATATGTACCCATGTGGGCTCAGGCTTATGTACCAGTCATTGAGGCGACAAGCAAAAAAATCGAGTTTATCGACTGTTCTGTGGAAGCTACAACCTGCTCGATGACTATAAACACCTCTTTCTACCGCGTACATCCAATTTAAGTACGAACCTTCTCTGGCTTTGAGGTACACAGTGTTGGCCACAATATTCTCCAACTCCATCAATTCCAGCTTGATCGAGTTTGAGAGGCCTGATGAGGTGAACGCCGCGCTTGTTATGGCGACGCAGGGATTCAGCACGCGTTGGGCTCGATATTTTCCTCCTCTCGTGTTCCTTCCTCTTCCTCGGCTTCTCTTCTTCACAATGCCCAACGATACCCAAGGATTCTTCTCCGGGTTTGACCACCCAGTCGGATTCCGCAAGACCCGGTCCCATCTGCGGCCCGGGGGCACCAGGTGAATAAGTTAATTCTACACACGAGTCGTGCGAATTAAATCGCTTCTGTCGTTGTTTGCAGTCCTCCGTCGATCCAACAACGCTCAATCATCGACGAGGACAATCGTTATACGTGTGTATTCGTTGGACTTTGCGAAACACGGAAACTTTGCTAGATACGAAGAGAGGACTGACGCACAAGCACGTACGGAGAATTAATATGTATGCAGATATATATATATACATATACATATACATGTATATATATGTATATATATATATATATATAACCCGACCAGCGGGACTTGTAACGCTGCAACAAACACAACAGCCTTGCTTGGGAACGTTGTTTAGCGAAAAATTTGCCGATTACGGTTACGATTACGTCGCGGCAAACCACACAAGATTCTCTTCTATTCCTCGATGCACGTGTCGAAGAAGACGGAGTATATCGTTATTTTCCTCGTTCACTGGTCTTTCGTATCACCGTAGCTCGCTGTAGTCGTCCCTGCCAAGGCTGTTACTTCGGCAAACATCCTGGAAAGAGAATAAGATAGGCTTTGTAATGACACGGTATTATGCTGTGTACCATCTGTTTATGTGTATTTGTGTTTGCATATAAAACTGTGGAACTCGTTTAATATCATACAAGGTATAATGTACGAGTGAAAATAAATGGCATGCCGGTACGTAGGGAGGCGAAAGCGACGATACCGAGGGATGGGCTCGTAGCCGGTGTGTGGACGAAAACCGTCACTCCAGCCGTCTCGAAAGCTCTGTACAGCTGTCTACACTGTAACAGTACTCGATTACTTCTAAAGGACATCGAGTATGAGCGTGACAGAGGCACGAATATATACATTCAAGGATTTCCGTCTCTAACGACGCTCGCGGAGGAATGCAACCCGTTAATGAACGAGCCCCGAACAAACGAGCTTTGACTCACCACCGAATGTACTTGAATGTAAAAGAAATTAAGCGAAAATTGATCGATGCGTACAAAGACAAAGGAAGCAAACGAAAGTAGTCGAGTTGGGTGAACAGAAAAATATAGATGTTCAATTGCTTGCACAGGTATGAGGCAGGTAGGTAGGTGAAACTAGGGATGGAGGTTTCTCGATCCTCCAGCTGCGTTGACTTTCGTGAGTAAACTCTGGCTGCGCGAGAGGTCGGCTAACGTACGGAGTCCTACGAGCATCTATATACGTTTTCTCGGGATACAATAACATTTTGTGCGGCGCTCACGCAAACAGGATAAGCGAAAGAGAGACCCTTTTCGAACCTTCGCCTTGTTTCTCGGTTGGGACACGTATTTTTAACGGTCAACATTTTTAACATCAAACACGAAAAGAGAGGCAGAAAGGGGAATAACAAGAAATTACGAATTAAGTATGTGTAGGAAGGATAATGTACGAATGTTATCGAAATATCAAGTTGACAGTATGGTGGCGTAAAAAAGATGGTACTCGAGAGGAAAAATTGTAATGGTAATCGTTTTCCGAGGGAAGGAAGAATATCGTAATTATTGACCTTTCAGCGAAACTCGGATAAATCCGAACTTCTCTTTGGAATAAACTTCACGAAAACAAAGAACAAAATTCGGTGCCATCGATATAATTGCGTAATATCCGATTAGAAATGATGAATTTAATTATTTCAATTTTGAAGAATCCTCGGAAGTATGAACGAACCGAATGAAATTACTGCACATGATCAATGTTATAAAATACGTGCGACAATTGTTTTCGAAAGAAAAAATTGCAAATTTTTTTCATTCAGATTAAGAAACATTTGGAGTCGGGATCACACACGTTCTCGGTTTCTCGAATCGCTGACAGACAGGCGTTGACACATGCACGACAGAAGCGCACATTATCGCGCGTTTTACACGCGGTCGAGTCGCGTGTTTACCGCACACACGGAATCTGTTCTCTCTGCAGGTTCGACCAGTGCACGAGACACTTGTACGATAAAACGGAACGAAAGATGACACGATGACGGCTACGGTGCAGGGCACGACAGTGAGCTTCGGCAGGTATGCGGGGAAGGAGCGAGAGTGCGGCATAAAACCGGGACGGCATGGCGAATATCGCCTAGGCGAGTGCTGCGATTCGGCCGCGCTCCCAGCATGGGCGTAAACTACGGCTCATACATGGCTTTACTTCTTTCATTTTTTTTCTCAAATATTTTACCAAACTTTTTTGATTTTCCCGGCAAGGTATGAGGGAGAAAACATGAATTTAGAAATATAATTGACAAAGGGTCTCTGAAAGTGACGGAACGAAGAAGCACTTGAACTTTATTCACGGGACAACGATGACGACGATGCCGACGGTGACGACGACGACAATGACGACGATGACGACCTGACGAATGCCGAGGCACACAGGCACACGACGGCGCGTTCGAAGAGGCGGAGAGAGAGAGAGAGAGAGACGCGCCGTGAAGCGCAATGGCCGACTAGCCGTACCAGCCAGCGCGGTATAGCGTTAGCGAAAACTGTACCTAAAAGTACAGAGCGGAGAGGGCATTTTTCTGTAGTGCCAACTACACGTTTTATCGACCGTACGCTCGAAAGATTTATTTCCCTTTGATTCCATAATTTCGAGCCGTAGTGCGATCGAGATGCTCAACACCGAGAGAAAACTCGCGAAGAAAATGACGACCGCAGAGAGACGGGACGCAACTGAGCGTGGATCCCACGCGCGCACCGCCTCTTCGAGGACGTTCACGAGGGTTCTCTCTTCCGACGAGTTTCTCGCACACTCGTTCACGGTCGTTCACGCCTCGCGCGGGGGGAACTTCGCGGCTCTTTTTCCCCGAGCAACCCTTCACGCCTGAACGGGGGTCGACCTCGATCCGAAGCTCCCAACTATCGTCTTTGACATCGAATATGCCCGTCCTTTCGAAACACTTCAATTTTCGGTCTATGCGTGTGTGTGCCGAGTTTTTCGTTCGAACAAATGTATTGGCGCGATAGCAATGAACGTTTCAAGAGTTTCGAGTATACCTAGTGTAGTTTAGCGATACACGCACAGGGTTGGCAAGCCGTCGAAGGACGAGGACGACGAGGACGGCGAGGACGACGAGGACGACGGGGGAGACGAGGACGACGGGAACGACGAGGACGAAGAGGACGACGAAGACGAGGATCACGACGACGTTCATGACGACGATCACGACGACGACGACGACGACTCGAGCGCGCGGCGTCTCGCTCGTGGTAAGCAAAGCGGTACCTTCGCCTCGGCTTTGCCCGTGGACACTGCCTGCTGCCTCCGCTGGTGCTGTGTTAGCCTGCGAGAATAGGCAGAGAGAGAGGAGAGTGCGAGGAGTAGGGGAACGAAGACGGAGTGTGGCGGCGTGCGCGCTCCGTCAGCGGCTCGACGATCGAGAGGGGAACGGGTACAGTCGAATTTCTCGGACGTAATGTAAAAACTTTGAACGAAGCGTGCTTCGAACACGAGCGAGTCGGCTCACGGGCGGTTGATCAGTGTCAAAGATACATCGGTCGGAGCAATCAATTTTGAAGCTACTGCACCGTTCGATTCTACAGGTTGTCTTCGTAAATATAAATTGTTCCGGAGGAGAAGGCAGCTGTGACAGATTTGACTGTAGTCCTCATGTACGGCAGGTGGTGCGCGTCGGTGTTGGTAGGACCGCATGGTGCGGTTTCGCTCGTGGCTACTCTCTGCTACTCTCTAGCTAGCTCGACGCTCGACGGTGGCTGAGAAAAAACAAAAAAAGACGCCACGAAAAGCCCATCGCGTACACGTGAGTGTGAGCAGGAGAAGGCGAGGGCGTTAGCGAGGAAGCGGCGCTACCGCACTACCACAGGCAATTGCCGCGAGCCGCAACTCTCCGCGTCCTACGGAGTTTTGCCGGGAGATACGTTGTCGGTAGGTAGACACGCTCCCGCAGGTTCGCGGGCCGATTTACCGTACGAGGAACAACGAGGAATGGAGAAGGTTCTCTGCAACCGCGACCGTCGCGCTCACTCGCGGACAATTCCGGAACTAACGGAGCCGCAAGAACGCTCACCGCCAATTTCGAATTACTACTTGATCGGCGGAGCCGCCAAATCGCTCACCGACAATTTCGGATTGGGAATCGATCGGCCAGTTGGGTCACTGGTGAAACTCCGATACCTCTTCAAAGATTAGATATGTGTATTGCTTTTTTTTTTAGAGAGAGATTCGTCCCGTTTAAACTCCAAGAAATTGTATGCATTTCTATACATTTTGCTGGATAATTTACTGCTATCGTAGTCAAGTTGTGACGCATTGCCGAAAATCGGTAGCTGCATCTCCAAAGAGGTTCTCGTCGCCGGGAGGATCCAGCGAGGACGGATACCGAGACAGCCTTCTCATACTCACGCCGAAACTATGCTCGGAATGTGCGGTAGTCTTCGGCGTGGCCCGGTTTTCAGCGATCAACGCGATAATCACTTCGCCACGTCGAGAACGTTGGGTCTGTTGGTTGTTGTGTATGTTGCTGCTACATATATGCAATTGCTTCTTAGAGAAGATTGTCTGTTATTTTAATTATCCACTTTTTACCACATCGCATCGTATGCACAGAAGCGTTCAGGCATGCACACCGTTTATGGTGCGAGGTCGCAACCAAATATAGTCTGACAACGATGAAAGATTTCATTTCGTCACTCCGCGATAATGAATCGTCAACGAGCGGGTCTCTCGGATCAATGTCATTTCTTTTTCCTTCATTTTATTTTGCAAAGAAAACGTGGCGATAATAATTATCTAGCTGACAGCCTCGTCAGATAACAAATAGGCACGAGGGGCGAAAAAGCGAAACCACGATCGTGCGATGCGAGTGGTCGAGCCAGGATATCTAATAACAACCACCGAACCCTGTCGTTCGGAGATCGGTTATTCAATTGCACATATCTGTTACATGAATTCAACGTTTTTTTTTCTTTTCTGCAAGAGGCGTACTATGCGGAGGAGAACACATTACGTTATCGGCTCGAGCAGTCCTCAGTTCGATACGCTTCTGCAAGAATATCAATACAAGTAAATAGCAAATTTCCAAAGTGCAACAGACAAATTTTCCCATCGGCTTCTTACCGAATAACCGAAGAATTAATCATGGACCGAACAGGTTCGATAGTTCCTCGGCCGGCTTCTTATTGATCTTCGCACGCGAGGCGTCGTGTTACTCGGGAATCCGGAGTTTCCGGACAATGTTGGCAGGTTGCTCAAGAGACTGAACCTACGTCAGAAGTACTGAATACGCCTTGCTCTCGGTGAAGGAATTTAAAAAATAATGGGCATGGATGGAACAAGGCGAAAAAAGTTAGATTAGGGAAGATTAATGAGAGTGGAAGCTCAGAGTGTTTGCATCGTGCCGTGCAGCCGTGCGTTATAATTATAACATTGACAAGCCGTTTCGATATATGCATTCGACTATACCCGCCGTACGCAAGCCGAAGCCGATGCAAGCTCTTTGTGCGGGAGCGAGTTGGGCAGAGTCGGAATAAGTCTATGTATATAAGTGTTGGCCGACGCGGGATCCTCCCAGTGACCAGACTGGTTCCACTGCCGTGGGTCCAGTCAAATTGAAGAAGAAGAAGAAGAGGAAGAAGAAGAAGAAAAAGAAGAGGAAGAGGAAGAGGAAGAGGAAGAGGAAGAAGAAGAAGAAGAAGTCTATGTATATACTGTACGCATAAACGCTGCGTAACGAGTTGTCCACGAATCAGTACCCATCGAAACACTCGAGTCAATATACACGCGCAATCGTCGTCGATCGTTTCACTCTGCAATTAGCTCCGCCAGGAACTCTACCTCGGGATGCTGCGACTAGAATCTCGAATTAATTATTTTTACACGTAAATTGTTTCTGCATATATTCATCGATACTCGATACTATTTATCCACACGTGTCTGATAATAATGAAGCCGCGTGACGTAAGCTTCTGTACAGTGTTGATACTGTGGGGTATTCTGTTGCTTCTGGCGACGTCATTGACGACGAGTATATTGGCTAATGAAACCAATTGCAGCGATGTATCTACGGATACCGTTTGTGAGACAAATCGGGCCAAAAAAGCTCGTATAGTAAAAAAACTGAAAAAGGATTTTCGGAAATTGAAGAAACAGGAAGGGGCTCTGAAACTCGTGGGCGGCAGCAGAGGCGACTTCGAAGGTACTTGTACACTATATTTTTCTATTAAAAAATAATAAAAATCGATGTCATGTTAAAAACATAAAATTAAAAATATCGATGGGTGTTGCCCATGAGAAACTTTAGCCGTATTTCTTTCAGCAATTATCAATGTTCGAAATTTCTAGAAAAGTCTTTACATTTTGTAGAAAAAAAAAACGAGAAAAAAAATCGTGTTTATAATTTTTTTTTAATTTTCGGATGTGTGCGCACCATAAAGGGTTGCCGATAGTTTTGACCTATGTGAATCATATAAAACCTATATAAATCATGAGAGATGAAAAATTATAGACGTGTGCAGTATAATGTTATCAGTACCGACGATACAACGACTCTCTCGGTAACTCTGCACTTATTGTGCAACGCCGATTACAAAGGGGTCAACTCGCGGAAGATTCGTGTCAATGAGCGTCTCTTGCTCGTCGCACACGCACACGCGAACGCACACGCTCGCGAGTTTCTCGAAACAGAAACGGGAGGTAATTAAGAGGAAATGAAATCCTCGTAACGCTTGCGAATCCTATATAGCAAGCCGATAACTAACTTGGTATGGAATAATTACATGTAATTGGTGAGCTACGACTCCGACGTTTCGACAGGGAACGTCGAGATCCTTCACGAAGGCAAATGGGGTAGCGTCTGCGACGACGAGTGGGACTTTCTGGAGGCGACTGTTGTCTGCAGACAATTGGGCTACAAGAGCGCGGTGAAAGCGACGGGAAACGGACGTTTCGGCCAAGCGAGAAGTACGAAGATTGTGTGTTACAAAGGAGGTAAATCTGTTTTGATCGTTAATTTTTCTCCACGAAAATGTTCAGGACGATTTTGGATGGACAACGTCCACTGCGACGGAACGGAGGATCATTTGTCAGAGTGCCGATTCGACGGCTGGGCGCGTTCCGTTTGCGAGAGCAGCGAAGCCGCAGGTGTAATTTGCACCCACGACGAAGAATCGACTGCGGCATCGAACACAAAAATAAAAGCTCCAAAAAGAAAGATAAAACATGCTAACCAGGAGGGCATGGCGCTACGCCTGGCAGGCGGGAGAGTACCGAGCGAAGGTCGAGTGGAGGTGAAAGTTGGAAAAGCAGGTAAAAACGATCTGGAATATAAAACTGGAACGTGAAAATTAAAATGTTGACATGCTGAAAATTGAATTTTTACAGACTGGGGGTTAGTGTGCGGTGACGGATGGTCCCTTTTCGAAGCGGGTGTAGTCTGTCATCAGCTCGGACTCGGTTACGCGAACGATGCTGTGCAAACGAATTTTTTTGGTGGCGAACATGTGCCAATGGCAATGAGTGGAATAGAATGTCAGGGCAACGAAGAAAACCTTGCCGAATGTCTTCATGATCAAGTTTTGGATTGTCCAGGTACGAGACTAGTTATTGTATAATTCTCCATGTAATTGATATTATATTATATATTATATTGTGTTATATATTATATTATGTTATATATTATATTATGTTATATATTATATTATGTTATATATTATATTATGTTATATATTATATTATGTTATATATTATATTATGTTATATATTATATTATGTTATATATTATATTATGTTATATATTATATTATGTTATATATTATATTATGTTATATATTATATGCAGGTATAGCTGAGAACATAGCAGGGGTCGTTTGCTTACGAGACATGGCTGATCTTGTCTTTGATCATATCGAGCTCATGAGAACGGCGCACCTCGAGGACAGGCAGCTGTACTGGCTGCAGTGCGCCATGGAGGAAAATTGCGTTGCCAGTAAAGCTTACAAGATCCAAAAAGAATCGGAAAATTGGCATCTCGAGACAAGACGTCTACTGCGTTTCACAGCGCGAATACTTAATGCTGGCGGCGCTGATTTTCGTCCGGCGGTACCTAAGCACCTTTGGGAATGGCACATGTGTCACATGTAGGATTTTTCAAACCTTACATTTTTACACACCCCACTTGCAGATATTAATTTAATGGACTCTATCAATTGGTCAGGCATTACCACTCGATGGAGGTTTTCGCGACTTTCGATATAATCGACTCGAGTGGAACAATGGTTGCCGAAGGTCATAAAGCGTCCTTCTGCCTCGAGGATAATCAGTGCATGCCCGGCGTCACACCCAGGTTTATCATATTAATATTTTTTTTATGTCTACTTTATATATATATATATATACATGTATATATATATATATTTTACCATATTAAAATTAATTGACGATTCGTGAGATATTTTTGGTAACGCTGTAAGTTGGATGTTAGGTACAAGTGTGCAAATTATGGCGATCAAGGGATATCGGTAAACTGCAGTGACATATACAAGCACAACATCGACTGTCAATGGGTCGATATTTCGGAACTTGTGCCCGGCGAATACACCTTCAAGGTGAGATGAAATAGTTTTTTGTATGACAAGGGTGTAGAAAGGAAGTTCTTGACGAGTGTGAAAATGCCACACAAAAAAAAGAGACGAATGCGGCATTGACACACGTAGGGACTCCCTCTTCTACGTCCATGCCATTCGCACAATTTTTCCTAGCAAATTCTGGGAAATTTGTGGGAAGTGCGCGCAGAAAGGGCTCATTACTCCCTCTGGAAGCTCTATTACTCCCGAAGAAGTAATGGTCATCCTCTAATATGACGATTTTGCGACGCAAGAAATGCTTTCCCCCTTTGTGGCATCATTTACCGTTATTCATTCGTATATTGAAAAAAAAATCTATTCTCTCTATCGGTAGGTTGCTGTAAATCCCGAATTCAAGGTCGGTGAAATGAGCTTCGACAATAATGCAGCCGTCTGTCAATTGTTGTACACGGAAACGTTCGCAACGGTTCACAATTGCAGTATGGGACGACCTTAAGGTGATGTGACATTCCGCTGCCCTCAATAAGAGCTGTACTGAATGCCGTTTTGTGACCACCCCTGACAGACAAGCGCCACGAAAAGTAGCAGTTGGTGCAATATGTGCAGCACAAGACATAATTATTGCGCCAACTGCTACTTTTCGTGGCGCTTGTCTATCTGGGACAGTCCGCCGAGGAAAAAAGAAGTTGGTTTAAAGTTTGATTTTCCCAAAACAACTCAATTTCCAAATTCATGTCGAGAGCACCGCTAGCTCTTGCCTCAGGGTTGGAAATCGATCTGTTTTAGGAAAATTCAACCGTAAACCAAATTCGTATCCAACACATATAACGGTTGGTTTTTTAATATCGCCGGAAAATCAACCTCTTGAAGGTTCGAATCAGAGTTGGTTTGATGAACCAATCGTTGGTTTCCAAGTTGGTAAGAACGAGAGATATATAGGTATAGATTCTCCTCAAAGGTGGTCCTTATGTAGTGTTGTTGTAATCTATCATGGGGATATCACTCGAGAATAGCACTCCCTGAAGTATGTCATTTGTGTGCAGTTGTCGAGTGTTCAGTTAGGATTGTATTCACTCTCTTCGGTGTAGAGTTAACTTGGTGTACAGCCTATTCGTGGTCATATGTTTAGGTGCCTACATTGACGGTGTACAGTCTTCATGTCGACTTTTTCTGCTTCCACCTGTTTCCGCGGTGGTCTGCGATCTCAGAACGGCATGCAGTACAGTTTTTGTTACCGACTGGGCGCGGGGCAGGTGAGCAGGTGGCTATACTACATCACCTTAAGATAAAGTGAGGGTCACGTGATGGAGCCTGGAGTGTGGGAGAGATAGCGACATTGGTCTTACGGTGGAGTGAGAGAGAGAGAGAGAGAGAGAGAGAGAGAGAGAGAGAGTTTCACTTCACCTTAAAGACAAATTTTGTTTAAAATATTATTTCTGTTAATAAAAATTGTAATAATAGATGACAGTTAACTATATATTATTTTATCTTATTTTTGTAAAAAGAAAAAAAAACAAAACGATTTATACATTTGAGCAGCCACAATAAATATTATTATTATTATATAATATACAAATATTCTTCAGTTACTGGAGAAATCTTTATCTTTAAATTAGTTACATTTCCTCCCCACTTTTCTATATTATGTTTTCTATATTATAGACCGATGTTTTCAGAACGTATGGGCTCACTTCAGATGAGATGGGGTTAGTTCTAGAGCGTTTTGAGACATGTTGCGAACGGTATATCTCTGATTGACGTTTCTGTCAAGTGCCTCGTAGAAAATAAAAATGGGTCTTTTCGGTAAATCGACAGAGAAGAATCCAAAGGAACAGGTGATTATTCATTATATCTCATATATATTTTCAAAGCAACAGGGGATTAGTTAATCCGGCGGACTAGAAAAAATGTATTGAAAAAAAAAAAAAAAACATACAGGTACAAGAATGGACTCACAAATTACGAAAAGAAGGCTATCAGTTGGACAGACAGGTTAGAGGTGAGTCATAACACGAATTCGATCACCGTGGGGCTTCCGCAACTTATCTACGTTTCCAAGTATAGTTGGGTAAATAATATCGCCGGAAGAAAACAAAAATGACGTATTATTTTAGCGATTCAACGCGAAGAGGAAAAGGTTAAACGCTCGCTCAAAGAAGCCGCGAAAAAGGGCGACAAGGATGTGTGTAAAATACTCGCCAAAGAGATAATAAGGGCGCGAAAAGCTCGTAGCAAGATTTCGACGTCGAAGGCGCATCTTAATTCGGTCTCGTTGCAAATGAAGAATCAGTTGGCAACTATAAGAGTCGCCGGCTCCCTTTCAAAGTCTACGGAGGTCATGCAAGCTATGCAGTCACTGATCAGAGTGCCCGAGGTCGCAGCCACCATGAGAGATTTGTCCAAAGAAATGATGAAAGCCGGAATAATTGAGGAGATGTTGGACGAGACGATGGACTCTATCGAGGATTCCGAAGAGATCGAGGATGAGGCGGATGAGGAAGTCGACAAGGCAATAATTTTCTGTTCGAGTTTGTTCCGAGAACAACTTTCAAGGGAATGTCAATTATGTATATTTATTTTTTTCAGGTCCTCTGGGAACTTACCGCCGGTCAGTTGGGCACGGCGCCGGCAGTCGTAACGGAAACTCCAGGCGCAGTCGCCTCGACTTCAAACGAGGAAGATGTCCAAGTCGCCGACGACAAGGAACTAGAAGAGATGAAAAATAGGTTACAGAGTCTGAGAAGTTAGAGAGAGTTGAGAGTGCCTGATATCTGTGTAGAACAGAAATGTAACAATTTTATTATATCCATTTGATTAATCCGCATATCTTCTCAATTGTTGGCGTAGCAGTTTGAGCACATGATTTATTTAATCTTTAATCTGCGCTAACGAAATATCGCGACAGTATTCGACATTGATGCAATGTTGAGTGGAAAAAAACAAAAAAACATAATTGCACACATTTAAGAAACATGTATGTTGTACAATTAATTGTAGCTTGTCAAGGCTGCGTTGGCGAAGCTGGCTTCGATATATATAAAACTTACACCTACTGAACAATCAATAAATCTTGATATATTAATTTAACGAAATGTTGTGTACTTACAAAAAATTAGTTTCAACTGAAACACCCGGTAATCTCCATCACAATGAATGTAGTTTACAAAAATGTGTAAATTGTCAAAAATTTATCATACTACAAGCGATGTTTAAGAATGCCTATATCGTACTGTGTTTAATCGCTTTGTAAAGTCCAATGTCAACGTTTCCCAAGAGTTCCTTAGAGACTTATTCGTTCTGTCCATTTATCCGGGTATTATATCCCTGCACGAATTAACGTCATGGGGCGGTATGGCCGGTTTGAAAATGCCCCACTTACTACGGTAAATCTTCCTATGGATTCATGCCAGAGGCCAAGTTCCATTTTCCAATGTTGAGAGGGCGACTCTCGAGATTGCTTTACTGGTGAAACTGCAGCACCGAACGCTCTCGTGACGTGCTACCGGGTGACAGACAGTTCACGGAATGCAAAACGTGTATCATGACCAACCTCATAATATCGAAAGTCTCTAGCGTAGTTCGCAGTCGATTCGCAGTCAAGACATCTGCTTGAGAAATATTATACCCTGATAGACAAGCGCCACGAAAAGTAGCAGTTGGCGCAACAATTGCGCCATGTGCTGCAAATATCGCGCCAATATTGCTACTTTTTATGGCGCTTGTCTATCTGGGATAATTTTCTTATCGTATGCAATGGGTAGATGTTCGTTGGTAGTGAGTGCGATGTGGGTATTCGTCGGGATTTTTATATTAATCACAAAAATCATTGAACCATTAAACTTTTTGACTTGAGTATGCAAACCTATCCGGGGATTCTATACGGAAATTGCATTCGACCGTGGATACCTTCGATATTTAGTTTGAAGATCTCGGACTCAAACTACGCTAGAGACTTTCGATATGGAGACGTTGGTCATGATGCACGATTCGCATTCGGTGAACCGTCTGTCTACCATAAAAGTTACCAGCCGTCGAAGCGGATCGGCCCCGTAACAACCATGCGCTTGTACCCTCATCTATGGTCGATAACGATAACTACGCTTTAAAGCAGACGAAAGAATGAATTAAGTGTCGTCTCTCACTGGGATGCGCAAGTTCTTTTCTCTCTCAGCACGTGGATCGCAACAAATGACACACACGTAACCTTTCCCTACTGTAAAAACAATTTTTTTGTTCTCGTTTCCCTAATCGTCGTCACGTGTACAAATTGACATAAAAAGTGTTATCGTCGATAGAATATGGGAAAATTGGGACCGCGTTTGAGCAGCAGAAAAAACGCCAAACGATGGATAAAGGGCCAGAGCTCGAGCTCGAATCCGCAAACGAGGAAACATCGTGAGCAAGCACGTTCCCGGTTTTTTCAAGACAATCCTGGTAATCCACAATATTGGATGGTTTACATACATCAGTTGTTTGACACAAGATCGAACTAAACTAATTTGTTTCCATGCGGAGATTCGAAGGGACTGACGAGCGAAAAATTACGCAGACACGATGCTATCCAGGGAGTCCAGCCCGAGAAGATTGACGTCGACGAAGATCGAAGCACTGTCGCCGGCACTTTCAAAACCTTTGATACCTTCGCGAGCGACTACAGCAATTGTTCCAATGTCTCATTCAGCAGGTAATGACACTGTCGTTTAGATTTTTCCTTTTTCCATCGAACAAATTTTAATTGTACAATTTTAATTAGACCGTGCGAGAAACAATTTGTTTTGTTTTTAGGTTCTTGAATCACTTTCAATCCACCTCTCTGATCCACAAGGAAATGCTGGCCATATTGGCTGCCGTCACGGACGTTATCAAACAGAAAGGAGGAACAGAATCCACCACTGAATATTACGCTGCTTTGGTGAGCTGAGACTAAGTATATAAAACTAGACAGCGGAAGAGAGATTAAAAAAAAACAAAATTGTGGCACGCTAAATGTGTAACTCTGTTTTGCTTTACTCCTCGTCATCAAAATTTTTCTGCTATTTAAGACCTTGCAAAACTTTGTTTATCAGATGACCACCCTGGAATCGGCAGACTCCGAAGAATCCGTAGCTGCTATACTCTCTCTATTGGGAATGGGGCTGAAAACTGTACCAAAGAGCGTACTGAAACTGCAATTCGGTCAGGCGAGCCAGATATTTTTCCAAGTTCTCACCAAATATGCCGACAGTGAAAATTTTCTCATCTTGCGTCACGTTAGTTAATAATCGCTACCATGTGTGATATAAAAAGCTCTTAAAGACAAAGATAAAAATTCCATCTCATTTTGCAGTGCATCGGATGTCTGTCGCTCTTATTGAGAGCTCAGGAAGCAACGATGTGGTCGAATTCTTCGACTCAACAAGTACTGGACGGTATTCTGGCGTTTACCATTCATGCCAAGCCGAAAGTTCGTAAAGCTGGTCAACACGCTATATGCGCCATTCTCAAAGGTAAAAGTTAAACACTCAAATTTTTGTATAACACATTAACTGTTCTATCGTTTTGATTTTATTGCACAGGGAGCGACATAGTGAGAGAAAACGATCCTCCGGCTTATCATCCGGCCGCAGCTCAGATAGCGAAGCACTGTCTCTCGCAGTTGGAAAGCACCGGACAACCTGGTAGCATAACGACTATTCTACACATTCTTACGCTACTGAAAGATATCGTCCATCAGTTACCAAAATCATACGTCAAGTCCGTGTGCGAGGCGCTACTTCGGATCATGACATTGAATAACGTTCTCGTGACTTCCTGCTGCCTCCAAACTCTTCACAGTTTATTCGTATCCCGGCCCCCGGAAGCTGTACTTCCGTCACAGTTGAACGCACAGATCATTAATGCATTGTACGATTATCAACCGGCACCCGGAGACACGCAGCCTACGTTGGCTTGGCTCGCCGTGATGCAGGAAGCTCACTGCAATCTCGTGGCGTAAGTATTCTCAGAAAACATTATTGCTCCAGGGAACAAAGTTCTAATGTATTCGTAACATTGCAGGAACAATGTCAATCTATGCGCCGCCAATATTCCTCGAATCATAGAGAAATCTACGGAACTTTGGCTGTCAGATAAATCGGAAGTGTTGACCGCTGCCTCGCACAGTGTTAAAATTGTTCTTCAAGTGTGCCTCGCACCAATTTGCCTAACCGAACAACTCGCGAGAAAGTATCAAGCCACTTTGAGCAAAACTTTCCAGATTATTCAAATGGGTATGAAGTATCAGTTCAACGGAGCCTGGCATCACGTTCTTCATCTTTTGGCTGTCCTCTTCCAAGTAATACAATGTACTATGTGTTATAAAAAATAGTTTGCTAGTTACTGAAACCTGCTATCTAGATATGTATATCGACAATTCTTATGTATATAAAAATAACATTCATATCAAAATTTCAGGTCGCCGGTAAAACTTGCAAAGACGAGCTCTCCCCGATACTCGTTGACTTGGCAGAATTGCGAGACTCGTACAAGTTTACTTACAACTCGGAGGTCGAGTATGCCGTCGGCGCCGCTGTAAAATTCATGGGACCGGAAATAGTTTTGAAGAAAATACCGCTGCTGGTATGACTGATCAACATCGACTGCTAAAAGACAATCGTTGAAGCGTAATACTGATTACGCCTTTTTGTTTCTTAGCAGTCGATATATCTGGGCTCTCTTCCAAAAGGCCAAAGATTGAACGGAAAAAGTAATTTCTTTTTTTCTAGACGAATGGTGATGCCGTTGACTTGAAGCGAAGCTGGCTGTTGCCGGTATTGAAAGATTGCACTACTCAAGCGTCTCTAGGATACTTCATCGAATCGCTACTTCCTTTAGCTACCATGTGCGAGTAAGTTTGGCCCAATTACGGTTCATTATTTTACCGCAATTGATTAATTTCCCTTTTTTTTATCGAAACTAGGAAGAAATCAGTAGAACTGAAAGCTCACAACGATGGAATCGGTGCTCACAGCTACGAGTTGCTGACATCACAGATTTGGGCATTGCTTCCGAGCTTCTGTAACAATCCCAGTGACATAAAGACCAGTTTCAAGGTACGTAGGATTCATTTATGAAAATTTCCTTTTTTTTATACGTTTCAATTTTTTTAAAGAGTATCGCTAAGATTCTGGGCATGGCCATAAGCGAGAGAAAAGATCTGAGGCTATCGGTCATGGCCTCTTTGCGAAAACTGATTGCCTCGTCCGCCGAAAGTGGCAAAAGCGAGGACCTTGAGGAATTGTCTCGCTTCGCCAAGAACTATCTTCCTCTTCTCTTCAATCTTTACACCACAAAGCCGAACGGCTCGGACGAGGAAGGTCAACGACTCGCCGCGTTCGACACCATCAAAGTTTATCTCACAATAACGAGCAAAGAATTGGCTGGCGAGCTGTTCGATCGAGCCTTGGCGAGATTGGATGAACCCGGGGTCGACGAATTTCTTAAACAGAGCGTTTTCGACTTAATCAGAGTTCTGACACAGTTCACTGACGGCGATAGGCTGAAAATTCTGTATGAAAAATGTGTGCCGTTGATTATGGACAATAAAAATCAGAAGGAGCAAAAGAAAGCCTACAGGTGAGCCCTGCGGAAGTAGATACGGGAAGTGAGAAAAAAACGATATCTATAATTTATCGATAACAATGTCTCTGAATTTCTTAATTTTCAGGTTTTTGGAAGAAATTTGCAGCAGCTCCAGCCAAGTCTGTAAAGAATTCATTACGGAAAATCGTCGCGCCATACAAAAAGTATTGACGAAATCTGCACCGATGACTATAGCATCTAGCAAAGCTGTGAGTTTAACATTTTGTGGTGCAATATTATCATATATCCGAAGCACGCAAAAGCAACTGTGTCGTTCATCCTTAGGCGCGTCTCCGCTGTATGGATCATCTGATAAAAAGCGATCCTCAGATCGAAAAAACTAAGTTCCTCAAAACGATTGTTCCCGAAGTAGTGCTGTGCATCAAAGAGATAAATGAGAAATGCCGTAACTCGGCTTACCAGTTGCTCAAGACGATAGCTGACAAGGCCCTCACTGTTCCTGAAAACTTCAAGGAATACGTCGAGGTACTGATCGCCGGTCTCGGAGGATCGCCGAGTTATTGCAGCGCGACTTTGCTAGCACTCGCTTCCATCACGTACGAATACAATGGTGAGTCATCGTCTCTTCGAGCTCAGGACCAAATGTGTGCACATGTTGTATTCGGGTATTTCTTTTTTTTTTTTCTCAGGTATCATCGGAGTTGAAACAGTTCAGGAAGTCTTGGGACACGCGTGCACTCTGCTCACTGGGCAAACGAGAGAAATTGCTCTTTCGGCTCTGAGTTTTATCAAAGTTTATCTTTCGGCGTTTCCTTCGACCGTAATAGGCCCCACGTTGTCGCGCATTGTAAGTTTTCTTCGAGCTTTGTATTGGCATAAACAAAGCACGATTATAGTCATTGCGAAAATGGATTTCAGATACAAGCTCTATCCGGGATGACCGAAGATTGCAAACGACACTTTAGACAAAAAGTACGCGACATACTCGTGAAGCTAGGGCGAAAGTTCGGCATCGAGACGGTAGCAGGCTTGATACCAACGTCCGACGAGATGATGCACAAAAGGCTGAAAAACATTCGGAAGGTCGAGGCGAGAAAGCAGAAGGACACGGATAGCAAAAAATCGAAGGAAGCGGACGATAGCGACGATGAGTTCAATGTCAAGAGAAGGCCGAAGAGCGTGGATGAGATATTGGCTGACAGCGATGAAGAATTCGAGAACGCGGAGACGGATGATACCGGAAAATATCGGAAGAAATCAGCGCGAAAGAAGACTTGGATTAAAGAAGACGGAGACAGTATTGTCGACTTTGTGGATCCGACTGCAGCTAGAAATATCACTGGTCAGCTTCATCCACATTTTGTGTGATAACGATGAGAAGAAATAACAATAATAATAATAACTGTAACAGGCTAAATTCCTCGTTTTGTATTTCAGCTACCAAGCCGGGTCAATCGAGCTCATACACCCAGAAACAAAAAGTCAAGGATCACGGATTCAAAACTGCCGGAGATGGTCGTCTCATTATCAAGGATGGCAGCGACAGCGACAGTGGTGATAATGATGACAAGAAGAAGAAGAAGAAACTGCCGTTCCTTGGTAGCGACGATGACGACGACATTGGTAAGTTTTATTAATCGCTTATCGTTTACTTAATAACGAATATCTACAAAATTAGACGCCAATTTTGCAGACGACGGCGCCAAGTCAACAGTCTCTTCGAAGACTGGTAGGAAAAAGCGGAAGCTGAGCGGAAGCACAGACACAGGCAGTATGAGACCGACATCAAAGTATCAAGGTGAGAGTGCGCGCTCGTACACACATATGATAAATAAACTGTTGATTGTACTACAGCTGTTTATTCTTCTCGTAGCTGGTGGAATGGGTATCCATCGACCGGTGAAAGCTTCCAAAGAAAATAGCACCCCAGGTGCGGAATACCGATCACAAAAAGCCAAGGGCGATATAAAAAAGCAGGGCAAGCCGGATCCGTTTGCCTACGTACCGCTGACGAGGGCAGCTCTAAATAAACGGTATCGAATTTAATTTATCCGAACGTCGTACAGCCTGTACCACAAGCCTACAACAAAATGTGTCTCTCGTTTACAGAAAAAAAATTAAGAGCGCGGGACGATTCAAGAACATAATATCCGGAGCGAAGAAGGGAGCTCGTGTCGGTAGCAAGGGACAACGACGATCGCAGTAGATGGCGTAATTATAAGTAACATAAAACATGCCACTCAATGAAATATACCGTTCGTAACATGGATCATGTTGACGTACGTGCTCTTTGTTAATTGAACCACGGAGCGCAACGGTCACAAGGTTTTTCTTCTTATTTTATCAATGTTTTCATTTGTTTACCGGTAAATTATTTTTTACGCACCGATCTTCAATGTTGTGGATATCCTCTGTAACGAGCCCATTCTTGGATTTACCGGCTCCCCCAAACTAGTTCGATCCGTTATTTCGTATCCCGTGGAATTAGCAGCATCAATCTTCGCCATCAACTGCTGGTCGATCCGACAGGCCAAAGTCTAGGGATCAAATGTAAGTTAATTTCATAGATATTCTTGGCCCATGGGTATAGCTCGGCAGGGAGTTGGTTATCCGAACATGTTGGACAAGTCTGCAAGAATTATT